>CM053575.1:83454756-83646144 GCA_028646485.1 Cryptoprocta ferox | reverse complement strand
TTGAGGTTGTCTTCTTTCTGGCATCTGTTTCTTCTTTCCCCCACTTGCAAATCCAAGTTTTATCCCTTCAGTCCTTCTCAGTTCAATCCATACGGGCGTGCGCGGATTACAGAGCTCCCTGCTCTTCCGCCATCTTGTCCTCCTCCCCCAAAAAGAATTGTTCTTTAAAAATTTTTTTAATGTTTATTTTTGAGAGAGAGAGAGAGAGAGAGCAGGTGCGCGCACAAATGGGGGAGGGGCAGAGAGACACACACACACACACACACAATCTGAAGCAGGCTCCTCTCTGAACTGTCAGCACAGAGAACCTGTCCTGGGGCTCGAACCCATGAACTGCAAGATCATGACATGAGTCGAAGTCAGATGCTTCACTGACTGAGCCACCCAGGTGCCCCTAAAAGGGATTGTTCTTATAATTATTTCATTATCTACACAGTTTTTAAGTTTCTAACTTGCCTATATTTGTACTGTTTCCCTCCCTTAAGAATGACATAATAGGGATATCCATAAGGAGAAAATGTGGGTGTGTGTGCACAGGCACATGCGTGTGTGATGAGGTGGGAGAGGAGAAAAATCTCTCTTCAAACAAATTGAGAATCGAATCTGTGTGATATTCTCATGCTCAGTAAACTATGGAAATGGTATTTTTGTCTCAGTAGGAGTTAACCATTTTGCATGTGCTTTCAATTCTCTTAAGGCGCTTTAAAAATAAATAAATAAAAGAAGATCGTTAGTTTCCTCTCTAGGAGAGAGCTGGATACATTCCACAGTTGAGGATGAGGAAGCACTGAAAGGTCAGTGATTGGAAAGGGGCCAGAAACAGGTGCAGGTTTCATGTTTCTTTTCAGGTCTAACACCTGCTTCAGGGAGGAACTTTCTGTTCTGTGGCTTGTATTCCTGTTTCTTTACTGATAGGAAACTTACAGTAGAAAAAACAAGGCACTCAGTTCCCTCCTGCATCCTGAGATGATATGAGCATTCTGTACCTTTGGGAATGGCCATGTTATTAACATAAACATGGGCAAATGTTTTTCCCTGTTAATTTCTGTTATACAAGCAGAGATTTATGTTGAGGTTTTAAGGGGCTAAAAGAATAGAGGAGTGATCATGTTGAATGGGGGCCAGGGATTTTTCCAATACACTGAGTTTACCCTGGACGAGGAAGAACATGGATTAAAATTTTTTTAATGTCCATTTTTGAGAGAGAGACAGAGAGAGAGCGAGCGTGTGTGCGAGCTTGAGTGTGAGCAATCGGGGGAGGGGCAGAAAGAGAGCGAGACAGAATCTGAAGCAAGCTCCAGGCTCTGAGCTGTCAGCACAGAACCCGAGAACATGGATTTTAGCAGCCAGCCCCATGGAGTGCTGGGAGTTGCTCCTAAGAATCAGGGTGTAGGTGAATATTTATCAGATGGCGGCAGGCATCTGACAATGTGCTCAAACCTCAAAATGCCTCCAGTTTGGTGTTTTACTTCTTCTTGTATAAATCCAGTGTTAAAAATTCTGAATATCATTTTATTTGTACATTTGTACCTAACGCAAGGGAAGTCTGTGTAACCGAACACAATTGGTTTGATTTGGGTTCAGTCAGAATTCTGCTTTGATTTATCCATATGTTACTCTCCCACCATCCAGCTAGATTTTCCTTATTTACATTTGGCTAATCTAATATATGGATGATACTGAGGCTGAAGGAAAAGCCATTTCCCTCGAGTACTTTCTCACATTTGCTGCATAATTAAAAGTGGCAAACAAAATGTATGAATCAATATGGTAGCTTGATCATAGACATTTTAAAAGGGTGGGCTGAGAAATAAAGTTCCACCCGCCCCCACGTTTTACTGAAAGCTTTTGAAATCATTATTAACAATTATTAAAAGAACTATTAAAAATGAGAAAAAATGTGCTATGGGATCTGTTCTTTGGTATCAGAATCATAAAACTGATACTTCAGTTTATGCTCATGCATCTGACTGATGTGTAGAGGCGTGTCATTGTGTTTGTAATAAACATTTCTCTGTTGACTGTTGATGTTGAGCATATTTACATGTGCTTATTTATGAAAGACACATCTTTGGTAACATGCTCAAATACTTGGCCATTTTTTATTGGGTTGTTTGTTTTCTTATTAAATTTCGAGAAGTCTTTACATAATTTGGATACAAAACCTTTACTGTGTATGTAATATGCAAATATCTTCTCCCAGTTGGTAGTGTTTTTTTTCACTCTCTTAATGTGTTTCAAAGAGGCAAGTTCTTAATTTTGATAAAATCCAACCCAAATATCTTTCCTTCATGGATTGTGCTTTTAATGTTTTCTAGAAGAATTCATGGACTGCCACAAAGTCATAATGATTTTTTATTTTTTATGATAGCTTGAGAGTTGTAGGTTTTACATTTAGATCTAGAATCTCTTTTGTGTAAATTTTTTAAAGTTTTTATTTATTTATTTATTTATTTATTTATTTGGGGAGAGACAGAGAATGAGTGGGGTAAGGGCAGAGAGAAAGAGGGAAAGAGAAGCCCAAGCAGGTTCCACGCTCAACGTGGAGGCGATGCAGGGCTTGATCTCACGAATGTGAGACCGTGAGCTGAGCCAAAATCAAGAGTCAGTGGCTCACCTGACTGAGCCACCTGGGTGCCCCATGGAGTTAATGTTTGTGGATGGTGTGAGGTAAGGATCAAACCTCAGATTTTGGCATATGGATATATAATTATTCCAGTATATTTGTTGAGAAGGCTGTCATTTCTTGACTAATTTAAAATTGCCTCTTGTCAAAGATCATTTGCTCACATAGGTGTTGTCTATTTCCAAGCTTTTAATTCTGTGTCATTGGTATACCAGTATCATAGTGCCTTGAGGTCAGGTAGTGTAAATATTCCAACATTGCCCTCTTTCAAAGATGTTTTGGATATTCTATTTACGTAATTATTTTAGAATTAGCTTCTCAATTTCCAAGAAAGCCTGGTAGCATTTTGATTAATATGGTATTGAATGTATAGACTTAATTTGGGGACATTTCACATCCTAAAAATACTGAATTTTCTGATCCATGAACATTGTGGATCTCTCCATCTATTTGGGTCTAAAGTGTACAAGTCTTACTTATCTCCTATCAGATTTATTTATTTATTGTAAATAATTTATTGTAAATGGTAGTTCTTGCTTTAATTTACATTTCTGATTGTTCATTGCTAATATATAGAGATATGATTGATATGTTGTATCTTCATTCATTTCAAAACACTTTCTAATTTCCCTTTTGATTTCTTCTTTGATCCATTGGTTATTTAGAATTGTATTATATAGCTTCCAAATATTTTGAGATTTTTCAAAGATCTTTCTGCTTCAGTTTCTAATTTTATTCCATTACGGCCAGAGAAAATATTTTGTATGACTTGAAATATTTTAAGCTTAATTATTTTATGGATTAAAATATGATTCACTTTGGAAAATGCTCAGTGCATACTTGGAAAAAAAGATGTATTTTGCTTTCTTGGGTGGGGTGTCAGGTCAAATGGGTTCATATTCAAGTGCTCCAATCCTTTTTTTCTATGTACTTGTTTTACCAGTTATTGATATTAACAATTTATGGAAGGAAATTGAAATCTGGCAGTAATTGTGGATTTGTCTAGTTATCCTTGAGGCCCTATTAGTTTTCTTTAATTTTACTTTTTCATATTAGACTTTTAACCCTATGAGACTTTTTTGTAAGGAACAGTTTTAGGTTCACCACAAAGTTCAACAGAACATTAAAAAGTTCTCATATTTCCTGTACCCCCCCATCATGTATAGCCTCTCCTATGATCAACAGCCCACGCAAGAACGGTACATTTGTTAAAAATCTGTGAACTAAATTGATATGTCATTATTACTTCAGATCCATAATTTATAAAAGGGATTTCTCTTGGTTGTACATTCTGTGGGTTTGGGCAGATGTATAATGACATGTATCCATCATTAGAGTTTAATACAGAAGAGTTCCAATGTCCTAAAAATATTTTTTGCTTCGCCTGTTTATCCCTCCCTCCCCATTAATCCCTGACAACCACCAATCTTTTATACTGTCTTCATAATTTTTCCTTTTCCAGAGTGCCATAGAGTTAGAATCATATATATTTTTTAATTAATATTTTTCTAATGTTTATTTTTGAGAGAGTGAGAGAGAGAGAGAGAGAGAGAGAGAGAGAGAGAGAGAGAGAGAGAGACACTGAGCATGAACTGGGTGGGGGCAGAGAGAGGAGACACAGAATCTGAAGCAGGCTCCAGGCTCTAAGCTGTCAGCACAGAGCCCAACGCAGGGCTCGAACTCACAAACCATGAAATCATGACCTGAACCGAAGTCAGATGCTTAACCAACTGAGCCACCCAGGTGCCCCTAGAACTGTATAGTTTTTTAATCTTTACAGATTTGCTTATTTCACTTAGTAATATCCCTTTAAAGTGCCTTCATGTCTTATCATGGATTGATAGTTTATTTCTTTTTAACTCTGAATAATAATGCATTATATGGATGTGCCACAGTTTATCCATTCAGTCACTAAGTGATATTTTGGTTGCTTACAAGTTTTTGCAATTATGAATAAAACTGCTATAAACATCTGTGTGCAGGTTTTTATTTGGACACAAGTTTTCAATTCCTTTGGATAAATACCAAAGAGTGCAATTGCTATATCCTATGGTAACAGTATGTTTCATTTTGGAAAAAACCGAAAACTGTCTTCCAAGGTGGCCTTATCATTTTCTCATTCACACCAGAATAGAATGAGAATCCCTATTGCTCAACCTGTTTGCCAGCATTTGGTCTTATCAGTGTTTTGGATTTTTGCCAAAACTCCAGTAGATGTGTTAGGGGTATCTCATTGTTTTAATTTGCAATTCTCTAATGATAAATAATGTGGAGCATCTTTTCATAGGTCTTTTTGCCATATCTATATCTTTTTCAGTAGTGAAGTGTCTGTATAAATCTTTTAATTTTTAATTGGGGTGTTTGTTATCTTGTTGCTGGGTTTTAAGAGTTCTTTGTTTATTTGATGAGACATCTATTAGAAATATCATTGAAAATACTTTATTCTAGTCCCTAGCTTGTCTTCTCATTCTCTTGGCGGTGTCTTTCACAAAGCAGATTTTTTAATTTGAATGAAGTCCAGCTAACCAAATATTTCTTTTATGGATTGTGACATTGGTATTATATCTTAAAAAGGCATTATCAGACCCATGGGCATCTAGATTTTTTTTCCTATGCTGTCCTCCAGGAGTTTTATAGTTTTGGACTTTACATTTAAATCTATGATTAATTTTGATTTACTTTTTGTGAAGGGTGTAAGGTAGTGACTAGATTATTTTTCTTACATGTAGACATCCAGTTATTCCGGCATCAAGTTGAAAAGACTATCTTTTTTCTATTGTGTTACATTTACTTTATTGTCAAAGATCAATTGGCCATATTTATGTGGGTCTATTTCTAGGCCTTCTCTTCTCTTCCATTGATCTAATTGTATGTTCATATGCTAGTGCCATACTATCTTGACTACTGTGCTTTTTTGGTAAGCCTTGAAACCAGGTAGAATCAGTCTTCTATCTTTGTTCTTTTCCTTCAATTTCGTGTTGGCTATTCTATTTATCTTTTGTAATTCGTTTGCTGTATCCACCAAATCACTTGCTGGGAATTTGATTGCATAGAATCTAATCTATGGATCAAGTTTGGAAGAACTGACATTTTAACAATATTGAGTCTTTCTTTCATGAATGTAAAATATATCTTTGCTGGAGTCCAGCTCCAGCAGATCCAGAGTTCCCTGAAGGATGGACGGTGTTGGCGAGAGAGTGAGAGAGCCTCAAGTTTCTTTCTGATCACCAGGCAGGCATCTCTGCTCTGTCTGCTTTGGTGACTTTTTTTTTTTATTGGTCAAGCAATAGTATGACATCAGAAAATATAAATTTTTTAGTGACTAATTCTTTGTGATAAGATGCTTTAATCACCAAAAGTGTACAGAAACAAGTTTTACAGAAGTATTTTTGTAGAACCATCTCATTCATTCTTGGCATCAGTCCCCAAGATTAAGAAAGTAACAAACCTATCTTATTTTGTACGGGTTGGTTTTTTGCCAATAATTATGACTTTGTTTTTTAATTAACAAGCTACAACCAAATCATGTAACGTACTTAGAGTGAAGTCGAGTAAATTTTATAACCAAGAATATATCAGGATGTTTTTAGTAGAAAACAGGATAACATACATATTATTTAAGTTAGTAAAGCTAAGATTAAAACATAGGTTAAGTTTATATAGATAGGCTAGGAGTTATTTTGTTTAGCTTATTAACTACAAAAGAGAGAATGCTTGTTAACAAGTTGCTTGAGCAAGCCCTTTCTTTAATGTAAGCACAATGGGGGTCCTATGTGTGTTGGCCTTGTACTTGGGTTTTCATTTTCTTATCCATCCTCATAACTGAAGTCAGTATAAGGGAGGATATTTGTAGAATGTAGACCTTGGGAAGGGACTATGTTTTGTCCTTGTTTTTTATTTCTTATCTCCAAGTTAGGCTCCTTTCTTCCAGGCCAGACTTAAATGCAATTCTTGTGTTTTTAACCCCTTCAAGTCTATGTTTTGGGTCTGCAAGGCTCATTAGAAGAGCCTTTTGTCAAACATCTATAGTGTTTTGATCTAAAATCTCTTATACAGGGACAGGAAAATATTTTTTCCTATGAGGTAACTGTTTGGGGAATATCGGTCTGATTTGGAATGCTGTAAGGCCCAATTAATGACAACAGGCTTATTTTCAACATGAGCAGTAGTAGCAGAAGGAGATACCGGTTTCGCCTCTCATGGCAGGAGGTGTGCAAACGTCTGCCATTTCCTCACTGTGACTGTGTCATCCAGCAAGGCTGATGTGGCTCCCAGCATATCTTCATTTTTTTTTTACTTCTTTTCTTTAATCAGAATTTTATAGTTTTCTCATATAGATCTTGTACATATTTTGTTAGATTTATACCTATGAATTTCATTTGGAGGGGTACTAATGCAATTGGTAGTGTGTTTTAAATTTCAAATTCTATTTGTTCATTGCTGATCTATAAGAAAGTAATTGAATTTTGAATTTTGTAAATTAACCTTATTATCCCTTGATGAGTTGACCCTTCCTAAAGCTTACAACCTTGCTATAGTTGCTTATTTTTAAAAATAAGTTTTAATTGAATCTTTGGAATTTTTTACATAGACAATAATGTCATCTGCGAATAAATATATTTTTATTTATTCCTTCCTAAGCGCAATACGTCTTGGTTCCTTTTTGTTTGTCTTACTGAATTTGCTAGGACTTCCAGTGTGATATTGAAAAGGATTTGTGATAGAGGACATATAATCCTAATTTTCACAGGAAAGCTTCTAGTCTCCCACAATTAAGTATGTTAGTAGTGGGATTTTGAGAGATGTTCTTTACCAAGTTGAGGATGTTCCTCTCTATTTCTAGTTTGCTGAGAGATTTCTATTAGTTTTTGCTTCATATATTTTGAAATTATATTATTAAGTATATAAATGCTTAAAATTTTATTACCTCTTGATGAAGTGACCCTTTCTATTACTAAACAATCTTAATCCCTCCTAAATTTTTGTTCTGAAATCTACTTAGCCTCATATTAATGTAGCCCCCCCCACCTTCTTTTGATTTTTAAAAACCCTTTTACTCAAATCCATTTGTTTCTTTATATTTAAAATGTATGTGTAGATAGCATATAGTTGGATTTTATGTTTTGAAACCAAAATGATTAATCCTTGTCTTTTAATTGAGGTAGTCTATTTATATTTAATGTGATTACAATGTGGTTAGGTTTATGACTATTATTTTGCTAATAGTTTACTATTTATTCTCTCTGTACATTGCTTCTCTTTTCCTATTTTTCTGCCTTGTTTTGGATTAATTGAATATTTTTATGACTCAATTTTATTTCTTTTGTTTATTAGCTATAATTCTTTTATCATTTTATTGGTTACTTTGGAGTTTCTAGCATATATATACATATATAGCATATATGTATATATATGCTGTATATATTTTTATATATGTATCTTTAACTTATCAAAGTTCACCTTTAAATGGTATTATGCCATGCCACGTATAGCATCAGAACTTTACAACAGTATACTTTCATTTCTCCCCTTTGACCTTTAGATATATTACTTATCTATGCTATACACTCTATATTATTATTATCATTATTTAAACAATGAATTGTATTTTTAAGTATTTAAATAATAAGGGGAAAATCATACATTTACCCATGTAATTTGGGTGCTTTTTGTTATTATATTACTATCTGGTATTAGATTCTTCTTGCTTATTATACTTTTCTTAATGTTTCTTGTAGTGGTAGTCTTCCGGTGAAGAATTTTTTTAGCTTTGGAATATCTAAAAAAGTCCTTATTTTGCACATATTTTTGAAGGATATTTTCACTGGGTATAGAATTATAGAATGACATATTTTTCTGTCAGCACTTCAAAGAAATCGCCCCACTGTTTTCTCATTTGCATTGTTTCCTAGGAGAAATCTATCACAATCCATTTATTCTGTTTTTTTTTTCCTGGCTACTTTTAAGATTTTCTCTGTATGATTTGTGTGTACAGTCTATTCTTATATGCTTAATGTAGTTTTTTTTCCAGATTTCTTCTATATGACATTCACTAAATATTCTGAGTCTGTGTATTTGTGCTTATGAAGTTTGGAACTGTTTAGCCATTATTTCTTCAGATATCTCCTACTTTATCTTTCAGGGACTGCAATTACACATATTATTAGGCTGAATGGATTTGACCCACAGATCATTGACACTCTTTCATTTCTTCAAATTTTTTCATCTCTGTGTTTTATTTTGGGTGACTTCTACTGCTATATCAAGTGAATGGATTCTTTCTTCTACAATATCTAAACTACTTTGAATCTTGTGCCTATTTCATTTCAGACTTTACATAGCTTTTTCTTTAAAAAGTTAAGTTTGACTTAAAAATTTAACAAAATAAAAACTTTGACTTCATTTTCTATGTCTTCCATGTTTTTATTTAACTTCATGAACATAGAGAATATAGTTATAACCACTGTTTCAAGATCCTCATGACTGATTCTAGCTTCTCTAGTCATCTGGTTCCATGTTAATGGAATGTTTTTCTCCTATTTATCCATCATATTTCTTACTTATTTTGATGCTTACTAATGCTTAATTGGATAAATTATAATTTGTTAGATGCTAGATATTTTTGTAGTCTTATAAATATCTGTAAGATTTGGTTTTGGACACAGTTAAATAACTTGGCAACAGTTTGGTCCTTTGGATTTTTTTAAAAGTTGGTAATAATAGGATCAGAGTGGGCTAATTAATTCCTACTACTGAGGCATGTCCCTCCTGCACACTCTACATAATATCTTATGAATTATTGGATTTCACACTCTGCCTTGTGTGAACAGATACTATTTTCAGCCCAGTGTGAGCCCCACAGGCTGTTGTATTCATTAGCTCAGGTGATTCTTTCATTAGTCTTTGATAGTTTTCCCCACCCTCATGCACACATCAGTAGTCAGCTGAATTCCTAAGAGGGATCTTGGGAAGGCCTACAGAGCTTTTGATCTGTGCATAATTCTTCCCTTTGAAATTCTGCCCTAAATATTCTAGCCTCCTATATTTCCTAGAACTCTCATTTTTCATCTACTCAGCTCAGAAAGGCCACCAGGCTCTGTATGCGTTCCTTCTTACTGTCCTGTGGCCTGAAAATTCTGTCCAGGTAGCACCCTACAGCCAATCCTAGTGCTAACATATTTTTTTTTACTCTTTCAGGGATCACCATGCTTTGCTGCCAGGCATCCAATGTCTTGTGAACTGTCAGTCCATATATTTTCATTCAATTATTTTCCCTAAGGAAATGATCAGGTTTATTTGTTTATGTATTTATTTGTGTGTTTATTATTGAAATATAGTTGGCATGCAGTGGTATATTTATTCAGTTTTTAAATCGTTTCCATTGGGAACGTAAATCTAATCCCTAATTTCACCTTGTCTAAAGGCAGAAGTTCATTTCTGTGGATTTATGTTGTTATCTTTTTACTTAAACATAAGAGTATCATTGGTATAAATACATGTATAGTTCGTAACTTTTTTTTTTTTTACTTGAATTATACTAGAGTGAACCAGCACCCAGGTCAACTTAATATTATAGTGTAAGCAATAGAGAAACATTTATTGCGATCCCTGCCGATCATTACTTCCTATAAAGAGAACCACTATTTTGATTCTCACTACATAAAGTAATTTTGATTTAAGTTTTACTTTTATATAATTCATAGACCATATAATCTATCCATTCGAAGTATACAAGTTAATGTATTTTAGTATATTCAGAGATATACGCAACCATCAGCACAGTCAATTTTAAAACCTTTTCATCAGCTCAAAAGGAAACTCCATATTCTTTAAAAGCTATCATCTCCCCTATAAATAGGGGAATAGGGAATGATAGCCCTAAGCAAGCACTAATGTACTTTCTGGCTGTATAGATTTGCGTATTCTGGATGTGTCCTATAAATGGAATCAATCATTCACTTAGCATGATGTTTTCAAGATTCATACATGTTCTACCCTGTATCTATACTTTATTTCTTTTTATATGAATGAATAGTATTTCTTATTATTCAGTTTTTGTATGAATAATAATATTAGATGAATAATATTTTATTGGACGACTATACCATTTTTTGTTTAACATTTATCAGTTGATGCACATTTGGGTCGTTTCCAACCTTTGGATATTGTGAATAATGCTGCTATAAACATTTGTGTACAAGTTATAGTATAGGCGTATGTTTTCATTTCTCTTGGGTATAAACAAAGTGGAGAAATTGCTGAGTCATATGGTAACTGTGTGTTAGTTATTTGAGGAACTGCCAGGCGTTTTTTGCAAAGTGTCTGTAACATTTTATATTCCCACCAGCAGTGTATGAGGGTTCCTATTTTTTTCATATCCTTTCTATAACTTGTTATTTTCTGTTTGTTTTTTTCCTCACCATCATAGTAGATATGAAATGGTATCTCTCTGTGATTTTGATATCCATTTCCCTGATGATTAAAGATGTCATGCATGTTTTCATGTGCTTATTGGCTAATTGTATATCTTGTTTGGAGAAATATCTATCCATCTGGTTTGCCCATCTTTAATTGAGTTATTTGTATTCTTATTATTGAGTTGTAAAAGTTCTTTATATATTCTAGAGAAAAGTTTCTTAACAGTATATGATTTGCAGATATTTTTCTTCCGTTCTATGGGTTATCTTTTCACTATCTTGATAGTGTCTTTTGAAGGAAAATGTTTTTGATTTCTTTGAAGTCCAGTTTATCAATTTTTCTCTTTTGTTGTTTATTCTTCGGTATCATATTTAAGAATTTGCTGAATTTGAGTTCATAAAGGTTTATCTCCATATTTCTTTTAAGAGTTTTATCATTTTAGCTCTAACTTTTATGTTTTGACCCATTTTGAGTTAATTTTTGTACATACTATAAGGAAAGGTTCAATTTTTATTCTTTTGCATGTGCCCCTTCAGTTCCAGACCATTTGTTGGAAAGGTTATTGTTTCCCCATGGGGGGATGCCCCCTTGGTACCTTTCTTGAAAATCATTTGGCCTTAGATGGCTTGTTTTACTTATGGACTCTCAGTTTATTCCATGTATCTATAAATTTTCCACCAGTACAGTCTTGCTTACTATTAGTGTCTGCTCAGTTTTGAAATTGGGAAATGTGAATCTTCCCTTTTTTTTTTTTTTTTGAGACTGTTTGGGATATTCTGGGTCTTTTGTAATACCATAAAAATTTTGAAATCAGCTAGTCCATTTCTACAAAGCAATCTACTGGGATGCTGACGGACATTGCCTTGAATATATAAACTAAAATGAGGAGCATTACCATCTTGACAGTATTAACTCTTTTGATTTATGAACAAGGGATTTCCCCCCCACTTACTAGATCTTGAATTTCTTTCAGCAACTCTTTGAATTTTTCAGAATATAAATTTACACTACCTTGTTACATTTATTTTTAAGTGTTTTATTAATTTTGATGTTATTATGAATGCAATTGTTGGCAAAATTTTGTTTTCACACCCTTTATTGCCAGTGTAGAGAGACTGAATTGACTTTCATATATTACTAATGTGCCTTACAGCTTTGCTGAACCATTTTATTAGTTCTAATAGCTTTTTAGAGGGCTCCTTAGGATTGTCTACATATAAAATCATGCCATCGGAGACTAGAGATAGTTTTACATCTTCCTTTCAGATATGAATTCCTTTTATTTATGTTTCTTGGTTAGTTCTCCTGGCTGATCTTTGGGGAAACACACCCAGTCTTTCACCAGGAAGTTTGATATTAACTGTGAGGGTTTTTATAGATGCTTTTGCTCAGTTAGAGGAAGCTTCTTTCTATTCCTAGATTATTGACTGTTTTTTCATGAAATGATGTATTTTATCAGATGGTCTTTCTATATCTGTTTAGATGATCATATGATTTTTATCCTTCTTTATGTGTTTTTAAATTTTTTATTTGCTTTCTTATTTGAGAGAGAGAGAGAGAGAGAGAGAGAGAGAGAGAGAGAGAGAGAACACATGTGAGCAGGGGAGATGGGCAGAGGGAGAGAGAGAGAAAAAGAAAGAGACTTTTAAGCATGCTCCACACTCAGTACAGAGCCTGTTGTGGGCTTGATCCCATGATCCTAGGATCATGACCTGAGCCAAAATCAAGAGTCAGACGCTCAAGCGACTCACTATCTAGGTGCCCCTCCTTCTTTATGTTAATGCCATTTTTGTTTTTTATTCTATTAATATGGTACATTGCATTACTGATTTTCAGATATTAAACCAAGCTTAAGCATATGTGGGATAAGTTCGACTTTCTCGTAGTCTATAATCCCTTGCATATGTTTCAGGATTTCATTTGTTAGTGTTTTGTTAAGACCCTTTGCATATATATATTTATAAGAGATTTTGGTCCATACTTTTCTTTTCTTACAATATTTTTGTCTGATTTTGGCATCTGGGTAATAGAATGAGTTGGGAAGTGAACCATTTTTTTCTAGTTTTTGGAAGAGCTTGTGAAGAATTGGTATTAATTCTCCTCTAAAGGTTTTATAGAATTCACCAGTAAAACCATCTGGACCTGGGCTTTCCTTTGTGAGCAGGTTCCTTATTATAACTTAAATATAAATCTATTCAGATAGCCTATTTCTTCTTAAATTAGTTTTGGTATATCTTTCTGGAAATCTGTCCATTTCATTCAATTTCCTTTATGACTCTCTTTATTTTTCTAAGGTTGGTGAGAATGTCCCCTTTTTTACATTTACATTTGATTATAGTAATTTGAGTCTTATTTTTAAATGTTTTATTGATATACTGAGGTATAATTGATTTGACACAAAGAATGAGGTATGACTGATATGATGCAAAAATTACACACATTTAATGCATACATCTTGAGTCTTGTTTTCTTGGTCTAGTTAAATATTTATTAATTTTCTTGATTTTTCTCTATTGTCTCAATTTTTATTTCATTTATTTCTGTTCTAATCTTGATTCTGTTTTCCCTCTGTTTGCTATAAGATTAGTTTGCTTTTTTCCCCATTGTCCCAAGGTGATAGGTAAAGTTATTGATTGGGTTTATTTCTGCTTTTTTAATATAGGCATTTAAAATATAAATTGGTATAAGTTTTGTCATACTGTATCTTCATTTCTATTCATCTGGAAATATAAAATATTTTCTAATTTCTCTTTTCATTTTTCTATGGGGCTATGTTTTTTTTCTTTTATTGACTTTTTGTATATAAACTCTGAATGTGAACCTTTGTCAGACTTGTTTTGCAAATGCCTTCTCCCACATTTTGGCTTTCATGACACTCTGTCAATGGCTTATTTTGATGACCAGATGACCTGATTTTCTTTCAATGTAGTATAATTTAGTGATCTTGGGATTTATTGTTAGTACACTTTGGGTTCTGTCCATGAAACCTTTGCACCAATTGTGAATTCATGAACTTCATGAATTCTTATGAGCTTCATTGTTTTTTATTTCATATTTTGTTTATAATTTAGTATTTGGCATATGATTTATCTTTATTTTAGAATAAAAAAAGTCTATTGTTTTGTAGGTCATATTTTGCTTTATAATTCATCTGGAATAACTTTTCTCCAAATAGATGTCTAGTTGATCCAGCATCACTTATCAAAAATATCATCCCTTCCAAATTGTTCTACAATGGCAACTTTCCTGTAATCCACATTATTATGTATGTTATGAGGATGTACATATGCATGTATATATGTGTGTGTGTGTGTGTGTGTGTGTGTGTGTGTGTTTCTGGACTTTATATTCTTATCTGTTAGTATATGTTTCTATAATTAGGAAATATTGCATTGTCAATTATTGTAGGTCTGTAGAATATCTTTTCTTTTAATTTTTTTAATGTTTATTTATTTTTGAAAGAGAGAGAGACAGAGCATGAGTGGGGTTGGAGGCAGAGAGAGAGAGACACAGAATCTGAAGTAGGCTTCAGGCTCTGAGCTGTCAGCACAGAGCCTGATGTGGGGCTCGAACCCAAGAGCTATGGGATCATGACCTGAGCTGAAGTCAGATGCTTAAACAACTGAGCCGCCCAGGTGCCCTGGTCTGTAGAATCTCTTGACAATAGGTATTGTGTGTTCTGCAATCCTCCATATTTTGGTCTTCACTGTTTTGTAAATTATATAAATCTTTTAATCTTATTTTTCAGTTTTTTTGTTTGTATACATATAAACATAAAAGCTTTTATATATTGACCTTATATCCAGCCCTTGATAATTTTACCTACTGATTGTATTGATTATAGCAGTCAATTTCTATACTATTTTTGCAATTTATTACATTCGCAACTATGACATCTATGAAGAACACTTCTCTAAATATTTTTAGTTACAGTTTTTTTCCTTTTCATACTTTATGTATTCAACAAAAATTCCCTTACTGTGATGATTAAAAATGGGGATAATGGACAGGCTTCTCCTGATTCCATTTTCAAAAGGAAAAATTTCAGTATCTACACATAGCAACAGTTGTACGTCTTCTTTTCAGGTGTTTATGCTTTTATTAATTTTTCTTGCTTTATTGCATTATCTAGGACCTCTAACACTTAACAGAAGTATTGAAGCAGACATTCATGCTTTTATTCTCTTTGATTTTAGCTAGAAATTATTTAGTCATTCACTATTAAGTATGTTAGTTGAAAATTTATTAGTGTAATTCTTTGTCATTTGAGAAAATTTCATTTTATTTATAGTTTACTGAGAGTTCAAGTGTGCGTTGAATTTTGTCAAGTGACTTTTATGCATCTATTGATATGATTATTTGATATTCCTCTTTATAACTGTAGTGAATTAGATTTCTTTTTGATGCTTTCCTTGGATAAACTCCTCTCCATTATAGCTCCCTAGTTTTTAGTGAGCTACTGCAAATATTCCAAACTCATCAACTCCCTTGAGTTCAGATTTGTGCTTCCTCAACTCTTAACAGGCACCCTTTCATTCCAGCTCACTTTGCTATCATTGGAAATGGATCTCAAGTAAAGAGACATTGCAATCATGGAACTCAACCCTAAGTTTCCTTTTTTTCAAAGATTAAGTTTTTATGCCTTGTGTTGTCAAAGAATTTCAAGCAGCTCTCATATATTTTGTTCAGTTTACAGTTGTTGACAACAGGAGAGCCAGTCTTTTATGCAAGTTGTTCCACCATATCAAGTTGCAGAAACTTATCTTTAAGTATTGAAGGATATTCTTGCTTGGTATACACTTGTAGATTGGACATTATATTTTTAGCACTTTAAGAATACAATTATGACTTACTTCTGGCTAAGTGACAGCTATTGGTCTTACTGAGGGTGATATCTCTCTTTTATTGTTTTATATATATTTTATTTGCCTTTGGCATTCATCAATTTAACAACAAAATGCGTAGAGGTGGTTTTATTTGTAATTTTTATGCATGGAATTCAATATGCTCCTTAAATATGTGTCTTTATTTCCCTCATCAGTTTTGGAAAATTCTCAGCCACTGTTTCTTAAATATCGTTACTTTTTCTCTTTTCAGTGTTCCAATTACAATATGTTAAACTTTTGATGTGTGTTGTAAGGTTCTGCTACTCTGTGTGCTTTTGTTGGTATTTTTGACTTATTGTCTCCAGCTTAAACAGCCTTCTCTTTAAACTACTGATACATATATCTATTGAAGTCTTATTTTAATAATTATATCCTTATTTTTAATTTTTATTTCACTATGTTATTTATAAATTATAGCTCTCTTGAGGAGTTCTATATCTTTTCATTGATTTGTTGAATATTTTAAATGTAGTTATTTTTTAATGTTTATTTTTGAGAGAGAAAGAGAGAGCGAGAGCGAGAGTGAGAGAGAGAGAGAGAGAGAGAGAGAGAGTGCAAACACAGAATTTGAAGCAGGCTTCCGGATCTTAGCTGTCAGCACAGAGCCCGACATGGGGCTTGAACTCATGAACCACGAGATCATGACCTGAGACCAAGTACGATGCTTAACTGACTGAGCCACCCAGGCACCCCTTAAAGGTAGTTATTTTATTTATTTAAATTTTTTTTAATGTTCATTTATTTTTGAGAAGAGAGAGAGCACAAGCAGGGGAGGGGCAGAAAGAGAGGGAGACACAGAATCCAAAGCAGGCTGCAGGATGTAAGCTGTCAGCTCAAATCCATGAACCCTGAGATCATGACCTGAACTGAAGTTGGACATTCAACAGACTGAGCCACACAGGTGCCCCTAAAGGTAGTTATTTTAAATTCTGCATCAAATAACTCCTGTAGTTAGGAATGCTTATGATTTTCTTCAAGTTATTTTTTTCCTATTAGTTTTGAGTCACTTGTTACTGCATCCTGGTATTCCTGATAATTTTTATTTGAATGATAAAATTATGTATAGGAAACTGTGTAGGCCTCAGATGATGTTTCTTCCTCCAAAGTGGATTTAATTTTCTTCTGATTAGCACCATGAGAGAGAGCCCATCACATTTATGTATTGAGGGGCTGAGATGATAATGCTCAATTTCAGACTTTTGATTAGACTTATTTCTAGTTTTCTTTAATTTTAAAATCTGACACTTCACACTACTAAAATGAAAGTTGGGGATATTTCGAACGAGGGACATTTTTTTTTAAATTCCTGTACCCTATTACACTGCCTAAAGTTTTTGGAAACCACTTTCCTTTTGTTTTTCTCTTGTTCCTGTGTTACATGGGATATGATAAAGCTTTGAGAACAAAAGTTGCACAGATTGTTTATATCACATCTTTGTGGTGACTTTTTTCCATGCTCTTGGCTACACAGGTCCTGTCTAACTTATCAGTCATGATCCTTAATAATTTGTTTTCTCGATCCCCTGCTATTTCCTAAAGGTTTTGCTGCTGTGTTCTGTTTCCCTTCTGTGACTTAGGCGATGCATTGGAAAATCCTTGAATGAAAGAAGTAGTGAAGAACTTTTTTTTTAAGACTTAATATGTTCCCCTCTCTTCAGGGTCCTTCTAATCTAGCTTTTATAAAGTCTTTCTCAGCTAAAGGATTTACCTTATACAAATGACTCCACTGTATGCAAGAGCACAAATCTGTTATCCTTTCTTTTTAATGCAATGTGTTCTTAGCTTTCCTGAAAGGACTCATATGTTGTTCATTTTTTATTGGGTTGGTATTTTGAGTTAGGCCAGCACCTTGAGTCTCGGAGTCTTTATCCAGCTGTCTACAGTTTTGGGACCTGAAAGTTGATACATTCCGAAAAAAAGCAATTTCCAAAACTCTAAAAACTCCAGCTTCCATAAGATTCAAAGCATGCCCACAGTCTTTTATGATCCTCTTTTTTCCTATTCCTCATTTTGGCTATCCCTTGACTTTCTCAGCAGAGGGAGATCCACCCAAGATAAAGGCACACTAGCTTTTAAAAACAGCTGCAAGGAATTTAGATGGACTATCCATAGAAATAAGTGTGCTAATAAAGGGGAGATAATAAGAGCACACATGATTTAGTTTAGAACTTTAAACCCATTACGCTTCTCATATGTAAGACCTCCAGTGGATAAAACTCGAGGGTGTCTTGAATCATGTGCCTGTCAAAATTCCTCTTCTCCTTTCTCTCTTAACCTTTTCTTTCTTCCTTATATTATCATTGGATAATTTTTACTAAGGGTCCAAGTATAGGGGATGGTTTTTAAATATAATTCAGGATAACATTCCTGCTTTCTGATAGCATGTGGTCTCAAGATTGTGTGAGATTATAGATGATGACCCATTCACATTTGTAGGAAATGGAACAATTACAAAGACGATTCAACAGCATGATCCAAGCCTGTGATTAAATGAAATAATTCATTGTACTGCTAATAAATTCAGTGTTCTGGCTTCATACTGAGAAATGGAGTAGGGCCTAGATGGGGAAGTAAATTTTCTCATTGGGGAAGGCTTCCTACTTCTCAAGTCATGGGCACAAGTCAGCCTTGAAAAGATTTCTTGAGATTCATACAGCGTCTTCATATTTCTTAGTGCTCAGTTCCCTCTCCTCACAGCCCATCTGCACATCTCTCCATTCTCTCCAACTTCAAAGTGCATACTTTGATTTTCCCCAGCTGTATAATTATGTTATTAAGCACAAAGAACTGTTTAATATTAGAGCTAGTAGAGAGCTTCTATGTTATATTGTCCAGGGATGCAAGCTAGGTTTTATCTCACACACCAACTCCAATCAATCAAAAGAGATTACGAGGAAAAGCTGGGTTGAGAAGGTTGTAATTCTATGTGCAAAGTCAGTGGAAAAGAGTGAGTAATGATTCATAACAAGAATATATACAAAAGGATTAGCATCATTTTCGCTACATATTTACTATCACTGGGAGTTAACTCACTCCTTTCATTTTTCAAATGAATAAAATGGAGTGCTATAGGTTAACTGACTTCTCCACATCCTACAGTTATGGTCATAACTGGTAAAATTCGAATCCATGTCCTCAGTTTCTCAGTACGATGCTAGTTCTCTTCTGATCCATCACCTTTTAAAATACTAATGTAAGAGCAGGAGTAAACTGGCTTTAAAATCCAGTCTTTCCTGTTACGTGTAGTCAATGGTGCTTAAAACCAATGGAAACATGATTGCTCAATTTTGAACCCCATTTCTGACACTTCCTTACTGCCACAGTTTGTTTATCTGAAAATTGACTTTTGTAGAAGTAAAATTCAAAGCACAGGGATGGGAATCTGCCTTGTAGTAAGTGTTCAATAAATGTTAACCATAATGTATTCTTTTTTTAATTTTATGGTCATGAAACTACATTCATCAAGATGATAGCTTTTTTTTAACATTTAAAAAATATTTTTATTTATTATTGAGAGACAGAGAGAGACAGACCATGAGCAGGGGAGGGACAGAGAGACGAGGAGACACAGAATCTGAAGCAGGCTCCAGGCTCTGAGCTGTCAGCACAGAGCTCAACACGGGGCTCGAACTCACAAACCCGTGAGATCATGACCCGAGCCGAAGTCGGAGGCTCCACCGACTGAGCCACCCAGGCACCCCAAGATGATAACTTCTTTAAGTGAACTGAGTCTAAAATCAGTTGTGGTGTCATTTCTTTTCTTTTAATTGAGGTCCTTTAATCTGTACACCTTCAGACGCAAAATAAACCCAGTAGGCTCACTAAAATTGTAACCAAAAAACTATAACAGCCATAGCATGGAAACAAGAGAGGTGTTCAATTCTCCCTAATATTTGCATCTATTCAAGTATTTTACCTGCTCTGAGTACATGTTATCCCTTGGAACCCCATATATTTTACTTTCAAAGACAAGCGTTCTCATTAACCAGAAATCTTTAGCTCTATTAATCTTTCATAACTTGTTCTTATGCAATTCAGGGGAACTATGCTTGGTATTGTCAGTGAGAAAGAGAAAAAAAGATTTTTACACCTTTCGTTAAAGTAAATTTTGCAAATTCTGTACAAAATAAATTCTGTAAATTCCATATCATATATATATAATCGTATATAAATAAATGTATTTATATATAAATAAAATGAGAGCCCATTCATCAGATATCTAAAGCTGCAAAAGGAGTGGTGACTGATAAATTCACTTTTAAATACTAATAGTATAAGAAGCCCCTCCTTGACTTCCAGAAAAATTGAAGCTTCTGGAAAATTTTGCAAGTTGTTGGCTGATCTCCAGGGCATTCAGATCTGTGGAAGGTGTTGACATGGGGCTTTGTGAATCCCCCTCTCTCTTACTGAGAGTAGCTGTGTGCTGCAGGGAGCACATCTGCTGGAGAGAGACCTGGAGTGGCAGATCTGAGGAAACACAGAAACCTACCTGGAGAGGGCTTTGCTTCACTGGTGTCTCAGTGCCAGGGACTCTGAGTTCCTTGGTGACCATCATAATTGGAACATTGCCTGTGTCCTTCAGAAGAGGAAAATCCCATCTAGGGACAGGCAAACTGCTGGAATTTACCAGAGCTTTGAGACCAGAGGAATCCCAGACATTTAACAGTGTGACAACAACTTTAAAATTGGGGGGAAAAATGTTTAAAAGTGGGAAACAATGCTAACTCTCACTGATGACGATACAAAGTCATCACTTGTATACTTAACTTCTTCCTTACTGTTTTTAAATTAACTTATAGTGGCTACCTGGGTGGCACAGTCAGTTGAGTGTCCAACTCTTGGTTTAGGCTTAGGTCATGATCTGATGGTTCATGAGATCAAGCCCCACATTGGTCTTGTGCTAACAGTGTGGAGCCTGCTTAGTATTCTCTCTCCCTTTCTCTCTGCCCCTTCCCTGCTCATTCTTGCTCTCTCTCTCTCAAAATAAATATATAAACATTAAAAAATAACCGAGGGTATCCTAAGAATCATGGTTATTTGAGTCACAGATCTGTTACGCATCTTCTATCTGAGTACTTCAGTGAGTACTTTACTGATGTTGCATGTTTAATAATCATGTGAACTCCCAGGCGTGACTTCTGAGAGTAAGACTCCTAAGCAAAACCTTTGTGAAGTCATTTAAGAGATATGGAAGAAGCTGGTTCACTTTCCCTGTTTACAAGTATCTTTATCAGCTGCTCTGAAAAGTTCAAATGAGGGGCACCTGGGTGGCTCAGTCAGTTAAGCGCCCGACTTCAGCTCAGGTCGTGATCTCATTGTTTGTGGGTTTGAGCCCCGTGTTGGGCTCTGGGCTGACAGCTCAGAGCCTGGAGCCTGCTTCAGATTCTGTGTCTCCCTCTTTCTCTACCCCTCCCCTGCCTCTCAAAAATAAACACTAAAAAAAAAGTTCAATTGATACTGTAATATCTGTAGTAATCATAGGGCAGTGATTCTCAAAATTGTCTTCCAAGACCCATTTTACAGAGAATTATTTCACACAGACCCTAAGAATGCAGTCATGGATCCCAGTCTGAGAAGCATTGGCTTATGAAAACAAGGTCATCTCATATTTTGAAAATGCCTTTTGATAGGAGACTCTCATTGTAAAATGTTTTGTGGAGTAAAAACAAATTCTGTGAATTCTGTAAAAAGTACATTTTGTAAGATGATCACTGAAATAAATTTCAAAAAAAAACCCAAAACTTAGAGTGAGTCCTCAAGTTTATATCCATGAACCTCAGTGTCAGTAATCTTACTGTAGTGCTTTCAGGTTTACCAAGTACATTCACATATCTTGTCATCTAATTCATGCATCACTCCTGCATTATATGTAATATTATCTTTCCAGAATGCGTGATCATTGGTATTACACGACATTTTAGCTCTGATCTTATAACTTGAGGTTTCACTAATAATACTGTTTTTCTTAGAATAAGCGATACTTTCATATTGCTTAAAAATTTATAAATCTCTTCTAGAACCCATCACGTGTGGTCTTCATAATAATCAACAAGATATAGGCCGGAGATCATCTCAATGAGCAGCATGATGGTAAGTTTTGTTTTCTGTGCCCTGTGCTTATTTCATTAGGAAGGATCTTTTTTACACTATCATTCATTTTTCAGCTATTTGATTACTATATTTTTTAACAAGATGCAGTATGATTCTGAATAAGTAGGTGTTTTGTAAGTACTAGTATATGTTTAATCATGAATAATACTCAAATGGTCTAAAATAGTATTTCCCAGAGTAAGATTCCAAAGAAAATTAGTCATTCAGAGCCTTTCGGAAAGAGAATTGGGGGGAGGGGACAGGGAGGAGACGGAGTGGGGGGAGAAGAACTGGTTTAAAACAAAAGCTAATGCCTATTAACATTTTGAAGATTCATAGTAGTATGAAGGAGAAGTTTTGGAGTATAAATCTGTTTATTTCATTCAGTATTTCTTTTTTTGTTTGTTTTTTCTTCATGGCTATGATTAATTATAGTAAGGAATCAGGACAAAATCAGAAAAGGGAAAAGGCAAGCTCATTAGAGTCTCTGTGCCCAAGAGGATTTTTTTTTTATTGACTTTATTTTTTATATTTATATATATTTTTTCTATTCATTATTCAGTATTTCGTAAACTTATTTGCCTCCTTGTATGTGTATGTGTTAGCCTAGACATATATGTCACCTCTATAGGGGCTCATGACCAATTTATAATAGTTGAAGAATACATGACGTGAGTGTTGGTGCTGAAGTATTTCAGATTATTTTCCTGAAATCTCACATGGCCCAAGTTCTTCCATTACCTGAGATGCATCTCCTCCCCATTTTAATGTCTGTTCACTAAAATTCACTGAAGCTGAGAGAGTGAAATAGTTACTAACGGTGATCTTTCTTCTGGCAAGGACAACCCAAGCCAGTATTTGCATTCTCCTTTTTAAAATGTGTTCCAGATTTTTAATAAAACATATTATCATGTGCTTTCACCTCATTAAAGTGTTAACTCTGCGACACTAAATAGATAATATAACAGCCACGTATTTGAATAAACCAATGAGCCTCGAACATCGTACAACATTGTGGAACAAGCTTCTGCACAATGAGTGTTAGATAGATATTATTATTATTATGTAGAAGCTATTCTAATGTATAAAGATGTTAACCTAATTTTAGGCAATGCAGGTATTTTTGAGCTTGGAGTATATATTTCCATAAATAAAGTATATTTGAAGACCATAGCGTAGCTGGACCCTTAAGGTAACTTTGGCTAAAATTTTGCGGAATTAAAATCGATTATTGTTTGCAGTATAATTATGACCTCCACACCAATCAAGTGTATATTTTTCTATTGCTGTGAGTATTCTGAAGATAAAGGGATAGCAGAATTGTAATAGGGCATCCACGTGTGGCTTATCACGTTCAAAATGGGAAATGAGTCAATGAGTAAGGGATTCTAAAGTGACAGGATTTTGTAGAGAATATGAGAAGTAATTATGACCATAAAAGGAATATGAATACATTTAAAAATGGTTTCCCTTCAGGATCTCCAGAAATTCCATAATGTATTTTATTGTTTAGATGTTTATTCAGGAAAATATTTCCAATATTCTATGCTTTGGATATCCATTCTCTGGGTTTTGCAAAGTACTATACGCGCATGTTATACACTGGATACATTTTCATCCTGGAAACACATTCTCTCCATAACTGAACGCCTGCAACAAGACACAACATCAGACTCAGGACATGCATTCAAACATTCCAGAGTCAATATATTAGAAGTTATCAGAACATATTGCTCAAAAACAGAAAGAATTAATCAAAATGCCCTATTTTAGCTTTCCTAGCAATAGCAGGGCACAACAGACTGCAGAACTGATTAGGTACTTATTAAATAAAAACAGTAGTGACAGAGTTTTAAAATATCAAAATAGCTTAACAGAGCTCCCAGTAAAATGGAAAAAACCACAAGCCAGGCTACAGACAGAGCAGGAGACCACCTATGAAAGGTGGAAATAACAAAGGTTCTGGTGAACATCGATTGCTCCTGCAAGACCTTTTATACTCTCGGGTTAAACAGTTTTTCTGGCTTGTTATACTTTCTGTGATCTTCTCTCTTGGGCAGATTTGCCCATTATATCTGAGATAGAACCAGGTCCAGAAGATGCTCCTGACATAGACTTGTCTACTGGGAAACTGGAAAGGTGCCCGATCTTGACTGCAAGTAAAGAGATTTGACAGCATCCCCAGATGATGTTACTAGCCTATTTATACTAGAGCAGTGAAGGGAGGTTTTAGGTAGAAGCAATCACATACCCTGCTGTCTTACATATGATTAGTCACCATTAATGGTTGGCAACTGGCTGACGGTGTTGATCAGTAGTTTCCAGGAGATGGATAGTATGAGCTAATTGATCTGCATAGCTGCCTTCTCCTTTGAGATAAGAATTCGTATATGTGGGATGCTGCCTGTGGATTATGAATGGTGGTATTCAATTTTAAAAGGATATTGTTGAAGATGTAGCATACAGAACCTCCTCTAGCTTCTTTGAGCTAATTATCTTAGTCTTGACACTAAAAATATCATGAATGTTTAATGCCCCTCATTTTATCATCCATAGTTTCCTTTTTGAGCTTTGTGAAGAATTGCTATCTGTCTATTGGCATAAAGGTGAGACCAGCAAGGGAAGTCTAAAGAAGAAAAACCAGCAGCAAAAGAGTTAAAGAGAGAGTGTCAAGTCCATAATTCCCTTGTGTGCTGATTATTCTTACAAATGTGTGCATCATTTGATGAAGAATCATCCCCAGGTTTCCACATGCCTGGGAGAGGTTAGATGTCTTTCCAAAGCCTTTCAGCTATGTAAGGTGTTCATTGTGGGTCTAGGTTTGGGAAGTGAAGGCTGTTTATATCACAAATTACCCTCTAGTCAAGCTCTTCTCCACAACTAATTGGCATGACCTTGGGTGTATCTGCTCTTGAATATCCTTGACATCCATCTGCTATGAAGACGAATTAGTTATTTAGGTAGCAATCAGCTTTCCTGGTTTAGCCAAAGTGCATCCATTCCTCTTTAGGCCTATTAAGCTGGGAATGAACTTTCGAGCTAATGCACAATGCAATCGCTACCACTCTGGAGATGCCAGACACCGAAATATTTTGTATTCACTAATGAAAAACTTCTTTCTAAAATAAAAGGGATAGGAAGAAGGAGGGAGGAGGGAGGATCGGGGAGGAAAGTCAATAAAGACCTAGAGATTCAATTAAGAGTTTAGGTATCCGCCAGCTTTTATTAGCTCCAACTTTGACTTATAGGGCTGAGGTCAGCAAGTGGTGAGTGTGGAGGCACGTAGGGAGCATAAAGGAATTGCATCAGGGTCTTGGATACAGGGAGTGCCATGTCTCCTGAATAAGTAGCAGGAGACAATTGGCTGTAATGACAGGAAAAATCACCAGGGAAAGGATAAATTTCTCTGCAACCCTCTAGCCAGCATGAGGGAATCTCCCACAGCTACATCATGGCCTGTCGGGTTCGCCATTAAAATCCTTACAACTGATTACTCTATTTCCCCATCTGCACACATACCAAATCCTTCAAAGGAAGAAAAGTTTGTTGTTCATGCCTGATTTAAACTATGACTTAATCTGAGGTGTTTGGAATTTATATTTAGTAACATAATGTGGAATAGTATCAGATTATTTTTTGAATATCATCTTCATGCACTAGAAGTGGAAAATATATATATTATTTTAAGAAAATACGAGGCACTAGAATTTGTCCACATGCATTGACATACATTATTCTGGAATGTCCACAGAGCAGCATCCTTGGGCAAATATCATAGTAGATGTTTTAAGGCTAAAGAAGTGGAAGCTCAGGGAGACGGAAGTAATCCAGTTATTGTCAGTTCATGTCCAAGTCTTCCAATTTTACAATTCACTTCTGTCCCTACACACCATACATGAAACACATATTTTTTCTTTTCTTTTTTTTTATTATTTTATTTTTTATTTTATTTTATAGTTTATTGTCAAGTTGGTTTCCATGTAACACCCAGTGCTCATTCCGACAAGTGCCCTCCTCCGTGCCCATCACCTCCCTTCCCTTCGCCCCCTCCCCCATCAGCCCTCAGTTTGTTCTCAGTATTCAAGAGTCTTTCTTGGTTTGTTTCCCTCCCTCTCCCCAACTATTTTTCCCCTTCCCCTTCCCCATAGTCCTTTGCTAAGTTTCTCCTGTTCCACTTATGAGTGAAAACAAACGGTATCTGTCCTTCTCTGCCTGACTTATTTCACTTAGCATGACACCCTCGAGTTCCATCCACATTGCTACGAATGGACAGATTTCATTGTTTCTCATTGCCGTGTAGTATTCCATTGTATATATAAACCACATCTTCTTGATCCATTCATCAGTTGATGGACATTTAGGCTCTTTCTGTGATTTGGCTATTGTTGAAAGTGCCGCTGTGAACATTGGGGTACATGTGCCCCTGTGCATCAGCACTTCTGTATCCCTTGGGTAAATCCCTAGCAGTGCTAATAGCTGGGTCATAGGGGAGTTCTCTTGTTAATTCTTTGAGGAACCTCCACACTGTTTTCCAGAGCGGCTGCACAAGTTTACATTCCCACCAACAGTGTAGGAGGGTACCCGTTTCTCCACATCCTCGCCAGCATCTATAGTCTCCTGATTTGTTCATTTTAGCCACTCTGACTGGTGTGAGGTGGTATCTCAGTGTGGTTTTGATTTGTATTTCCCTGATGATGAGTGATGCTGAGCATCGCATGAAACACATAGTTATTGGGCACCTATTGTGGGGTCATCAGTGTTCTTGATATAGAGGATGTGACAGTGGATAGAGCAGACAAACGTCCCTGGTCTCATGGATCTAACATTCTATAAAATTTCTCACACAGTTTATTTTTCTTCCTAATGCCTGAGGACAGTAGGTCAGGGGCACTTTTTGGTTTGCTTGCTTGCTTGCTTCCTGTGTCAAGATTTCTTGATGACTCTATCACATTATGCTTAAGAGAGTCAGGTTGATTTGGTTTCATTCGATTATTTATTTTTCAATATCTATTATGTGTTAGTGACTAGACCAGACACTGCTAATTCATAAATAAAACAATGACTGTGGGAATTGAAAAGAGGGCACCTCATAGAGGGTTTAAGGAAACAATAGGGATTCTGATTTAACCTGGTGGATTAAACAAGTGTTTACCACACCTTCTTTTTAAACATCACTGTTTCTAAACAAAAGGCCTATAAAAGGCATAAGGTCACAAGGACAAAGTTAGTAAGATAGAAAACAATAGGAGACAAAGGATGGAATTACTTGTATGCAGACAGAAAATGGCTGGATGAGTGATAACTGACATATCTTACAGAGGGAAGCTGAAAGCTCGGTGCCTCAGTAGTTGGGCTTTGGCAGTGAACAGGGCAATCTGGGTTTCAGAACCTTGGAAAGATTTGAATTGAAGGATGAAACAGGTCATAGACATGGTGTGTGGTGGGACAATGACAGGAGGGTTGGTTGAATTTCTGTATAAGATGCACTTTACTCCTGGATCCCATCTTCCACCCCACACTATAGATGACACCACCTTCCCACACTCCGGAGAACACTGGTATATTACTCTCTGGGAGAGCTGATTTAGAGAGATTTTTGTTAGAGGGACACTGAATATAGCTGCAAGTGAAGGGTAATAGGGAAATCATGTGAATTAATTAACAGTCTCCTTAAGATCCCCTTTCTGCATAGCCCATTCTCTTATTAGACTGCAGATGGCAGCTTCTGACATGGCACTCAGTGTTCCTCCCTTCCTTGCCTTTGTCGCCCTCCCTCCCTAGTGTGTGGGCTGAGCCTGGGGACTTGCTTCTAACAGAATATGGCAAAGTATAGGATGTCATATCCATGATTAAGTGATAACAACTTTGATCTCTGTCTTGCTAGACCTCTTGCTGGCAGTTTCTTGACTTCTTGCTTGCTCAGTCTGATAAAGGAAGCTCTATGAAGAAGTCTACTTAGAAGGCAACTAAGGGAGGCCTCCATGAAACAGCCCAGGAAAGGAATGTTGTTAACAGTTGTGTGAGCTAGAAACAGAGCCTTCCCGGTGGAGCACGAAGATGACCGAAAGCTCATCTAGGTTGACCAGATGCCCTGGTTTTCTCAGGCCGTGAGGGGTTTCTTGGGGTACGAGACTTTGAGGGCTAAGACTATAAAAGTCCTTGCCAGATTGGGATGGTTTTTCACCCTACTTATAAGACATTCAGAGCCAAAAGTTCCAGGTAAACTGCACTCAGATTCCTGGCCATAGAAACCATGAGATAATAAATGTTATTTGAAGCCACTAATTTGGGAGCTAATTTGTTATGCAACTCTCCACCGGCAAGGCAGGATATCTGATGACTTCTTTCTGGTAAAGTGATGACCATAAAACAAACAAACAAAAAAAGGATTTATCATTATTTACAGCCAGTGGGTTTCCTGAGAAAATTCTAAGATCCCTAATCAAGCATTCTACAATGAAGTCTACCTCTTGTCAAGACCTGCCTGTACATACAGAACTTTCTAAACTCTAAGCTTTAAAGAAAGCCTCTAATATAAAGGTCAAAAAGCAAACGGAAATGTACGGGGAAAAAATTAGATGAAAGAGTATAGAAAGCAAAAGAAAACTACCCTGGAATCACTAATGTACTCATGAATACACTCAAAAATGTAAAAGAAGAAGAGTGCAGTCATAAAATCAGAACAAATGCTATAAAAAGGAGCATTAATAGAATAAATAATCTTAAAAATGAAGAATATGAAAGATATTAAATCTTCACAGAGAATTACAAGATAAAGGCAGCTTTCTCAGAGCACTGAATAAGAAGGCAGAGTTGAAGTTATAAAAGAGGAAAAGAATTAAATTAAAGCATCAATCTAAGATTAATAGGAATTGCAGAAAACCAGAGAATTGAGGAAGCAGAAGAAAATTACCCAATAATTTTAAAAAATCCAACTTGGAAGGCCCACCAAGTACCCAGAAAAATAAATTAAAAAAAAACACCTCATGTCATGAAAAAAGAAAAACTATAAAAGAAAAGCCTATATCACAAAATATTAGGACACTAGGTATAAAGATAATAACCCTTCAAAAATTGGAGAGAAAAAACTGATATACAACAGATCAAGAATCAGCATAGCATTTGATTTCTCAATAGCATCATTAGATTCTAGAACACAGTGGAGCATGCTTTAGTCACTCCCAGGGAATTTATTGCCAACTAGAATTCTCTCTCCAGAAAAAAATAGAGAGTACTTTGTCTGGCAGGAAATTCAGGTGGTAAAATGCAGACCACTGATGAAGGCAGTTTGAGTGTCAAGTGTTGGAGACACCTGTGTAGGGTTGAGAAAGGGGTGTGTGTTTGTGGGAGGTTTGTTGCATTCAGCAATATTTTGAGAACCCCTCTCAATCAGTTTGCACTTTCTGATCCTCTCCCCTCTGAATTTAGACCATGGCCATCTGATTTCTTTGGCCATAAAATAAAAAAAGAAGTGATGTGTTACTCCTAGTAGAATTCTGCCGGAGACTTTAAACCCTGAATCCTTGGATTAAAATGGGGGCACCTCTGTCATCCTCAGTCTCTGAAGGACTAGGATGAGTAGAGCTCTTGGGCCATTAACAATGGAAATGTGGAGTGGGGAGTCTTGTCTAAGCCATTAAGGTTTTTGAAGTATTTTCAAAGCTTTTTTTGGAATGCTTTTATGCATAATTTAACCATCCTGATGAATGCGGTGTGTTGTCTGTGTGCTTGTGTTTAGTATGGGAGATATTTTTATATGTTTATATGGTATAAAAAAGCAACTTAAAAGGCAGAGGTAGAACACTCCAGGCAGAAAAATAAACAATAAAGATAGAGAAGAGAGAAAGAGTAGCTGAATAATTACTAATAATAGAAGAATTAACCTTCGGCAGGAGGAGAAATACTTCATCCTTTGCAATAGAAGAGAATGAGCTAAAATGAAATACAAAGACACATATAATCAATACTAGGCCAGGAATTTTTCCATATAGCCTTTCTTTTCTCTTCTGGTAAGTGGCAAATGAGATTTACTCATTGTGCATTGTTGAAATTATTGGTGGGTGGGGAGGGAATGGTGGAGTGATAATGTATCAGTTAGGAAATGTATCAGTCAGGAAAACAAGCCTCTTTACTCATTCAAAAAATGGAGCATTTTTCTTCAGGGAATTAGTGGTTTCCACAAATATTGGAAATGCGGAGAGAATGAAGGTCAGGTAACCAACAGGAAATTCTATTACAATTTTTCTGTGAGAAAGCATATTTCTAAGAGCTATCATGGAAACTACTGGAATTCTCAGAAGGATTTAGAAAGATCTGACCAAATTTCTTGGTCTGCATGGGGAAAGTGAGTGGTTCTGAATTTGCTACATATCCTGTATGTAACTGCACACCTTGCTACATCTGCCTCCAGGAAATAAAGCTTTCTTCTTCCCCTCTACTCGCCCCTTGGGAGTGCCTCTCACTGGCAGATACTGAGTGGCCAGAACTACAGAGGGGATGGGGTTCTGGAAAATGCAGTTTCCTGTTGCAATTCAGTGGACATCTACGAACAGGGCAATGATGAAAGCATATCAACTTCAGGACAATCCAATATGGCAAGTATTTTGATCACGTGTCATTTTGGGCAGCCTCCTACATTTTGAAGCCTCTTTCCACATTTGATAATCTCTTATGGGGTAAATACTGTTTAGCAGTACATCCTTCTTCCCTGCCCGGCCCTAAAACTATATCTCCCAGGCCCCTTGCCATTAGGGACTAGACCTATGTTTAGGTTCTTAAGTCAAATGCATTATGAAAGACTGATTTGGAACTGAGGTACAGGGAGAAAGAGGCAGGACATGTGGCATCCAGTTTTCTACCCAGATTTCAGCAGAAGTGATCCTGAGCTCAGCTGAGGTTCTATATTTCTGATTTGAAACTCCCTGACCTTCAAAGGGGTAGGAGCTCCTTTGATGGGCGAGGTCCATAATGAGGCTCTGGGAGTTATTCCTGGAACTGTAGCCTAGACTCTGTTCTTCAGCCTTCACAGACAATCCCATGAACTATTTCTAGATTTGGCAACACCTTATTTATTTTGGCAGTGTTTTCTGTGGTCTTCAATGAAGAACACTGGCCAATTCTGTGTGATTACAGATTTTGACAAAAGCTTAGAAGAGTTGCTTCTGGGATTGGAGGAGGAGAGGATTAGGAAGATCTAGAGAGAGGGCCAGTATATCAGCTAATGTTGTGTTGACTTGTTCTGTTGACAACGACCCCAGTTTTATGTTATGTTTCTCTAGCAGCTCTTGGCAGCTCAGGTTATAAAGTTGAGAAGGTAGATATTTGGATTAACTCAGAGTTTTCCTGATTTTACTTTAGAAAGAATTGAAGAAGTGCATAGTTCATCCATAGTCCCAAGCAAAGTAGTCGAAAGGGGAATTGGATCCATGGACATGAAGGTCCACACACAGTAAGTGTCTCCGGAGAGGACATTTTCTCTTTTTTAAACCTCCCTCCTTTGCTTGAGAACCAAAACCAATCCACAGTATATAACTCTTTATCTTAATGATACATTAATTCTTCTAGACAAATGAAGGCCCTTACATGTATAAATATTAAGCTTTTTAATATGGTTCAAGTTCATTTGTTCCTTAAATGTTTAATGTTTTGTAATCTGTGTTGAAGGAGTTACAGGAACCTATCAGAAAACCCTGATTATCCCACCCAGGCAACATCAGTGAAAGTATGTATCATTGTTTAGAAAGTTGCTAACAGAAAATGCAGTTGGACTTATAAGGTGAGAAACCCAAGAACTAATGTCCACAAAGGAGGTCAAACAAACGAACAAAAAATAAATTCGTTATCACTCCCTTACTGTATTGGACCTTGAGTGCATTCAGGAAGAGGTTTTAAAATCTGTGGATGGTAAAGAATTATTTCTAAAATACTGTTTTTCACATTCATTCCCATGTCTCCATTCCTAATTCCTCTGGATCTCCAATATTTATGCATTCATAAATACTCCTTTTAGGCTTTTCTAGGTGGTGAGAAAGTGGTGGTAAACAAAACACTAAAGGTCCCTGCCCCAATGAAGCTGGGAGTTTTCTGAGAGAAACTGACATTTAACAAATGAACAAATACATAAAGCATCACAGATTTCCATAAAGAGTGCTGAAAGAAAATAAAAATTAGTACAAAAAGCATTATGCTTCAGATTTGGGAGTTAAGAAAAGTCTTTCTGAGAAATTTATAGACTTGCTAAAAATGGAATAATGCGTAGGAATTAGCCATTTAAAGAATGAGTGTCACTTCATTCGAGATAGAACAAACTATATATGCGAAGATCCTGAAGCAGTAAATAATAATATTTCAGTTCCTGCAAGAAGGCAGTAATTTGAGAAAACACTTGTGAAACATGTAAGCAGTTTGACATGCTTAGAAACCAACTTCCTATAACTACTGTATTAGATACATGTAACAGCACACACACATATATATACATGTGTGCACACAAAACATAAACATATATGAACATATATGCACACATATATACATACCACATATGCACAGGCACGCACACAGACACACACACACATGCATATACTCCTCTTATGACTTCTAAAAGCTCTCTTTTGCTGGTGTGTTTCGATAGCCAGATTCTAAATCTATATGTCAGACCCACATATATATATATATATATATATTTTTTTTTTAAATTAACCAATTAAAGGAAAGCTATGCTGAGCTCTGGGTCCAAGTAACCTGGATTTACTGACAATTTGTTTTGAATATGCTATTTTCTTGGGTGGCCACCTGGTGGTTAAGCCCTCCTGTTTCTGTTGCCTTGGTGTGAATGGTCTGTGTGCTTATTTTGCTTCATTTCGAATCATCCTGGCCTAGGATTAACCTTTTTTCTTGGGTCCCAGGTTTTCTAAACAGGCAGTGTCCCTCAAATGACTAAAAAGGATTTGAGAGCTTTCTAAGCCTTGCTTAAGAAACTACATTCTGAATACATTTCAAATCTGCAGCCATGAATTTATTTGTCAGAGAGAGTACATTGGACTCTCAGTGCATAAACAGGAGAAATAAAGCACCCGGATATGACACAGAAGAAAAGGTGAAACCTGGAGGATCCATTATCAGATTACTGGTGCCTTATTAAACAAACAAGGAGGCCTGTGGCATCTGCTGGCGAATTATAATTGACAACAAAGGAAAATAAAAATATCATCAAGTGCTATTTCCAAAGCAGGGTTGGCATGCGAGGAGCTGATGGCATATTGAAGAAAAGAGCAAAAAATATTAAACAGCTCAACTTAGAGAAGAGAGTAGAGGTGAACTGTCCATTTTATTTATGTCTTTGAAGAACGGTGGTAGAAATGCTAATTTTGCCATTTTTAGATTTACTTAAAGCTGAAATCAATGGAGCAAAAGCAAAAACCCACAAGGCCAGCCCAGCCTTATGGTTTGGATAATGCCCATTGTGTGCTTCATTAACTGTGTGTCTCACTTGTCATCTGTCCCTGTCCCCTGAGAGTTTCCCAGGAGCGGCGCTGGAGGCTTCCGGTGATGTGTGCTAAGGAATTGGAACATACCGTTCTGGGAGTTCAGGCTAGCACAGGGGGGTTCAAACCTGTAACGTGCAACACGTCTTTCTCATCATGGATTAGAAGTCCCCTTTAGGATCATGAAGCCTGCATCAATTCATATGCACATGTGAATGCTCAGTCACAGTTTCCAGCAGAGATGGAGAGGAAGGACCCTCCAGAAAGAGGCAGTGGTCAGGAAAAATCATCAATACCTGAAAGCCTTGGAAATACCATGAAACAGAAATAAAAGGAGATTCATATACAGTGTACCGACTATAATAGAAAGTCAAAAAATACAAATAGAACAAAACAAAAAGCATTGTAATATGTGAGCACTCAGGTATCATGGCATAGTGTCGTGAAATGAGATTCCTGCTTCTGTACATCGAAATGGTCTACAAGCTATAGCTCCAAGTGCAAAAGACCGCAGGTATGTTGCTGGTGATTCAGTCTCTGAAGCCGCTTTGCTGTCAGCAATATTAAGTTCCAAAATGGAGAATAATTCCTTTTGAAACTTCTGAACAAAAGTATGGACAGTATTTCTTTGATTTGCATAATAGTTGCATTCCAGGGAAATTCAGTGTGTATATATATATATATATATACACACACACACACACACACACATATACGTGAGTGTGTATATATATATGTGTGTGTGTGTGTATGTGTGTGTGTATAACTGTGCACAGAATACTTTCTTTGTTGTTATATAGAATTGAATTAGAGCCTAATTTCAGATAATTATGAGTAGTTTTCTGTCCTACACACCATAATTATAAACCTCTGTGATGGAAATATGAATATGAATAGGCACCCATGGATTTCTATTTTTGGTTGCGACCTGTGCATTGATCTCAGTACTCATATGTACAAATTCCTACTCAAATATGTTTCCTTGGAGGTCTAAAAGGGTTCTCAGACTTAGCACGTGAAGTTCCCTTCCTCCTTCACTTTTGTTTATCTCAGTAAATGTCACCTCTATAGTTCAGGGTACTTAGGCCAAAACTTTGGATCCCTTGATTCCATTTATTGTTTATGCCCTACATCCAAATCCACCAGAAAATATTGTAGGCTCTACTTTCTAAATTACCCAGAATCCAACAATTTCTCTATGACAGTTACCACCCTGGTCCAAGATGCCAACATTGTTCACACCATTATTACAACACTGCTAACTTGTTCCCACTTTTACCCCTGTCCCTGTAGAGTATCACACCACAGCAGCAAGTGATTGGTCCTTTCAAACTAGAGTCTGAGCTCATCTTTGTGTATTCAAGGCTCCTCAATATCCTCATTGGCTCTCATCTCACCCAGAGTCCAAGAGTAAGTTCTTACTATCCTTTTTTCCTGCCTCTTTACTCACCTGACTCACCCAACCATCCAGTCTTCTGGTGGCCATACTCCAGCCACCTCAGTTTCCTGGCAAGCACCCTCTCGCCACTGGGCTCTGTGGACCTGTCTGCACTCTGCCTAGACCACTCTTTCCCCAGGAATCTGTCTGCAGGACTCACTCCCTCTCCCCAAATCAGCTTTCCATTCCATTGATACTTCTCATTGTGTCATGCAGGATTGAGGAGGAAGGAGACATCAGGCACCGGAAGTAAAATGGCAGAGAAGTAATGAGGAACATAGTTTGGCTGTGGTTCAGGGGACAGATAAATAATCTGGGAGATGTAACAGTGAGAGAGATATTGAAAGATCTTGAATCCTGGCTAAGGAGGAGTTTTAGACATTCACCCTGTAGTTAATGGAAGTTGCAGAAGATTTTGAGCGGGGAGTGAAATCATTCCAACTGGGACATCTGGATAAATAGAGTGGGATGGATCACTGGGAAGAGATATAGATGTTGAACAGTTATGCCACAGTGCTATTGCAGTTGTACAAGTACAAAATAATAAGGCTCTAACTTATTATTTGGAAATATAATTGAATTGGAGATGTTATCCACAGAAAGATTAACCATAAAATATGTCAACTGGATTGATTTGGAAGTGATATTTGCTCAGATAACACCTTCTCAGTGAGCCTTTCTCCCGAACACTACATGTATTCGTTCAGCATTTATTATGTTACATTGTTATGTTATGTTGTATTACATTATATATTAGCAATTCCCTTACATCCTGTCCCTTTCCTCTGCTTTATTTTTACAACATTGCATTTGCTGCAAACTGCAATACTGGTTCCCAAGGGTCAAGAAACCTTTCTGTAAAGGACTAGATAAAAAATACTTGAGGTAGGCAGGTCAGATCGTCCCTGTTGCAGCCATTCAACTCTGCCGTTCCAACATGAGAGCAGCCATAAACAATATTTAAACAAATGGATGTGGCCGTACATCAGTAAAACTTTATTTTCCAAAGCAGGTCATTAGGCCAGATTTGTTGTAGGTGACCGACCTCTGCTCTATAATACTTTGCTTTTTTCTTTCCTTGTTTGTATTTCATCTGTAGTACCTTCTAAGATGTAAGGAGCATGAAGATAGACGTTTGTTTTGTTTCGTTCATTACTGTATCACTAGCCTTTAACTCCTGTGGGCACATAGTGGGCACAAGGTGTACTATTTGCATGATTTCAGCTGTGATATTAGTTGAAACTGAAAGAAGATGAAATGTTCCCCACCAGTTTTCTAGCCATAATTTAACATTTCTAAATATTTACTAAAATAAATATACAAAACCCTTACTTAAAAAAAAATAAACATCAGCTCTCCATTGCTGACAGATTAAATTTAAGTTTCTTCGAATGGCACATATATGTTGTTTTGAGAAAGATACCCATGAGTTGGGATAGAATAACCTAGGGAAGGGTCTCATCTTCATGTTTTTTTAAGGACTAGTAGTGCAATTAGAAGTATACCACAATATGACTGAGTCAAGTTAACTAGACTCAAAAGAAACCTATGAAAAGACTAGAATGCTAACATTAATTTACATAAGAAATATATCAGATGGATTGTTATTTGCACAGATGCATCCCAGAGCCTAAAAACAGACCTTGACTGTTTTCTGCTCAGTGTATTGTCTCCCTGTGATCAAATCTATATGAAAGGAAAATTCATAATCAGAAAGTTTCACAGTGAACTCAGAGTCAACAACAAAGAAATGTAGTTTGTTGCAAAATTAATTACATCATTATGATAGGCGTGAAAGAAAGTGAAGTTCCTTGGGATCTAGGTCCTCTAGGTGTGTCTTATCTAAACAGCTCTACTTTCTTCTGTGGTTGTGGATTGGATTTATGCATACAATTTTACTGGGAAAAAAGAAGACTTTTACAAAAATGCAACTCACTTTCTTAGTCTGATGATAGCACCAACAGTCTTATCATATTCTGATATTCTGATGAACATTCTGGAGTCACACACACTCTCTCCACTGGATTGTGTTGAATACAGCTCTTTGCATCTGTTTCTTCTTTCTGTGTAAATCTGTTGTGGAAACAATATTTGGATTGACTTTAAAAAATAGGAGTTAATATCTTTAATCTCAACCTTGAAAAGACTCAGTCTGTTTAAAATGATTTTGTATCTCAACTATGACCCATTCATTTCATATTTTAACATTCAGAGGTTAATGTTATCTGCCTATTTCCAAATCTTCATTGTTCTCCTAGTAATTGTCCACCAGACTTTCATCTCACCTCCAGCCTCTCTATCTCTTAATATAATTTACATTTGAGCAGCAGGGAAATCCTCATTCTTGCTCAACACAAAGACTTTACATATCAGTATCTTTGCATTTTGTTTTTCCTTTCTTGGTATGCATAATGCCCCTCACATCTTTTAAATACTCTATCTAGAATTTGAATTCTGAAGTCTGGCTGACTGAATGTAAAGCCCAGGTTGGCTACTTTCTAGCTGACTGATTATAGATAATTCACATAACCTGCCCGTGCCTCAATTTTTCATCGATAAAGTGAGGGCAATAATAATACTAATAATGAGGATTAAAAAAGATAAACCAGTTCTAGGCATATAGTAAGTACTTAATAAAATATACAACATGGTATTTTTACTTGTGCTTGAAGTTCTCCATCAAATGTCACCCTCTGTGTGAAGTCTTTCCAGGCATAGAAAAGGTGATGTTTTGATCATCACGAATTAATAATTATATCACTACTCTTGTGATGTAGAGGCAAATGAGAAGATAATGGGAAAGCTCAAGGCTACTATTGAGAAGCACTGATTTAGAATTGAAGGAAAACAAGGTCAATTTGGGATTAATCATGATCTTCTGAGACTTCTCTAAACAGTAATACACTTCTGGGTTTCTTTCATGCCTGTAAGCAGCCTTTGCCATGATGAAATCTAAAGGCCATGGTAAAGATAGGTTATTTCATTCAAGTTTTAGTTTAATAAGTTGGTTAAAGAAGGATGCTGTTCTCTGAGGAAAGCGGCATGTGTTAAATCCATGGAAGAAAAAGAATATCACATGGCACAGGAATTTATACAAATGCACTACAGGCACAACTTTCAGAATTTGAGAAAATAAATGATTATGAGAAGGGAAATGTATTCAGCTAGACACTATGCAATCGAGCTGAAGCTGCCTCGCAACTGTGTCGGGACTTGTGAAGATTCCAGCATCAGTCAGGACTTTGCATCTGCGCTCAGAGGTGTCTCTCAGGGTTTACAGCTGGAAAACAAAGCTGTTGAGGGGCTAAGGAAGCGTAACCTGACTTAGTTCATGTTATTGCAAGTGTCCCTAATCCTCTGATCCTTTTCCAGCCTGAGTCCGTCGGTATTTCCAAAGATAATCAAGTATATATTAATTAAATATTCCCAGCTAGGGTATGCAAATTGTAATTTTATAGGAAGCCTAAGGTAAATTGAAAAAGAAGTATGTTATGAGGGGGTAATAGCTCTCTGAGCTACCTGTTATAAAATAGCAAATAACTCAGTGATTCAGTGATGTGGTGTAGATTATACTGCAGAGAAATCATCACTCTGTACTTCTACTACTCAGAGAGAGATTTTAAAGGAAATAGGAAATTTATTCTTACAAACAAACTGCACAAGTTGGCATGTATCCTTCACATGTTCCTGCTAATTCCCAAACTGTATCATTGCTCATATTTCCCAGCACCTGGTACTTCTTCTCCTTTTCCCTTTGTTATCCTCAGATGAAATCTAAACATCTCTATGAAGATTTCCTATTTACATAAATCTAATGTGACACTCTAACCATTAGATTACTATAATGCTAGTAGACTATCCCAATTAAGATGACCACAACAATGCAACAATGACAACATTACTAGCCCTTGAGAAATTATTTTCATTTTTCGCTTGAAATTTTTAAAAATTTTAACACTTTATCCTTTATACTTCTACAGCTGTTTTCTTATTTGAATCTGTAGTAACGGTTTGTGATTACTAAAGTAGTATAGATTTTTCATTAAGTGTTTGGAAAATGCAAAAAAAAGGTACAAAGATAATAATTTAAAAAATATTTTTCATAACCTCATAATACAAATGAGGTTATCTCCTAAAACATAAATGAGTTAAAGTGAAAGGATGGAAAAAGTTACTTCATACAAATAGTAACCCAAAGAGAGATGGCAATTCTGTTCTAATATTGGACAGCATAGACTTTCAGTAAAAGTTTTTTTTATGGATACAGCAACACTTATTCTCAAATTCATATGAAATTTAAAGAGACCCCAAATAGCCAAAACAATCTTTTAAAAATGAACAAAACTTAGGATTTACATTTCCCATTTTCTTTTTTTAATGTTTATTTATTTTTGAAAGAGAGAGAAAGAGAGGCAGAGAGAGAGGGAGACACAGAATCTGAAGCAGTTTCCAGGCTCGAGCTGTCAGCACAGAGCCCAATGCAGGGCTTGAACTCACAAACTGCGAGACCAGGACCTGAGCCAAAGTTGGACACTTAAACAACTGAACCACCCAGGTGCCCCTACATTTCCTATTTTCAAAACATACTAGAGTTTCAGTTATCAAAACAGTGTGGCACTGCATAAGGCTAGACATATAAACCAATGGTACAGAATTGAGAGTCCAGAATTAAGCTCATACATCAATGGCCAATTGATGCTCAATAAGGGCACTGACTCCATTTTATAGGGAAAGAACAGTGCCCTTATCAAATGATGCTGGAACAACTGGATGGTTCTACATGTCAAAGAATGAACACACACAAACCTAAATACACCAACATAAATGTATCTACATACATATATGTATACATGTATATATTCTATATGCATGCACACATATGTATATACATATATAAAACATGTCTGCTTGTATAACACATATAAAAATAATTTAAAACAGACCAACAAGTTACATATAAGAGCCAATACCATAAAACTCTTAGAAGAAAAATAGGAGTAAATTTTCATGACCTTGAGTTTGACACTAGATTTTTTTAGAGATGACACCAAAAGCATTATTATTAGAAGAAAAACTTTAGTCTATTAAAGGGTATTATCAGTAAAATGGAAAGACAGCCTACAGTATGGGAGAAATTATTTGCAAACATATATCTGACAGGGTTTCAATCCAGACTATATAAGGAACTCCTCTAAAAAAAAAAAAAAGACAAACATTTTAATTTAAAAAGTAGGCAAAGGACATAAATAGATATTTTACAAAGAAGATATGCAAATAGACAATAAACACATGAAAGATTCTCAACATCACTAATCATTAAGGAAATGTAATTCAAAATTGTAATGGATACTAGTTCACATCCATTACAGTGGTGTTAATGGGTTGAATTGTGTCTTCTTAAAATTCGTGGTGAAGCCCTAAATCCTTGCACCTCAGAATATGACTATACTGGGAAATATGACCTTTAAAAAGGTAATTAATTTAAAATGAGGCTGTTAGGGTAGCTCCTAATCCAATCTGACTGCTGTTTTTATAAAAAGAGGAAATTTGAACACACAGAGAGTATCAAAAGTTCAAAATTGCCAAAGGAAAACCAGTTAGTCACCAAAGCAGCAGTTCATAAAAATGTACTGCGCACACACCAAAAAGACAGTTTGTAAACCAGAAGCACTCAAACCAGAACATGGAATGAGGCTTAAGGTATATTGTTATAAAGTAGCTTATATAGTGAGAAAGTGGTGACTGTTTATGCTTCAAAGTGATTGGTTATAATATTACAATTTTCATGGTTACCTCGCATCAACCATGGGAAACAGTTCAAGTTTTGCTTATCATTTCCAGAGGCACAAGCAAGAAATGATCTAGGTCAAGTTAGCTTTGCAAAATAAGCTAAGTTATGCTTTATTTGTATGAAGAAATTGGTTTCATTTGCTAGGGGAATTTTGCAGGTAGGTCTCCAATTGTTTCTGATTTTAGCAGTTGCACACCCCCCACCCTAATTTTCAACCATTACAGTGTTAGTCTCCACAGTGTTAGTCTCCGTTACCACCATTGATGTAGTCAGGCCAAAGAATCTCACATCTATTTCCATTAGCTGAGTCCTTATGCCAGAGGGCCATATAGTCAACATTTTTATCATTCATGTGATTATTGTTGATTTCATCCAGTTGTCTGATCCTGTATACCACTGAGCATGTGAGTGGCTGCTGACAGGCATTTAAAACCATTGAGAGTATACAATGCATTAGAGAGGTCAATTTAAGACTATAAGGAGAATAATAGCCAATGATTGAAAAATTCCCCAGAGCAGAGATTCCCAGGATCCAAGATTTAACCAATTAAATAAATCAAATGGGTTATAATCAAATTCAGGTTTACCTTTGTAAGTCAATTTACAGATTAGTTTAGTTATTTACATAGACACAGCATGATGTACAACCATACCTTGGAGATATTGTGAGTTCAATTCCATACCACCACAATAAAGTAAACATTGCAATAAAATGAGTCAAATGAATTTTTTGGTTTCTCAATGCATAGAAAAGTTATGTTTAAACTATGCTATAGTCTATTAAAGGTGTAATAGCATTTTGCCTAGAAAAACAATGTACATACCTTAACTGATAATACTTTATTGTTAAAAAAAATGCTAGCCACCATCTGAGCTTTCAGTGAGTTGTAATCCTTTTTTTAAGTTTATTTATTTTGAGAGAGAAAAAGATTGAGCTGAAGAGGAGCATAAAGAGGGGGACAGAGGAAGAATCCCAAGCAGGCTCTACGCTGTCAGTGCAGAGCCCAATGTGTGGCTTGAACCCACGAACCATGAGATCATGACCTGAGCCAAAGTGAGTCACTTAAACAACTGAGCCACCCAGGCATCCTAGTGAGTTATAATCTTTTGCTGCTAGAGGGTTTTGCCTCCGTGTTCATGGCTGTGGATTGATCAGTGTGGTGTTGCTGTAGTAATTTCTTAAAATGAAATTTAAGAAATTAAACTTAGGTTTGTCACATTAATTGACTCTTCCGGTCATGAACGATTTCTCTGTTGCATGTAATGCTGTTTGACAGCATTTTACCCACAAAAACCCCACTACTGCTTTATCAACTAAGTTCCGGTGGTATTCTAAATCCTTTGTTGTCATTTCAACAATCTGCAAAGCATCTTCCCTATGAGGAGTTTCCATCTCAAGAAACCAATTTCTTTGCTCAACCTTGAAAGCAACTTCTCATCTGTCAAAATGACATCTTCAGGCTCCACTTCTAACAGTAGTTCTCTTGCTGTTTCTACCACATCTGCAGGTAGGTACTCCTCCACTGAGGTCTTGAACCCCTTACAGTCATCGATGGGGGTTGAAATCAACTTCTTCCAAGCTTGCTGATGTTAATATTTTGACCTCTTCCTATGAATCATGAAAGTTCTTACTGGCGTCTAGAATGGTCAATCCTTTCCAGAAAGTTTTCAGTTTATTTTGCCCAGATCCATCAGAGGAATGGCAGCCATAGGCTTATTTTTTAAATAATAAGACTTGAAAGGTGAAATGACTCCATGATCCAGGGGCTGCAAAATGGATGCTTTATTAGTAGGCATGAAAACAATATGAATCTCATTGTACATCTCCATGGGAACTCTTGGGTGACTTAATGCATTGTCAGCAAGCAATAATATTTTGAAATGAGTCTTTTTCTTTTTTTTTCTGAGTAGTCTCAACAGGGGGCTTAAAATATTCGGGAAACCATGTTGTAAACAGGTATGCCATCATCCAGGCTTTGTTGCTCCATTCATAGAGCACAGGCAGAGTGGATTTAGTATAATTCTTAAGACCCCTATGAATTTTGTAGTGGTAAATGAGTATTGGCTTCAGCTTAAAGTCACAAACTACATTAGCCTCTAAAAAAAATCCTGTTCTTTGAAGCTTTGAAGTGAGGCATTGACTTCTCTCTAGCTATGAAAGTCCTGGATGACATCTTCTTCCAATAGAAGGCTGCTTAGTCTACATGAAAATCTGTTGTGTAGTGTAGACACCTTCATTAATTATCTTAGCAGGATCTTCTGGAGAACTTGCTGCAGCTGCTACATTAGCACTTACTGCTTCACCTTGTCCTTCTGTGTTATGGAGATGGCTTCTTTCCTTAAATCTCATGAACTAACCTCTGTTTGCTTCACACTTTTCCTCTGCAGCTTCATCACCTCTCTCAGCTGTGACGGAAAAGAAGAGAGTTCGGGCCTTGCTCTGGATGAGGCTTTGGCTTAAAGCCAAATGTTGTGTTGGTTTGATCTTCTAATCAGACCACTAAAATTTTCTCCATATCAGCAATAAGGCTGTTTCGCTTTCTTATCCTCCGTGTGCTCACTGGAGTAGCATGTTTAATTTCCTTAGAGAACTTTTCCCTTGCATTTACAATTTGGCTGTTTGATGCAAGAGGCATAGCTTTTCATTTATCTAGGCTTTTGATGTGCCTTCCACAGTGAGCACATTTCTAGCTTTTGATTTGAAGTGAGAGATGTGTGACTCTTCCTTTTCACTCGTATACTTAGAGCCATTACAGGGTTATTAAGTGGCCTACATTTTAAAGTTTATTTTTATTTATCTTGAGAGAGACCTAAAGAGTGAGCAGGGGAGGGTCAGAGAGAGAGAGAGCGGGAGACAGAATCCCAAGCAGGCTCCACGCTGTCAGCACAGAGCCCCATGGGGGGCTCGAACTCACAAACCGTGAGATCATGACCCGAGCCAAAACCGGGAGTCAGAAGCTTAAAGGACTGAGCCACTCAGTCCCTTAATTGGCCTACTTTCAATATCGTTGTATCTCAGGAAATACGAGGCTTGAGGAGAGGAAACGAGATGGAGAACGACCGGTCTGTCCTTTCACAAGGTCCCTTTCCATAAACCTTCCACAACTTTCCATATCCATTTGTCTCATCTTTTTTCTTTTCTTATTCTGGAGCATTTTACTTAAAGACAAAACTGCTTTCACCCCCCCCTTCCTTACCAAGAATAAATCTCCATTTCTCATACCTTCTTTTACCAAAAAACATACCTCTTGCTTTTTATATGGAGTCATTTTCTTTCATCCCTGTTATTTCTGGTAGTGTTGTAAAACAAAACAAAAGCCAAAAACCAAAACCTTCTTTTGTTTGCTGACAGTTTCAACTTTATTACTTCAAATGTTATTCTCTCAATTTCAAAACCTTACAAAGCTTATCTAGGAGAGAAACGTACAAGGCATCCGTTACAGAAAATTATGGATTTACTCCTAGAAGGTATCATAATTCTCTGTGTACTACATTAAGTGAATATGAACTGCTTCTACATAATAGGGTTAAAATAAACCATGCACCTTTTGGAAATTACAATATGAGATTCATTTGTGTCCATAGCTTCATCCTGACATTGCTCTGTTAGACCGGGAATAATGGAAAGGCAGGGGCAATAGGATCCCCATATTATTGCTGAAGAGTGTTGCTCCATGTTACGTATGCAGAATAAATATTTGAAAGATGGGACAACAACTCCCAAATTAATGGCAGTGCTATAAATATCAGGGAGGCCACCACCAGGATTCCCAGCCTTACAAGTAATAGAAGAAAGCGTGGCCTTGGAGTTACCACTGTGTGTGTATAGGACAAAAAAAACATGATTCTTCTTGTATTGGCTTTTTCAGGGGGTCATATGGACCCTTTTGTTAGTTTACTGTGTTGTAAGAGCAGTGGCTTTCAAATAAGTTGGATCATTCCACAGTTAGAAATATTTTAGTTGTATCATATTATGGCCCAATGTACACTTATACATATAAAACTATGTAAGTATCTAAAATAAAAGATTAAATTCATTCATATTTCCCATTTTCAGTATATGCCATATATGTACTCTATTTTGTACTTTATGAAATTCTTTTATTGTGTCTGTGTTTAGATAATAAATGCACATATGGTAAATTCATCTATAAATTATAGATAACACTAATGATATATATTATCTATCTATATTTATTTATCTAATCTATCCATCTCTCTATGTAACACTATGTAGATAAATACAGATAATATATATTGGCATTTGTCAGGGGCCAAAGAAGGGAGTGAAAATGGGGAGAAATCACTTAATGATTTTACTTTGGAGTAAAATAAATGTTTGAAATGTTTTGGAATTAGTAGAGTGGTGATTGCGCAGTTTTGTGAATGTGCTAAATGCCATTGAATTGCCTACTTACATTTAATCTTACGTGAATTTCATCTCAGTAATTTTTTTTGAAAGTCAAATTTGGAAAGGTAAAATGGAAGCTGTCAAATGCAAAAAGTATCAGTTGCCATATTGATGTTAATCTATAACTGGATCTGATTCAGTACCATTTTTTTCTGTCTATCCATTCACCGATACTGTAATTTTTGATTGCTGGGCTTGTTAATAAGTCTTAAGTTTAGATAATGTGAGTCCACTTTGTTATTCAGTTTAAAATCAGTTTAGTTAATTTCCATACAAATTTAGAATTTATTTCTACATCTCTAGTAAAAAAATAAATTCTTTTGGGATTTTGATTGAGACTGCATTAGCATGTAGATTAATTTTGGTACAATTGGTGTCTTACCTATATCGAATCTACTTATGCATGAACACATGTTTTTCCATTTATTTAGATGTTTTACTTTTATTAGTATTTTGTAGTTTTTGGTATATTCTTCAGATATGTTGTAAGAGTTATACTTAAATAAGTCATTTTATTAGAGCAACTGGAAATTTTGAAAGACTTTGGAATGATATAGAAGTTGTAAAAATATTACTGAGAATTACTGTGTATGTTTCAGCTTCATTCAATGATAACACGTAACCACAATTCAATGATCAAAACCTAGAAAGTGATATTAGTACAATACTAATAAGTAAACTACAGACTTGGATTTAATAAGATTTTTCATGCAATGTGTGTGTGTGTGTGTGTGTGTGTGTGTGTGTGTAGTTCTACAAAATGTTATCACACAGGTACACACATGTAACTGCTATCACAATCAGGATACAAAACTGTTCCGTTGGATTTGAAACTATAATTTATCTCCACCCCTAAATCCCTGGCTGATTTGTTCATTGTTTTGTGTTTGTCAGTTAGAGAGTGTTCTGTCAATGGAATCATATATTATGTATCCTTGAACTTTGGCCTCTTTTTATCCTCACTTAGCAGAAGTCCTTTGGGATCCATCTAAATTGTTGCTTGTATTGAAAGTTTCTTCTTTTGTATTTTTAAGTGGTGCTCCATTATATGTATGAATGTACCACAGTTTACCCATTTACCAGTTGAAGGACTTCTGAGCTGTTCCCAGTTTTGACCTATTGCAAGTAGAGCTTCTATGAGCATTCATGTACAGGTTTTCATGTGAACAATGTGCTTTTTTTTTTCCTAAGTTAAATACGCAAGAGGGTGATTGCTGGGTCATGTAATTTTCAAACCATTTTCTGGAATATTTGTATCATTTTCATTCCCAGGATCAATGGATTCATCCTTACTGTATCCTTACCAGGCCTCAGTATTTCCAGCTTTTTAAATTTCACTCCTTCTAATAGAGGTGTAGTGGTATCTCATCATGATTCAATTTACATTTCTTTAAAAGGTAATGATGCTGAACATCTTTTCGTGTGTTTATTTGCTGTCCCTACATACTCTTTAGTTAAATGTCTGTTCAAGCTTTTTCCCGTTTTGTAATTGGATTATTTGTTCTCTTACTATTGAGTTTATAGTGTTTTTTTTTCCTCGTCAAGATAGAAGTCTTTTGTCCAATATGTTATTTGAAAATATTTTTGAGACTGTTTTCTAATTATTTTCTTAGCCATATTTTTTGTATATTAGACATTTTAAAGTTTGATGAGATTACCTGTTTATCAGTTTCTCCCTTTATGGATGATCTTTTTGCTATCAAGGATAACAACTCTTTCCCTAACTCTAGATCACAGAGATATTTGGCCATGTTTTCTTCTTAAAGTTTTATGATTTAAAACAATTCAGATCATTGATCCGTGTTAATTTTTGTGTGAGAAATTTTGGTTGAGGATATGTTTTTGTGTGGTGAGGGGTATATGGAATCCAATTGTGGCAACATCACTTGTTAAAGAGAATACACCTTCTCCACTGAATTGCTTTTTTATTTTGCCAAAAATCATTCAGTGGTATTTGTGTAGGTTGCATTCTGCACTGCCCCTTGACTTCCACTGAGCTGTATGAATATTCTTCTGTCTGTACCACACTATCTTGATTATTGTGATTTGCTAATATTTTGTTGAAATTTTTTACATGTAAGTTCATGAGAGATACTGGTCTTTAGCTTTCTTTCCTTGTATTTCCTTGTATGGTCTTTAAAAAAATTTTTAATATTTATTTATTTTTGAGAGAGAGAGAGAGAGAGCAAATGGGAAAGGGGCAGAGAGAAGGAGATACAGAATCTGAAGCAGGCTCCAGGCTCTGAGCTGTCAGCACAGAGCCTGATGTGGGGCTCAAACTCACAAACCGTGAGGTCATTACCTGAGCCAAAGTCGAATGCTCAACTCACTGAGCCACCCAGGTGTCCCCCTTTTGTTTGATCTTGACATCAGGGTTATCCTGAACTCATAATAGGAAGAAAAGTGTTTCCTTCTCTTCTCTTTTCTGGAAGAGATTGTGTAAAGTTGATGGTTTTTTACTTATATTTTTAAAAGAATTTTCCCTGGAATCATAGGGCTGTGTAATTTTCTCCTCAAGAGGAATTGTGGGCATTGTAGGTACAACTTCAACTTATTTAACAGATTTATTCAATTTGATCAATAGGTTCAGGTGATTCTTTGTTCTTATCTGAATTTTGATACTTAATGCCTTTCAAGAATTTGATCCATTTTATCTAGATTGTCGAATTTTCTTGTGTAATATTGTTTATAGTGTTGTATTATTATTCTTTCCCTAGATATGGGGCTGTATGTGGGTCTTTTCTTTTGTTCCACTATGGTAGTAAAGGTATTAATGTGTTTACCATTGTGCTGTTGGTCTTTCAAAAGGTTTACCAATTTTATTTATTTTTACAAAGAAAACCTTTGATTTCATTGATATTCTCAATTGTTTTCCTGCTTTTAACTTCATTGATTTTGTTCTATTTTATCTTATTATTGAAGTGTAGTTGACATACGATATTATATTAATTTCAGGTGTACAGTGTAGTGATTCACCATTTATATGCATTACGAAGTGATCAGCATGATAAATCTACCTACCATCTGTCACTGTACAAAGTTGTTGCAATATTATTAACTGTTATTCACTATGCTGCACATTGCATTCCCTGTGTCTTACTGATTTTTTAACTGGCACTTTGTAACTTTTAATCCCCTTTCCTGTTTTGCCTGTCCACTCACCCTCTGCCCTAACCCCAGGCGCCAGTAGATTGTTCTCTGTATCTGTGAGTCTTTCTATTTTGTTTTGTGTGCTCTCTTGTTGTTGTTGGTTTTTTGTTTTTTTGGGTTTTGTTCGTTTGTGTTTGTTTTTTTTAGATATCACATGTAAGTGAAATCATAGTCTTCTAGATCTGGCTTCTTGTTGTTCTTGGTCTGACATTTCACTTAGCATAATGCCCTCTGGGCTTATCCATGTTGTCACAATTGGCAAGTTTTCCTTCTTTTTAATGGCAAAGTAACATTCCATTGTGTATATATGTATAGGTGCGTATGTACACCACATCTTCTTTATCCATTCACCCATCATTGGACACATAGGTTGCTTCCATATCTTGGCTTAATAAATAATGCTGCATTGAACATAGGGGTACACGCATCTTTTCAAATCCGTGTTTTCATTTTCTTTGAATAAATACTGGGAAGTAAGATTGCTGGATTATATGGTAATTCAATTTTAAAGTTTTTAAAAATATTTTTTAATGTTTATTCATTTTTGAGAGACAGAGAGACAGAGCATGAGTGGGGGAGGAGCAGAGAGAGAGGGATACACAGAATCCAAAGACAGACTCCAGGCTCTGAGCTGTCAGCCCAGGGCCCAACATGGGGCTCAAACCCACAAACTGCGAGATCATGACCTGAGCCGAAGTCAGAGGCTTAACCAACTGAGCCACCCAGGTGCCCCATCAATTTTAAATATTTTGATGAAGTTCACCACAGTTTTCTTAGTGCCTACACCATTTCCACCCCCAAGAGTACACAACATTCCCTTTTCTCCACATTCTCACCAATCTTCTACTACTACTACTACTACTATTACTACTGCCACTACTACTATTAATTCTTTTCTTACTCCCCCGCCTTCCCCTCCTCCCCTGCTCCCCTCTGCCCCCCTCCCCCTCCTCCTCCTCCTTCTTAATAGCCATTCTAACACGTGTGAGGTGACATCTCATTGTAGTTTTGATTTGTGTTTTCTTGGTTAGCATCCATTTTATTGAGCATCTTTCAGTGTGTCTGTTGGACATCTGTATGTCTTCTTTGGAAAAATGCCATTAAGGTCCTCTGCTCATGTTTTAATTGGACTGTTGGGTTTTTACATATTGAGTTGTGTGAGTTTTTTTATATATTTTGCATATAAACCCCTTATCAGTTATATCATTTGTAAATATCTTCAAGCATTTTGCATAGATGCAAAATAAAACATTTTGCATCAGTTCATCAGGGATATTGCCTTTTTGTTTTATTGATGGTTTTCTTAACTGTACAAAAAAATTTTAGTTTGATTTAATCCCATTAGTTATTTTTTTCATTACCCTTGCTTCAGGAGACATATCCATAAATGCATTGCTAAGGCTAATGTCCAAGAGGTTACTGCCTATGTTTTAAGAGTTTTATGATTTCAGGTTTCAGATTTAGGTCTTTAATAAATTTTGGGGTTTGTGTGTGTGTGTGTGTGTGTGTGTGTGTATAACATAAGAATGTGGTCTAGTTTTATTCTTTTGCATGTAGTTGTCTAGTTTTCCCAGCACTATTTATTGAAGATCTTGTCTTTTACCCATTGTATATTTTTATTTCCTCTGGCAAAGATTAATTGACCATATGTGTGGTTTTATGTCTAGACTCTCTACCCTGTTCCATTGATATGTGTGTATTTTTTTTGTGAAAGTATCTTATTGTTTTTGTTACTATAAATTTGTAGTAGAGTTTGGAATCAAGGAGCATAATACATGGTCTTGTGCTTTTTTGTTTTGGTTTTGTTTTTGCTTTTCCTTTTATCCAATCACCCAATATCTTTTCATTGTAGCAGTCTATTTACATTTAGAGTAATTGTTGATAGGTATGTACTTATTGCCATTTTGTTGTTTTCTGGTCATTTTTGTAGTTTTCCTCTATTCCTTTCTTTTTCTCTTGCTCTCTTCCTTTGTGATTTGGTGACTTTAGTTTTTTGCAGAGAGAGAGAGAGAGAGAGAGAGAGAATCCCAAGCAGGCTCAGCGCTGTCAGTGCAGAGCCCAACATGGGGCTCGATCTCACAGAGCCTCAGATTGTGACCGGAGCCAAAATCAAGAGTCAGCTGCTTAACCTACTAACCCACTAAACACTTAAAAAGCGCCCCATTATTTTAAAACACTTTGAAATTTTTATGCTACTCCCTCTTGGCCTGTAAAGTTTCTGCCAAAAAATCAGCTGTTACTCTTATGAGGGTTCCCTTTAATGTAACTAGTTTTTTTTTAATTGTTTTTAAGATTGTCTCTTTATCTCTAACTGTTGACACTTCGATTATGATGTGTCTTGGTGTGGGTCTCTTTAGGCTGCATGCACCTTCCTGCTGTGGCTGGGTGTGATTGGTGCACACTCACTGGTGTGTGCTCTCTCCCCTGGTGTGGCTGTCTATGAGGTTCTAACAGAACTGCTACTGAGTTGGCCCCCAGCCCATCTGGCTTAGAAGTCTGGCCATGACTGTTGTGGGCTCACTAATGTGCAGGATTGGCCCCCCATGGAGGGGCTCTTGACAGGGGCTCTGGTGCATAATAAGGTAGCCCACCAGGTGTGTCAGGGTGGAGAGCTGTTTGGGTAGAGGACCAGATGGGTGTGGGAAGGTGGGGCAACAATTGTCCTAAGGGGAATTTCTGGGTGATATAAACTGTGCTGGCCCGGTAGCTGGAAAGTATTAGAAATTGTACCTAGCTGGCACAATACAGTTAGGCACAAAGGAGGTTAAAAAAAAAATGCCCACCAGAGCTTCTGTCCCTGGAGAATATTTCAACAGATCTTTATACCCCTCTAGCACATGGCCTAAAATTAGTCAACAGACCTCCTTTATATGTAACCCAGGTACTTTTCAAACTGCTACTTCTGTACTGGGACTCAGAGCAAGTGAAATTGTGCCTGTGCCTTTTGTTTTAAATGTATTTATTTTTTAGAGAGAGGGAGAGAGAGCGAGAGAGAGCGAGAGAGAGCAGTGGAGTGGCAGAGAGAGAGGCAGACAAATTCCAGGCAGGCTCCATGCTGTCAGCATAGAGCCCGATGTGGGGCTCGAACCCACCAACTGTGAGATGATGACCTGAGCTGAAATAAGAGTCAGATGCCTAACTGATTGAGCCACCCAGGCGCCCCCAGCCTGTGCCCCTTAAGAGTTCAGCCTTGGTCGACCACTGCCCTCTGGCTCTCCTGGACATAAGCCCTGTTGTTTCTCAAAACAGACATTATGGGTCCTCACTTTCCCGTTGCAGGTCCCCTAGGCTGTGGAGCCTGATGTAGGGCTTGGACCCCTTGTTCTTCAGAGGGGCCTTTATGATGGTGATATCCTTTCTGTTTGTGGGTTGTCATACCAGAGTTGTAGGTCCTGACTAAGCTGCAACTCCAACTCTCATACCTGTCTCCATGTGTCTTTAAAATATCTATTTAATATATATGTATCTAATATGTATATCTTCATGTATCTATCTACATCTGTATATCTTTATCTATATCTATATCTGTCTATATCATCTATATCATCTATATCTACATATCTATCTCCATCCTCAGTTGTGTGCGATCTGTTCTACTATTCTTCAGGTTGTTCTCAGAGAGAGTCTTTCTGTATGTAGCTCTAGATTTTGGTGTGTCCATGGAGGGGGTGAGCTCAGATCTTACTACTTCGCCATCTTGACCCCACCCCATTTTCTTTATTATTTCCCTTCTTCTGCTTGATTTGAGTTTGCTCCTTTTTTCCCCCCTAGTTCTGTAAAGTAGAAGCTTAGAGTATTTACTGGAGGCTTTTCTTTATTTCTAATAGAAATAATTCAATGCTATCAGTTTAACCTTGATCAGTGCTTTAGCAGCATCCTACCAATTTTTTATTTTATATTTCTTTTATTTTTAATCAGTTCCAAATATGTTTTCATTTTTCTTGAAGACTCAGATTTCATCTTTGACCCACTGAATATTTAGAAGTGTGTTTTTTGGGGCGCCTGGGTGGCTCAGTTGGTTAAGCGTCTGACTTTGGCTCAGGTCATGATCTCGTGGTTTGTGGGTTTGAGCTCCATGTCCGGCTCTGTGCTGACAGCTCAGGGCCTGGAGTCTGTCTTTGGATTCTGTGTCTCCCTCTCTCTCTGTCTCTCCCCTGCTTGCACTGTCTCTCTCTCTCTCTCTCAAAAATAAGTAAAACATAATTTTTTTAAAAAAAGAAGTGTGTTTTTTAAGGTCCTTAAACTTTTAACTTACCTATATTATTAGACTTAATGTAGGGCTTTTGTAGATATCATATAGCTGCACTGTTTTTTAAATATAAAATCTGAAAATCTACTTATTTTACTTGCTGTGGTTAGACTATTTGGATTTAACGTAATTATAGCTAGTGGTTGAATTTTTCTTCATTTAATCATTTTTGTCTCTTTGCTCTTTCTGTTTTTCTTCTGTTTTTCCTCATTTATATATTTTTATTTAAGTATGTCTTCATATTCCATTTTAATTACCTATTGGTTTTGGACTCTATCTATCTGTCTATCTATCTATCATCCATCCAATTGTATTTGTTCTAGGGATACCTAACCTTTCATAGTCTACTCAGAGTTAATGTTTTACCACTTCAAATAAAATGTAGAAATCTTATGACATAGATCCATTCACCCCTCTCACTTTACATAGTGGTAGTCATATTATTACTTCTATTTTGCATTGAAATATCTATCAGACAATGTTACAATTTTACTTTTGACAGTCTTTTGTATTTTAAAGAGCATAATAGGAAAGAAGTAGTCTATTATATTTGCTTTGGTATTTACTATTTCTGTTTTCCCCCCCTTTATTCCTGAAGTTTAGTTTTTTACTCTATCCTCCTTCTGCATGAAGAACTTCTTTTAGCCTTACTTTTAAAACAAGTCTTTGTTTTTAACTGAAATCACCTTTATTTTACCCTCATTCAAGAAGGATGTCTTTATTGGCTCTAGTATTTGGGACTGACCGTTCTTCTTCTCTTTCAGAGCTATGTTCTGTCGTCCATGACTTCTGGTGAGAAATCTGCCCTCCTTTGAATTGTTGTTCCTTTATGTGTAATGTGTTGTTTATCTGTGGGTTTTTACAACATATGTGTTTTTCTTATCTTTAGTTTTCAGCAGTGTGGTTATATTCTATAATATAGAATTGTAAATTGGATTTTTAAACTCGTGTCTTTCACCAGATTTGGAAAGTTTTCAGGCATTATATCATCAACTTTTTGAAAAAGTGATCTCTTTCCCTTTTCCTTCTGGGATGGATATAACATGGATACCGGGCCTTTTCCTGTTCTCTGATAGGTCTCTGAGTCTCTGTTAACATAGTTTTAATGTCCTTTATCTCTACTGTTTAGATATAATGATTTCTGTTGATATATTTCCAAATTTATTAACCTGAGATTCACAAGGTTCTCTGTCATTTCCATTCTTCTATTGAACTTATCTTATGATTTTTTTTAAATTTCGGATAAACTGTATTTTGTAATCTTAAAATTTTCATTTTGTTCCTTTCGTAGTTTCTATTTGGGGGCTAATAAAGCCTACCTTTTTATTCATTTAAATGTTCTCCTTTGGGGGCACCTGGGTGGCTCGGTCGGTTGGGTGTCTGACTTCGGCTCAGGTCAGTATTTCTCAGTTTGTGAGTTCGAGTCCTGCGTCGGGCTCTGTGCTGACAGCTCAGAGCCTGGAGCCTGCTTCGGATTCTGTGTCTCCGTCTCTCTCTGCCCCTCCCCTGCTCATGCTCTGTCTCTGTCTCTCTCAAAAATAAATAAACATTAAAAAAATGAAAAAAAATAAATGTTCTCCTTTACTTCGTAGAGGATAGCTATAAAAGCTGCTTTACAGACAGAGTTTCAACATTTGGAGCATCTATTGACTTTATTTTATTTGAGAATTAGTCACCTTTTCTTGTTTTATTTTGTATGATAATAAATATTCTATTGTATTTATGACATTGTATTATTGTCATATAGTATCTGGGTCTTATTACAATCCGTCAGTGCAGGACAGGTGTTGGCAGACATTTTTGTACAGGCCTCATTAGTAATTGTTTTAGGCTGTGGGTCATGTAGTCTCTGTGTAACTTCTCACATCTGTTGCTTTAGAACAAAAGCAGCCATCGATGATATATAAGTGAACGGGCATGTTTGTGTTCCACAAAAATATTATTTATGGAAAAAGACGGTGAGTCAGATTTGGCCTGCAGACTGTGGTTTGCCAGCCACTACTGTAAATAATTTTGATTTTTGTTGTGTAATTTGATAGCAGGCAGCCAGTTCAGGTGGGTGTAACTGCTAAGACTGTTTCCTCTGTGAACAGTGGTTCAAAACTCAGTTCAGGTCTCAAAGCTTTTCAATGCTGGCTGATACTTGTGTAGCTTCCTACACAGGATTTGGGGACAGCTTTATCTGGTCTAGGATTCTCTCATGCTCTTGAGACACCAAGACTTTTTCTTTTTTATTCCGTTTCTCTGGCCAAAAAGACAAGCTTCCTTTTGAAATTTTATTCAACCACAGTACCGCTACTGCCTCCATGATTGGGGCTCAAACTTAGGACAGAACTGAAAAAGAAAAACAAATAAGCAAACAAACCAAACTCAAACAGAAACCTCATCTCTTTGCTGTTGTTACATTTTGGCTTCACTCCACAATAGACCAATTTTTTTTTCTTATATTTCAGAGTGTCCAAGGACTTATTTTCCCCAGAGTTTTCATTGTAATCAGTGGGAAAGGTGGAAAGTAGTGAGATTAAACAAGTACAGAAGAACAAAATTCAGTCAATTTACTTTTCATGTAAAGATCCAGTTTTCCAACTACATTGTGAGCATCTTGTGGACCTGGGCATTCTTTTCTTCTTCATCACATTTATCTTGCCGCCATGGAGAAAGACTTGAAATATTAGACCTTCCCCAACAGGCTGAATTGAGAAACTGACTCCAAAGATCCTTGGGGATGTTAGGAGTAAACTTAAAAGTCATCTATTCCAATCTACCAATTTTACAAGTGAACCCCAGAAAGAGAAAAGGACTCACCCAAATTTGCATAGTGAAAATGGCAGAACTAGAATTGAGGGCCTTCTGAGTCACAGTTTGCTGTAGGCCATATTATTTCTTTCTCATTCTCATTATCTCATCAAATGACAGGCAACAGAATGGATGATGAACTTGCCTATGACAGAAAAACAAATAAATGCAAAAGAAAATTGGCTAAAAAATAGAAATATATTTGGCTTAGAAAAATAATTAATGAGGGATGCTAGGTCTTTAGGGCCTCTTCAGTATTAGAAAAGGGTCCTGGTTTCTTTCTTTTCTTTTCTTTCCTTTTTTTTTAACAGTCTGTTTTATTTTATATTTAAAAAATTTTAATGTTTATTTATTTTTGAGAGAGAGAGAGAGAGGCAGGACATGAGTCGGGGAGCGGCAGAGAAAGGGAGACACAGAATCTGAAGCAGGCTCTAGGCTCTGTAGAACAGAGCTCCAGGCCGGCTTGAACTCACAAACTGTGAGATCATGACCAGAGCTGAAATCCCACGCTTAACCGACTGAGCCACCCAGGCACCCCAAGGGTCCTGGTTTCTGACCATATCCCACAGCAGTCACCAACCTTATTTGTTTTTTGTTTCTTTTATTCAGGATTATGTCAAACTTATGAAAAGTATTCAGTTAACTTAAAAGATACAAATAAAAACGTGGTAAAAAAAAAAATCCCAGGCATAGGGGCACCCGGGTGGATTAAACGGGTAAGCCTCTGAGTCTCGATTTTAGCTCAGGTCATGATCTCATGGTTTGTGAGTTCAAGCCCAGATCAAGCTCTGTACTGGCAGCGCAGAGCCTGCTTGGGATTCTGTCTTTCCCCTCTCTCTGCCCTTCCCCTGCTCAGTCTTTCTCTTTATCTCTCCCCTCCCCCCACAAAAAAATGCCAGGAATAGTGAATGTGCCTGGTCATAATTAGAAGGAAGTGAAAGGATAGTATCAGATCAGGGGATGAAGAAATGGAGTGGACAGTGCATGTCTAGAGTTGAGACAGGTGCACCAAGTCATCTCAGTATCTCTAGTAGTGGAGGCTGTGAGAATTTCTCTATGTGTCAGGTGAGGGTAAATTTTAGGGAGAAGGGGCACACATGTGTTATCAGCTTTTCTGCTTCTTTATCTCAAACCTGGCTAGTTGAGGGTGACTTTGTTCTTAGTAAATGGGAAAATGATGGAGAAGTAACTGTTGCAAGGCAGTAATATCTAAAGACTTCGGTTCTGAAAATCTGAAACCCCTACCCAATCAGGGTGCTTCTGTTATCGGGCTCATCCCTACGGTTGGGACATCTAGGAACATCAGCTAAAAATTATAAATATCATGGGCAGTGTGTTACCATGGTCTAGGATGCTCGACTACTGTGTATTTGTGTATTTGTGTATGTGATATGGGGTTGTTTTATGTGTATCTGGGTGTGGTGGCAGAGTAGGGGGAGTTTCCATGAAAAATTAGCAGTAGAAATTTGAAATGTGGGACCAATGAAGGAAAGCATTGCTTTTCATGATCAACAACATAATTACAAAACTAATTTCACTAAAAAATGACAAAATATAACATTAAAAAATTATACATGTCAAACACATTTCTCAGCACTATCATATGCATTTCCTCTTATTTCTCATATCTATGAGATAAATGCTATTATTATTCTCATTTTAAAGATAAAAAACTAAGACTTAGAGATATTAAGTAATTTGTTCAAGGCCATCTAGCTTGTTAATAATTAATCCAAGACATGCTAGGGGCACCTGGGTGGCTCAGTCAATTAAGTGTCTGATTTTGGCTTAGGTCGTGATCTCAGTTTGTGAGTTCAAGCCCTGCATCAGGCTCTGCGTTGACACCTCAGAGCCTGGAGCCTGCTTCAGATTCTGTGTCACCCTCTCTTTCTGACCCTCTCCCACTTGTGCTTTGTCTCTGTCTGTCTGTCTCTGTCTCTCTCAAAAATAAATAAATTTTAAGAAAAAAAGACATGCTAATCTACTACTGTTACTATAGTGGTTCTCAATATTAGCTATTCATTTGGATCACATTGAGAGCTTTTAAAAACCTGATTACCCAAGACACAATTGAATTAGAATTTTGGGGATATGACCCAAGCATGTATGTGTGTTTATCTTTTTTACAGCTCCCCCAGGTGGTTTCAATGTCCAGCCAAGGTTGAGAAATACTACTTTTTTTTTTTTTTACTGTTTCCCATTATATATGATACATGTTGAAAAGACGTGTGATTATTTAGTTTTCCTAATACTGTTTATTGAAGAGACTATCTTTTTCCATTGAGTATTCTTGTATTCTTTTAATCAAATATTAGTTGATGATTATATGTGAGAGTTTTTTTTGGGGCTGTCAATTGTGTTCCATGAATGTATACATCTATTTTTATGCCAGTGCCATATATTTTGATTGCTATAGCTTTGTATTATAGCTTGAAGTCAGGAAGGATAATGCTTCTGGCTTGATTCAACTTTCTTGGAATTCAGACTTCTGTGGTTCCATACAAATTTTAGAATTGTTTTTCTATTTCTGTGAAAAATGCCATTGGAATTTTGATAGGGATTTCCTGGAATCTGTAGATAGATTTGGGTTGTATGGACATTTTAATGGTAATTATTTGAACCCATTAACACAGAACATCTTTCCATCTGTCTGTGTCTTCCTCAATTTCTTTCATCAAAGACTTATAGTTTTCATTGTACAGATCTTTCACTTCCTTGGTTAAATTTATTCCTAAGCATTTTATTGTTTTTTTATGCTCTTGCAGATGTGATTTTCTTATTTCCTTCTTAGATATTTCACTGTTAATATATGGAAACAACTGATTTCTGTATGTTGATTTTTTACTGCGGATTTATTGAATTTGTTGATCAGTTCCACCAGTTTTTTGGTTGGGCTTTAGGATTTGTCTATATATAGGATTATGTCATCAAAGAGATGAAATTGGATCCCTATCTTATACCACTCACAAAAAGTAATTCAAGATGGATTAAAGACTTAAAAGTAAGACTTGAACTTGTAAACCTCCTAGAAGAAAGCATTGGGAAAAAGACGCTGGCATTGGTCTGGGCACTAATGTTCCAGATATAACACCAGAAATACAAGCAGTGAAGTAAAAATCAACAAGTAGGACTCCATCAAACTACAAAGCTGCTGCACAGCAAAAGAAAATAAGCCAACACAATGAAAAGGCAGCCTACAGATTGAGAGAAAATATTCGTGAACTGTACATCTGATAAAGGATCGAGAACAAAAAGTATTAAAAAAAAAACCCTCATGAGTCAATGACAAAAAATAAACAGCCCAATTAAAAATGAGCGGAGGGGCTGGATAAACATTTTCCCAAAGACTTCAAAATGGCCAACAAATACATGACAAAAATTCTCAATATCATTAATTATCAGGGAATTGCAAGGCTAAACCAGAAGGAGATGTCATCTCACACTTGTTAGAAATGGCGATCATCTAGAAGCACAAGTGTTGGCAAGGATGTGGAGGACAGGGGACTTTGCACTGTTGGTGGGAATGTAAATCAGTTCTGTTACAGGGAAAACAGTCAAGATATTAAAACCTTTAAATAAAATTAAAAATAAAACTACCATATGATCCAGGAATCCTACTTTTAGGTATATATCCAATGGAAATAAATATAGGATATAAAAAGATATGTACACCTTCATGTTCATTGTGGCATTATTCCCAATGGTCAGGTTGAGAAACACACATATACACACATGCATGCACACACACATACCACACACACACACACACACACACACATACGCACACACTGAAATATTATTCAGCCATGAAAAACACACACTGAAATATTATTCAGCCATGAAAAAAAGAAAGAAATCTTGCCATTTGCAACAACGTGGATGAACCTTCAGGGCATTCTGCCAAGTGAGATAAGTCAGACAGAGAAAGACAAATAGTGTATGATATCACTTACATGTGGAATCTAAATAAGCCAGAGGTTCAGAAGAGACAGTAGAATGGTGGTTACCAGAGGCTGGGGGAGGGGGAAATAGGGAGATGTTGGTCAAAGGGTACTAAATTGTAGTTAGAAGATGAGTAAATTCTGGAGACCTAATAACACACGCGTTGTGATTCTAGTCAGTGATACCATTTTATATACTTCAGAGTTGCCAAGAGACTGGATCTTCAGTGTCTTCACCGCAAAATTAAACTAATTCAGTGACATGATGGAGGTGTTAGCGAATGCTACAGTGGTAATCCTATTGCATATATAAATGCATCAAATCAACACATTGTATATCTTAAACTTACATAATGTTATATGCCCATTGTGTGTATATACAAAAGTTGTGTGATTCCTTATGGTAGAAAGGCAAGCCTAGTAAATATATTGAATTTCTTGGAGTTGAAATTAGGACGGGAAACTAGTTATGCCTACCCACACAGTGTACAAAAAAAGATTATTTGGAACATAGAGGAAATGGGACCTAAAGGGAGCCATTTTAGAGGATGGGAGGTGGGACCAGCCTGAACTCATCTGAACTCCAACATGGCCCCACTCTTGGTATACTTGGTTAGCCATTTCACCTCTTTGTGCCTGTATTTCTAAACCTGGGTAGTGAGAAGCTGTTCTTCCTTTGTACCTCTTTTCCAAGAGTGGGTGGGTCATTAATGTGACCCAGCATTGCCATTATTTTATTCTGATAGAATGAAGACCTCATGAGAGCAAGAAATGTGTCTGTTGTCTTCATTGTTTTTAATCTTCTGCCTACAGCGGAGCTTAATTCTTAGTGCAAACATGAGGGGATGAATTGGACCTCCTTTAAAATGGTGGCTGTGATTTATTCATTCATCTGCATCCCTCACAGCTCTTAACTCAGTGTCTAGCTCATGCTAAGTGTTCATTAGTTTCCTTCTGAATTCTAAATTTGACTCCTAAAGTCAAATTCAGATTTTATTGCTGTTTTGTTTTGTTTGTCAACTCTCATATTATCTGGTTCACTGGCTCTTTGATTTGCATAGATAATTGAGAAGTGACTTATAAGAAAAACATTTTAACAGCTCATCCCCACTGCTGAGTGTGTATATCATAGATATACAATCATTGTTCCTTACTTTTCACTGATGTTGCATCATTACGTACCTAGAGTCACTGGCACAGATTCTCAACCTGACTGCCCTTTAGCCACGGGCCTCTCCCCAGACCAATTAAATAAAATCGTTTAGGGGTAAAGATAGAGTCTGGATATGTTTTTAAAGATCTTTAGGTCATAATAATGTTCAGCCAGATTTGAGAATGGTGTGTGTGTGTGTGTGACAGATATAATATTGCTTTCCTATTATCTTGCTTCTCTTTGGTTGGAACCTGGGCATCTAATCGTTGTGTTCACGTGGATTTGATTCTATAGCAATTCAGGGGCCGGCTTCATTAGCAAATAACAAAGGGCACCCTTGATGTGTGTTTTCAGCTTCTAACCAGGTACGCCAAGATCCAGCTGTTTGTTCTAAGCATTTGTTCAGACTTCTTAGGTAAGACCCATAAATTCAAGGACTGCAGCAATGATACGTATGCAAAAATTGGGGCAGCAGGGTTCACTGCAACCATGGGATGACAGTCTGCAGTAATCTGTAAGAGTTTTACTCCACCCTATTTGTAAGACCGAGAATAAAGAACATTTAGGTGAAATTCACAGCCAGAACATTGGGAGCAGGTAAATACTTCAAATTGTGCTGCCTTCAGTCCCGGAAATATTGGGCTAGGGTGGGTGAAGTGTGCCCAATGGATATCATGAATAGTGGTAGAGAAATCATCATCAAATCTTCCAGTGTGAAGTGGTTTCTGGTAACTTCTATCCATATACACTGTAGTAGTTCTAACAGTTGGTGTGAGGTGGACCTCAGTGTCTTGATCTGAGAAGGGCAGCTGGAAGTAGTAATAGCTTCTACCTCTTCCTGTTCCTTTTCTTTTTCTTTAAAATTTTTTTTAATGTTTATTCATTTTTGAGAGAGAGAGAGAGCGAGCGAGCGAGCAGGGGAGGGGCAGAGAGAGAGGGAGACACAGAAACCAAAGCAGGCTCCAGGCTCTGAGCTGTCAGCACAGAGCCCAATGCAGGGCTTGAACTCCCAAACTGTGAGATCATGACCTGAGCTGAAGTTGGACACTTAACCGACTGAGCCACCCAGGTGCCCCTCTTTCCCTTTTCTTCTTCCTTTTTTTCCTACAGTTTAGCAAGTGTGAGAATCCAGTTCTCTCAAACCTTAAGGAGAATTTGGTCATCCCTTCAGAACTGTCTCTTATCTTACGAGCAAACTTGAAGCCACTGAAGAAGGAACTGTCAGGTGGCATTCCCATTGTGGAGCCAGATGGTGAGGAGTTAGAACTGAGTTTTCCTGCAGGGGGTAAGGTGGCAATGCCAAAACATCCCTCTTCTTCCTAATACTGCTGCTTGGGAGTTTAACATTCTAGATGGTGGATATCCATTTGTTTTAAGAGCATCTTGCATTTGTCCAAAATCCCCACCCCCTGCCTTCACCTGGACATACACACCGAACAAACTGCTCCAAAAATCTTTCTGGAAATTTCTGTAAGGAAAAGCCCTTTAACTTTCCTGAAGTGGAGAATGAACCCAGGTCCCCCTTGTTATTGGAATGAAACCAGGGGTACTTCGCCACCATAGCCCCTTCCTCTTTGCTTCCTTCTCTCAGTTTCCCTCGAGGTCCCCTGTCTTCTCCCTCCATCTTCCAGGCTTTGCCTCAAGCCTCCTCAGCAAGCCCCAGAGAAGGACAGGCTTTCATTTCACGTATATGCTTCTAAGTTACATTTTTACTTCCCTTAACAGCAGCCATATCTAATGTGGAATAAAAGGCATTAAGGAGATAAATTTGTCCAACTGAAAACTGAAAAGCCATGAGGCACCCAGACGGCTCAGTCAGTTAACTCTTGGCTTTGGTTCAGGTCATGGTCTCACGGCTCAGGGGTTCGAGCCCCGCATCCCGTGCTGACAGTGTGGAGACTGCTTGGGATTCTCTCTGTCTGTCTCTCTCTCTCTGGTCTCCCTCACTCATGCTCGTTCTTTCCCTCTCTCTTTCAAAATACATAAATAAACTTTAAAAAACCTGCAAAGCTAGAGTTTCTCCCTGGGGACTGAAGTTGTCTCAACCACCACTTTATGTTAGAACAGCTCTGTTGCCATATCGGACTCCCCCGCTGCCTGGAACAGTTACTTGGGTAAGCAAGCTGATAGAAATTTCTGTATTTATTGAATAAGATTAGACTGTGGGTAAATATGTATTCTGATGATAGGATAGTGGAATCTTTTTTTTTATTTATTTTGCTTTGTTTTTGCTTTATATTTATGCTGGAATGTCAGTTATTGCTTGCATATCTTGCCAGCTGCCTAGATGGTAACTTCTTCAAGCTTACCTGTAGCGTTGATGCCACAATCCTGTCCCCATAGTGGTGACCTCAGAAAAACTTTAGACATTAAGAAACAATAAACAGACCAAACCCCCAACTGTGTGAGAGTTAGAGATTTTCTAAACCCTGTATTATTGTCCAAAGAGTTTTCTACTCCTCTTTTAAAGATTATGAGAAATTGACCTGCCTTCCTCTTTTCTTACTTTGTTCCTTCCCTACACCATGCTGTAATTATAATACGCAAGGCACCTTGGTTGGTGCTGGAGGGGAAAACACATGTCAATCTTAGCTTCCATGATGCTTCATATGTCTTGACTCTTTTAGCTTTTCTGCAAAGAAAAAAAAATGTTTCGGGTTACTTCACAAAGGTCTCTATATGTGTATGTGTTCTGTATATATGTACATGTATAAATACATATGTGTGTATAAATATATGAATGCATGTATATATGTGTATTTGTGTTGTATATATGCCTCTCGGTGTATGTGTGTGTGTATGTGCGTATATATATGTAAACACACAATGTTTCCTTATCAAAAGTAATCAGTCTTATTCTTATGATATAAATGAGAACAATAGACAAGCCAAAGAGAAAGTAAAAGCAACCCATGGCTCCACCACACGCAGCTAAAATACTAATGTATTTCCTTCTAATATTCAATTATTCTAAGTCTTTTTACTTAATATTGTAGGTTAGGCAAAATACTTCATTTCCGGTTTTGGAGTCCAGTGTCAAGTCGTAGACTACGGTACAAGAATGGGCTTAGAAGCTCCTTCTATCTAAACCACAGACCTATCCTTCTAACCATAGACCTTCCAGGACATAAATCTCTGTGTGGGTGACTCTCCTTGAGAAGAGCTGATCTCCCCGTGTTTATGATGAACCCTATAAATATTACACGGGAAGGGCTTGCGTTTTTTCTCCACTTTTCAACATGGAGAGTGTGTAAAGGCACATCATTAAGAACTCAGGGGAAACGTTTCAGAGCATTCCATGCCCACCAGATTAAAACTAAGGCTTTGAAAATCACCCCTCTCTGTAGGATGTGACTAATCTCTCTCACACGGATGTACTGGACAAAGCCTGCACAGGAGGGATTACCGTATGTTGGTGTGTCTGATACAAAATTGCATTGAACGTTTTTAAGATTTGGCAGGATATGGGAAGTGCATTAATAATTCCCTTTGAATGAGGACTTCTTTCTCTCCTTATGAGCTGGCAGTCATTTCTCCTCTTTTTGCCCCATTTTTGGCTCAATAGCATGAACATTCTTTTTTTTCTCTCTGGATTGTATTAGGCCACAACAGAGAGGCAAGGCAGACCCAGAGAAGTCATCAGTGATATGTACGGTGCTCTGGCTGCCCTTCCTCATTGTACAAATGGGATTAGCTGTGTTTTTTCCTTCGAGCTCTCTGGTAAACCACTTTTCTCTCTCAGCCTTTCATTGGCAGGGAGGTAGCTCTAAAAATCATGTGTCAGCTTCCTGGGTTCTTCAGTGTTCTGTGTCTTCTCAAAGCTTGCCCTCTTTGACTGTCTTCTAGTTTTGTCCACTTGCCTCCCCAGTTCCTGTCCTCCAACCCTGTCAGCTGACTGCCCCCAAAACCCGCTTTCTGGACATGCAACCAATGCAATCACATAGGGCCCTTCTCAGAATGGCCCCATTCTTGGGTTTATGGCCCTGCATTTACCAATGTGAAATTCGTAATAATTTCCTCTTTGAATTTGTGCTTTGAAGTTAAGTAGCTGGGACAGTAGAGGACATGAATGTACATGGAGCTGTGGCTCCCATGTTCCTGCCCCCTGCTGCCTCCGAATCTTCATGGGTTCTCAGCTTTCAGCTACCCTTTCTTTGGTTCTTCTGACCTGGTGATTCCTGCCACTCTCTGCTCTCCAAGTTGGTAGTAAGTGAGGCCCACCGTATGCCTTGCCTGGTGCCTCCAGCAGGGCTTGAATGTGGGTATGTGGAGGGTCAGTTTGGACATGGACCCTGCAACCTCTTGGGGTGGAGCAAGAGGGTGGCCATCCCTGGCAGTGCAGTGACTCATTGAGGGTAGTGACCCCAGTGTAAGATGATGCTCCCTTGAAAGTAACTCCCTCCCTCTGCAGCAGCCTTGGGAAGAGGAGGTTGACTTCCTAAATTATTCAGTGCTCCCACAAAATTATGTAGTCATCCTGGCCTACCTGGCATCCATTCCAGTCTTTTTCCTTAAAAGAACTGCGCTTTCCTGAGTCCATGCAGCACTGTGCTTTGGGACAGGATGAATCTGACATGGCTGCAAGAGCGAGTGTGATTTGCCCAAACATAACCCCATTCTTCTTGCCAAGACTATGGGTCCAGGAACAATGTGTGATGCAATTGTGGCCACAGGGATTTGAGAGAGTATCTTTTCAGAAATTTTAGGGTATTTTTTTTCTGTTGTTTTTCTTTCTTTCTTTCTTTCTTTCTTTCTTTCTTTCTTTCTTTCTGGCACACCCACAAAAAGGAGAGATCACTCTCTTCTCTTCCCTTGGATGTTGTTGGGTTCAAATATGTATGCATTGGGCTGATGTAGCCACAATGGCAGTAGCCAGTGGATGAAGCCATACTCGGGGAGGGCAGAGCTGAGAGATGCCGTGAACCTGCTTCCTGAGCATGTGGAACCACAGAACGTGCCTCGCCTCTCTAGTACTCATTATAAAGATTTACGATGATGGTCTCCTCGGCATTGCATTTGGCCACATACTTGCTCATTAAATAAAATATTATTTTTTCCTTTTAAGCTAACTAAAGAAAATATTCTTGAGTAGCGCGAGTTCTTAAAGCAATAAACAGAAAAGAAATGAGTGTATAATACCATCAAAGAATCATAGAATGTCAGAGCTGGAAAGGACCTTGTGCCATGGTCCTCATTTATTCCAGGCAATCTTTGGAGCACACACCCCATCAAGGTCACCCCTGTCAAGGTCACCGGGACAAGGAGAGCTAGGACTTGAAAATACCTCTCAAGTCCTAGTCCGATGTTGTTCCCAGCTCGCTACACCACATCCCTTAGAATTGCCTGAACATGTAATACGTTTCTTCCTTTTTCCTTGATTTCTATTTTGAGTCATTCAATACTGTTTTTCCTATTGTCAAGTGAGTTCTCAATTAGTTTTTTTTTTATTATTTGAATAATTGACAGTCTCACCAGAAAACACACCTGGAAAAGATAAAAATACATACTCCTCAAGAAAATCTATCATTCGGGTTTCTTATATCTCTTCCTCTCTTATTTATATAAGCTGATGTAAATATAAACCACAGTGTTTGATGTGATTTGAAGTGGTTGATGTGTGTGTTTGCTGTGACGCTTCTACCACATAAAAAGAAGCTCTAAGAGTAAAGAACACACTAATTCATAAGTCTATACATATAAACTCTCTTGTTGGATTCTGTATATATGTGGAGGGGTTGGATGAAAGTGAGCAGGTAATGCTCACATGGATGGAACATGTGTGTCTGCTATACTTACTTTCTAAAAAACTCTGTCTTTCTCTCCCTATGAAGTGTGATGTCATTGAATGCTGGAGTCTGGCTCCAGGAGGTCCAGGGCTCCCTGAAGGATGGACGGTGTCAGCGAAAGAGAGAGTGAGAGAGCCTTGGCTTTCTTTCTGATCACCAGGCAGCCATCTCTGCTCTGTCAGTTTTTGTGTCTTTATTTATAGATCAAGTGTTAACATGACATGAAAAAAGTGGAATTTTTACTACAAATAATTCTCAGTGATAAGATGTTTTAAAAAGTGTAGAGAAACAGGTTTTACAGAGACATTTTTGTAGAACTACTCTGATTTCAGTGAGGTAGTTAATTTTTACAAATAATAGGATAACAGGATATTCTCAGTGAAAAGCAGATAACATACACATCTGTTTAAACCGGTAGGAAATCTTACAACTAAGAAGATGGCAGGATAGCAAACACATTTGTTTATATCAATAACGCTAAGATTCAGGCATAGGCTAGGCTAGGAGTCATTCTGTCTGGCTCACAAAAGGAAGAATGTATTTGTGCTGGTTAGCAAGTTGCTTGTGTAAACCTTGTTATTTGATGTTGAAGGTGTAAGCACCATAGGCGCCCTAGATGTGCCGTCCTTTGTATATGAGTTTAAGTTTTAACTACTCTAACCCATCCTCCTAACGGATATCAGTGTAAGGAAGGTATTTGTGGCACCAATTAGCAAAGGTATGTGCAGTAACTTATGTCCAGCTCTTGTTTGTTTCCTATCTCTAGGTTAGGCTCCTTTTCTCTGGGCCAGAGTTAATAGTAACTCTTGTATTTTTTAACCCTCTTTATTATCTACGTCTTGGGTTTGTGAGGCTCATTAGAAGAGCGTTTCGACAAACATCTGCAGTGCTTTGTCTAAATTTCTTCTTTGTAGAGGTGGGAATATGCTTCTTCCCATGAGGTACCTGTGTGGGAAATATCAGTCTGATTTGGAACATTGTGAGGCCTAATCAATAACAGCAGTCACATTTCCAGTATGAGCCAATAGTAGAAGGAGATACCAGTTTCGCTTCATGGCAGGAGCTGTGCAAACGTCTGCCATTTCCTTGCTGTGACTGTGTCATCCAGCAAGGCTGACGCAGCTCCCAGCAATTGAGGGCAGAAATAATACTTTAATTCATCTTTGCAACTCTGGCTCCCAAGACATCTGTAGTATCTAGAAAGTACCCAGTAAGGATTTGTTGGCTAAATAGATGAATTCATGGATAATGGAAATGAACAAATAAAATAGCAAATGAATAAACTCATATTGCATTGACTATTCATATGTTATGATATAATATTTTATTTCATAATGACATCATCTATAGCTAAGTTGTAAGTCTCCAACAAATTACAAGTTCTTTGAGGGATGAGACAATTTTATACTGCTCCTTTTACTTAGAACTTCAGGTAAGAGGCTCCATTTAAGACAAGAGGTAAAGAGAACATTTAAGGAGAGTTTGAGGATATTGGAGAGTCTGCCAGCAAAAAAGTGTGAATTCCAGAAGGCACATTGGGAAGACCTGGCAGGATGGGAGGTTAGACAGTTGAGTCAGTTTCATGGACGTTCGGCATGGAGATGAATGGCCTGGTGAGAGAGTGACATGGTGGGTTGGGGTTTCCGGAGGTGCCCTAGGACAACAGGCATGTGAGACAAGATGGTTTCGTTCTGAGCATAGTTTCTAGCAAGCGTGCCTGTCATTGTCCTGCTGAAAGATTTTTGAGAAGCCTGGGCAACTGATTCAGAATTTGTATTCATAACTATCATCTTATGTCTAATGCAAATTTATCTCCGCTTTGTTGTGAAGCTCAGCGGTGCAGTAGAAGGATCGCTCTTGCAGAAGGATTCGGAAATCCAGATTCCAATTCCAGTCGTACTAACTCGCTGGATGCGCGTCTGTCACGTCACTTAACTTCTCTGGGCCTCAATGTCCTCACCTGTAAAATGAGCAAGTCGGACGATCTCAGAGAGGAACCAAACTGGAAAATTGGTTGCCTCAGATTCTAAACTAAATGGCTCTCTGAACTGCTTTTTTCCCTAAAAAGCATATACTCATTATGAGTGCAGATTCAGCAGTTAGACAAAGCTAGATTTTTATCCCAGTCCATGATGCGAGTTATGAGACCTAACTCTCAAAATTGTATGTAAGCTCTAATTTTCTCATCTGGAAAGGAAGAGATAGTGACAGTCTCAATAGTTAATGTGAAAATTAAATGGCACAATGCCTGACCAATAGTAAACACTTAAAATTTTTTAGTTGTTTATTATTAAATGTGAGAAAAGTTTCTTGGATTCTGTTCATTTAAGCATTGCATGTGTATGACACCTTCCATCTGCTTTAATGTTTTAATTTCAGTGTAATGCCGATTTGGTAAATGGCCTCTGGTGCTTATGATCTTTTCAGAAAAAGAGCAGCATCACATCTAAATCAGATGAAAAAGAATTTTCAGAGATATAGGAACCTAATGACTGAGGCTAAGTTTTTTTTCTGTTTGATCTTTACTTTGTCCAATTAATCCTTTTAATTAGAAATGTGAAAAAAAATCAGTTGTCCTAAAACACTGATCTTTCCCCTTTTTTCTATATCTTGGACTACTCAGACTCACATACTTTTGAAAAAATAAGAATCAAGCCATTCTCTCTCAATATAGATGATGGATGGATAGATAGATGACAGATATAGAGAGAAATAGATAGATATCATATATATTGTCTTATCTATATTATATATCATATGTAGCATATATATGTCTTTTTTCTCACTAGTATTTTGATGCTTTAACCAAGGAATAAGAATAAAGTTGAACTTAGACATTAATAACTTGATTTAGTGTTAATTTTGTTAAAAGGACAATCCCCATTCCATATCTCCTTGATTGTCTGTTCATTCATAACCCACCCACATTCATCTAGAAAGCCTCTTCTGCCCTGCTGTAGCCTCTACCTTTAATGCTGATGTCTGTCCTCACAGACTGTGCTCACTTCAGGACCAGAAGGAACATACACCCATTGCTACCACGTCCTAAATGAGTGGCTCTAAACTCACCATTCATGTTCTAAAAGAAGGTGCTAGCGAGATTCACATGTGTCTAGAAATACGATATGTTATTAGATCGGGGCTTGGCCAAACTGATCACTTATGTCTTGGACGATGCTGAGCTGTGAACAGAAAATTCAGAGAAAAAGTTGCGTATTCGTTCGTTTGTTCAATAGACATGGCTTTCATGCTTCCTGTGGCTGTCACACGAGGAATATGGCTATGGACATTGTGACATGATCCTTGATCTTTCTTGGTATGTGTGAACTTGTGAGGGTGTGATCTAGTTTTGGAATATGGGTTTTGTTTGTGTATGTGTGTGTGTGAGAGAGAGAGAGAGAGTGAGAGAGAAAGAGAGGGAATTGGATGGGGAATTAGGAGAACTAGGTTACTAGCCCCAGCTATGTTATTAAATGGCTATTTAAGCTGGGGCAATTTATACTTCCTTTCTCATTAGTTTCCTAACCTGAAGAATGAAGGGGTTAAACCAGATAAAGGCCCTTTAGGCTTTCCAAAATTCTGTGACTCTCTGACTATTGCTATTTCTTGGGTAACCCTGTGAGTATACCACCTGAGTAGGTATTGTGTGTCTGCCTTCTCTTGCCTCTCAGGGGCAGTGAGCTCTTCCAGATACATAAAAAGAATTGTGCAGGAAGATGGGGTCTGGGAAACAAGAGGCCCCAAAAGCAGTTCCAGGAGCACCAGCCTCTTGAGCCTCCCCTCAGAAGTCACACTGAGGCCAAATAAAGGAGAAACATGGTAGTTCTGCTTTGTTTAGGAAAAGCAAAAACAAAAACACACAGGCATTGTCGATATGCTGTGAAATATTAATGAATATATTTTTGGAAATAAGATATTTTTTAATGTTTATTTATTTTTGAGAGTGAGAGAGAGCACGAGCAGGGGAGGGGCAGAGAGAGAGGGAAACACAGAAGCCAAAGCAGGCTCCAGGCTCTGGGCTGTCAGCACAGAGCTTGACACAGGGCTTGAACCCACGAGCCTTCGAGCTGTGAGATCATGACCTGAGTTGAGGTCGGCCGCCCAACCAAGTGAGCCGCCCTGGTGCCCCTGGAAATAAGATTTTTAAGTGGTTTTGTATCCATCCAAGTTTTCCAATATCTAACCAACAGCTAAATCCTTTGAAATAAAAGTTAAAGAGAGAAAAGGAAACCAGAGAGGCAAACAAACGGTATTAGGATAACATGACTTCATTACATCAATCCATCAATACTTGGATTTTATTTTATTTGTTTCTTTTCAAAACTCATTCTCTTTGTGTGTGCTTATATGTATGTGTGTTTGTGGGTGCATGTGCATGCCTTAGTTTTTAAAAAGCTTCTTTAAAAATTAAAATAGCGACTCAGGGCTACTTAAGCATTTAGGGATGGGTGTGGTCAAGGTCATAATACCAGGCTTGCTGTACACTTCAAGGCCATCGGTGCTTCTGAAGATGCATGCAGGCAAGTGTGAGTACTAGAAGATGAGAGTACCAGAAAGGTAGTAGGAAACAGCAGAAAATCCCTAGCTTTGCAAGATATGCAGCTGATTTTCTTAAAAAACAAAAAACAAACACAAACAAAAAAACCCAAATACAATGCACCATTAATGCTTTCTAAGCCTGTGGTTATACTGTATTTTTTTATCTAGCTTGATGCCTAATGTTTAAATGGATCTTTTAAATGCAGATTCTGATTTAGTAGGTGTTGGGTAGGACCCACGATTTTGCATCTTAAACATGGGAAGGCAAAACTGCTGTCTATGAGACACACTTAGTAATAATCCTGCAGGTTCTGTTGTTAGGTAGGATTACTCTAAGACACTCTCTTAATGCTCTCTAGGAGAATTTGTTTTTAATTACGTTTTTCTCATTTCTTCCAGGACCTCATAAACTTTACAGAAAGGAATTTCTAATATCTAACCTGAAGTTTTCATACATCAGTCACGTTGCTTCCCATGTCTTTCTCAGCAAAGCCAGGCTGATTCTCTTTATTGTTTTAGTTTATATTGAGGAATGTCGTATTACTACCCTTCCCACTGCTTTGCCTGATTCATAGACCTCAAGTTCTTCCTTCCTTCCTCCCTTCCTTCCTTCCTTCCTTCCTTCCTTCCTTCCTTCCTTCCTTCCTCCTTCCCTCTTTCTTTCTCTTTCTCTCTCTCTCTCTCCCTTCCTTTCTTTCTTTCTTCCTTCCTTCCTTCCTTCCTCCCTCCCTCCCTCCCTCCCTCCCTTCCTTTTTCCCTTTCTTTCTTTCTTTCTTTCTTCCTTTCTTTCCTTCCTTCCTTCCTTCCTTCCCAGTATATTTCCAAATTGATTTGGAGATATTTCTTGAATATTTTTGTTTCAAATTTCCCAAATTGGTTTTTGTTTTTTTTTTTTTTTTTTTTGGTCACTCTCTATCTCTTAACTGGTTTGGATACAGGACAATCTACCACTGCAGAGATTCCCTGGTGGACAGTAACACACTTATGCATCCCCACGCAGCTACCACTCAGAAACAGAAGAATAGGAAGATAAGGAGTTTCATTTATTTATTGAGGGCACCGGGAAAATGCCACCATGGGAATGCACTGGGGTAGCATTCTCCAGATGTTGAGAAGTCTGGCTTGGTTTTGGGGCTGCTGGTAACTGTTTTCTCTTCTAATGTAGTGGTAGCACCTGAAGGGAATCTTGGGTCCCCAAGCATGAAAGATGCAAAGAAATGGTGAATTGAAAGGCCCCTATGGGTACAAGTCTGAGCTGACTGGCTGTGACCGTGACGGTGACATTCATTTCCTGCCTTCTGCCAGCACTGAAATCATGGCTAGGCAGAGGAGCAGAAGTTAATTGCCTCAGGGAAAAGGTCCTTGCGTTAATTATGACGTTAAAGTTCACACTGCATTAGAGCTTGGAGCTCAGGTTCCTCTCAGCAGCTGGGCTCAGAGGAGCCAGGTCTCGTGTGTGTACATAATGACTCTTCTCCAGAGAAATTCTCCACTTCCGTTGAGACTTGAATGGAAAAACTAGCTTGAACTATAGTTTGAAAACTTCAGCAGGCCCAGGAAGCCTGGAGAGAGAGGAAACTGGATTTTGTTCAGAGGAGGGGAATGTTGAGTGAGATATACCAAGAGTCATTAGCCTGTAGGACACAGATTCAGGTAGACTAGCTGATAAAGATGGTCCTGAGTTAAGTAATCAACGCATCACAGTGGCACCGATGGCAACACCACCTAGCTTACCAAAGAAGCTACAAAATGCCAACTTTTGATTGGTGGGCTGATGGGTAAAGGGCTTGAGAGCCAGAAGTTGCTGATAACAATAACTTGGGAGGGGTAGAGAATAGTGATCTTTTCATGAGCACATAGCATCCCAGGGCCATTCCCAACTTCCCTATGATCTATATCTTTCCTTCTTTACTTCTGTTTTACATTTACAAGGCAAATAGGTAGAGTGCAAAGTCACTTAAAATGCTGCCAGACAACCTGGGCTCTAATTATGAGCTCAAGTTCATCATTTAATAGCACCATGTGATCTTGGGCAAATCACGTAGTCTCTTCAAGCCTCAGTTTCCTCATCTTTAAAATGGAAACAATATCACCCATCTTGCAACTTAAAATTTTATTTTTAATTTTTCGTATTAAATAAAACATATATAAAGCAATTATTAACACCAGGTACATGGTAGGCGCGCAGTTTGGGAAACCTGATAAAACTCAGCATCCTAATTTGATGTTAACCAGGTCTTGCTGAGGGCTTTCATGTTTTGTTCTAAGTGTGTATAGGGTTTTTCTACCAAATAAGAAAACCAAGTCCTTAAGGAATGATATTCTGCTGTCTGCTGCTTTAAATTTCCACCAGAGACCTAGATAGTTCGGTTCAATTCAGTTTACATACATTGAGCTTCTGCTCATACTTGGCATCCTACTGGGCATCGTGAAGTGAGCAACAATGAACAAGACATAGAAACTGTCACAAGGAAATATAGTATTTATTAGAGAACTAGCTAATTATATTAAAAGAAGACTATGATAAACATTCTAGAAAAGATGAGATTGCTATCCATGGGAGTAATGAGGAAGGAAAAAAAAAAACCCAACAATTCCTTCTCATGAGATAGGGAAATGTTTTTGGAAGAGGGGGGATTTATGGTAGGCCTTAAAGGAAAGAAATGTTTCAGCTTCTGTTTCAACCTTCTGTCCTTCTGTAGGAGGTCAAAGGCAATAGCTCTTTGAATCAGATGGAATTGCTGGTAGTCAAAGGTGAAGCCTGCCCACCGCACTGGGTCCTGGTTGCTATATCATCACAGTATGGAAAAAGTATTGGACAATTAGTCCATACCCTTGTTTGTAAGGAAGGCATTCAATCTTTCGGCACAAGTAGTTGTTATTTGACTTTATACTTCCTTCCAACTTCCCACACTCTGGTGTAATTTAAGACCAACCTCCTCTCATTCAGTGGAAGGTTACTATCTGCTAAACCTTTCATATTCCAGAAGAAAATCAGATTTTATTATTTTTCCATGTAGTTAATTACAATTCTCTTTCACCTAGCTTTTTAAAAAATTACATTCTTTCTTTCTATTCTTTATTCATCTTCCCAAGTCTCCCGTGGGCTCTCTCAGCTCATCCAAATCTCCTATAAATTGAAGCATATAGAACTGGACTTGGGCACGGGGGTGGCCACAGGCAGGATATAGAACAGAGAAACTGACTGCCCTCAGTTCCGTTATGCTCAAGACCTACCTGTGTTCCATTTGAACACAGCAAGATACAAACTGCCTTAACAAAATACGATCCCATGGCTCACAATGAGTTTGCCTAAATTCCAAGTTGTTTCACTGAAAAAAACTAAGGGATTGGGGTTGACATTTGAGGTAAACAGTAACAACAACAACAACAACAACAACAACAACAACAACAACTGGTTTTTTTGTGTTTCCCTAGGTCCGAGATTGTCTCTGAATAGAACTGCTAGACTTCTGTCTGTCACTTGTCCTGTCATTGGATGGTGTGGCACTGGGATGTCTGCATCAGAGCCAGCTGAGAAGCAAATCATACCCTCCTTACATTCTGCAGGCTTTCTCCCTCCCGGGTCAAATGTGTTTAACCTTTGGAATAAAGTAGCATGATATTCAAACATCTCCTAATGAGGCTCTCAGACTAAGGGCTTTGTGATTTTATTCACCCGAGTGGTTTCCCTTAAGCCTACAGAAAAGACAATTGCGAGGTTTAATACCATCTCTCTTTTGTTAGGAAGCCAGAAACCAAGGCAGTCAGTCAGTTCAAACATCATGATTGTGTTCGCGCTTTAGCCACATGAAGGCACGGACGTGTTACCACTTGGGCTCGGCTAGGTGGTAGTCTAGTTTAACATCACTGACAGTCTCAACTTCACAGTCTCTAAGAAGAACTATTTCTAGAATGTGCAGAGGGAAGAGGGAGGTTATTATCTCTGTTCATAGGTAATATTCATCATATTTATTATGCCTGTTACAGGAGTGGGGAAATCAACCACCAGACATCAATCTTTCCCAAATAACTCCCTAGGAACATGGCTGTATTTTAGGGTAAAGGCTAAGGGGGAAAACATCTTGGGTCTGTGTAAAATGGCCTGGGCAGGGAACCAAGAGACCTGCTGCTAATTAGCTAAATAAAGTCTAGTTGGGGCATGTCATCCATTTGGGTCTTAGTTTTCTTTCTATGAGGAGGGATGCTGATGTCTCTCCTCCCTGACAATGAAGGATACTGTGAGCATTATATGGATGCAAAAGATGAGGAAAGTCTTTGAATATAGAATTACTAGGAGAAAATTATGTGTTTTCTTATTCTCTGTTTCCATGATGAAGTGAATCAAACACATCCCTTCATCACCTCCACACCCACATAAAAAGGTGTTTCAGGTTTGTAGATACCAGGCATACCTGGGGGACTCCTAGTCTGGAAACAGAATAATGCTTACAAAATCATTGGGCTGAGGTTCCTGGATTTGGGAGGATCCAAGGACAGAATAAGTGCTCCTGGTAACTATCTACTTCTCAAGGGATGTTGTTAGGATTGGAGAACAGAGGAGGAAACAGTCACATCATATCTTTCAGCCAAAGGAGACTTGTGGAAGAGAAAGGCTCTAGAATAACCCACATGGATCACGAAATGACCAAAGGGGTTCTGTTTGGGGGGACAGAGGCAAAATACCTGCAAAAAAAACAGATGGAGGTGATAGACTTCCAGGTTAGCATTGTTAGTACGAGGTGTTAAGTCTCCTTATCTCCAACTTGACAAAGAATGGAGCACGATCCCTGGTCTCCAGCATGACTCATATTTGGAGCATAACCAATGTTTCTTAGGGGTTGGTAATTCATGGGCCTGATTTCAGAAATCCCCACAGAGTTTCGTCTGGCAGTTGGACTTGTTAAATCCTACTGAGGAGCATTCAACCCATGCACAGCCAAGTAAGTGCTCACTGGTGTATGAGAGGCAGGACTCTGTGACTTTTATTCTGCTTTCCATCTGATTGCAATCCTAAGCTGCAGAGACCATGGTTGAACACTGATCTTTTCATACTACAGAATTCAGAAAAGTAGGGACTGGGCTTAGCATAGAATAGGGGATAGAACCTGGGCTTTGGAGTCAGGCAAATGTAGGATCAGACCACAGTTTTCCCAATTATGTAGTAAACTACTTGCTCTCCCTGTAGGTCAATGTCTCTATCTATTGGCAATAAACATGTCTTCCTCCTATGGTTGTTGTGAGGCTTAAAGGAACCCTGACATACATTCCAGCACCAGTTGGACGTCTTGAGTGATAGTTCACTTTATCCCTCATGCAATCTTTATGACTATTTGGCACAGAGCAGGCACCTTGCTAATGGGAACAGTGGGTATAGCTGCGTCTGTACAGGTTAAAGAAAGACCATAATGTGTGCTTAATAAAATGATAGTTTGGAATATACCTAAAGGAGCAGAAACCTGAATTCTCTACATATGGGTAGACAACTTTTGGGAATCCACAAGTTTTTCTGTTTTTATTTTTGTTCCTTTTTTGCTTCCTTGCTTGTTTATTTTTCTAGTTGTTAAAATAAAGGCAATATTGGCATTATTATTTGGAAGACTTGGTTCACCATAGCGTATATTTCCCAAATGTTTCAGCAGCGCTAGATCTTTTAGGAAATTCTATATTTAATCAGCCCCAAACCGTTTTTAGATGAGGTAGAGTATAAACAGTTAAGGCAACTGCTTAACCTGGGAATTGTAATACATCTTTCTGGCATAATCCCGCCATTTTTAAAATTAGAAAATAAGGGGCACCTGGGTGGCTTGGTCTGTTAAGCATCTGACTCATGATTTTCTATCAGGTCATGATCTCATGGTTCGTGAGTTCCAGCCCTGTGTTGGGCTCTGCTTGGGGTTCTCTTTCTCTCTCTCTCTCTCTCTCTCTCTCTCTCTCTCTGCCCCTCCCCAACTCACACTCTAAATAAATAAATAAATAAATAAATAAATAAACTTTAAAAAATTAGGCTAATGAACTGTATCTGCAGACCCTGTGTGTATTGAAATAGGGGTGGGAAGGAGGATTACCATATGATTACTGTAAGTGACAACACCCCCAAGACACATCTTTTCTGGCAACTCCTTCTTATTCCCAGCTCTAGAATTTTGTTTTCGTCCCTTACCAACTGCCACCAGTCACTTGCACTCACTTCTTCATCCTTTGTGGATGGACAAGCTCTGTGGGCTTAGATGGAGTTCCTACTCAAATAAAGGTTGGGGTCCCTCTAATAGACAAATTCAAAGGTCTCTATCAACTTTCAGATGACAAACTAGTATAAGTATCAAGAGCCAGCACAGGTGACTCTCACACAAGTTAATGACATAGTTTGGGGAGTAGAAAGAAATGTTCTAGCCTGGATCAGACTTAGATTTAAATTCTCTTTCTCTCTCTTTTCCAGTTAATGGTTGTGTGGCTTTGGGCAAGTCCCTTAAGTCTCTGACATTCAGTTTCTTATTTCATTTTTAATGTGGAGATCAAAACACCAACAGCTGTTGTTTTGTCTGCAAACAAAACAGCAAGTTATATATATATGTATGTGTGTATATATATATATATATGTCTATATATGTATATATAGACATATGTATATAGACATCTATATCTACATCTACATATCTATATTTATATCTATATCTATCTATCTATCTATAAATGTGCCAGTGTGGTGCCCATCACAGCAAGCCTTTGATGCGTTTTGGCTTGCTTATCTCTTATCTACTGCAGTGAATCATTTTTTAACATGTGAGTGTCTGTCACTGGCAGTTGGAGTGGAAAGTCTGCAAGGTAGAAGTTCTATTGAAGAACATGGGGTTGCAATGATGGTAGAGTCTAAGAAATCCCCAGAGATTCCATGAGGGAGGTGAGAAGGGGAATAATGGATTGAAAGACTGACTGATGCTTCCCATTGACAGTTAAAGAAAGAATGGTGTGCATATGAAATCCAGTGACTATACAGGTTTCAGGGCCTAGAACCTTTGTCACCTTCCAGACTTAAAGTCCTAAGGCACAGTTTGTAAAACACAGATATGAAGTGAGACCCTAGAAGATGTCCATTCTAGCTTTCTGGAGACTTCCTGGGATGATACACAGTCAACTCTTCTTGGATTTCCCATGGCAGATTCTCTATTGGGGTGGTGGGTTGGGAGGGGATGGAGGAAGGATCAATGGAGATTACAGTTGATGAGGTTTCAGCAAAAGCTCACCTTACTGCAGGTCCCAGTATCAAAGCAAGTCTTCTGATGTTTCAGGTTGCCTATACATAGCTCTGAAGAATCAGCAAGTTCCCCAGAGTACCCTGAGAATTTGGAAAATTTTCATAGCTTCCCAGAAAAAGTCTTAGCAGTAAGAGGACTTACCCCTAGAGATAGCTATAACTGGGTTCAAATCCCAGTTCTGTTTCTGGCCAGCTGTGTGACCTTACAGAAGTTGATTTAAGTTCTTATGGACTCTTTTTCTCACCATGAAATGGAGATAATGATAAGTAATGCATTGGGTTCAAGACAACAAAGGTGATGATGCCCTTACTAGTGTCTGACACTCCATACACTGTTGTGATTATTGTTAATTTATTATTAGAATTCTCTTTAGTCTGGATCTGTTAACTAACCAGCCCATTTTAGAGATTAAATCTATTAAAGAGAATCAGAAACTGAGAAGTATAATGGGGCAGGAGAAAGTAAGACTTAGGTAGGTTGAGTGGGGTCAGCTAGTCTACTGGTAGTGTTGATGAAAGGCCTTAAGACTGAAAGAGGGTTAAATCCTGATGCATTTGGTGAGAAGTGGCACAACAAGGTTTGGAGGGATGAAGGGAAGAGACGTCTTTAAAACCACAAGCAAATAAAGCCCCTTTAACATTTCCTACCTTCCCTAGTCTTGGTGGAATTTGGAGAATTAATGAACTAATATCTACAAAGTACTTAGAGACTATCAAATGAAAGAAATATAGAAATCCCAAGTAGTATTATAATTTTATTAAACATTTATTGAACATGGTACAGAATATATAGGTAACTATACTTTCTACCCAGAGGGTTTAGAATATAATTGCAATGTTTTTATTCATCATCGTGAGGGCAGAGGGAATTCTAGCTAAACAATAAGTTTGAAATATCTCTGAAGAATCCAGATGGATATTGTATCTGGTCACCATAATTTGCTCCCTGAACTTCTAGAACACAATTGCAGTGCTGTCATTATACAATGCTAATACTGATACCAATACTTGTGATAATAATAATAATAAAAGCCAAAGAAATAATATGCCAGACACTGCTAGGTACTTCATATAGACTGTCTGTAAACTTGATAATGAATCTCGAGAGAGAGGATTAATAGTCCCATTACATAGGTGAGTAAATTGAGGCTAAGGAAGTTATTCATTATTTCATTATTTCATGGCTTGGAAGTGATGTCTTTGACCCTAGAAGCCTGCAAAAACTTGCTCCTGTATCATGTTTTTTTCCATCATCATTGAAGAGAGTTGGATATTCTGGTGGTGCCTGGGTAGCTCAATCGGTTAAGTGTCCCACTTCGGCTCAGGTCATGATCCTGCGGTTTGTGAGTTCGAGCCTCACGTCAGGCTCTGTGCTGACAGCTCAGAGCCTAGAGCCTGCATCAGATTCATCATGTCCCTCTCTTTCTGCCCCTCCCCTGTTCACGCTCTGTCTCTTTCTCAAAAATAAGTAAACATAAAAAAATAAAAAAGAGAGTTGGATATTCTAGGAGTATAAGAGCAATGACTCCGTTTGTGGTCTCCAGCTAGAAGTTCTTAACCTAGACTCCATAGACCCTCTCTAAGGTGTTTATGGAATGCCATGAAATTCTTTACAGACTTGACTATTTGATGTGTTTATGCAATTTTCTGGAGAGTAGGTCTAGAAATGTCATAAGGTTCTTGAAGGAATTTATAATCCAAATAAGAGTAAGAACCATGTGCCAATCGTGGGCCAACTCTGTAGAGTGGACAGTGCCTACTAAACTGCTTAGCATGAGCCTAATCCTTAACTACTTAACTCAGACATCACAGCACTCAGGGGTGTGTGTGTGTGTGTGTGTGTGTGTGTGTGTGTGTGTGTAGGTGGCAGATTCAGGATCTATTCTGCACTTTCCTTCAATTGACTTCTATGCTCCCTGTTTTTCAGTCTTCTCTTGTGATCAAGAGATATTGGAGAAAGTACCAAGGTCTGTACGCAGCCCAGACCCAGGCACATCTTAAATACTAGCCCTTCAGTTATATGTTCACTGACTCTCACAGAGGAGTTAACTATACCCTGATTTGTGTACATGTCACTATAAACCCCTATTCAAGACATTACGCTGCATAGTAATTGCTTCTTTATGTATTCATTCCCTTCATCAGACTTTGAATTTCCCTTGAGTGAGAAGTAAATACTATTCATCCTTTTTATTTATTCTAGGCATTATGTATAGCATAGTGCCTAGAATATAGTCAGTACCCAACGAAAGGTTAAGAAATAGACGATTGGTAGATCGATGGATGGACTGACAAGTGAATACACTTGTTAAAGTCATGATAGCTAAAATATCGAAGGGCATAGATTCGTAGATAAGAACTCTCTAATTTTAGGCTAGCTTATATACACACTTATGTTAGTAAAATTGGTGATGAGTATGGGAAGGGGATCACATGTGGATTTGTGCTTCCCTTACACTGATGGGTATAGAAGGACGATTTGGCATAATAGAATTTTGCAAGGGGTATAACTTTTCCATTTAGTAGAATAAAGTTAGGTGATTGGAAAGTCATAGCATGCTGCAAAGCTTATATCAGTTTTCTAGCCCTCTGCAAAAGGCACGCTGTAGCTGACTTTTCAGCTCCGGCTTTATGTAATTTGGCTTAATAGACAGTGAAAGCTTTTCATGCTCACAAGAACCTAATATTAGCATCTCAGTAATGTATTCAAGTTGCCACCTACCCATACGGGCTACATATCCTTGGAGGAGCCTAATAGGACAGGAGAATTCCTGCTATTTTAGAGTACCTTTGACAGTGAAAAGGATAATAATTTTAAACAATCTATCGGGCTTACATTTAGTGAAAATTCCTGGCTTGTTAGCCTGGCTAATCTTTGAGTTATCTGTGTTTGAACAGAAAATGCTGTTATCTCTTATCCCATCGATTCCTGTGGTGAGCAATGGGTCTGTACTCACTGCTGGAACCCGTCCTGATGATATCATCCTCATCACCATGGGAACACTGTCCTTTTGCAAAGATGAGAGTTAAGTCCACCCTAAAAAAGTCCAAGGGCTCTCTTGAAGTATAATCAGAATTCTCCAGTGAGATTTAGGTATAATCTGTGAGGGGTGACATGAAAGAATAAATATTTCTGTATTTTACTGAAAGTCTTCCTGAATTCCAAGACTTAAAAAAAGAAAATCTTGTCTTCAAATAAAGAGATAAAAGAAGTATCCTTTTACAGAGGTAGTTGGGTATTTACCCAGTAGGATAATCTGTGATTTTGTACCTTCTAGGGTACACTAGAATATCCTCCCAACCCTCTGGTAAGCCTTGTTCCCTGGCATCTCAGGAGAATAAAACCCTAGGACAAAGAAAAGTTGTCTGGGTTATTTTAATATAATTCCCTTGATCCTTTGGGCTGTAAAAAAGAGTTGTACATTTGCTCCTCTTTGGTAAAGCATAGTGACTTCACGAATATGTGGCTCATTTTCTTCCCCCATTTGTTCAGTGGGGATTATAGTAAGAAACTTCTAAGATTTTCACCTGGGTGGGGGGAGGTTTATGGCATGAAAGGTAACACTTCAGTTCCTAAATGGACTGAAAGGTAACACTTCAGTTCCTAAATGGACATGTTATACATTCTTGAATCCAGTGGCCTCTAGAGCCCTGTCTGTGTCGACACTGAGGCTACAAAGATAATTACTTTTTTTTTTTTAAAAAGGCATTAGTCTATTACTAAAGGTACACATTTTGGGGAGACTATTTGTCCTGTTTTTTCCTTTCATGTCAGAAGGTGTAGCTAAGCCCATGAGAACCTGTCAGTATTGACATCACCGTATTTTGTTTGTTTGTTTGTTTGTTTGTTTTATTTTGTATCCCAAGGAATTTCCCGGCCAGTGGTTTCAATAGCCAATGGAAACCTAACAGAGCAGACAGAGTCCTTGGATGGGTAGAGCCAGTGGCCCTTGTGGAAGCCAGAGAAGGGAAGACTGAGGAACTAGACTCATGCCTTCTAGGTTATGGGATCCTGGTTCTGAGTCAAGTATCAGGGGAAGCTGAAAGCTTAAGGAAACACAGGCCCTTATAAAGGGTAACACATAATTCCCCTCTTATGTCTAAAAACAGTGTCCCCCAGACTCAGGCTCAGAGAAGTGCAGTAACTTAACTTAGAATCATAGAACCAATCCGTTTGAGAACTGGATTTAACTCCATACTCGAAGAACTGGATTCAACTCCATACTCCAAGAATGCCAAATTTCTGTCATTTTTAGTAAAAAAAGACTGTTTTAGAGTTGTTCTTGAATTTTATCCAGACATCCTTCAAATCTGTGAGTTGCTTACTACATTTACTTAACACGCTCCCCAGCCTCACTATATGCTGTTCTCTTATCTTCACAAAGGGCAGGGCAACGTCTGTGAAGAAGAAATTCATCTTTTCTTTGCCAACATTAATAAGAGACAGTAAAGAGCAGTAAAGGTACACACCCAGCAAACTCAATCCTTAGAAAACCTAAACTTAACTTCAACAGGGAATCCAGTTCAATTTTTAAAACCAACTCATTTGGGGAAGGTTTTGAAATTTTGCACTTAACGTGAAGATTATAGGAAAGTGAATTAAGAGGCTCTTTGACCCTCTGCTAGCTGGGATATAGATCAGGGCTCAGACTGGCTGCTGCCTTATGTTGGCAAAGTGATTTGGGCAATTCATCCACAACCTGCCTTTTGATCTGTAACATAGAAGTAAGGAGTCATGATTGGTTTAGTCTCATTGATTGGGTGCTCAAGTGCGTGTGGGAACTCGAACGCTGTGATACTGCAGATACAGTTCAATACCCAGTCCACAGGGCTGCTAAAAAGGAATCCTTCTAAAATGCCAACTGCTTATCACCCCCATTCCCCATCCCCCACCTTAACACCCTTTAGTGACTTTCTTTTCCCATCAGAACAATGCCAGAGTCATCTTTTTGACATTCAGGCTGGCTACAACATGGCCACTTACCCATCTCCTATCTTTCCCACCACAAGGACCAGCACTTGCAATCTAAATGTGGTTCTTAGGCAAATGCTAGACTCTCCATCTGGAACTTCATCTTTCTAACCCTGCCACTTCCAAGGTCAATAATTCCAGGGGACCTTCTCCTTACCTGCACTAGACTACATTAGGGCTTCTCCTGTACTTTCATAGCACTTTATATATGATCCTCATCACACTATATTGTGATTAGTGATTTTCTTATGCATATCACCATCTTGCCAGGAGCTTTTTGAGAGTGGGAACTGTCTCCTATTCAATGATATGTTCCTAGTATCAACCTTGGAATGTAGTAACACAGTAAATGGCTATTCAGTATTTGTGCTTTAAAAGGAGATTAGGAATGCAAAATATAGGACTTGACTTACTTGTCACAAAATCATAATTTTTTAATCTCAATCTAAGTAACCTATATGCCATACAAAAATCACATACATTTACTCCAGGCATATTTTGTGATTCTTGAAATTTGTAAACTGGCACTTGTGATTCAGTTTAGGTACACACTGAACTCCCAACTACTGGCTATGGCAAAGATACAGGTGAATAAAAAAGAAAGGCAACTCAGTGGAGATTCTAGAAGCTACCATATAAAACTCAAAAGGTTTCAGCCAGTGAGCTGATTGGTGGGGGCTGATATCCAAGTCCAAGAACCCAGTTCCATGTCAGTATCAGCATGCTGCTGAATAAAAGCGAATAAAAGCGGGAGACACACTATTGAGAAAAGGCCCATATAGAAAACCTCCACATAGAGAGAAACGTAGCAGACCGTAGCAACCTTCAGAACCTTCCGAGATATTTAAGGCATACTTTTCCCACCCAAAATACAGTCATTTATTTTCCCCATAAATGAGTTCATTTTGTAGATTTTACCTAAGTCCTTCAGCATAGCTCTATCCTTCCAGTCACCTAAAAATATAAAACTTAGAGACCTTGAAGCATTTTGCACTCTTTTATTTCTAATCATTAATGGTAATGAAAATAATAATGGTAATAATAATAGTAGTAGTAGTAATTAGTATTTATTGATACTCTGTCCAAGGGACCACATAAGTTTCCACTTATTTGAGAGGTACAAGAACTCATCTGAGAGTGATCTCCGTATTTCTATGGTTGTGTTCATTTTTAACGTTTTTATTTAAATTCCAGGGTAGTTCACATACAGTGTTATCTTAGTTTCTGGTGTACAATATAGTGATTCAATACTTCATATATTACTCAGTGCTCATCACAGCAAGCAGCCTCCTTAGTCCCCATCACCTATTTCACCCAAATCGTCCACCCACCTCTCCTCTGGTCACCATCAGTTTGTTCTTTATAGTTAAGAGTTTGTTTCTTGGTTTGTGTCTCTCTCCTTTTTGTTTTTCCTCTTTGCTCATTTGTTTTGGTTCCGAAATTCCATGTATGAGTGAAGTCATATGGCATTTGTCTTTCTCTGGATAGTTCCAAAAATTAAAAAGAAACAAAAACTGAAGCAGTGGAATAATAAGTGACTCTCCCAAGGTCACACGTGTCATGAATAATGGAGCAGGATTTGTTCTCAGGCAGTCAGTTTCAAGAACACTTACTCCTCTAGGTGCCACAATGTATCACTACCATTTCCTGGTGATTCTTGTGCTAAAATGTACCCCATTGCTTCTCACAGGTTGGCATTCCCACATACACTATTTTGTGACTGCCTGGCTAACCAACTTCCTGGGCAGCCTTTTGCTCTAGTCTCCCTCTGTTCTGGTTCATCCCTTATCCCTGTGGAATTAGGAAGGCAATGTGGTGTTGGTGGAATGCATGTGGGCTTGAGAATCGTGAAAATCTAGGCTTAGGCTATAAATCTAATATTTTTACCTATGTCAATTTATTTACCTTTCTAATAATTCCAGTTATTTACCTCATGAGTGTTTGTAATAGTCAAATGAAATAATGTAGTGAATAGTACTGGGTGTACAGTAGGTTATCTATTATAATTTCCCTGTTGAAACAAACTATATATGGTAAAAAAAAAAAAAAACAGCAACTTGTTTCCCACCATTTATATTCTTCTCTGAATAAAAAATTAATTCCACTCTCTTCACTATGGTACTTGGGATCCTCTGAGATCTAAACTCAGCCAATCTTTCTAGTTTTATTGTTTAATTTCTTTAGGTAGCCTATTCTATAAGACTACCAAATTACTTTTTTAAAAAAAATGTTTATTTATTTGAGAGAGAGAGAGAGGGAGAGCAAGCATGAGCTGGGGAAGGGCAGAGAGAGTGAATCCCAAGCATGCTCTGCGCGGTCAGCCCAGAGCCCGACACAGGGCTTGATCTCACAAACCATGAGATCATGACCTGAGCCAAAATCAAGAGTCTTACCTTTAACTAACTGAGCCTTCCAGGCACCCCTCTTTTTTTCCCCAAAAATGTTTATTTATTTATTTTGAGAGAGAGAGAGAGAGAGTGGAAGTGGAAGAGAGGCAGAGGAAGAGAGAGAATCCCAAGCAGGCCCCCATGCTATCAGTGCAGAGTCTGTAACTATGAGATCATGACCTGAAGCGAAAATCAAGTCAGTCCCTTAAGCAACAGATCAACCCAGTTGCCCACAAATTATTTCTGAGCTATCCCTTTAAATTTACTCTCTTCCATAATTTTACTTAGAAAGTTTTTTTTTTTGGTTGATGTTTATTTTTGAGAGAGAGAGAGAGACAGAGCGCATGAGCAGGAAAGGGGCAGAGAGAGAGGAAGACACAGAATCTGAAGCAGCTCCAGGCGCTGAGCTGTCACACAGAGCCTGACGTGGGCTTGAACTCACAAACTGTGAGATCATCACCTGAGCTGAAGTTGGAGGTTTAACCCACTGAGCCACCCAGTCACCCCGCTTATAAAGTTTTCTTTATGCAGAATACAGTTTAAATTATATTAAAATTCCAGGGGCTCAGGTCATGATCTCACAGATGGCAAGCTCTAGCCCCATGTTGGGCTCTGTGCTGACAGCTTGCTTGTGATTCTCTCTCTTCTTCTCCCTCTCCCCCACCCCACATATATTCTCTCTCTCTCTCTCTCTCAAAATAAATAAGCATTTAAAATAAGCTGACAGGAAATAACTTTGCAGTGAGCCACAGGACTGTGAACTTCTAGCTACACACTGATGTCAATGATGGGACAGAATTTGGAAGATCAGTTTATCAGAAAGAATGTGAAGATCTTGACACATCAGTAAATCTTGCTTGGACATCAGCTACCAACTGCACTCACTTTGGCACTGCAGCCAAGTATCATTTGGGTCTCACTGCTTCCATTTCTGAAAAAGTCAACCACTCTAATTGGAATGGGCTACACAAAGACTCTGAAGCCTGGGGTCAGGATTACATTATCTGCTCTCGTGGACGGGAAAAGCATTTTTGCTGGAAGCCTCAACTTTGGGCTTGCCCTGGAGCTGGAGGCTTAATCCAGCTGAAAGAAACCTCTGGGAATGGATATCAGAAGATTTCACCTGCATATATTTCCAGTGTGACCAGCAGACATTCCCCTCGCCCCCCAAGAGGTGATCAAAACAGTCTGATCTAAACAAAAGCTGTATTTTCAGTATTTGGATAGTTACTCGCTTGCTGGTTTCTAGGTGAATTGGTTATCTATCTAGTTACTACTAATACTGCAGTCATGCCATCTCCTATATGTTATTTAAATTTATTTGACTTTTTTTATGAATATATATAATTTATTGTCAAATTGGCTTACATACAACACCCAGTGCTCATCCCAACAAGTGCCCTCCTCCATGCCCATCACCCACTTTCCCCACTCCCCCATCCCCCATCCACCCTCAGTTTGTTCTCTGTATTTAAGAGTCTCTTGTGGTTTGCCTCCCTCCCTCTCTGTTCTTAACTATTTTTTCCTGTCCCTTCCCCCATGGACTTCTGTTAAGTTTCTCAAGATCCACAGACAAGTGAAAACATGATATCTGTCCTTCTCTGACTGACTGACTTCACTCAGCATAATACCTTCCAGTTCCGTCCACGTTGCTGCAAATGGCATGATTTCATTCTTTGTATTTAACTGTTAAATGTGCTACCCATCACTAAGGAAATAGATCTTTCTGAATACTGTGCACTTGTGTGCATGTTTGTTTTTATGTTCCCATTAACACTGCAGCAAGATATAAAATTAACATTAAAAAATTAATAGGTTTCACATACACAGTTAAGTAGCCAGAAAACATAATGAAGGAGAAATCCCCATTTACAATAATGAAAATATAAAGATAACATGCGTAGGAATAATCAGTAAGACAAAACTTACTAAATCTTGTATGCAGAAGACTCTTACATACTCTTGAATTACACAAAAGTAGACTTGGGCAAATGGACAGACATCTCTTCTTCTTGGTTAGTATGACTGCATCATCAAGATGTAATTTCTTTAGGGGTGCCTGGGTGGCTCAGTCAGTTAAGCATCTGATTTTGGCTCAGGTCATCTCACAGTTCGTGAGTTTGAGCCCCGCATCAGGGTCTGTGCTGACAGCTCAGAGCCTGGACCCTGCTTCAGATTCTGTGTCTCCCTCTCTCTGCCCCTCCCCTGCTCATTCTCTCTCTCTTTCTCTCTCTCTCTCTCAAAAATAAATAAACAAAAAATTTTTTAAAAGATGTAATTTCTTCCTAGGTAAATGTATGAACAATATGATCTTAATTAAAAATTTTTTTTGATGTTTATTTTTGAGGGAGAGAGAGAGACAGAGTGTGAGCAGGGGAGGGGCAGAGAGACAGAGAGGGAGACACAGAATTTGAGGCAGGCTCTAGGCTCTGAGCTGTGAGCACAGAGCCTAATGCAGGGCTCAAAGTCACGGACCATGAGATCATGACCTGAGCTGAAGTCAGATGCTTAACCCACTCAGCCACCCAGGTGCTCCCCTCCTCAAAAAAAATTTTTTAATGTTTATTTATTTTTGAAGGAGACAGTGATCTTAATTTTAAGAAGAGGTTTTGTGGAGCTAGTCGGATCAAAAGTCTATATGAAAAAATATATATGAGAAAAAAACCTTAGGAAATCTAGGAAAAGAAAGCTCTGGAAGGGAACTAGCCCTAAGACATGAGCAGAATGTATTATAAAGTCTCTATAATTAAAACATGTGTTACTGGCACATGGATAGATAGACATAAGACTCAAATGAAATAGAACATCCAGAAATGGACACAATTACATGTAAAACTGTAATGTATTATAAAGATATATCTCGAATCACTGAATGGTTATAAATGGACTTTGAGAGAGCTGGAGAGCTATATGAAATGAAAAAATAGAGCCAGTTCTCACACCATTCACAAAAAAAACTTTTAAATGAGTTACATCTCTCAATATAAAGCAATGAAGTAATACAGTATTAGAAGACAACATGAGTGAATAATCTGTAACTCATAACATGGTTGTAGGGAAAAGCTTTATAGAAATAGTTTAAAATATAAATGCAATAGATTGATAATTTGACAAAAAGGCAAAAATAATGTATTATGCTTGATAAATTAATTAATCAAAGGCAAATGAGAAATTAGAATATATTTGTAACATGCATTATAGATAGTGGGCTAATATCTCTAATATGTACAGATATTTTAAAATTTAAAGAAAATGATTGGGGCACCTGAGTGGCTCAGTCAGTTAAACGTCTGACTTCACCTCAGGTCACAAACACCATTCGTTTTGTGAGTTTGAGCCCTGCATCAGATAGAGCCTGCTTCAGATCCTCTGTTCCCTTCTCTGTTTGCCCCTCCCCTGCATTCTTTCTCCCTCTCAAATAAAAAAAAAATTAAAAAATCAAGTTTAAAGAAAATGATCAAAATTGTAGAAGTATTAAGCAAACTATATGAACAGAAAACTTACAGTGTGTGTGTTTGCATATGTATCTATATCTACATATATGCCTTAACCATATGAAAAATGTTCAACTTCACTCATCATTTAAAATTGTGCATGAAAACAATAAATAAATAATTTTTTAAAAATTGTAATGAAAATATCTTTAAATATAAGAAAATGATTTTTAAAAACTTATAAATTAAAACTACCTAGAGATACCGTCTCTTAACAAAACTCAAAAACTTGGCAATATAATTTCATGGCGAGCTTGTGGAGACACAGCGCCCTCCTACAATGCTGTTGAGAATGTAGATTTGTTATGTGGGGATCTGTCTATGTCTAATCAACCCACAGATGCATTTAACTATGAACTAAAAATTCCACTTCTAGGAACTAATCAAAAAGTACACATTTAACAATAGAAAAATATGCATATCTGATACTAGCCATTGCCGTGTTGTCACTGCAAACTAATTGGAAACAATGTATGTGCTCAAACATAGGTAATTCACTGAGTAAACTTCAGCTTATACACCCAGTGGTGTATCATGCAGCTTTAAAAAAGAATGAGAAAGATCTCCATGAAATGATGGAAAGTTGTATTTAGGATATATGTCACGTTAAAAAAAAAAGCAGAGTGCTTATTTTTGCAAAGAGAAACAGCAAACCCACAAACAGGGCAGGAAGAGGTGGCGTGGGGGCGGGGGGGGGGGGAGGAGTGGGAGGGAGCCATACAGAGTGGAAGAAAAAAACGAGCATGACATTTTTCTGAGTATAATTTTTTGGTAGTTTTGACTTTTGGAAGCACACTAATGTTATCTACATATTCAAACAAATTAAACCAAAATGGGATTTTAAAAAAGAAAAATCCAAATCTAAATGCCAATATACAAATAAAACCTAGTAAGTTTCAAATAAATAACAACCACACTGAAAGGTGGGGGAAAAAATAGAGCTAAACCAAATAATTTCCTAACATGGAACTTTGTATGCTTAGTGTAGGGGGAAAAGGAATGTAAACAGATCATGGATTCTTTTTAATAGATTAAGTTTTTTTTTAAGTAGTATGGGTGTAGCAGTTCTGAAAATTATTTGATGTGTTGAGCAAATGCATCACTCTGATAATATTGTTGGACTCTAGGGTTTTCATTGTAGAAGGAAGATAAAAATATGCAATGTGGGGTTGAATTAGCATAGCATTGGAGGTTGTGATGTGGTAAAGACCCTGAGCCTCATCTTTTAAGATATTTTGCCTTTTGAGGATATGTTTTAGGGTAAACATACAGTATTTTTAGTATTTTTAAATTTACTTAATATACTGACGTGATAAACTTTAAGTGTATGTGTTTACTTGGTCCCCAAATATTCAGTTCTTTATTCCTCAAGCAGAGTGACAGAGAGTTATAACAGTTACTCTGGGTCCATCCCAGGCAAACTGGGATATGTATTCATCCTACACGTACTACACATATTCCTCATAGACCTTTGATCTTTTTTCCCCTTTACCAGTTTTCACTTTGTGAGTCCTCTGAGAGTAGGGAAATGCAAGCCTAAACTGGTTCACTCATCTGCCCCTGAAGATGGCCCTTTCTGTTCAGGACCAACAGTCATAGGAGGCTTACCTTATCCTGGAACGTGTATCTTTGGACTGGTTAAAATCTAATGTGTGACATTAACGGATCAGAGACTCGTTTTTCTCATTTGTAACATATGAGGGATAATAGCTTGCTGGTTGCTGTAGAATTAAGTAAGATAATCTATTATAAGGTACATAGAGTAATTCACTGCACTCAATAAGTACTAGGATTATTTTATTGTTGTTACTTTTCTTGTTACTGTTTTTCTTTAGCATTAACCTCCAATGTTTAGCTTGAAAATATAATCTAATTTTCGTGAATAACCCATTACAGATCAGTCATGTATGAATTTATTTAAACCTCTTTGGGAACGATAATTCCTGTTTCACTTTTTAAAGTAATGAGTTCCATAAACTTTGTTTCCTGCTGTGTAATATGGCATTTTGTTTAAATTATTTCAACTTAGCTCTTCCAAGCATCAATGGATTCCTTACAGCTCTAAAACCCCAGTATTTTGTATATAAATTTGTTTTGGTATAATTCACATCCTTGAAATTTTTATAGGTGCCAATCATAGAGTAGCTCCAAAGAGTAGAACAACAGCAGACTCAATATTAGGCATTTTCTGGGTGCATTTTAAGGATTAGCATGGTTCTGTCTCCTTGTAAGAGATGCAAAAGAAACCTGAGGTCTGATTATAGCTTTGAGGACCAAAAGTCTAAAGGTGAACTGCACAAACACATATAAAAACTAGAAAACAAGACAGTGCAGGCTACTTGTGCTATACAAATTGAAAAAAAAAATAGCATGAAGAAGAAACAATGTACCTCACTGGTATACTCAAAAGCCCTGCCATGGGGAAGAATCAGAGAGGAGAAAATATGTATAATATATATCATTTTATCAAATATGTGTGCACATATTATTTTATAAATGTGGAAGTGCATCATTTAAAAATCAAATAGCTATCAAAGCTTTATAATTTAAAAAGCAGTTCCCTCTCCCATCCCTCTTCAGGACCATTCTCAGATGCAAATCATGCTCAACTCTTAGAGATTTTTTTTCTATTATTAGCCAAAATATTTCAAAACAATATTTAAATACTCCTAACTTCTCTTTGAGTTTTAGATAGGTTCTGTTGGCTCTCCTTTTAAAAGGGGGATTTCGTTTTCTTAAAACTCTCTAAACACACACATTCTCACACAGATACATGCGCTCCGGCTCATGCATCACCCATATCACACACTTCTTGTATCCATCCTCCCAATATAGTTATGCCATAATTTTTACTTCAAATAGAGTTATTTAAATATTTATTGTTGAACCAAGCAATTTTGAATGTAACCTTCTTTTCGTAAATTTAGGTTTGCATTTTATTTCCTGCACAATCATTTTCTTTCCCTTCGAGTTGACAATTTGAATCGAGCCCATATCCCTGTCTCCCACCCCCCCCTCCTTTTCACTATCCTGTCTTCTTCCTTCTTTTCCTTCTCCCTCTCTCTTCCTCTCTTCCTTTCCCTTGCCTCCCCACCATTTCCATTTTCCAGGGACCTAATATCCATTTATCTGCAAACATTCTTTCAAATATCCTCTCGCGATATTCTATCAAAATTTCAGCTAATAAACTCTGTCCATTTTTATTTCTTGAAGACATCCCTCTGGGTGCCCTTCCTCTGTCTCTAGTGTTCCTCTCCACGTGTTGTCCTCCCATTGCCTTGCCCATCATTCAGCAATTACCTTCACCTCTCTCCTGTATGATTTTTTTTTTTATTTCTTGGATATCATATCTTGCTTGTTCTTGATTTTCTTCCTCATTTTGGGTAGGCACTCTTTAATAACCTCCTTTGAAAGAATACTTGGAAAGTAACTGTGTCAGCTCTTACGCATCTAAGCTTGCCCTTAGGTTGACCTCATACTTATCTCATAGTTTATCTGCAGAGAAATCTCGGTTGGAAATTACATTCCCCCAGAACTGTGAGAGCCACCCTACATTCTCTTCTGTCTTCCAGTATTGATGGTGACAAATAGGATTCCTTTTGGAACTTGGTGATAATATGCTTTGGTGTATTATTTTTTCAGCCATTATCCAGTATGCATATTGAACTCATTAACAGAGAAAGTTGTGTTCTTCAATTACAGGGATTTTCCTTTATGTTTTTTCCTTAATTCTTTTGCAAGTTTCTTCTTCTGTTTTCTCTTTTCTCTCTGCTACTTCTGTTAGTAGATATTGGAGACTTAAGTTGTCTTCTCGTTTCTCCTATTTCATAGCTTCATCTTATTTAATTTTTTTCATTTTCTGGAATATTTCTTTTGATTTATCCTGTAGCCCCAAGTTGAATGCTTTATATCTGCAATCATATTTTTAATTTATAAGAGTTTTTCTTCTTTTGAGTCTTTCTTTTCTACCTCATTCTCTTCTTATCTCCAGGAATTAGTAAATTGAATCTTTTCTCTCTGAAGACTGCAATATTTTAAAGATATTTTTTCTGATACTTGAATTGCCTTTCTCTCCTCCAGTTACCCTTTTTAATATTTGTGTTTTGATCTTTGTCTTTTACAAAGAAAAATACACAAATATCTGGTGTGGCTTAACTGATGACTAATATGTAAAGAGTGAATTATCAAAAAGCTCATGGGGGTCTATGTGCCTCAGAGGGGCTTCCTGCCTGGTGTAGGTTCATGTGGCTGGGAAAACTGAGAGGCTCTATACCATTAGTATAAATGCAGGGCACAGTTCAGTTTCTTAGAAAGAAATCTAGATCTTCAAATCTCTAATCAAGAAACAAAATCTTTTTATTTTTTTAATTTTTTAAATTTGTTTTTAATTCTGAGAGAGACAGAGAGAGTGCAATCAGAGGAATGGCAGAGAGAGAGAGGGAGACAGAGAATCCCAAGCAGGCCTTGTGCTGTTAGCACAGAGCCCAATGCAGGGCTTGAACTCACAAAATTATGAGACGGTGGCCTGAGCCAAAACCAAGAGTCAGACACTTAACCGATGGAGCCACCCAGGCGCCCCAAGAAATAGGACTTTCTTGATAAAATGGACTCAACATATACCCAAGGTAATTTCCTGTCAGAGCCTTGTGAGGCTGGCTTTCAACAAGTTGGGGAAGGAGACAAGGGGTGGTAGGAGTGGGCTCACTATTCCATTAGAGACTTTAGCAGATCCCCATTTTTCAGTAAACAGTCAGTTGGGTCTAGTGTTAAATGTCCACATTGTTTCTGGATCACTTATAAGATTAAGCTCCTAGTCTTCTGTCTGAAAGAGGAGGGCAGTTTCCACTCAGTGCTGGGTCGGGGAGGGAATCTGGGGGTCAGGGACCTGAAATAGTACAGGACACTCATTTAATCTGACTTGATGATAAACAATGCTTTTTCTTACAGAAGTTGTCACTTAAAGTATTATGGGTTGTTTACCTGATATTCACATGTAACCGGGCATATGCACTGTACTTGTTAAACCTCATGATCCTATTCTGGAGTGACTATAGACTTTCAACCACCATTGTTGATTTAGGCCAATCTCCACATCTATTTTCCAAGGCATCTGGCTGGAATGACTAATTTTTGAAGATCGCTGAGGTTCTATGGTAAAAGTAAGATTGCTGTTGGCTCATTCTTGCCCTGTCCCCAGGATAAGCTGCAGTTCTCTTCGTATACTAAGTCAGCTAACATTATCTGGCTTGTTTCCACATTCTAAAATGGTTTGTTTCCTCTCATCTTATTTATAATTGAGGGTTTATATTAAAACAAACAAAGAAAAAAACTACACCCACAAGAACTCTTAACTTCCATTTTGGTGGAATTTCATATGTTTTTCAATTTACTGTGTTTAATCAGGATTCTTCAATAATATTGCTAAACGTGTGAATAATAAGTGGCAATAAGAGCATTTCATGGCTGTCTGGTTAAACATAGAAGATTAACCACAAGCATTTATCTTCTCTTTGTCTGAAAGCCACAGTAAATGATGCCAAAAGGACTTGAAAACCTAAGAGTTGTAAGAGAACACTTTTCAAGTCAGGTTTTTGGAAGACGGGACATCTGAACTAGCTGTCTAGAATGGAGAGAACTGGACGTGTGATGACTGTTAAGAAGCAACAGATTTCCCCCACTCCACCCCGAGACTGATCACCCTTGGAAAACGCCAGCTACCATAGCAGTTGAGGTTGATAGGCTGGATTGACAACAGGCTCATTAATTTAAAGTCTGTACATGTAAGACCCCTCAGATAGTTTCCCATGTGCTGGGCATCCAGATAACTCTCTCCCCACCCCATCCCCACCCTGATGCTGGACTGATTGTCCTCTCAAGAAATCAAAATGGAAGGGAAACATAATGTACATCAACATAGGGAATGACATGGGTGCTCTATGAGGTCCAAAGCAGAAGATCAGTTGAAAAATATAGACAGGATTTCAGTGCCCTCCTCTCTTCTCGCTCCCAGAATGCTCCCAGGTATATATCTTATCTTCCTCACTCATATGAGATATTAAGAGATTCTCTGCAGACAGACTAGCCCAGAACAAAGATCTCCCTCCATGTACTGATATTGAAGGATCCTCTAATGAAGAACACAACTCATGACTTCATTGTCCTTAAGTGCTACCCAGAACTCAAGGAGCTACATAGAAATACTAGCCAGCTTTTTATGACCTTGTTCTTAAATACGAACAAATGTGGATTACTGGACTTCAGACTTTTGAAGAAAGCCTTGGATATGAAGAAAAACACAAAGAGGAAAAGGAATTCAGAGAAAACAATAATACACAGAGCACAAAAAAACTTCAAAACATTTATGATTAATACTTCCTGAGAACAAACAGAAGATACTGAACCCCCTCCAAAAGAGAGAACAGAGTGCTATAAAATGAATGAAACAATCAAACAAGAAAGAGAAATTGTAAATTAAATATAATTAAAACAATAATTAAAAGGTGGGAAGATAACATTTAGGAAACCTTCCAGAAAGCAAAACAAAGGAGATGAGAAAGATACCAAAATTAAGGGTAAATTAAAGATGGATACAGACAATCTGACATCCAAGTAAGTGTTTAAGGAAAATAGAGCAGAGAGGAGAAATTATCAAAAAAATAATATGAGAAAATTCAGAGCTGACAGACACACACACACACACACACACACAGGGACACAAGAATATTATTCTGAAACTTCAGAACAATGGGGGCAAAGCAGAAAGATTTAGGAGAGGGAAAAAGAAAGACCGATCACACCATGAAACTGGATTCAGAATAGTGACGAGTGTTTCCTCAGCCATCTGGGATTCTAGAAGATAGTAATTCTTAGGGAAAATTATTTCCAATCTAGAAATCTGCCTCCAGCCCAAATACCTGCTAAGGTTTAGAGCACCGATTCTCAAATGTTACTAGGTATGCAAATCAGCTGTTGTTTGTCCTTCTGTTGGTGGTAGCCAGGGACTGGGATTCTGCCTTTCTAACAGATTCCAGGTGATGCCAATGCTTCCGGTCAGTGATCCACACCTTAAGTAGCTTTCAGGTTCTAGAAGCTGGCTGAAAAATTAAGGGAGTGAACCAGATAAGAATATTGGAAGCAGGTGAATAAACATAGGAATCTGGCAAATGGAAAATGTAACAGCCTGAGCATGCACAAAGCTGAGAGAGCGGCAGTGGAGAATACAGAAGATGAATGGAGATATGTGGAGTTTTCCACAGGAAAACATGAAGAAATGAAAATTTTTCACAGATTTGGGAAGAAAATTATTTTTCAAGTAGAGGAGAAAACTGGAGGATTTGGGAAAATAAAACAGCCTTAGGTATATGGAAAATAAGCAAATTTAAAAAGACAAAACAATCACTTGAACAACACTTGGCTCAATTTGGCTTGAACTGTATCTGCAAGGTTATTATTTCAAGCGCAATTTGTGCTAGTTAGTGGACGGTTGGTAGAGATCGTAGAGTATGTGTTTGGTGGTTACTCGTGTTAAAGAAGGTAAATAGATTCTATCTAACATTAATAAAAATGAAACGGCCGTGGAAGCATATTTGTTGAAATATAGAGAATAATGCACAAAATAAGTGGCTAAATACTCCAAAGGAGGCAGTTTCTGGGGAGAAGGAATAGAGGTTATGAAGGAAAAGGAAAGAGACTGCTGGCTTTTGCATAAGCCTCTTACTACTACTGAGTTTAAACTTCCTATATGTATTACTTTGAAAAAAAAAATGAGGCGTGAGTGTGCATATGTGTAGCTCTATTGTGAATGTCGCATAAACGGTAAAACCTTAGTTTTTGTGTTCATCGTGCTGGATGGTGGCACTATGGCTACTTCTGTCATTTGTTACTCTTTGAAGGTGCCTGGAGGCTTGGGGAAGTAGATGCTGGGAACTCGGTGCCCATTCATTGCGGAGTCTGATGAGTGTGCTTCTCACGTTCCATTCATCTCTACCAGCAGACACATCCCAGGCCCCTCAGGCCCAGGCAAGGAGCCATTTCATCAGAAATGGCAACCTGGTCTTGCCTGTATCCTTTATTCCTTCTGACAAGCCACAAGGACGGGTCACTTGGTACTTTTTAACAGGCCAGTGGCTAGATCCAGGAGAGGGGATTTTCATCAGTGAGGGGAAAAAAAGTGATGCTGTTCTGCAAATCCACATAAGTAAGCAAAGGTATTTTTCTCCATGAATCCTTCAGAAAATTATATGGTAAATTGGGAGCAAGAGAGACTATCTGCATTTTGCCAAAAACCTGACCCTTTTAGAGACATGCTTTCAGATGTGCCAGCCAGAGTCTCACTGTGTTGAGTACTGCATAGCCTGTGCTCCATTATACACACTATGTAATGAAGAATGTGAAGTGGATAATGCCAAACACCCCATAACCTCCAAATAATCATTTAAACCTTCCTTTGGGATTCGCTTATTTTTCTACAGGATTTCTTTTTCTAATTATATTATGATTGGACTAATATTTATTTGAATGTCCTGATTTTCTGCCTCCTCCATCACTTATAGAGCTAATAGCTTGGGAATGGGTGCAGTTCATAAATCTGCAGCAACCGGGAAAGAAGAAAAACTAGCCTTGGCTTAATAATTTGTTCTGGATAATTTATATACCCGCACATGAATATTCATTCATAAGGTTTCCTTGTCCCTGTAATGGAGAGAATTCTAATTAAGATCCAACTTTGAAATAATAGTTCCAACATTTAAGAATTCTCTGTATTAGCCAAACACCCAAAGATTAGTTGTCCTTTGAATTCGTTCATCCATCTGTTCTTTCATTCATCTGTTCCTTTATTGCTTTGTGCATTCTATATTTATTTATTCATTTGGTAAATACATGGGAGCACCCCTGTATTCAGAATCTGTGCTAGGTATAGAGAAAAGGAGTAAGTGATGCATACAATCTTTGCCTTTATGGTGATTTTGGCTAGTTTAATGCAATGAGCGCAAGATTCGTCTGGTGAGGTTATTACAAATGCGGATTCCTAGGTTCTGTCCCTGTAGGCTCTAACCAGCAGAGGCAGGCTTGAAGAGAGGAATATATTTTAATAAGCATTCTAGGGAGTCTGAGGCAAACAATCAAACCTCATTTTGAGAATCACTGGGGGTAGAATTGTTCCAAATATTGGCATGGAAAAAGGTCACGGACTTCCTGGCAGGAGATCTCCAGGACAGTCCCAGAGTCACTAATACCATTGGCACACGTACTTCCCGCTGCTACCATGTACCTCTGCTGCTTGGCAAGCCTGGCCAGGTGGTGTTCTGGGGCATTTGCTTGATCTCTCCTGGCTGCTCCAGGAGTGTGCTAGCACCCGTGGGCCTAAATAAGCTATGGCTGTTACTATGTTACAGGGACAGCATTTGGACCCTGCTAAGGGGGCTGCCAGTGCTGGGACTACACAACAGTGAGCCAGCCAGCTCCACCTACAAGAGACACTACCACTGGAGGGCGCTTTGCATGGAGTTCCCCGTGGATCACCGCAGAGCAAACGCCAGAAGCGCATTAGAGTAGAATTTCTGCAGGGATCAGAATCCCTTGAAGAGCTTGCTAAACTCAGATTTCTGGCCCACATTTTCCGTATTCTGGGATGGGGTCTGAGAACTTCTACGCCTGACAAGTTCCCAGAAGATCCTTGCTCCTGACCAGGAGCCATACATTGAGAATCTCTGAGCTAGTGTAGCCAAGCATGTGTGCATTTCAACAATTAGACATCAGAACACGTCCATTACACATTCTTCTATGAAGGAGATCATCCATATCCAAATAACTGTAGAATCTGAAAATGCCATTTCAAAAGCGAATAAAAATTATTTTCGATCTGCAAATCTGACAGTAATTTCTGCCGCAAGGAGAGAGAGTAGCAAAGTTATAAAGCCCACGTATCTTGCATTTACTTTGTCTTTTCTAACACAGAATCCTGCAGGTTGGGAACTATTTTATCATTATTTTGAGTAAAACCAGTAAGTGCAGGTCTCCTTTCTAACACTTCAACTAAATATGGAATCATACTTGGAATTAAACTCTAATGGAAGGTTCATAAAATGTATCTTCTTACTTGTCTCTCCTTGCTTTTAATATAAAAAAGAGTAAAAGAACCCTGTTTATTACTTTATGACTTTTATTTTTAACAGCTAAATAAGTTTATTTCCTAATTACAAAACTAATACTCATTTAAAAATAGAACATGAAGTTAGAAATAAGCTGTATATTCACTTTGGGGCGCCTGGGTGGCTCAAGCAGTTAAGTGTCTGACTTCGGCTCAGGTCATGATCTCACAGTTCATGGGTTCCAGCCACACATGGGCTCTGTGCTGACAGCTCAAAGTCTGGAGCCTGCGTCAGATTCTGTGTCTCCCTCTCTCTCTACCCGTCCCCGCTCCCATTCTCTCTCTCTCTCTCTCTCTCTCTCAAAAATAAAATAAAATATTAAAAAATTAAAAAAATAAGCTATTTATTCACTTAAAATATTTCACATATTTGAGAGGAGTGCTCCCACATTTGGTATTCTATCATAAGCGTTTTCTCATAGTATTAAGATATTTTTTGGAGGAAAGAAAAGATTCTATCCAAAGGACAAAGTGTGAAATAGGAAAAATAGAGCTCCCAAAAACATAGCTGTACTTGTAGATAGGAGACAAGGTAAAGTTGTAGATGGAAATTAGTTGTTAAGGTTTAATCAAGCTCTACAACAGAAAGGCAGAAATGGGGACCCAAAATGCAATTTCCAAAACCAAAGTTGCCCTAAGCTCTCATAGAATTGCAAACAATTACATTTTATCTACCTACAACTCCCAGGGGAATTAATAAATGTATCTCGCTACTCCCAAACTTTCGTTGCTCTGTTAATGTGTAAATATTATGTAACTGCTTTTTTTCTATCCAGAAGCTGTCTCTTTGACCTTCCTCCTCTACCTTATAAATAAAAACAAATCTTAATGCCACACACTACCTTCATAACCAAGAATCAAACTATTATTCGGGTTAGCCAAATAAAATACTTCTCTTCCATTAACCAAGGTGGCCTTTTCAGTGGCTTTTATCTTTGGCTGCATAGCAGAAACAGCTTTTAAAATATATATTTTTTCCTTCAAGTTTTTACTTAAATTCTAGTTGGTTAACATACAGTCTGATATTGGCTTCAAGTATAGAATTTAGTGATTCATCACTTACATATAACACCCAGTGTTCAATCCAAGCGCCCTCCTTAATGCCCACCTCCCCTCCAGCAACCCTCAGTTTGTTCTCTTATAGTTAAGAGTCTGTTTCCTAAGATTCTGTTTTAAATATTAATAGGAGGAAATTGAGAGGAGCTCCCTGGTCTGGCAGCATTGGCATTACCTGGGAACTTGTTAGAAGTATCAAATCTCAAGCTCCACCTTGGACCTAGTGAATCAAAAATTTTGGGGGTGGGAAGCAGCCATCCGCGTTTAACAAGCCCTCCCAGTGATTCAGGTGCCTATTAAAGTTTAAAAACCATGATCTTAGGCCATAGAATCATTTAGATACATAATAAAAAGGGCCAAGTATTTGTTCAACTTCACAGATTACTAAAAAACACTAACAGTTAAGAGCACTTACTTTGCACCAGGCACTGTACTGATAGTTTTAGATGTTTTTACATTGATCATTTCAATGACCCAGTGAGGAGGCACGATTATTTTTTCCTCTTATTTCAGTGAGAAAGCAGAGTTAAACTTGTTTGCCCAATTACACACAACTGATAGGTTTACATTCCAGTAGTCTCCTTCTCAAAACGAAAGCTCTTAGGGTGATGATAACATCACGAGGACTCTAAATGTGCCTCTGTTCTGCCCTCCGTGTTGGCAGTAAGCACCTGACCTCCAAACTATCAAAATGTTAATTGTGGTTTCAATATACAATGCTTTGTAAAAACTAGCCTTTGTCAGCAAATTGCAGAGGGCTTCCTAGCGAAGGCTTTCTTGCTGTTTTGAGGGTCAGAGGAACAGAGAATTCAAGGTATATTTGTGAAGGGGAAAAACAGTCCAAAGGTCTGATGCAATGATCTACCACCTACATCATGCTCACCTTTGGCTGTATCAAAAGCACAATTTCTGGAATTGAGGCCTTTTAGTTCTATGTCTCTTCTTGTTCTCAAATGGACTTGTGTTGGTTTCTGGGCTTGAATTTGGAGCTGACACAGTGTTGCCCTAAATAGCTCCTCAGAGGTCTGGATAGCACTCCTTTCTATGCAATAAATGATATAATGTATAGGAAAGTGTTCTGGAAGTAGTAAAGCTCTATACAGCTGGGGGGCATTACTATTAAGCACGTATACCACAAGGGAGAGACGTAAGCAATTAGGGAGAAAGACTTTGGCTTCCTTAAAGGAAGACAGATTCTCCACAAAATATTTTCAGATGATGAGATGGACTCTTTCCATCTACTTTCTGTCAAAGACGCAGGACACCTGGGTAAATCACTCCACATCTTTAGGTCTCAGTATAAGATCTGCCCTAATATTAACATTTTTATAACCTGACTTGACAAGTCTCTTTTCCTCCCCCGATTTTCTGAACCACACACTGCAGTAGAATATTTTTGTCTTTGTTTCTACAATTTTCTTCCCAAGGAAGATCCCTGAGTGCGCTTCTCTGTTTTATCATCATTTTCTCCTTCTCCATGACCTTAGAGCCCATTCTCCCCACTCACTCAAGAGGCCCATCTCTACCTCCTTTGTGTGCCTCATTAGTCACTTCTTGCCCCTACTTGCCCACGTCCTGCTGTGCTCTTGATTATTTCGACCTGGTTCACCTGAAGCTTTCAATGAGCCAGTGGTTTCCTTACTCATGGGATACTTTGTGCTCAACCCAGAGAATTGCTTTTCAACAATTCATTCACAAACAAAAATCCTTAAAGGTAAAGTTAAAAAATAGGCTGGGCATGGGAAGTCCAGTACATAAAAGGAAGTGGCCAATATGATTTATTGCTAAACAGGAAAAAACAATTCAGAGACCTGTTCATGCAAAGGTAATTAGAAGACTTAGTTCAAGGTGCAGAACCTGCACCTTGAGTGTCAATTACCCTAATTTTACATCTGACCCGGGTTTTATCAAATCCTAGAGTCTGACCACTGTCACCTTATTTATTGTGTCTCAGGACCATGCGAGATTACTGCAAAGAGTAAAGGGAAACATCGTTAGCTTAATACCTGCACTAAAGCCTTACACTAAGTAATATGATCAAGGAAGATGCCTTGATAATTTCTGCACAAGATGAAAAGGAATTAAACAAAACTATGCCTAGCAAATTTTGCAAAACCATCCTGTTACAGATCTTCCTCAATCTACGATGGGGTTGCATCCCATAAACCCACCACAGCTGAAAATAAAAGTTGAAAATGCACTGAATACATCTAACCTACCAAAGACCATAGCTTAGCCTACCTTAAACATTCTCAGCACACTTACATTAGCCTACAGTTGGACAAAATCATCTCACACAAAGCCTATTTTTTAAAGGGTTGAATGTCTCATGTAATTTATTGAATGTGGAACTGAATGTGAAAACCAGAATAGTTTATGGGAAAGAATGTTTGTAGGTGTATCTGTTGTTTACATTTTGCTACTGCAAACATTGCGAGAAACCATCACTAGCCCAGTAGAAGATGGAAATTGAGAATTCAGAGTACAGTTTCTACTGAATGGTATTACTTCTGCACCATCGTGAAGATGGAAAATCCTAAGTCAGTACTGTGTGTTTTTAGAAGTCAATGCTTGGAAGAATGGATTCCTTATCAGTCCGTAGTAACTCCTGATCCTTGAATAGATACATGGCTGTGTATGTGTGAATCTGGCCAAGTGGTAAACTGCTTACTTGTGTATGTAACAGAAATCCAAAGGCTTTCTTATTCCTGAAAAGGTAAAACATCTATGTAGCTTTGCCAAATGGAGTATTTGTACATTTCAATTACCACATGATAGGATTTGTCATTGTTTGAGGCATCTCCCTGAGAGGGGAGGGACGGGAGGAAGAGATAGAATGGTCATATCCCTTTTTTTATATAATTTTTTAAATGTTTGTTTATTTTTAAGAGAGAGAGTGTGTGTGCATGAGAGCAGGGGAGGCGTGGAGAGAGAGGGAAACAGAGAATCCAAAGCAGGCTCCCTGCCATCAGCACAAAGCCCCATGTGGGGCCTGAACCCAGGAACCATGAGATCATGACCTCAGCCCAGGTCGAACACTCAACTGACTGAGCCACCCAGGTGCCCCACATCTCTTTTACCTAAAACCTGAAAACTTGCACTGGAAAGGAAAAATCAGGTGGGCTAAACGGGGAAGGTAGAAAAAGCCCTTTTCTCCTTTAAACATCTTGGCTTTCAATCCAATTAAACTTGTGCGCTTAAAATAAAATCCACCCCGACAGGTCCTTTCTGCTTATACATGACAGCAGAAAGAGCAGCAAAAACTAAGGATACAAAACGTAGGAAGAGGAAGAGAATTCTGTCTTTTAAAATGAGTGACCGAATTAAAATGATAGAATGTGCTTTTGGTGTTTTGTTTTTTAACCCCTGTTAGCTTTTTAAAAATACATAGTTTTTTTTTCCCCCCTGAAGTTTATTTAAAGAGAGGGGGAAGGGGCAGAAAGAGAGAGAGAGAGAGAGAGAGAGAGAGAATCCTAAGCAGGCTACCTGCTGTCAGCACAGAGCCCAACATGGGGCTTGAACCCACTAACGCTGAGATCGTGATCTGAGCCTAAATCAAGAAATGGATGTTAAACTGCCTGAACCACCCAGGCACCCTGACTCCTGTTAGCTTTTTAGGCAGATTGCCTTTTCCGTCTCTGTCTCTCTCTGTCTGTGTAAATTTTGCTTGTTTGGCCTTGGCATTCCTCAGTTACTCTTCTAGTGTCCAACCCTTGGCCATAACTTTTTTCCTACATAGTACTGAACTAGCCTATGATAGTATCACCTGTGTGTTCCTGGCAGTCCAGACTTCTAGGCCACCTACTAATTTCTGGCTCCATCCTTCCTGAGCCAGGGTTGACAGCTCAAATATAGGAATGAATGATTGCTGCTAATACACCAAATCTGATTGGTAACACTTTCTTTGTTCTGCAGCTAGAATCCATTAACTGGATGAAAGGATCTATAGATTAGCCCCTGTTTACCCTGCTGCCTAATGCAATCAGATGGGATTTTTGTTTAAAAAACAAAACCAAAAAAAGAAGAAACAAAAACCCCCAGCAGATTTAGTTGGGTTTAACACTCAGATATTAGAAGGAAGACCTCTGTTTGCAGAAAGAGAAGACATGGATTGTGGCACTAAAGAAATGCCAGGGGACTGAGCTTTCCTTGGACAAGCAATGCTGTCCCTCCTCCCTCTGACTCTCACGCCGTATTTTGGATCTCTCATTTTCTTCCTTCCCATTCTTCACATGCATCGAGGGAGACTCTGCCACAGGGTGAAGTGTGATCTCCCCCCGTGATTGTTTGGAATAAAGGCACAGCCGGGGGATAGGGGATAGGCTCAGGCTGCTTATATGATTTTTAAATCTGGGCTTTAAGCAATAAAAGCAAAACTTTTCTGGTGTTGCATGAAGCCCACCCTCGATCACATCTAAAGATCACACGGGATGGGGACCAAAGCCCTACATGAAAATTAAGAAGTGGAAATTCGAGAACATTCATGTGCTTGGAGGATTCTTGTGTGTGGTCAGCTCCCCACAGGGACCGGACACAGTAGCAGGCACCTAGTGGAATTTGGGGGTTCATCGTCCTGGCCTGGATTTCATTTGTTTGAAATACGTGAAAGCATGGGTGTGGCAAAAACAATCTCTTCTAACAACCAGAGGTTTTGTTTCTAGTTTAGACACCATTATTTACTAAACTAGGGACTTTGAGCAAATCAGTTGGTGTTTCCAGTCTAAGTTTCATGGTCACCAAATGTCATGTGGTAATTGTTGTTACCGAATATGTAAAAATGCTCAGGATTTTTATTTGACTATAGTATGTCTCTCCTATGAGGTAATAAATCTCCTCCAGGGGATGTATTTGCTTTGTTATTTGTTTGCCCACACTGGAGGGGCCTAGCACAGGACTGTGACTTAATAGGCATTCAATGATGATTGCAGATGGCTCGCCCAATAAATTCCATGACCTTAAGCCTAATTTCACTACCGCTTTTACTGAAAGAGAATATTCCCAAAATGGAATTTTTAGTTGAGAAGGAAAATTCCACGCCGTTATTTAACAAGATGATCAGGTTGATGGCAGAATCTCGGCTGTCAGCTTCATCTCCCTTCCGAACTAAAAATGACACCCTCCCTTCTTTTCCTGAACAAAGTTTTATGCAGACTATAAAACAACTCCAGGGGGTATGGTTATAATGAGACAACCACCTCCCTGGGGCTTTGCAGGCATTGGTTATATGCTTTGACTTCACGCCAGGGGTATGATTACATCTCCATAACCACCCCCGCTTCTCTACTTAGACCCCATCCCAATAGTTCAGACATCCTTTCTGCTTACCTCATTTAAATAGAATAATAATTTTAAAAAGACTTGCAAAATTGCAAGTTAATTGCGTCTCGTATTTGGTGAATGCAAATGTTTCAGGCAGTCTGATACCAGTCCCTCTTTGGCACATTAGATCATGTGCTGTCCCCACTTCTGCCCCTGAGGTATCAGGCTCAGTGATCAGAAAACCTACTGGAGATCCCAGCACCAACAAAGGATGCAACTCAATTAGCTCAAATCTTTACAGTTTTACAGCCTGAATGGAGAGAGGCAAATCCCAGGGGTCTCGTCCAGGGAATCAGGATACGCACAATGATGCGGGAAGCCTGAGATTTACAGGGTCACTTTTTGATTACTGTTTAGTATGGGGTGCAAATAGCTTTGAGGAAATGGAACCCTAGAGAACACTTACAGTCAGTGGGATGTTCAGAACTCCAGCGATGGCAGTTGCTACATGGTCCATGGAGGTCACCGCAAGGACACTGCTCATCCCATGTGGAAATGTCTCCAGAGCCCTATGAAGGAGGCCTCCCTATTTCCTGACTTCCAATATTGCCAATTCTGAAGCAAATGCACAAGTAATTGAAATACTTCTTGCTCTTCTTTAGAAATTGATATCATTCAGGATATGTTCAGGATACTTTCCAAGTAGTCAGCAAGCTTTTTTTTTTTTTTTTTAAGTGTTACAGAGCGCTCAGTACTAAGCTAAGCATCATGTCCATAGGTATAAATTAGGTAGTCATTGACATCTACATTTGGGAAAAACAAAAAGGAATATAGTGAATGAAGGCAAAAAAAAAATACATGACTATGGAAATTTACAACCCCCTTCTCCCCGGTACATTATAGGTTTAGTGAGAACAGGGATGGGGATTATTTAATTTTGTATTTATTATACACTGCTTCTTTCAACCCCATGAATAGAGCAGCACTCAGCATGTAATAGATACTCGGTAACTGTTAAATGAACGTATGATTGAATGATAAATAGTGTAGATTTATCTACACACTGTAGATACTCAAGGAGACACGTGCTCAAGAGAAGTATAGGCAGCCAAAGGAGAATGGGACATCCAGTATTTTAAGGCAGTGATCTGGCAGAACATCTCAGCCCTTTTTTTTTTTAACAGCCTCATTGAAATATAATCCACATGCCATACAATTTACCTTCTTAAATTGTACACTGCAGAATGTTTTAGCATATTCTCAGGGCTGTGCAACTGTAATCTAATTTTAGAACATTTTCATCCTCCTGGAAAGAAATCCCGTCTCCATTAGCAGGCACTGTCTATTCGCCTCACACCAGCCCTGCTGTAGACAATCTACTTTCTGTCTCTACCCATCTGACCATTCCGGACATTTTGTATAACCGGAACCATATAATAAATGGTCTTTCGCATCTGGCGTCTTTTACTTATCATGTTTTCAAGGTCTATCCGTGTTGTAGCACATATTAGCACTCCATTCCAGTTTTATAGTATGCTATCATATGCATATATCACATTTTATTTAATCATTCATCAATTGATAGACATTTGGCTTGTGTCCCCTTTGTTACTATTATGATTCAGGCTGCTGTGAAAACTTGTATCCATGTTTTTGGGTAGATCTATATTTTCATTACTCCTGGGTATATATCTAGGGATGGAATTACTGGGTTATATGGCAACTCTGTTTAACATTTTAAGGAATTGCAAAATTCTTTCTAAAGTGACTACACAATTTTATAATTCCCCATCACCAACATATAGACATTCCAGTTTCTCTACATTCTTGTGAACACTTTTTATGGTCAGATTTTTTTTTTCTTTAATTGAGGTATAGTTGACATACATGGTCTATCTTTTTTATTATAGCCACCCTGGTGGGTATAAAATGTTATTACATGATTTTGATTTGCATTTCCTTGGTGCCTAATGATTTGAGCATTGTTTCAGATGTTTATTAGCCTTTTTTTAAAATTTCTTGGGGAAATGTCTGTTCAAGTCTTCTTTACATTTTTTGCATGGGCCACTTGTTCTTTTCTTTATGAGTTATAAAAGTTCTTCATATATTCTGGATGCAAGTCTCTTATCAGATACAGAATTTTCAAATATTTTCTTTTAATCTCTGGGTTGTCAACTCACTTTCTGGATTTTTTTTTACTAATTTTTAATTTTGACATAATACAATTGATTGATTGATTGATTGGCCTGCTGTGCTTTTAGGTAAGCTGTATGTAAGAGACCAAAACTTCCTGGTTTCGTGACTAACTTGGTTTCATTCACAAAGTGAGAATCCTCCAACTTGCTTTTTTTCTTTTTCAGACTATTTTAGATTATTGTGAGATCCTTGCATTTCTGTATGGATTTTAGGATTGGCTCATCGATTTCCACAAAAAAGCCAAGCTGGGATTTTGGTAAGCATTGTGTTGAATATACAAATAAATTTGAGTAGTAATGGCATCTGAACAGTATGAAGTGTTTGATCAGTGACCATAGGAGAGCTTTCCATTTATTTACATTTTATTTATTTATTGTTTAAAATGTTTGTAGGTCTCAGGATATAAGTCTCACACTTTTATTAAAATTATACCGAAGTCTTTTGCTATTTTTGATGGTATTTCAAATATAGTTCCTCCCCAAATTTTATTTTCACAATGTTCATTTCACTGCCAATGTAGAGAACTACAATCAATCTTTGCATACTGATCATAATTAATCTAGAGTATTCCTGAACCCCTTCATTAGTTCTAAAAGCTTTTATAGTTTATTCCTTCACATATTCTATGTGTCATTGTGTCTCTTAAAGCTTCTACTTGGGTGTGGCCCCTCTCGTGCCTGCCTGCATTCCATTTGTCTACCTATCTATCACCTAGATAAACCTCTAAAGTGTTTTATGCATTCATCCCATTTAGTAACAGGGGATATTAAAACAATACTCAGAGGTCAATATTTAGTATCAGCAACAAGACAGTCTTAATGTGGAATTTACTCTTTTCCATTTCTTTCCTTTTCTTATAAGTGCCTGGCAGTTGACAGCAGTGATTACCCATGCTGCCCGAATTCCAAGTTTTATCTATCACAGCTTTTGAGTAATTAGTACAAATGACAGCACAGTGACAATGCAGATATTTTAGTGTTAGCCTCTGAAAGGGTCACAGAGACTCCCGGGTCTATGGGCTACATGTGGAGAACCACTGCAAAGTACCACTGAGAGATGTGAAAAGAGAAAGAGGAGATTCTCCGTTATGAGCAAAGGCAAGAAAGTATGTATGGGCCCAAGCCACATGTGCTTATCGGACTTTAAGGAAAACAGCTTTGCTGGAGACAAGACTGGCTATTTAAAAAGATCCACTGGAGGAAGAATGAGGGCAGAGGAAAAATTCGGCGGATATTAATTTAGTACAGCAGGAAATGGCGAGCAAGAAAGGGCAGAAGTTGCACAGAGTGATTTGAGTGTTGTTGTTTTGTTTTGCTAGATTTGTTTTTGGTTTCTGACTGCTGAGTCAAGTGTAATTAAATGGCTTCAGAGCCACTTTATCGTTTATGAACCCAGGTTGAAGGTCTTTACACATATATAATGTGTTAAGGAGTTGTCATAGATATTATATAGTGTATGATATTATGTTTCATATAACAAGTCAAGAAGCATCAAAGTAGGGATGCCTGGGTGGCTCAGTCGGTTAAGCGTCTGACTTTGGCTCAGGTCATGATCTTGTGGTCTGTGGGTTCGAGCCCCATGTCGGGCTCTGTGCTGACAGCTCAGAGCCTGGAGTCAGCTTTGGATTTTGTGTCTCCCTCTTTTTCTGTCTCTACCCCGCTCATGCTCTATCTCTCTCTGTCTCTCAGTAATAAATAAACATTAAAAAATTAAAAAAAAGAGGAAGCACCAAAGTAATAATTGGCATGTGCAGTTTTGTGCAAGGAGTTAAGGCAAACACTAGAGGTGTATTTACCACCAAGCTAATGAGATTGGTTTGTCAAGACCACTCACCTGGCTGGCTCTGCTGGGAGAGCATGTGACCCTTAACCTCAGAATTTTGAGTTCAAGCCCTACATAGGGCATAGAGATTATGTAAAAAAACAAAAACCAGAAACAAAACAAAACACATACACACACACAAACACTCACCTTACTGGGTGGGTGCCTTCCAAAATCTTGTTTCTAATTTTGTATCTGCAATTTTTATTGCTTTCCTTTAATAGGTTGCTTCAAATGTTGTGAATTTTAGGGCCCTGTGCCCAGATATATCCCTGGTGAGGACTGTTCTCCAGGGACCAGATTTCCTTTGCAATGTACTCTTCATCCTCTACCTTGCTCTTCTTAGTCATGTTGTAAAGAGACACAGCCTATGTCGAGTGGACCAAACTCATCACAAACAACAGACAGTTACAAGGAACACCCAGAAGATATAGCAAGGGTGGGCCTACTAAACAGGGCAGGCCTCTTCCGCCCACTGCCATCAAGCGAGAAGGCCCTTCCTAAAGCAAAAGAGACAGATCGTTTTCCAAGGTTGGCGTGGGCTTTATCCTGAAGAGGTCAGTCGTGAACCTTCAAATGATCAAACAAGACTTGATATCTTAATAGTATACAGATACATTGTTTATTTTTTCTTTACTTTTATGAAGTCATTTGCAGGCATTCAGTCCAAACTGTCTTTACTGGCTTTAGAACTTAACCCAGAGAGGGGCGCCTGGATGGTTCAGTGGGTTAAGCTTCTGACTTTGGCTCAGGTCATGATCTCGCGGTTCGTGAGTTTGAGCCCCACATCAGGCTCTGTGCTGACAGCTCAAAGCCTGGAGCCTACTTTGGATTCTGTGTCTCCCTCTCTCTGCCCCTCCCCCACTCATGCTCTTTCTCTGCCTCTCAAAAATAAACAAACATTAAAAAATATTTTTAAAAATAGAAAAAGAACTTACCCCTGAGGAATGACAGAGGCCTCAGGAGTAATTCACGTGCTGCAAGGACATCCATCCTTTTGGGCCTCTGACAAACAGTTATGGATTCAACTGTTTGTTAATGCATTAGGTGGGTAGCTGGATTCAAAAAACAAGCCAGCATCTTAATATAATGTCCAAACAAGCATAAAGCTAGACAATAAGGGACATCCAAACCAGGAGTCCCTTCTATAGGAGACAAACAAACTCAGAACTGTCGATAAAATGAAAAGAAAACACACTTTAATGAGGGAAAACTACACTGCCATTTTTAAAGAAATAAAATAAATCCCCTTTCATTCCCTGTAGGGCTATATGGATCAAATCACCTGATGGCATCCAGCCCTGTGGATTTGATCTGGGACTTCAAAGCTTTGAAAATACTCATCCCTCTTCCCATGACATAGTCATAATTCACCCTATCAAGATATATGAATTCTCCAGAGGGGCACTGATATGGATAGTGGAAGAATGAAGAAGGATGATTCATTTTTCAGGTTATTGCACACTGAAAGTTCTAGGAGGGGCTGGATTTGCAGTGGCCTGTCCCACGGCAGTGAGAATCCAACCTTTCTTGATGGAGGTGATACCAGATAACCCACATTAGAGACATCTGTGGCTTCTCATTTCATTTCTTTTTATCCACCAGCCTACTTAATTAGCTAAGAGGGGTCATAGTCTAGGGCTCTATTTGTATAGTATTTCTATTTATATATATATATATATATATATATATATATATATATATAAGCAGGCAGCCTCAGGCTATGCAATATGCTTTAATATATTGCTGACCATGGAGCACCTGGGTGGCTCAGGCAGTTAAGCCTCCGACTCTTGTTTTTGGCTCAGGTCATGATCTCACAGTTGGTAGATTTAAGCCCCACGTCGGGCTCTGCACTGGTGGTGCTCTGTCTCTGTCTCTGTCTCTCTCTCAAAATAAATAAATAAACTCAAAAATATATTAAAAAATAAATATTGCTGACCAGCTTCCCTTATCTGGAGGAAAAAAGCTGTGTCTGCAAGCTGAAGCAGTGGCAACACCAAGGCACTATACTTTCTTGAATAGTTTCCCATCTGTACTTGGTGACGACAAGCAAGATGAAGAATATATCATCCATGTCCCTATGGCCATACCTAGAAGACAGCAGGCCATCCTGAGATAATCTCCTAAAACTAGTAGACTCTTAGATTTTCTTCCATTGTCTTCCTGGTTCCCATTTGCCTTTCATTGGTCCTTGGTATCTACTTTACCCAGTCAGAGCACAGAGAAACTGAGACAGGGATTTCATTTTAAAGACTCTGTGGACTATTTAACTTTGCTCATCAAAACTGATAGAGGATTAGTACTTGGACAGAGTATCACCATCCTCTCTCTTTCAGGGATTCACATTCTGATAAGAGAACACTCTTAAGAGATTAGCTAATGTATGAGGAATAGTTAGAAGTTGCACTAGGTAAGGAAGGAAGGAAGATCTATCAGCATTACCCCAGCACTGAACTGGATGTAGTAAAAGGACAGAGGATTATTTCTTAAAGCTTCTTCCTCCCATCCCCAGAGGTAAGGGTGGCGTTGCTAATCTAAGGACCACCTGGGAGACTCACGGAGGTCAAATAGTGCCTCACTAGGGTTTCTGGGTCTCTCTAATTGAGATAGAGGCAGGAGTCATAATCTCTAATATGTACGTTGCAGGCTGACTATGTGAACTGGCACTGTAGGATAGTATAGTGAGCACTGGCTTTTGAGTCAGCGTTTCGAGTTCTTTACCTCTTTTATTTATATGAATTAAATGCAGTACCTCAAAGGTAAATTGAGGTAAATGATACCTATTTCAAAGATCTGTCATCATAAGAAAATAAGATGAATTAAAGGGTGGATAAACTAAGAATAATTAGAGAATCTATGTTGTGAATGATTTCTAGGGAAGCATTTAGAGCTATTTGTAAGCCTAATTTATTCTCCTCTTGTAAACGTGCAAGGTTCCCAGGTGGGCAGGTGTTCTCATGTGGAATCAAGTGACATCTTTTATGCCATTCCTGCCCACTATCTCTATGCATCCATTGATTCACATGGGAGCTAGGACATTCCTGAATCATGCACACACTTGGGATGCAAGTGCGGGTTGGTTAAATTGAGGGTCCCCACTGGGATTTCATGGTTTCTCAGAAAATCCATCATGGGAAAAAGAATCAGGCCAAATAGATGTACTTGGAAGCCAGAGAGGAGAATAAAGAGGTGACATGTTTCAATTAACAACATGGTGGCTTTTGCTAAATTCCACCCAGACTCAGCTCGTCTCGTTTTTCATGTGTACCATAGGGAATGTGTAGCTGTGTATGTGAAATGTGTACATTTCAGGGCCCAAGCAAACCTACTAAAGAGTCCCTGTAGGAAGGCAAAGCCCAGAGGAAGGAAAGTTATTTCCAAACTTGAAAAAAGAAATGTGAGCAATCATGGCTGCAAAGCAACCATGGTGAGAGCCACAGGCAGTCGCAGACCACTCTGAGCAGCGGGCACCAAATATCCACAGTGAAAGCCAAGGCTCACAGGAGAATCACTCTCTGTATTGGTCCATTTTGTAGTGATCTTGGTAGCCCTACGGGAGCTTCTAGTACACAACACAGCCCGGGAAATGTTCCTCAATATGAACAGCAGACTATAGACATGAACAGGCAGCCCAGGGCTCACTAGCTACAAGACCAGCCAGGAGCTCATACCAACCGGAAAGCAGCAAGCTGCCATAGGCAACAGGCAGGAGCATGTTCAGTGGCCAAACAGAATGTCCAGGGAAGAGCTTGGTGCAGAGTGGCAATAGTAGTAGCCACTCGAGATGAGATTCATGATTGATAACCAGAGCAGAGTAGGATACCAGGTCTCAGCCGAGGCAGAAATGATGTGTGAGTGCAGATGAGATAGGAATGGAGGACTCCCAGGTATATGCCTAGGACAGAGCCACAAAATCAAGGATGCAGGTGACTCAGGTGACCTGAAATTATATATATATACAACTAAATTTAGCCTGACCAGCATGTATCGTAACCTTCTTAGATACAGTCACTGTGGAAGCAGATTAAGATAAGGACGGTTTCTGTAGTGAGTCATGTGAAATGCTTATTATCTATCTTCCATCTCATGGAATGAAAATTCCCTGAGTTCTGTGACCTTATCTGTCTTATACGCTGCTATAGCCCAGTGCCTATAACAGTAAGTGATACACACTAAGTACTCAATATGTACTTGTGGAATGAGTGACTACATTAATGGATAAAATCACAAAGCAATATGGCAAATGCGACAGTATGCAGCGAAAATAGCAAAAATGATATCTCTTGAGAAAATAGAGGGTGTGAGGGAAGGTTTTCAGAGGAGATAATGAGTAAATCAATTTAAAAAGAAACAATAGGCATGGATTTAAAAAATGGAATCTTTCATACAGCAGGAGAAATATTTACTAAGGTATATATTTAAGTGGTTAGTAGAGCAATCACCTAAGATTTACTGATTGAAGAACTTGTAGTAATTACTTTGGTAACTCCTGAAATAGGGGAGCCCAGAGAAGTCCTTGGGTAGCTGTGTATTCGGTGACAATTCACTGAATCCACTGATGGGATTGATTTGTTGGTTCAGAGCACTGATTTTAATTCTTCCTGTTTCCTAGTGAAACCCAAGTTCAGAGAAAGAAAATGCCTTTTTACTGGCCCACTGAAAATTGAGATTTGGAAGGAATGCCACGCTGTCTAGATTTCTAGTCCTGAGTCTTTGGATTTCAGTCAAATCCTCTCGTGCATCAAGTTGTGTGTGTGCTTTTCTGAATTCTAGGTGCAAGTATCCTGAACTGCCATTCCCAAAAGGATTTTCTCCTTTAAAGGCTTTGGGGACATTCATCATTCTCTCTCATAAGACACCATGATTGATGTGGTCAGTCCTGTGGTGTGCAAGATTATTAGCATGGACATTCCTCTTCACTTTTCTTGATGGCATACAGACTCATTTTTTCTGAAAAACAGGTTAATACAGATCAGATCCCACTCCGGAGTATAGCTATTACTCCCAACAAAAGAAGAAATTCTGGTTCAACTCATTTCATTGCCAGGTTTATACTATTCTAGACGAATTTGGTTTGATTTCTCTAAAAAGGGTATTGAACTGAAAAGAAAGCGTAAGATAACATTCGGGAATTAGCGTTGTTATGATTTCCATAGTCAGTTATCACTTGTCTTATTTATGTAAGTATGGACCTTACACTTTCCATTGCTCTCTCTCAATTTCCACTTTGGTAAATTGGAAACAGACAAATCTCCTCATGATCAATCATGAGATGATAAAACTGAAGCCAAGACAAGTTGCCAAATGGGCCATAAAGATAATAATCATTTCTAAGATTTATTTTGACATTAATTGAAGTTGTTCTTGGTAAAAAACAAATAAAGGAAGGAAAAAGATTCTGAATTTACTGCTGTAAAATTTGGGGTGGAACCGTGTATACAACAGCACCATGTCCCAAAACATAACCCAATCTGGGCACTGTTGGGGATAAGAGTTTGGGATTATGTATATCCCTAAGGTGATGGTCTATAAGTCCTTCTGTTCCTTGTCTTCAAGATGTTGATGATGATTTCCTTCTGCAGATGTTTTATTCATAGTCATGACATAGAATGTGGTAAGATTGACTAGAATTTTCTCAAGTGTCACCGATCCATGGATAAAAAGGAGGTCGGCCAACAATAATTCAAATTTCCCAACACCGTGAACACGAGACAGTAATCAGTTGAATCCATATTCTGCATCTAAGGAGGTTTTTCCCTGATATTACTTGGAGTTTCCTGGGTATTGCACATTTAATCACAAATAGCCCTGGGACACCTGGGTGGCTCAGTCAGTTAAGTGTCTGACTTCTGCTCAGGTCATGATCTCACAGTTACTGAGTTCGAGCCCTGCGTCAGGCTCTGTGTTGACAGCGCGGAACTTGGAGCCCACTTCAAGTTCTGTGTCTCCCTCTCTCTCTGCCTCTCCCCAGTCCCCTGCTCTCTCTCTCTCTCTCTCTCTCTCTCTCTCTCTCTCTTTCTCTCTCTTTCTCTCTCTCTCAAAAATAAATATTAAAAAAATAAAAACAAATAGCCCTGTGATATATTTCCACTCCCGCCTTCTTCAATGTTCTTTAGATTTAGGATATTCCTCTGTAACCAGGATAATGTTCTTTAAGAAGAAGGTTAAGACCTGCCCATGTTTTTATGTGGTAAGATCAGTTAGATTAGAAAATAATGATTAGGAGTGTATAATAGTGCTGTAAACTTCTGAGATAACTTTTTTAAATGTTTATTTATTTCTGAGAGAGAGAAAGAGAGAGAGAAGAGGAGGGGCAGAGAGAGAGAGACAGATTCTGAAGCAGGCTCCAGGCTCTGAGCTGTCACACACAGAGAGCCTGATGTACCCACGAACCATGAGATCATGACCTGAGCTGAAGTTGGACACTTCACCAACAGAGCCACCCAGGTGCCCCTAGGGAGAACTTATTTTTACACTTAACTTTTTAATTCCTTCTTCTTTTGTTGTTGTTATTGTTTTGTTTTGATTTTTTTTTTTTTTACCACAAAGCCCTATAGGACTTGCTCTTATGCACACTAAGACATTTCTATACTGACCATTGCACCTGGCTTTCAACTGTGCCAGACACTTACATATTTTTCATTTAAAGATAGGAGCTGAAAGGAGAGACTGTTCTTCCTAGTTGACACTCTCTGTCCCTCTGTCACCCTTCTCTTTTTACACAGACACCCATGGAGAGACCCACAGAAGCACACCATGCAGAGTAAGTCATAAGCTTTCCATTATCCAGATTGTGTCAAGGTTTCATAGGTTGTCCCTGTGATATGCAGTCCTCTGTGCCCTACCCCACTCTTTTCCATGTCACTTCCTCCAGTCTCTCCCTGTCTCCCTCTAGGGGTCAAGTAGCCTCTGAAAATCCCTAAGGTGGAAAAAAAAAATCCTCAGGAGCCAGAGTGAAGACCTCATGTCCATACATTTTTATGAGGACTCACAATCCAGGCAAGAGTCCAGGCTCACAAACTAGTTATGAAACCAGGAGTTGCGCCCAAGCCAAGATGGACACCCCACCTCCCCACACTTTGCTGCAGGTTTCTAATCAGGCTCCAACTGTCGAAAGAATGTTCCTTGGGTCTCTAAGTAGGAAATGAAAGTGTCACCCGGAAGTTAAAGGCTGCAGGATTTCAACAGCTGTGAGATGTTTTGTGGCAAAGTCAGTGCATATGTACCCTAGAGGGAAGGAGGGGGAAAGCGCTGGGATCGAGGGTAGCAGAGAAGTCTGCTCAGTTAATTTACCTCTCTTCTGATTGTCCTATTATTCTGATGGAAACCTGCATCAGACACCTGCATATTATTCTGATGGGCACCTTCTCTCTGAACCCACAGTCAAGTGAAAAGGAAACAAGAGGATGATTGGTATTCTTATCTTGCTTGTTTGAATTATTTGAATATGTTCCACACTATTTTCACTGTTTACAATTATTATTGCTAATAGATTTTAAATTGTCCTGCTAAATTATTATTGTTGATTTAAGGGGGGGCGGGGAATGGCATCTTGCCTCTTTTGGAGACCTGCCGAGAGCCTCCAGCAAGCGCTGCACAAACCTAATTCATACATTTGCAGGGAGGCTGAAGCCAAGGCCTCCTCAGGCCATTAACCTAAACTGGATTTCAGAGAGAGAATCACACTTGTACAATCCAAAAGGCAATCTTTGCGCTATTACAACTTTAATTTTTTAAAGTTTTGGCTTTTACGTGGCACTCTACCTTCTCCTTTGTCTTCTCTCAGCTACAATTCTTCCTTTTCCCAGAGCATATGTCTATTTATACCCCTCTGGAATGCAGGTACGCGAAGAAAGACTGTAACCCAGATAATAAGTGCTGGTTGCAGATTATTCAATTATGACTTCTCTTATTTCTCTAAGGATTACTTAAGACTTTTTCTTGGCTGCTGTTTGGTTCTTTATGCAATCATTGCAGGCAAGAGGGTAAAATGGCAATGCATTAAATTTTTTTTAATAAAAATAGAAATGAAAGACAATCCCAATAGCTTCATTTCCAAAAGAGGGTAGAGGGGTGAACTTTTAATAGCCAAAGAAAGCTCAATAGTCAGGAAACTAATGGCTTGATGGTATCTGATGCCACAGTACAGATCCCCAGAAAATAATAGAGGAAGCTGTGCATCCGCCAGGAGTGGAAAAGAGCAGGCATGAGTTCCGTCTATGAGTTCCATTAAAAAACTTTTTGCCCTGAATTAGCAAGGCCCTCTCACTGTTCCTGATGGGAAGCATGAAGATGAAATGACATAGGGAAAATGAAGTTACAACCAAGTCAAGAAAATGCCTGCAAAATTAGAAATGTGCACTTTTTCATCACCTATTAGTCAAGTTCCTGTTGCATGGTCAGGGGGAAATTAAATTCTTATTTTGCAACACTGATGCCTTTAGAAAGGTATGGTAAGGAATTAGGATATGTTAAATTGTCCTTCTCTCCGCTGTCACTCTCCTTTCCACACTTACTTACTTACCAGCTCTCGTTCTTCTTGCTTTGGCCTTGCTTTTATTTTTCCTGAGTTGTCTTTCTCTGCAGACCAGACATCTGCAAAGGCAATAAAGGAAATAAAGGAATCAACATTCCCACCTCTGGGAGAAAGAGTTAGCTTATAGACTGCAAAGAAAAGTCAGGGTTGATAAAGATTTATTCAAGCTGAGAAAAACAGGCTGGGACCAGAATGCTAAATGAATAGCCCATCAACGTGAAGTCTTGCATACAGGTCAAAAATCAATTATACCAGTGAGTGATAAAGAAAAATATCCTTCATTAGCAGGAGGCGAAACGGATGGGTCAGTGTTAGTTGATGTTAAGTATAATATGAGTCATTAGTATGACGCGTTTTCTGTAAGATCAGATCCTGTCTGGAACAAGGGAGAGAGAAACCACACTTTGCTCTATGTCGGTCAGTTTGTATTTAGAGTACTTGGTACACACTGAGAACATCATGCTTTAAGGAGACTGACAGAGAGGACATTAGGTCTTACAAAAGGCAGACTGTAATGGACACCCCAAGTAGGGGTTTTTTTTAACATCATAATGAGAAGGCAGAGGAGAAACATCCAGAAACTTGAAAACTTTGATTTTCATTCGTTCCTGGGCTATCTGATCACCAAACTGGCACTATTCTAAAGAGTCAAGCTAAGGCCTAGGGTGGACAGTTCTAAATTTTAAAATGCTACCTTTTAAACTAGTAGCATCCTCTCACTCAAAAAAATCTGTGACTCTAAGAATCGAGGTTGTACCTTTTCCCCCCCACCTCTGTGGCCATAAGAAAACAGGTTTCTATCTTTGTACTTCAGGTTTTCCATCATCGAAGTGAGAAACAATGAGCCGATTTTCTTTGTTTTTGTATATTCCACATTGTGAAATATTTTGGAATGAGCAAAATGGCGGGTGTATGCCCAGAATTAATTAGCACCGGCCTCTGCATGGCCGTGTTTACCTCGGAAAACTGTTGATGTCTCTGAATCATTGCTCCACAGAGGTGGCTGGGAAGGCGGGTAGTAATGAGAAGGTGCACTGCACTCTCCAGGCACATTGGCACTTTTCAATTATTTATGCAGTTTAATCCCATTGAAAAAGCACATTCTCCAAAGAACACCCCCAGGTCCTCTGCATGCTGTTGCTGACAGAAAGTAATATGGGAAAAATGAGAGAGATGACTGCCCTTAAGGGAGCTTGTCTGACCTTCCCAGAGACCTTGGGTATTAAAACAGGTACTTTGCTTAGCTAATAATAACTTTGCCCAGGACTTGTCATCTTCAAAGAACTTTAATTAATCCTCATAACACCCTGGTGGGCTGCAGAAGGTGTTATTATCTCCATTTCGTATGAGGCAAAATGCAGACAACAAACAGAGAAGGGAAATGTTTTGTTTGAGATAGCAAGTACCAAGTTAAATTTAGCAGCAAGAAGGATCCTAGGCCACATGTCTTCCCACTGCAAGGTCCCTTCAGTAACATATCTGGGGCAGAGCACAGGGAGCAGATATTAAGAGCTACAGAAGCAGCCGGAGGAAGGTGCCACCTGACCAAAATGTCTTACCGGAGACATGAAGAGTAGGAAAAGGGTAAAGAGCGAGAGCAGAAGAAAAAATTGTTGTGGGACAGGGAATTCCACAGAGAAGAAGAAGGAAAAAAAAATAGAAAAAATAAGGGAAGAGTGAGATCTTTCAGGTCTGCTCTGAGCATAGAAAATCATTAATCTCTGTTGCGAGGAAATCGTAGGGCAAAATAAAATGCTGCTATAACTTCCAAGCCTTAACTGCCATATAAACAGAGGCTGAGGAGGAAGTTGAGACATTGGTCTGTGCAGGGACGATGTCTCCGGATGTGGATGAGTGACTGCAGACCAGCACGGATGGGTCTCTTACTTTTCCTTCTAAGTCACAAGTTTCTTCCGTCATCCACCTAATACCGTTTGCCTCTGTCAGTCCAGCCTGTGGAATTTATGATCCTCATCGCATGCAGGTTTTCAGACTCTCTTTAGTTTGCTTTTTCGTAGAAGCCTAAAAGACTCACTCAACTGGCTATCAGTGGTGATCATCAGCCCACTCGATTCTGTGGTCGTAAGATTAGAGCTGGGCGAACCCTCAAGAGCATCTAGTCCACAATCCTCTTTTCCAGCTGAGGGTGAAGAGGCCAGAAAGGAAATAGGACCTGTTCAAGGTCACCTGGGTAGTAAATGAAAGCAAGGAGAACTGGAAGCCAGTATTTTACTCTCATGAGAGGAAATTCTTCAGGTTGCTCTCATTACAGTTGCATTAAGAAACTGCATAATGAAAATCTTTGAAGGAGCTATTAAGCGTGTCAGAAATACAATGTCAATCCGGTAGACCCTAAGGAAACGAGAGCCAGAGAGATGTCTGACACTTAACCCCTTATCTGTAATTTAGTGGCATAGCTTTAAATGGCTTCATTTGCCAATGCTAGGGCTTCCTTTCTGGATTGGTGAACCCGTGGCGGAAAAGGATAAAGGGGTACACAAGGTCAGAGGTGTCTCTGTGAGCTTTCAGGGTTATCTGATCAGAGAAAATCCGCAAGTGTTCCATTGCGCGGTGAGAGAGAAAGTGGAACTGTGGGTGTATTTCCTCAGCCATTTCTCTGAAAGAGAATAAACCATGTTAGGAGACTCTCTGAAGGAATCGTCATGTACCTTCTGTTTTTAAAAATAATACAGTAAAGAGGCAAAAGAAAGGAGAACCCAATCACATACCAAAGAAGAAATGTGAAATGGGGCCACAAATGAGAAGCCCCCCCCCCCACACTAAGATAAACTGTTCTCAGGTCATCGCATATGATTTGGGTTTTGTGTTAGGAGGGGAGCCTAAGTAAGGAGAGCAAGAGGAAAAATCATGGTAATTTCATATTTGGACATATCTGCATTCTGAGAAAACAAAAACAAAAACAAAAACAAAAGCAACCGTATTTCTTATGCGTCTCAGAGAGAATGGTAACCGACACAGAGAAGGAAAGAATCAAGATTGCAGTCACCGTGAGATATCGAGGTAGAAAAAGCAGATTTTGACAAGATAATGTGTATGTGTTTTGTGTTTGAGTCCTTGGTTTGTGTTAGGTTCAGGAGGGCTGCTGGGAGATGGGTTTTGTCTGAGTTGGCTGGTTGTTTTCCTTTCACACATGTTTGTTTTAGAATGAGGCGTCAGTCACTGCCTCTGCAAATGAGCATGCTAAGTGGAAGTCATTTCTCCACTAGCCATTGAATGACACGACACCTTCAAAGGCAGGTCGTCTCAGGGGCTGTAGACATCCGAGAGAGCAAAATTAGTCTCCTCCCCTCAAGCCAAGTGGCCATGCTGAGTGTAAAATGGCCACCCTAATGTGATGCTAGAGGCTCACAGATAACAAAGGAGACTCTTTCCCATGTAATTCTCCTCAGAACTCTTCGTCCCTTCACACAGTGCCTGCCCCCAATATTTAGTATGCTTCACCTACTAGAAGCGTCCAGTGAAAGGAAGATTCAGGTGACAGCTTTGATAATTTCCCAGATGTATGACCTTCCCTAGAGTCTAGACTCACTGTCTTATGAAGAAATACCTCTTGAGGAGGCTGTAGATTTCTAAGACAAAATATGCATTACACCCTCCCCAGACCAACGTTCCTTCCTGCAAAGGAGATTATAGTGCATCATACGATTTCTTTCTAAAAGACCATAGGCTTGGACTGACTCTAGGAAAAGAACATTTCTCATAGGGTTTGGTTTCTTTTTTCTTATTTGCTATGGCAGGGTGCTCCATTTTGGACTGAATGTCTATTCATTTTCTCCCATTGTTCGCTGTGCTAGGAAAGCCATCTTCCAAAAGCCATCCCACCCCCTGCTCACGCTCCTGCTCCCACTACTTCAAACAATTCTATTTATCCTTCAAATGCTAGCCCTCCTTAATGTCTCTAACAGACTTCATTACAACGGTTTTTGTCTTGCCATAATAATTTGTTGATAAAAGTAACATTAGTGTCAATTAAGTAAATGAATGAATTGATGAATGAACACAACCGGCATACCCTATTGTGAGGGTAATGACTTGGAAATCAGGAGAACCTAGGTTTAAATCCTAGCTTCCCCGCTTGGTAGACCTTTGACCTAGAGTAAGCCCCTTACCTTTTGGAGCCTCATATCCCTCATCTGTGCAATGGGACTAATAACACCAACCCTGCAGGATAGTTGCGAGATTTAGGGACCGTACATACAATGCACTCAGCGCAGTGCACTTAAAAGGGAGCAATAAATGTTAGCTATTATTAGCTTAGTGTATTACAAGTAATTGTACATGCAATTTTATCTTATAGGCAATGAGGAGCCATTAAAGCTTATTAAGAAGGGAAGTGACATTAAAAAGGTGTTTCAGAATCCAAACTAGGGAATGAGTAAGGAAATGAAGAGCTGGCAGGCGATATACATAAGAAATAAGCAAAATCACAATCATAACCTTGGTTATACCAGAACCAGAGGTCACCCTGGTGAGCTGAGCCGGGGGCTGAGTGAAAATGCCCAGCGACAGACAGAAGCAGTTCCGGGATCTTTGCCATTTCTCTGTTACTTTCCTCGCCCACTGACCGCTCCCTGTGGCTGCATTATCTCCCTCCTCTTCTGCTTCCTCTTTCTGAGCACAGGGCTCAATATCATCGCAACACTTGAGCTGAAGCCCTGCTCCATCCTCTTTGTCCTAAAAGAGCAGCAAAATCCAGTAACATGTAACCCACACCTTAAATTTATAATGCTTCTCGATTTTGCTTCAATATTTGTGGCGCAAGAAAAAACAAGGAACATAAAATTATGAGGCTGAGTTTTCTAGGTGTAAAATATACGGTGCTGTCCTTTTTCAGTCCTATTCTTTTTATAGGGAGGAAGAGACGAGACATGAGTAGGGCAGAGTTGTTGAGGGATTGCAGTAGTACTGCTCCATTGTGAAGAGGAGGAAAAAGCATAGATTTAAAAAGAAGGATTAGGATTGTAATAGCGTTGTATGGTGACAGGTGGTAACTACACTTGTGGTGACATAGGATAATGTATAGAGTTGTCAAATCACTGTGTTGTAGACCTGAAACTAATGTATCATTGTGGGTCAACTATACTTCAATAAAAGATAAGAATAAAGTAAAAAGGTTAGAGTTAGACATTACGGAAAATGCCCTGAATTTCAGGATGGACACATAATGGGTCAGCCACACAGAAGAGTTCTCAGAATCTTCTTCCCTAATATGTTAATGGATAGGAGAAAGGGCCTCATACCTAAGTAGCTTTGGGTCACTAGGCTCGATCATGCTAGAACATTCTGGAGGGCCCTTAGGAGCTCTGATCTCCTGTGCCTTTGGATGTGAACCTAAGAATAGAAGCCACACTTCCAGTGGGAAAGGAAAGCCTATTTTACACCCCTAATCCCAGCTTGAGCTCCAGGAATCCAGAGAGAGAGATCAGGACTCGCAGGTTTTTCATCACTGATGATACTCTGATGCTGCTTCAGTAAAACCAGCACCACCCCCCAGCCCCCCAAGACTTCATCACTCTGCTTCCAAAATCTCTGTGACCTTACTTGGCAACAGGATGTAGATCACAGGGAGCTGAAGTAACCCAATAACACGGCCATCTTAACCATTTTAGAAGAGTGAAAACCATTTAACCCCCAATGTAATGGCTGCAGCGTCTGTCTGCGAAAGAAATAAATTGGTTTTAACTTCCGCGCTTGAGCTGCGGAGAGCAATCAGAAAGCAAAATGGAAAGGAAAAATTGTAGAGCATCCCTCGGATCTACCTTTTAGCAGTTTGTGACTCCAGACACAGACACTGGCACGGGGTACACCTAATCACATTTAGACATGGCCCTGTGGTAAATAGAGGGAAGAAGAAAGATATTACAGGACTATAATCTTCTTGAAGACGGAAGCTGGGAAGAAAAATCCAGTGAAGGATTATGAAGTTAGCTGACCTGCTGTTTAACACAGAAGAGTCACAGAGGTGAGCGTGGCCTGAACAAGCCAGCATGTACCTGGTATTAACAGGGTCTTAGTGACAAAGTCTGTAGGGCTGGAGGTAACCCGCAGTGCCGCCCGAGCTTGACAGGGGCTGGAAGTAGCTCAGCAAAGAGCCTTGGGCCGAATCTGCCTTTAGTCGCCACCTGCAAATGATTACAAAGAAGTCACTTGAAAGAAGACCGTCAGTGCCTGCCATACTCCTTGTCCCCATAACGCCCCTTTCTACACTATTAAAACCACTTGATCTCCATATGCAGGCTACAGTGTCATCCTGACATCTGGGACCAATTCTGTCCTTAGTCAGTGAGAGATGGAAGAGCACTGGTTAGGTGCTCAGTAGTCAACATCAAGGCGGCTTGTCTGCTGTTTCACTGTGACCTTGGACTGTAATTCTAGAAGTTTGATCCTGATACAGTTCTCAAATCAGCTGCTCTTTGATTACCTATGTAACATAATATGATCACATGAGCTGTGTGTGTGTGTGTTCTAGTCTAGTTCTCATATTAGCTGTATTTACTATATATATAACATATAATCGTTTAACACTGTGCACTGTATATTATTATATATAATTAAATATATATTCTATATTAGATAATATGCAATCTACCAATTCTATATTAAACATATATTTCACACACATATATTATAAGTGATATCAATTTTTCTTCTGGTTTTATTGAGATATAATTAATGGACATACAGCACTGTGTAAGTGCAACATAATGACTTTACTTACAAATATTGTGAAATGATTGCCACCATACGTTTAGTAAACATGCATCATCTGACAGTAAAAAGTAAAGAAAAAAAATTTTTTTCTTGAGATGAGAACTCTTAGGATCTACTCTTTTCACAGCTTTCAGACATATAGCAATCATCAAGTCATACATGGCATCCCTAGTACTTATTTATCCTATAAGTGGAAGTTTTTGTCTTTTGGTCACCTTCATCCAGTTCCTAGGTATGTGATATTAATATGGATACAGACAGTATCAAAATACTTAGAATAGTGATACTGATTTAAATCTTAGGGCTCCAATCGCATTATGTTTGTCATTTAACTTATTAACAACCCATAATACATAAATATTTATAAAATTATTTAGTAAGTAGACTTCGGGAAATTGTTGACAGTGAAATTTTCTTTAAATTTCAGTATAGTTAACATACAGGGATGCTTGAGTGGCTCAGTAGGTTAAACAACTGACTCTTGATTGGCTTAGGTCATGATTTCAAGGTCATGAGATGGAGCCCCACATGGGGCTCCATACTGGGCAAGGAGCCTGCTTAAGATTCTCTCTCTCTCTCTCTCTCTCTCTCTCTCTCTCTTTCTCTCTCTTCCTCCTTCCTTCTGCACCTTCCCCACTCACACTCTTTCTCTCAGAAAAAAAAAACAGCCTCCCAAAACCATGCAATGTTATATAGTTTCAAATGTACAAAATAGCGATTCAACATCTGCATACAACACCCAGTGCCCATTACAACAAGTGCATTACTTAATCCCCATCACCTATTTCATCTTTACCCCCAACCCAGCTCCCCACTGATAACCACCAATTTGTTCTCAATAGCTGAGAGTCTGTTTCTTGGCTTCTCTCTCTTTTTACTTTGCTCATTTGTTTTGTTTCTGAAATTTCACATATGAGTAAAATCATATGGTATTTGTCTTTTTCTGTCTGACTTATTTTACTTAGCATTACACTCTCTAGCTCTATCCATGTTGTTGCAAATGGCAAGACTTCATTCCTTTTATGGCTAAGTAAGATTCTATTGTGTATGTATAGATATACCACATCTTTATCCATTCCTCAATTGATGGACACTTGGGATGTTTCCATATCTTGGCTATTGTAAAAAATGCTGCTATAAACATAGGGGTGCATGTATACCGTTGAATTAATGTTTTTGTATTCTGTGCGTAAATATCCAGTAGTGTTATTGTTGGATCGTAGGGTAGGTCTATTTTTAACTCTGAGGAAACTCCATCCTGTTTTCCAGAGTGGTTGCATAGTTTGCATTCCCACCAACAGTACATGAGGGTTGCTTTTTCCCCCCACATTCTCACCAGCATTTGTTATTTCTTATCCTTTGATACTAGCCATTCTGACAGAGGTGAAGTAACCTCTCATTATGGTTTTGATCTGTATTTCCCAGATGATTAGCAATGTTGAGTATCTCTTCATGGATCTGTTGGCCATCTGTATGTCTTTGGAGAAATGTATATTCAGATTGTCTGCCTATTTTATTAATTGGATTGTTTTTTTTTTTTACTATTGAGGTGTATGAGCTCTTTATATATTTTGGATATTAACCTCTAATTGGATATATGGTTTGAAAATATATTCTCTCATTTGGTAGGTTGGCTTTTCCTTTGCTGCCCAGAAGCTTTTTGGTTTGATGTAGTTCCATTTGTTTATTTTTGCTTTTGTTGCCTTTGCTTTTGGGGTCAGACCCAAAAGTGTATCGGCAAGATTGAGGTCAAAGAGCTTACCGCCTGAGTTTTACGGTTTCAAGTCTTACATTCAAGTCTTTAATCCATTCTGAGTTAATTTTTGTGTATGGTGTAAGATAGTGATCTAGTTTTATTCTTTTACATGTGGCTGTCCAGTTTTCCCAGCACCATTTATTAAAGAGACTGCCATATCTCCTTTGTATATTCTTGTCTTTTTGTTATAAATTAGTTGACTATATATGCATGCCTTTATTTCTGGACTTTTTATTCTGTTTTTTTGACCTATGTGTCTTTTTTCTTAATGTTGAAACCATACTGTTTTGATTACTGTAGCTTTTAATACAGTTTCAGATAAGGAAATCATGATACCTCTAGGTTTGTTCTTTTTTTATCAGGTTTGCTTTGGCTATTTGGGGTCTTTGGTACTTTCATACAATATTAGAACTGTTTGTTCTATTTCCCTTGTGATTTGATGACCTCTGTTAGTGTTATGCTTAGATTTCTTTCTTATTATCTCTTGTGTATCTACTAAGGGTTTTGCTTTGAGGTTACTATGAGTCTCACATATATCATCCTATATATATAACAGTCCACATTAAGTTGATAACAACTTGTGTTTAAACATATTAAAACTGTATTTTTAGCCTATCCGTCCATGTTTTATGTATTTGATGTCACATTTGACATCTTTTTATTTTGTGTATACTTTAACTGGTTATTATGGTTACAATTATTTATACTTCTTTTGACTTTTAACTTTCATAGTAGCTTTATAAGTATAAGCCATACCTTTACTATATATTTACCTTTACCAGTGAGATTTATGCTTTTATATTTTTTGTTACTCAGTAATGCCCTTACTTTTCAGCTTAAAGAAGTTCCTTTACCTTTTTTAGCTTTTGCTTATCTGGAAAACTATCTCTCCTTCAATTCTGAATGATACCTTGTCAGGTAAAATATTCTTGGTTGAAAGTTTTTTTTCCCCTTTCTTTCTTTCAGCACTTTTAATGTATTATGCCTCTTCTTTCTGGTCTAGAAAGCTCTTGCTGAAAAATCTGCTGATAGTCTTATGGGACTTCCCTTGTACATAACAAGTTGGTTTTTTTCTTGCTTCTTTTAAGATTCTGTATCTTCAATTTTAACATTTTAATTATAATGTGTCTTGGTATAGCTCTCTTTGGACTCGTTCTATTTAGAACTTTCTGGACTTCCTGGATGTGCTTGTCTGTTCCAGCCATTATTTTTCCAGATAAGTTTCCTGCACGTTTCTCTGTCTCTTTTGCTTCTGGGATCCCTAACAATGCAAATGCTATTCTGGTTGATGTCATCACACAGCTCCCTCAAGCTATCACCACTTTAAAAAAATATTTTATTTTCAGGGTGCCTGGGTGGCTCAGTCAATTAAGTTGAGTGTCTGACTCTTGATTTCAGCTCAGGTCATGATGTCAACAGTTTGTGAGTTTGAGCCCTGCATCAGGCTCTGCACTGACAGCTCGGAGCCTGCTTGGGATTCTCTCTCCCTTTCCCTCTCTCTGCCCCTCCCCCACTCATGCTCTCCCTCTCAAAATAAGTAAATAAACTTAAATTTTTTTTTGTTTTCTTTTTGCTGCTCTGTTTGGGGAAGAGTCACTGTGTTTTCTTCTAAATCACTGTTCATTTCTTCTGCTTTATCTAGTCTGCTGCTGAACCTGTCTTTATTTTTTAGTTTGGTTGTATTCTTCTGCTCTGTGGCTTCTGTTTGGTACTTTGTTATATTTTCTGTCTCTTTCCTGAGGTTTTCTCAGTGTTCACCCATTCTTTTTCCAACTTCAGTGAGCATCTTTATGACCATTACTTGGAGGTTTTTTTTTATCAGGTAAACTATTTATCTTCTTTTTCCTAAGATGTTTTCCCTCTGAGGTTTTATGTTGTCCTTTTGCACGTATTCCTCTGTTTCCTCATTTTGCTTGATTCTGTGTTTGTTTCTATATATTAAGTGAAACAGCTACCTCCCTCAGTCTTGAAGGAGTGGTCTTGTGTAGATGAACCCTGTCTTTCAACCTTGCTCTAGTTCTTGGTTGTCTCTTGAACCTCTGTGATTTTCTAAGCAGTCTGACTTTTTTAAAATTTTTATAATGTTTATTTATTTTTGAGCAAGAGATAGAGCAAGAGTAGGGGAGGAGCAGAGAGAGAGGGAGACACAGAATCTGAAGCAGGCTCCAGGCTCTGAGCTGTCAGCACAGAGGCGGAACGAGGCTCAAACCCACGAACTGGGAGATCATGACCTAAGCTGTAGTCAGGTGCTTAACCAACTTAACCACCCAGGCACCCCAGCAGTCTGACTTATCTTAATTGATCCCAGCTATTTGAGAGCATCTCAAGATCTGTCAGTGTTCCAAAGAGAAGAATCTTAGTTAGCAGCTAGTTTCAAGCTGATTGGAAGCCAGATCCTTTAAGCAGCAGCTTTGAAAGTATGCCATATATATAGTCTTGTGGGATTGCAATTGTAAACCCTGCTGGCTTCCAGGACAGACAATATGTTGGTGTCTCCTGGGTAATAGGTACAAAAATTGGGAGCTCTGTATAAATGTATAAGCTCCTTTCTGGGAGGTCCAGGTGAAGTGTGGTGAGGCTGAGGGAGAGCACAAAGATGGCGGCCCCCAGCCTATGTTACCTGCAAAAAGCAATGCAGCCTCTAGATGTGTGACAGATCTTAAGTCTTCCTCTCAGGCTCAAACCCCAGGACAAGTAAATAGGCATTTTTCACGGAACAATTGGGTGTATGTGTCAGCCTGCTATCTGTATAGCGCTCTGGGGGTATTAGCTTACAAACAACTATCTCTGATTGTTAGTCCCATGGGGCCCAGGAATGCAAAACCCTGGCCACTAGAGCCAGGTGATCAAGGAGCACCTCCTCTATGTACAGTGTACCTCTACTATCTTGAGCGAAGCAACAGGGGAGTGCAGGGCAGGGGCACCCCCACATGCTTTAGTGGGACAGCAGGAGAGCACAGGGTCAGGGCATGTTCACTAGAGTCATCAAGGTAGATGGAGAGTGCAAAAATAGCACCCACCAGTGCCTCATTTCCTGTAGAGTCCCAGTAGGTCCCTGCCTTTCTGGCAGATACTTGAAGATTAGCAAATGAGTCTCCGTCACGTATAGTCCAGGCACTTTTCAAACTGCAGCTTTTGTGCTAGGCCCCAGGATGAGGAACCCTTAAAAGGAAAGGCAATTAGGGTGCCTGGGTGGCTCAGTCGGTTAAGTGTCCGACTTTGGCTCAGGTCATGATCTCAGGGTTCGTGGGTTTGAGGCCCACGTCGGGCTCTGTGCTGACAGTTAGCTCAGAGCCTGGAGCCTGTCTTCAGATTCTGTGTCTCGCTCTCTCTCTGACCCTCCCCTGCTCACGCTGTCATTCTCTCTCTCTCAAAAAAAAAAAAAAAAAATTTTTTTTTAATTTAAAAAAATTAAAAAAAAAAAAAAAGAAAAGGCAATCAAGACCTTTAAGAAATATCTCAGCTCCAGACTGCCCTTTGAGTCTCCTGGACACAAGCTTCATTGGTTGTCAAAGTCAGACATCTTGGGGTCTCCACTCACCATTGCAGGTTCCAAAAGTTGGGTGCCTAATGTGGGTGGGACACAGACTCTTCCCTCTTCAGGGAGAAGCTTTCTACTTGTGAGATCCCTCTTGATTATGGGTCACTGTGCTGGGAGTGAGGTTTTTGTTGAGACTGTGTCTCTGCTTCCCTTATCCAATACTATATGAGTATAGACTATCACACCCCTTGAATACACATGCACACTCACTCAAGTAGAAGTGTGTCTTGCTCACATAAACTTCAAAACAAGTAACTCTCATTCAAACAGTGGCTTGAGGATCCAGGCTTCTCCCCATCTGAGGGCTCTGTCACCTTCCATGGCTTCTGAAATGTCCACCTAATGTCCTGCGTTAGGTCAGCAGAAGGTGAAAGAGCATAGAAAGTTGTGGGCGCAGGTTTTTGTGGGCCAGGCCCAGGTGAGTGGTCTTGGGCAGAAATCAGGACATACTTTCCTTCATTGTTTCTGTCCAGCTTTGAGTGGCTGCTGCATCCACCATCCCATGCAATTTCTGTACTTTTGTGGACCACATTTTAAAGGTCTTCTTGGATTAGAACCTGGCCCAACTAAGAGAGGCTTTGATGGATTGCCATAGTTCTTAGCCCCTTGAGATGTTCTGCCATGGTAAACAGCAAGCATTGTTAACAGGAATATTCTGAGTTTAGGTAACAGCTGGGCAGGTCTCTCTGCACGGAATTGAAAGTACCCCCCCTCCTTGATTTTGTGACGTACTGATTTGACTGTGCAAAAGCAAGAAGCAGTGCTTCAAAATAAGGTCCCAGGTAGTCTGTAAGACAAGATGAATAAAATTTCACTTATTAAAACAATTACCATAATACGAATACCACATATAGAACATATTTTATTTGCAAAGCACTCTGTAAACTGGTTCCTAAATAAAAGAAGGAATTGGCAAACAGTAATTGCAAAGTCACCAAATGGAACAATACTTAAATCGAGACATTAATTTGAAGTTGGAAGCCCCGTTCTTGTGTGGTTTCTTTCCCTGACCCTGATACTATCTCTTTGGGTTTTGTCATTTCCTTACCTGAAAATTGAAGGCTGTAAAAACTCAGTGAATATTATAAGGATCAGATCCCATTTGAGCATTAAGAATAGTCCACATTAAGGGCCTGCTACATATTCATAGTCTTGGAGAGTACAGATAAAAATATGACTTTTGAAATTTTGATTTGTGATCATTTCTGAACCCATATGTACTCATTAAATGCTACTGAATACATTTTTTAATAATGAGAAGGAATTTGACAAATGACCCGTCTGAGCTGAACAAAGAGATTTAACACAGAAGATCTCACACAGCGGTGAAAATACCTAGAGAGTGTTAAAATCCCATTTGCTAGGGCATATTGTATTATGTTCAAACTGTTCATCTTAAGACCATTTGCTTATAATAATCATTGTCATGGCATCATATGTCCTATTTGAATAACTAAAAGAGCAATCTGCCCCATATCTACTAAATAAATAGTTTTGATGCTGGTCTGAGTGCATACATTTCTTAACAATACCCTGATACAAAGGGGAAACGTTCTTATTGTCACATTGGCTGTGTCATAGAACAAGGCCTCACCACTCTTCATTTGTATTTGTGATCTCTTTATTCTCCAAGGATTGAAATCAATAGAGAAAAAGATAAGAAATGACCTTCATACAAGTTGAAAAAAGAAAAAAAAAGAGCTTCTATAATGATCAAAGGAAGAACGAAGGAAATCAATATGTATTGAGTTGTTTTGTGCCAGGCACTGTGCTAGAAAGAACATTTATACTCTAGGTCATTTAAATGTAGGGATGGTCAAACGGAGCTAAGCTAAGCTTATTTAATTAACTCTCCATTATTCAGTGGATTTATTTGCTGGTTATCTTTGGAAATCTTAGCCTGGTCTTTCTCTTTCCATTAGCATTAAATCCAGAATGCTTCATCCCCAAGCCTCCTAGCTGACAATTTCCTGGAGAATGCAAAGTTTGTTTAGTTTATGTTGTAATTAAGAAAGTACGCTCACAAAATAACATCATAGTGTGGTTCAAATCCAAATATAAATGGCTTTTTTATTATTTGATGTTCAGGTTATCATGAATGAAGCTAAGCTCCATTTGTGTGACTAACCAAGTGTTATCTATTTAGATTACTATATTTCCAACAATTTTGTCTTTTGGGAAGCAGAAGAAAACTGCATGTATCCTGGTTATTTAAAGTTCACTTTTAGCAAATAGCAGGTATAATTCTAAAATAATTGAAAACTGGTAAAATCCAGAAGGCAATGTGGTAAATACGATGAATATAAAGAAATAGAACCCTAATTCTGGGTAAATGCTTAAAGATCATCTAGTTGGTGCAGCATACAACATAGGTTGGAAATTCAAAACAAGGCATGTTAAATGCCTTTCCCAGAGTTATACAGTAGAAAATACCAAAGATTCAGGCATTTTGAATTTTTTAACAAAAACAGAGGATATACATATATATATATATATATATATATATATATATATATATATAGGCATATAGGCTACCTCTCAAAAAGAGATTGCTTATATACTAGATTCCATTCCTTCCTGGAAGGAAGTAGGGTGAGTATAATCTTTGTATAAACTTTCTAGATGTCCCTCATTCCCATTTCCTTCTGAACCAAACCAAACCAAACCAAACCAAACCTACCCTATACATTAATAGTATCAACCCCCTTCCTGGGTACTTTCTCTTACTTTCTCTGTATTGCTGTAAATTGTTTTTTGTTGAACACCTAACATCTATCATTGTTCTTTTAATATGATTTAATACTCTGATCCTTTTTTTCCAACAATGTTTTCTACATTCTTCTTCAATTATCTAGTCTCTTGGTTTTTGGTGTTCCACCGTTGAAATACCTATCTCAAGCATTCCTTTCTCACCTCTTCATCTCTTTTCAGCTCAGTTACTCCAATGCTTACTCTGCGACCGTTCACCTCACATCCAAGTCTTCAGTACATTAGCACTACCAATTTCTCACTACATTTCACCTCCCTGCTGTGTTCACTTTCATCCTTGCCCACCTTAGATTTCAGGATCCACCATTAGATATAATCATTACATGCAAGCACCATCTCCTCTGTTCCACCTCTCTCCATCTGTCATGTTCCAGTGGCAAAACTCATGCTTTCATCAACAGCTTCTCCATCTTCTCTGTGCCTTCACTCAAGCAGCCAGATATAACAACAGAAAATCATAAGACAGGGCTGGCTAGATTCGCTATAATGGGCACTAAACATGTCCTGGAAATCTTACTTTTATAGATATTTTAATTTCCTATTCTCTAAAATGTACTTTCAGTACTTTCCTCATACTTCTCTCACATTCTACACATTCTATCAGATGTTGACCTTTCATAAGATTTCACTGAGGTAATAAAGACCAGCAAAAAGGGAGTCCTTTATCTTCCTTCCTCCAAATGATCAATCCTCTCCTCCATCCTCTCTCGTTATAATAGAAAAATTTCCTACCTCCCACTAACAGCTATTTTTTTCACCTGTGCCCATCAGTTTTCACCACTGCAAGTGTCTTATTCCTTCAGTGATTGTTCCCCATTCATTTATTCACCCAACAAACCTATATCTTATTTGAATTTTTTGTTTATTTATCTTTGAGAGAGTGAGAGAACATACACATGAGTGGGGAGTGAGCAGAGAGAGAGGGAAAGAGAGAATCCTAAGCAGACTGCCTGCTGTCAGTGCAGAGCCCAATGTGGGGCTTAATCTCAGGAACCATGAGATCATGACTTGAGTTGAAACCAAGATTTGGACACTTAACTGACTGAGCCACCTAGGTGCCCCCCAACAAACCTATATTTTAGATACATGACATATAAAAATGACCTTGACTTCATGGAAGTCAGAAAGAGGAATCTTTATTTTGTTTCAAGAATGAATTTGAACCAGTTAGTGGCATGATGTGGTTCAGATCTTAAAAGATAGCAAGGCCAGTGTTGAACTATAGAGAGAGAGAGTAAGAGAGAGAATACCCATTTGTATCTGTTGCAACAGAATAGGGAAGACATGATGATGGCTTGGACTATCATGGTAGTAGTTGAAGTAGTGGGAAATGGTCAGATGTGAGGTATTTTTAAAGCTAAAAGCAAAATGACTTTCAAAAATGCTGACTCAAAAGGGGCACAAGCACACTAATGTTTATAGCAGCACTATCACCAACATCCAAATTATGGAAAGAGCCCAAATGTCAATCAACTGAGGAATGAATAAAGAAGGTATGGTGTATATGTATATATATATACAATGCAATATTAGCAAGCAAACAGAATAAAATCTTGTCATTTGCAACAATGTAGATGGAACTAGAGTGTATTATGCTAAGCAAAATAAGTCAGAGAGAGAAAAATATATGATTTCACACATCTGTGGAATTTAAGAAACACAACAGATGAACATAGGGGAAGGGAAGGAAAAATAAGACAAAAACAGAGAGACCGGCAAACCATAAGAGGGTCTTAAATACAGAGAATAAACTGGGGATTGCTGGAGGGGAAGTGAGTGGGGGAATGGGCTACATGGTGATGGGCATTAAGGAGGGCACTTGTTGGGATGAGCACTGACTATTTTATGTAAGTGATGAATCACTGGGTTCTACTCCTGAAACCAATACTGCACTGTATGTTAACTAGCTTGAATTTAAATAAATAAATAAAAATAAATGACCATATTTAAAAAATGACTTGCTGATGGTGTGAGTGTAGGGCTACAAGAGAGAGAAACAACTTTGGAATAAAATCTAGATCTGGGGCCAGAGAACCTGGGTTCATGGTATAGTTGGGTACCAAGAAGAGATAATAAGTGAGGAGTGGGCTTCATAGATGGAGAGCAGACGATTGTATGTACATATGAGTCTACCATTCATGGGAGAGGTTAGAAATGGAAACAAAAATGTTGGCATTATATAAATGATTCTTGATGTGTATCCTCCCCATGGACATTTTTAAATTTAAGTTTTCTATATACATACATAGCCACAAATTTTTAAATACTGTACCATATTTAAAAAATTAGACAAATGAGATCATACTTTGTAATTATTTGGAAACTCCTTTTCACTCAAAATTTTGTTTTGAAATTTATCCGTGCCAAAGTAGATTAATTTCCTATATTTCCCTTATGGTACATGTTATAGCATCATTTGAATAAATTCATTAGATTCATTCCTGAAGGATGGACAGTTAGATTATCTCCCTTATGTCTCTTATTGCAGGGTTTCATTGAGCACCCTTACAGACATCACTCTGTGCATATAAATGAGTTTCCACAGGACTAATTCTAAGAAATAAAGTAGCTGTGTTCTTAAAGATAGGCATCACCTTTTTTAAAAAAATATTGATAAATTGATTCTAAAAATATTTTTTCTAATTTCCAAAGTCACCTGAAGTATTTGAACAATTCCTGTTTCCTTACATGTTCAACAGTCTTGGTGTTGTTTATTTGTTGAATTTTTCCAAATCTGTTGCATGGGAAATGACACTTTAGTGTTGCTTTTTCTCTTGGCTCCCTCTACTCTAACTTTCAGTCTTGTCACTCCATTAAATCAGTTGTTGATGCTTCCCGTCGTCAATGATCTCCATGGTGTCACATCAAATAGCTGACTCTTGTCCTCATCTGACTCAACAGTGCCACAGCATCCAACTTCGTTGGCCATTCCCTGTTTGAAACATTCTCCTCTCAATCATTGTGACAGCTCACATTCTCCCTGCCTTCCCGACAGCGATTTTGTAGTCTCTTTTATTGCTGTCTCCTCCTGTTCAAGACCTGGCTTGGGCCTTCCTTCCTTTTCCATCATTTCTTTTTAGGTGATATGTTTTTTCCCATGATTTTAAATGCCAGCTTTATGAGGCCGACTACCAATGATATTGCTTGGCAACTCTGCGCTTCTAACTTCGGCTTGATATCTCTATCTTGACATATCAGAAAACACCTCAAATTCAGCAAGTCAATCTATAGAACCCTTTCCCCCCCCAATTGGACTTCCCTAAAATGCCCCTCTTTCAGTGAGTAGCCCATTGTCATCGATAGATGTACTAATTCAAAAGCCCTGGTGTCACTATTTCTCTTAGCCTCCATATCCAATTTATAATCTGGCAATCTTCTTTTTTCCCCCAGAATGTATTTTGATCTCTCCACTTCTGTCTGTGATCTCTGCCACCATGTAGTTCAAGTTCATCACACCCTTCGTACTCTCGACCAATTTCAGTTCAGCAGATGTGCCATTATAGGCCATTTCTACATAGTAGCCAGTGGGAGGTTAAAAAAAAAATCAGTTTGGGGCACCTGGGTGGCTCAGTTTGTTAAGTGTCCGACTTCGGCTCAGGTCATGATCTTGCTGTTCGTGAGTTCGAGAACTGCGTTGGGCTCTATGCTAACAGCTCAGAGCCTGAGCCTGCTTTGGATTCTGTGTCTCCCTCTCTCTCTGCCCCTCCCCTGCTCACACTCTGTCTGTCTGTCTCTCTCTCTCAAAAATAAATAAACATCAACAAAATGACAAAAAAATATATAATACAAATCAGTTGATGGCTCTTTTCTTCTTCAACTTGTCTAATGACTTTTTATTTCACCTAATGCACTTAGCCTAAATCTCAAATCTTTCCTATGTCTTCAATACCTTTGCCAGGTTCTTTAGTATTATCTCACACCCCTCTTCCTCTTCCTCACTGTGTTTCATTCACACTGAACTTGTGGCAGTTCCTGAAACACACTGTTTCCTGAACCTATGCTTTGAATCCATAGTCAATACTCTTCTCTTTGACAAAAATACTGTTTATATGGTTTGCTTCCCATCCTTCAGACTTCAGTTTAAATACAATTTCCTCAAGGGGATCTACCAGAGCCATGGTATCTAAGGATGGCTTCCTGTTATTATGTAATGTATTACCTGGTTCTTTGAAGGGAACTAACACGAGTCTAACGCGAGTGATAATGCTGTATTTGGGAAGTGCCAGACCAAGGCCATAAATGTTAGTGTAAAAGAAGGTGATGCATGGAAGGGTGGGAAGTAGACACAGGAAATGCATTCCTGTGCTGGCTAGTCCTTTGCTGCTCATGACAGTGTCACACCAGCATCTGCTGAGTCACAGCCACATCTTTATACTGGCTGGATGTAGAAATCATGTGTCAAAGAGTAAAAGAAGATGGGTGTTTCTGCCCTGTTTTCTGCCATTGGAGACAGTCCAGCATAGGAAGCCAGTCTTTAAGACTCAAGTGAACAGTGTTCATTTGCTGTCCTATCACTTGATGTAAGCTTGCCAAGCTGTTTCAATTGGAATGAATGAATGAATGAATGGACTCAGAAAGTATGCTTCTAACCTTCAGCCTCACTTATGGAAACTGTAGAAATGTTGAAACTCTGTAACACTCATATGTAATATTTTCTAGGAAAATAGAGTTGTGAAGTACACAATGTAGAAGTATTATTTCTATAAGAGAATCTTCAGTATAGAAAATAATCAGGAGGGCGCCTGAGTGGCTCAGTCAGTTAAGCATCCAACTTGGGCTCAGGTCATGATCTCATAGTTGGTGGGTTCAAGCCCTGCGTTGGGCTCTGTGCTGAATGCTTGCTCAGAGCCTGGAGCTTGCTTCAGGTTCTGTGTTTCCTTCTCTATATGACCCTCCCTGCTCATGCTCTGTCTCACTCTATCTCTCAAAAAATAAATAAGTGTAAAAAAATTTAAAAAAAGAAAATAATCAGAAATTTAAGTGTGTAAATTTTAATAGTTCTACCCATATAAATTTTTACTTTTTATTATGAATTACATCACATAAAAATTATAGATGTGTGTGTATATATACATACACATGTATATATGATATACACATGTATATACACATTATTTAAGGAAAGACATGAAAAATACATTTCTGTACTCATTGCACAGTTTAATAAATGAATCATTTCTTTTAAAGCCCTCATTACATGTCTTTTATTTTCAAATCTAAATTTTTAATCCATCTGGAAGTAATTTTTCTACATGATATGAGGAGAGGAGGTTTGTTTTTCTCCTTAAAAATACACAGTTCACAGGGTGACTGGATGGCTCAGTTGGTTAAGCCTCAGACCCTTGATTTTGGCTCAGGTCATGATCTCATGGTTCACGAGATCAAGTCCCGTGTGGGGCTCTGCACTGGCAGCATGGAGCCTGCTTGGAATTCTCTCTCTCATTTTCTCACTAAATAAATACATAAATAAATAAATAAACAAACATTTAAAAAACTGAGGCATCTGGGTGACTCAGTCAGTTAAGCATCTGGTTCTTGATTTCAGCTCAGGTCATGATCTCGTGGTTGTGAGAAGGAGCCCTTCATGGGGCTCTGCACTCAGTGTGGAAACTGCTTGGGATTCTCTCTCCCTCTCTCTCTGCCCCTCCCCTGCTCTTGTGCCTGAGCACACTCTCTCAATAAATAAATTGTTACACACACACACACATGAACACACACAGAGACACACACACACACACACACACTCAATTCCCTAGTACTAAATAGATCCGCATTTTGCCATCTGTAATATCAACTCTTATATATCAGGTGTCTATTTATGCATAGCTCTTCCAGATTCTCTATTCTGTTTTGGTGGTCCATTTGCCTAAGTTTCTATTAATTCAACACTATCTTAATTTCAGTAGTTTTTAACATTTTTTTCAACATTTATTTACTTTTGAGAGACAGAGAGAGAGACAGAATGTGAGTGGGTGAGGGGCAGAGAGAGAGGGAGACACAGAATTCGAAGCAGGCTCCAGGCTCTGAGCTGTCAGCACAGAGCCTGGCGGGGTCTTGAATTCACAAACTGCAAGATCATGACCTGAGCCGAAGTTGGATGTTCTGGCAGTTGGATGGCAACTGAGCCATCCAGGTGCCCCTTAATTTCAGTAGTTTTAAACTAATCCTTGATAACTGTTGGGAAAAGTCTTTTGCCTGGTTCTTGTGTTTCAGAGATGCCTTAGCAATTATTGGGTCTTTGTCCATCTATGTGAATTTTATAACAAGCTTGTCCAATTCCACGAAAATACTGCCATTGAGACTTTTTAAGGGTAGAATTGTATTTTAAGGAAAAGTAATATAAATAAGTCTTCTATTGTGAACAATATATTCTCTCCATTTATTTAGGCTTCTTTAATGTTTTTCAATTTTGCACTGTTATAGTTTCCACAAAGTCTTTTACATATTTTGAAAATCATTTTTCCTATATTTTATGTTCCCTTTAGAAATAGGCTCCTAGTCCCCTCTATAAATCACATATTCTAACTTGATGTTTGGCCATTGATCTTGTATTAGCCAAAGCTAAAAAACTTTTTATTAACTTTAATAAATTTACCTGTAGATTATTTTTGTTTTTCTTTTTAGATTATCCTATTATTTGGGAAAAATAATATCTCTGTTTCTTCCATTCTAATCCTTCTATGTTTTTTTTTTATTTTTATTTTGCATTGACTAGCATCTCTGATATAATGTTGTTTGGAAGGACCAGTCTTTATTCTTTACTTTAAGGAACTATTGTTATCTTACCAATTTTCCATGTTTAGATTTACTTCCTTATTTCCTAAAATTATTAAGGTCCTGAGTTAAGAATTAAAAGCACTCTTAGGGGCATCTGGGTGGCTCAGTCAGTTGAGCATCCAACGCTTGGTTTTGGCTCTGGTCACGATTTCATGGTTTGTGGGATCGAGCTCCATGTCGGGCTCTGCCCTGGCAGCATGGAACCTTGCGATTCTCTCTCTCTTTTCCTCTCTCTGCCCTTCCCCACCTCACGCTGTCTCTTTCTCTTTTTCTCAAAATAAATAAACTTAAAAAAAAAACAAACTTAGGGGCGCCTGGGTGGCTCAGTAGGTTAAGCATCCAACTTCGGCTCAGGTCATGATCTCACAGTTCGCGGGTTCGAGCCCTGCATCGGGCTCTGCACTGACAGCTCAGAGCCTGGAGCCTGCTTCAGATTCTGTGTCTCCCCCTCTCTCTGCCCTTCTCCTGCTCATGCTCTGTCTCTCTCTCTAAAAATAAATAAATAAATAAATATTTAAAAAGTTTTTTTAAAAGCACACTTAAAGAAATGTAGTCCCTGCCCTGTGATAGAGACATAGATCTGCCACTGGACTTAGCCCCCCAACATGCTGCACACCCCACTCTTGTTTACTCAAGCTACTGCGGAGTTGGAATGTGAAGGAGGCTAATTTGTGAGGATAGTCACCTTAGCTTCTGCCCCATCTTCTCTAATTTTCAGTCAAACACATTAGAAAAGGAAGGCAAAAGGTATGGTGTTGGAGAGAGAGACCCGTTCCCTTATCCACGCATAGATTGATAAGGAAAAGTGTGAGGTTTTTTTTAAGAAGCACAATTATCTCTGGAAATGATAGTTATTTTGGAAAGGAAAGCAGGCATTCGAATGAGCAAAGGAGACAGAAGGGAAACAAAAAGAATGGAAAAACAGAGGAAGCAATTATCATTAGATCAGTTGTTTTATACTACTCTTTCCATCACTTACATTCTAAAATTTCCACTATTTAGAAAATATATATACCTCCTTTTTGGTCCACTCCTCTTTCTGTATACCAATTCTTCCTGTTTATGTCCACACACATGATTTGAGAAGACACAAGCACACTCACACTCCATCCTGTAATAAGAATTAACATCAGCCAGGCCAATAAACAATCAAGGGAACTCTCTGCATCCATCCTTGATCCCTGAGAAGAAATAACCTTACACGGATCAAAGACTTTTACATTCCGCACTATCAATTACTAAATGTTTCTATATGTGAATTTGTAGGTAACTAAGGCTTAATAATTTAAACATATCATGTACATGTGCATATATAATCATTTTTGATGGAAATATTTCTAAAATGTATTGAAAACTTATTTTCCTTACTTGACGGAATATTCTTGACATAAGTTAATCTTTTCTTGATGATTCAGGACCATTGGTATGGCTCAAATATAGTGATGCCCTCAGGGATGATTGTGGTACTAAGGGCTATGTGGCCAACACTTACTGGCCGTAGGCTCCTGGGCATTTCCAGTTAGTGTACCTTCTGTCTCCTCTCTTTCTGACACCTGTCACTTTTCGGTGTGCCTGCTTCTAACACCCCCCCTACTCTGCTGCTTCTAATTTGTTATCCACTGTAACCTTGGAAGAACTGGTGGTTGCCATGGGAAACGAGGCGACCAAGGTTATAAAATCGGTAACTTGAATATCCCTGGCTCTGGCCTGAAGAGGGTTTCATTGTTAGCCTGGAGAAGAGCAAAGCATGCAAGCGTTGGACAACTTTCTTTCTTGGGATTCAGAGGCCTTGTTGGGGTACTTAAGACATCGTACTTTTTCGAAATGGTAACAAAAGCAAGATATCTCTACTGTAAAGACTTGGTAATCTTTGATTCATTTGTTGGGAAAAACAAATAAGGATCCTATTCTGGATGAAGTGTTTGTGAAGGCTCAGCTTATCCCTGATGTAGAGACTGTCCCAGGCTGGGGCCCATATTAAGTAAAACTAGTAAAATAGGACCACCCTCTATTAAGGCCTTAAACAAGAATTTAGTCTGCATTAAACCATGGTCAGAAATGTTCCTTGAGGCAAGCAGTTCTCTTAAAGATATTTGTGGGGTCACAAATATTCTAGCTGACTAGAAGGAAATAACTGATCATTTCAAAAGTTAATTGTTCTTGTTGTTAGACATCTGCAAATCTTAAGGGAAAGCTAAAGAGTGAATTTCTTGAAAAGCTGCAGAGGAGAGATATACAGATGATGGGATTGGCAAACAGTCTGAAAGGTAACAGTCTGTGGTGAATTAAGCTAATGTATAGATATCCATATGCTGCTAATAATCTTTTGCTATTAGTGTCAAGATTTTTCATATTAATTCTGAGGCTCAAAAAATATGAACTCTGGAAGACTGACAAAAAAATTCAAATATGTAAAAAGTAGTATTCGATCACATGATTGGATTATCCTTTCTCTCTCTCTCTTCTCTATGTGGGCACAGAGCCATGACAGTAACCTGGTTATCAAATCCTCTTTGCTGGGATAAAAAATATAGGAACCTCAAATTATTTAGTCACTTCCTGACCTTAAATATAGAATCTGGAGAAAATGGCAGCAAATGGACTCAGTCTGCTTTGATGCTGGGATCATGTAAATCTTTCTCACCTAAAGTGTAACTAGACCTTCAGAGAAAGGAGAAGCCTGAGGCTCAAGTGAATATCAAGTGGCACTTTTGTAGTAGGAATAAATGCATCTAATAGGTAACACAAACCAGGTGAACATGACATAATTCTCATTGGTGGTTGCTACGTGTACTGGTAGTTAAATGGAAAGCCAATTCTGAGTTGCCCTTCATTATGAGAATGAGGTTGTTTAACTAAGATACTCACCATAGAGAACTATCATCCCTAGAATCAGTGAACAATATGGTTCCCACATTTTTCCTAAGGATTTTCTCCCCCACTTAACGGAGGGGTGGCAGGTAAATCTTGAAGACCTACCCTTTTCATGCTGTTAAGTGTTTGACAGCCTTGACTACCTGGTATGCTGGATGTCTTCCATTTGTTCCTTCAGATTCAGGTTGTATCCCTCTTCATGGCCCTGCCGTGTGACCTGGGAGGTGGACTTTATGGATTTCATCAATAGGGTTTATTTTCCCTGGGCTTCTTGTTGATTTTGGCTTAATTTCAGGGGCTATCAGGAGATGAAATGGTGGGAAGAGAATGAAATCAGGGCATTTGTTTTCTCTTTTTTTTCTTTTCATTCTCTCTCACCCCAGTGTGGCTGCTTCCTTGTGCTGGGAAGCCCTCTCTGTGCAGCTCCTCTCCCCAGTGGTCAGGAACTATCCATTTCCTTGGCTTTTCAGACATTGTAGAGACAATTCCTAGCATTGCTGGCCTTGGGAGACTAACTTTCTCTTTTGGTTTCCCATATTCCTCTTCTGATATTTGTAAAAATTTTCTGTATTAAAGTTCTTTCATTACCCCCTCTGACTACATAAGTTATCTCTGCTAAGATTCTGGGACATCTGGCAAAGATGGAAGAATAAAAAGGGAAGGTTTATGGGGAAGGAAGGAGATGGAGGCTGGGGGCATATAATTCATGGAACTTGTGTTGGGTACAGAAAGTCCTAGATATCCCACCCCTGAGAAAATATGATTTAGGATCATCTCTTGGTAAAAATAGAAACGAAAGATATGATGTCTTCATGAAAGCATAGTACAGTGAAAAGGATACTTGAACTAATATCAGAACACCTAGAGCCAAGACGAAACTCTTCGTTTTTATCACTGCATGTATTTTGGAAAGGCACTTAAGATCCTTGAGCTATTTTTCCCTATAAAATTGTTTGGCCTGAGGATGAAAAGAGATAATAATGAGGAAGCACTTTATAAACCGTGTGGCACTGTACAAATAGAAGTTATTATTGTTATTCCCTTAGATTCCCCACTTCCCCACAATCTTTTTATAGCACATCCTAAATTATTTTCTGCAGAACACTAGTTTTGATAAATATATTTTTTGAAAACGGGTTTAAGTCCAGGTAGGTTTGAGAAAATACAGCATATTGTATGCATATTTGGAGATACATAATACACCTTTGTATGCTATAGATTCTGATAATCGTAGTATTAAAGACATTCATTTAACTTAGTTTCATTTAGCCGTTCCCAAACCGAAATACCCAGAAGCCCTTTTAACCTGCAACTTACACGATCATTTGTTTCATGGAACATTCCTGGTACATGCTGTCACCCAAGGATTTCTCTGTTTATCCCAGATCGTTGGTACCTTTTCACTCCAGACTAGCCTCCTTAGGAATGTATATGATACATATCCAGCTCCTTCCAAGCTCAAGGGATCAGCTCACTCAATGATTTACAATCATTTTTTTCCCCACAAGACCTAGTTTTAAACATCAATAGATGTTATATTCATTGTGAACTTACTGACTCACAAGGAAGTAAAATACCTCTTACAGTTGTTTAGAATCACAACTACATAGAATACTGGGAGGGCAGATAAGGGATGTCACATATGTAAAATGGATTGAAGCATATACAATTTCTAGGGCACTATGCAGAGTACAAACTTTAAACTTTCTTTTCCAGCAAAGAAGTGCTAATGAGGGGGTGTGTATCAATATGGTCTTAAAGTTAAGCCAATTTCTATTTATCTCTTATTTATCATCCATCTATCTATCTGTCTATCTATCTAGTTAACTATTTAGTTATCTACTGAGTTAACTCAGCGCTTTAATTGAAAACCCTGAGATCAAGACCTGAGCTGAGATCAAGAGTCGGATGCTTGACTGACTGAGCCACCCATGCCTCCCTCCATTCTTTTTTAAAGAAAAATTTTCTTAGCAACTTCAGTATTTTATAGTAACAACAAGCAGTAAACTGTTTGCTATGTGTCTCTCAACTCATTTCAGTAGACACAGTTGAAGAGAATTGCACAGTTGACCTTTAATTAGATTCTTTCCTGAGATTAATGATGAAGCCTTGATGGGCATTCTAGCCACTAGGGAATTGAAATCTGAGACTGTTTTCTCCAAGAATTGGGTGTAAAGAGGGAGAATAGAAACTGCCGGCAAAATTCTGACTTATGTCACCACGATGCTCATTTGTTTAAAGCGAAGGTTTTAGTTTTCAATAATCTCTCACTCAATAGATTTCTATTTCAGTTATTTTTACTTTTCCCCCATTTTCTTTTTTTAATGTTTCAAGTTTTTATTTAAATTCTAGTTAGTTAACATATAGTGTAATATTAGTTTCAGGAGTAGAATTGGTGATTCATCACTTACACTTAACATACAACGCCCAGTGCTCATCACAGCAAGTGCCCTTCTTAATCCTCATCACCCATCTAGTCCATTCCCCCGCCCACCTCCCCTCCAGCAACCCTCAGTTTGTTCTCTATAGTTAAGAGTCTCTCTTATGGTTTGCCTCCCTTTCTTTTTGTTTTTCCTTTCCCTTATGTTCATCTATAATGTTTCTTAAATTCCACGTATGAGTGAAATCGTATTTATCTCTGACTGACTTATTGTGCTTAGCATAATACACTCTAGCTCCATCCATGTTGTTGCAAATGGCAAGATTTCATTCTCTTTGATTGCTGAGTAAATATTCCATTTTATATATATATCTATCTATATATATATAATCTATATATATATATATATATCCACATCTTCTTTATCCATTCATCAGTGGATAGACATTTGGGCTCTTTTCATACTTCCCAATTGTTAATAGTGCTGCTATAAACATCAGGGTGCATGTACTCTTTTGAAGCAATGTTTCTGTAACTTTTGGGTAAATGCCTAGTAGAGCAATTGCTGGGTCACAGGATAGTTTTATTTTCACCTTTTTGGGGAACCTCCATACAGTCTTCCAGAGTCGCTGCACCACTTTGCATTCCCACCAACAGTGTATGAGGGCTCCCCTTTCTCTGTATCCTCACTGACACCTGTTATTTCCTGTGTTGTTAATTTTAGCCATTCTGACAGGAGTCAGGTGGGATCTCACTGTAGTTTTGATTTGCATTCCCCTGATGATGAGTGATGTTAAGCATCTTTTCATGTCTGTTAACCATCTGGATGTCTTCTTTGGAAAAATGTCTATTCATGTCTTCTGCCCATTTTTTAACGGGGTTATTTGTGTTTTGGGTGTTGAATTTGATAAGTTCTTTATAGATTATGGATAGTAACCCTTTATCCAATATGTCGTTTGCAAATATTTTCTCCCATTCTGAAGGATGTCTTTCAGTTTTGTTGTTGCCTTTGCTGTGTAGAAGCTTTTAATTTTGATGAAGTCCCAGTAGTTCATTTTTTTTCATTTTCTACTGTTCCCTCCTTTCTCAGAAGCTTCTTGGCATTGTTGTTAAAACAGGGAACTAAGCTTTGAGTCATAAATGGGACTAAAAACAAGGAAATATTTAAACTTGAAAGGGAAATGTCAGCATCCCTCCATCCTTTTCTAAATCTTTATCTATATGGCAGGAAAAGCATTACGTAAACCTTTAGTGATCCATGGTGGACTTGGTTCTACAATGATCAGATAATGACTTGAGTTTCTGAGCTTCACAAAAGATTATCCTGGAACAACATCACACTGAACTAGCTTTGTATTCTGTTTCATGTAATTGCATAAGAGCTGTGTGGACGTCCCATATGCCAATAGGAACAGTAGAGCTGTTATGGGAATTTTTCAAATGAAGACTTTGTAGGGAATGCCTTGAAGACAGTGTCATTATGATTCTTGATTTGTGTCTTCTCTGATTCCCACCTACCCACCCTTGAGGAGGAGCATAAGAATAAATTTTCCAAAGGAAAACACCCAGGTACCAAACAAAGCATTGGACTCCTTGTTTGTTTTTTTAATTAATGCTTTTGGATAGTGATTTTTCAAGGCTCAGGCAAGTTCATTATGATTCTAGGTTTTCCCAAGTCTACTTTGTATACTGATCTATGGAAATAGATATCTCTCTTTTAGAGAAAGTCTTACCACATTCTTCAGCCCAGAGTTTGAGTGCTGTGTTTAAAAAGTACTAAGAGGCCGGAGCACCTGGGTGGCTCAGTCGGTTGAGTGTCTGATTTCAGCTCAGATCATGATCCTGCAGTTTGGGAGTTCAAGCCCCACATCAGGGGCACTGCTGTCAGCACAGAGCCCACTACAGATCCTCTGTCCCCCTCTCTGTGCCCCTCCCCACTCGCACTCTCCTCCAAAATAACTATTTAAAAAAAATTAAAAAAGTAGTAAGAGACCACCTATGTCAACAGCAGGAGGACTTACGGATTTCTGGAATCTCTGGAATCTTCTACGTAGTTTTGCTCATGATTGGATGAAATAATAAACAAAGAGTCACTAATTTGCCATTCATTGTGGGAAGTGACAAGGTGTGCTTATCACTAAGTAGACAGGAAGGACCCTATGAAGTCAAAAGACAATAAAATACTTGCTTGTATTAGAAACGCCAGTACATCTTTAAGTGAAAGCTTGGTCCCTAGCAGGTCTGGTGGGGAAGATTAGATTAGTTGCCTATTCTAATTGGCCAAATAAGAACCTGAATGTGAATATGAAGTTTTGGGATCTGGGCATAATTTTATACAAGGGATGAATGGTCGATGTTTCCAGTAGTGACTCACTTTTCCATGACAATGCCATTTACCTTGAAAACATGAACAGCCAGCTGTTCCCAGTCACTTTACGGCTTTTGAATGTGAAATATACAATTTAAGCCCTTTCAGGAAGCAATTTGGTTTTTCTCGTTCCAAAAGACTGCTAAATTAGCATTCGTAGGCATTTTGCTTACATCATCATTATATGGAAACAAGCATGTGATAAAGACTTTCACTTAAAAGTGATCACTTAAATTATAATTATCACAACTTATTATTAAGTGATTATTTACATGTATTCGTATAATAGTGGCAAGATAAAATTTCACAGCATTTAATTAACAAAATTAAAACATTGTCAAGGCAAAAATGGTTGACATAGTCCCAGTTGTTCCCCATCCTCTCACTCTCCCTCTCTCATCCAGCCCCCCTCTCTCTCTCTCTTTCTCTTTCTCTCCCCTTTTCTCTCTCTTACATATAGATATGGTTGTATATCATATATCATAGAGATATGTGTGTATATATGTGTGTGTCATCTATACATATATGTGTCATATCAGATATGTGTATGATATAATACACACAGACACACACATCTATACATCTGTAACACACATTCAGGATTTTCTCAGAGCATCTCTTTTCCTATTTAATACTTATAATTCCAGACCTGAATCTACCCAGAAATGAGTCCTTAGTCCCCCTTCTTTGCCAATGAGAAAAAATCTAACCACTGCTGTGGTTGCCCATGTATAGTTGGTCCTGTGGCTCTCAAACACCAGAGGAGAATGTTTTTTACATCACTATTGATGTTCCATCCTTGTAGAGGGAATCCCATCAGTCTAAACCTTGGCCTCTATACACCGTTTTACTTGGTCTGATGAGGGGAGAGAAATGGCATAAAGTGATAGATAAATCTGGAAAGAAGAATTTAGGCATGCTTGGCTTAGCTCCTCTCTTTTTCCTTTTGGGGATCAGCTGCCCAAAGGAAGCAGAAATTCAGTTGTCCTTCTATAGAATCATGCTCTGCTCTGAGTCTTAGTGCTCTTCGAATGGGAATAGTAACTCTCTGCATATCCAGGGCTTAGTTACTAGGCCCCTGTGGCCCTGCCACCAAAGCATATCCTCTCACTTAGACTTTAGGATGGAGTTTCCCAGTTGATGTTCTGTGAAAAGCCTCAGGGATCTCAAAATATCAATCCTCTCAGGAATTAGGATGACTCAGTGAGCTTTTATGGTAGCCAGTCCACTTTACCATTCATTACTGGACATAAGAAGCCTTAGCTGTTTATCCATTCTCCTAAAAACAATATCATGTTCTCTATGTGCCCTGAGGCAAAAAAAAAAAAAGTTTGGAAAACAAACATTTTTATCAGCAAGAAAGGTGATATTTTGATCCTTCATGTGCTTCTCTCTTGTCTTAACTTGTTTAAACCAGAGTAGGAAAGAAGGCTACTCTTTATTGAGCTGCCTCAGAGATGTCAACTTTGGGGCTTATAGAATAATCTTTGCCTATTTTTCCCTCCTCTCTGAGACTGACCCTTCATTTTTCTCCTGCTGCATCTAAGTCTTTAGAATGTGGCTATTCCTTTTGGGTGCTCTGTTGGTATGCAATGCCTTCTTGTTTTCTCCCCTGTTTGCAACAACTGGCATTTTCTGTGTATGTTCATTGCTTCACCTCATGCCAATACTTCTTTGTAAAAATGGGTATTTCTCAACAAAAATATAATGAATAGCATGGGGCTATGGTGTCAGATAAACTTGGTTTGGATTCTCAAGCACTTCATTTGACCTTAAGCGTAATATGTAAACATTTAAAAACTTCAGTTTCCTCATATATCCTGTGGGTATATTAATTGTGCCCAACTTATTAGTCATGAGGAGTAAATAAGATTGAGAATATATGTATAACATACAATATTGTGTTTGGCTTAGAGTGCGTGTTTGGTAAGCATTAGCTATTATCACATTAAGGATACAGACATGCCAGAAGTAAGTAGCTTAGAAATCCTAGGGATGTCCTATAATACCTACTTCTTCATTAATTAAAAAAGAACAACTTTTGGGACAACTGGATAGCTTAGTCAATTTAAGTCCAACTTTGGCTCAGGTCATGATCTCACCGTTTGTGGATTTGAGCCCCATGTCGGGCTTTGCGCTGACAGCATGGAGCTTTCTTCGGATTCTTGGTCCCCCTCTTTCTCTGCTCCTTCCCTGCTCGCATGCCCTCTCTCCCTCTCTCTCAAAAATAAATAAACATTAAAAAAAACCTTTTGTCCATCTTGTTAAATCATAGATAATTGGATAATTAGAAATCATAAATAGAATTAAAAGTAAAAGTTGTCATTTTCTTTGTGTGCAACAGAAAAAATACAAAAACAGGCAAAAAGATTACACGAATTCAGCAATCTGAGGTCATTAAGTGTAAGGGGAAACCTTCAATGGTTTCTGATAGCATCACTTACAGAAAAGGAGAAAGATTTGTATTGATCATCTTGTTCATGACTCATAAAGAATGTTACTGTGGAGCATGAAAAGTAAAGGAAGTTGCTGGAGCATTTTGGAATCACTTCTCTTAAAGTAGTCACAACAAATTCTCATAACGGGAAGCCCTTTATAGAAAGTTACTTGTGAGGAATGCTCTCTAATGATGCCAGTGAAGGAGATACTCTTGAAAGAATAACTTTTATATGCACATTGCTTTTAATTGATTAAAAAAACTTATTTTGACCTCATAACACCCTTATGAGGTATCTGGTCAGGTATGGTCATCTCCATGTGAAAAATAAAGAAATGCAGATGAGGAAAACTTGAAAGGTTTCTGAAACTAGAGATTTCTCTCCACAGAGATGGCCAAGCTGAGAAGCTGCAGCCCACCCCCTTCTCTTAAAAATGTTCTTATTATATTTATCAAATAGTTTTTTTCTGATAATCCATATCTTATCATTATTTTTAAAGTCTATTTATTAATTTATTTATTTAGAGAAAGCGTGAGTAAGGGAGGGGCAGAGAGGGAGAGAGAGAGAACCCCAAGCAGGCTCCACCCCTTTAACATGGAACTGATGTGGGGCCCGAACTCACCAACCGTGAGATCATGACCTGAGTCAAAATTAGATGCTTAACTGACCGAGCCACCCAAGCATTCCCATTATTTTTCTTATTATTTGAACTTTCTTCCTTTTTTCAAAGTAGAATTTAATAAAATTTCATTTTACAGAAAATGACCTAAGTTTCATCTGGTTTGCTATACTAGCCATGACGATATTTTTAAATGATGGCATTAAGACAAATAATAAAGTTCCTGCTCCTTAAATGTCATAAACATCTGTGTATTAGCTTATACAACCCTCACAAGTAATCGTGCAATATAGGTATTCTTGTCCCCATTTTACCTATTAAGAAAACACAAAAATATGAATCCAGGTATTTGGATCTTCAAAACCCATGTTATTTCTAGGCTCACATGTTATTTTCCACGAGTCTTCAGTCTTTTGCTATCAAGAATGACCCAGAGCCAGAACAGCGAAGAGTATTGAATTTATCTATAAATATCCTTGGCTCACCTTCAAGGAAATGTGACTTCAAAACAAAGCATGTTATGTGGAAAAAGCCTGATAGATGCTTTAAAATTTGGAAAATGTTTCAGCTTTTCTGAGAGGTACATTCAACACATACAGAGTTCAGTAGACCCTGAACTTCAGTTGTTCCCGAGAATCTAACCAGAAGAAATCTCTGCTGAATCAAGAAATACTTGCAGGGCGTCTTCGGAGAATTATAAACCATTGCTCTTATAATCACCATCAATCCCTGCCATCCCCTATAAAGAGAGTATGCTGAAATGCTATTCGTCAGATTCTGGTCTATACAGAAAAAATGTAAAACGCAATGAAGAGCAGGTCAGGGTGAAAGTAAGAGGCAAACACAAACCAGCTGCCTTGTTTCTTCTCCTTTCAAGGACATGAATATCACATACCCAGTTTCTATATATAAGAGGAGCTGGGGACCTGGATATGCTACAGTTAAGAAAGGAGCAGAGAGGTCTCTTGTTCAGTTTATGTCTTGGAGCCCCCAAATATCTATATTTAAAAATATGAGCCCTGCTTTCAGAACATGAATATATATCAAGTTCCTTTACTGTGATCATACTTTCCATGAAGGCTCAGGTATGGTTCAGGAATGAAGGGGACGTTACAACTTTGAATCAGCCCATTTTAGTGTACTTGCTACCTCAGGAAAAAGTGCTTTTTTTCTTCTGCTATTATTGATGATAGAGATAAGAGGAATAAATACTTAGAAGAGGATTCATTGTGCCCTACCATTTTAGCTAACAGCTGGCCCATTGCCATGCTAAATAAAGGGAGGGACACAGAAGAAAACCTAGAGGGGGAGACCTTGCCCTGAGTAAACTGAACAAACTCGTTGGAGAGCGAAGGCTTACATCAATGAAGTTATCACTCATAGTTGCCGCTGATGTAGAGTGAAAATTCTCTTTCTCAGGAAATCACAACCTAAATTGGACAAATAATCTACTGTGTGAAACAATCAGAAATGTACCCAAGTGGACTTACAGGACTAGCAGGCTGGCATGACTAACATAATGAGTGCTTTGTGTCATATTCAGACATCCTCAAGTGTTTCAGCGGAAACTTTCTGGAACAGGCGAATGCTCGAAAAGGGGTAGTGGGAGGGTGGGGTACAATCCTGTTAACCCTGCTGGTTTGATCTTGCTTTATCTGATGGTCTGTGGGCTCTCTTGTCCTTTCTCATCCTTTTGATAGAGGATCCTAAACAACCGTAATAAGAAGTGCTGATACCGAGGACCTAAATCCCTTAGGTGTGACACCTTCCGCTGCTCAGCATTCGAGAAAAGTGATGTCTGTGCCTGTCTGTCTGCCAGTTTTCTCTCACTACAGATGATTCCTTTTCTTCTTTGAGCCTCAGTGCTTTACATCGCCTAAGGATAAGCCTGGCACTTTTTACAATCCATGATCCAATTAGCAGAGAAGGGAGCAGCTCAGCTTTGCAACAACACACAGACTCTGGTATGAGCCCCACAGAGAAAAAGCAACACATTAGATACTCTTTCTGCCTAGCTGTCTACCTGTTTTCTCTGTGATCTTAGAGCAAAGGCCTGGGGAACTTTGTTAGCTGCCCAAGGTTACCATTCAAGTCTGGGTGGATGGAAAGGGAATTATGTAAAATGTTTCTATTGGTGCAGGTTCACGAAATACCTCCCACAACCCGGACATTTCTAATAACCATTTACTATATATATTCTGAGAAACAGGAAAAGAGAATTTTACTTGAGGATAAAACTCCCAGGAACTAAAAGGTACCAGTATGCATAACTTCTCACTTTTTTTTTTAATCCTGAAGCTTGGAAATTCTACTTCCTGTATATAAATTGCCTGCAGGGTGAAGAGGAGGAAATGATGGTCCTGTTTTTGAAATAGAACAGAACTTAAAATGATCTTAGTTCATTGAATGTTTTAAGAAGTATTGCTCATGCAACCATATTTGTTCAGGACTGGAGGAGATAGATGCAAAGAAACACAGGATTCTTTTCCTGATCTCTAGGGCTGTATATTTAGGTGAGATATTTACCATTCACACATTCTCAATTTGCTGCTTGCAGGCATCAGTTTGTCTAGTGGTTCTCCAGCAAGTACAGTACCACTAACCAGTGATTTTTCTAGATTTTTGTTTGTTTGTTGTTATTTGTTTTATAACTGGAGTGTTATAATACGGTGTGTGGCATTATATGTGATGTAGGAATCACCTTAGGGATCAAAGATGCTAAACATCTTGCAATGCCCCTAAAAGAAAAAAAAAAAAGTCCAATCCAAAATGTCAGAAGCATCCCTCCTATTTAAAATTAAGAAACACTATGTAGCCTTTTCCATATTAACTTCAGGCTCTGTGCCGTGATCTATCCCCTTGGCCTGTTCTTTAGGACAGCAAAGCAGAAATGCTGTGTTGGGGACTATACCAGCCAGCTTAGGTAAGCTATACAGAAATAACAAACAAGCCAGCAATTTCAGTGGCTTGAAACAATAAGGTTCATTTCTCACTCATGCCCCATATCCATTTTGGTGTCTCTTTGGGCTCTTACCCATGTATTCTATATCTGGGGTCCAGGCTAAAGGATAGCCTTTTCCTGGCACATTGTCAGTTGGGAGTCAGAATAGGAATGGAGAATCATGAATTGGATTTTAAACTTCTGCTTGAGTGATACATCATTTCCACTCTTATTTTATTGACTACTGCAAATCATATGATCAAGCCTAATACCAGTGTGGCACAAGTGAATTAATCCTCTTTCAGGGAGACACAGAAATATTTTGAACAATAACACAATCCACTTTAGAGAAGGTGGGACGGAGGAAGAGGTTTCTATTATAGCAAAATTTCTTAAAATGGGCTCTAGAAACAAAATCTACCTCTGATTACTAACCCAGAACAAGTCTGATTCCCTTAGATCCAAGCTTCAGAAGAATAAGCTAGAAACTCAATGGGAAGAATGAAAAATCATATCAATTTTGTCTATGTCAAAAGTATATTTCTATCTTTAGGAATCCACCAGCCCTAAAAGCATTATGGTCTGGTCTCTCAATCCCTCTTATACCTTTCTGAAAGTGAGTGCACCTTAGCAAAGATTTTGTAGCTTCCATAATCCTCATTTTCTTCCTCCCTATCTAGCTGCTCCATGTTGACAAGTAAGTGTGAATAATCATGAGGATTTTCTTTGGGGCCCTCATTTTTTTTTTCATCTTTGTGCTCTCCCTTAGAGAGTGTGTCTAATTTTGACACTACTGATCAATAAATGATTTTTGAATCTGAGTGGCCTTTCTTCTAAGCTTCAGTGACACGTTTTCTTTTAGCTATTGAACTTTCTCATCATCAAATCAACAACACTTGAAACCGAACTGGCCTTTTTCAACACCCTTTATTGTGCCCCTACTGCCAAATTAGACTCGCCTTCTAGTTCTATCAGCAGTGCTACCATTTTCCTAGCTATGCAGGCTTAAACCTTTGTATTACCTTTTGGACTTAACTCTCCTTGGCCTTCACTCGATTCCATACAAATAATCACTGCTTCCTGTCAATTATCCGTGCACATTTTCTCTTTTTATCAGTCCTTACTTGGGGAGAGGGGCTCAAAAACACATTTTCCAGGGTGGCTCAGTCAGATAAACATCCAACTTCACCTCAGGTCATGACCTCATGGTTCGCCAGTTCGAGCCCCGTGTCGGGCTCTGTGCTGACAGCTCAGAGGCTGGAGCTGCTTTGGATTCTGTGTCTCCCTCTCTCTCTCTCTCAAAATAAATAATAAACATGAAAAAAAAATTTTTAAATCACATTGTTTCCAAATGGGAAGAGTATCCTGTGTACCAGAAATAGAATAGTTAATTCATCTTCATAAATGAAGGGCTATAAATATGAACCCCAAATTGTATTTACAAATTATTAATTTAATATTTATTATTTAAATGATAATATTCTCATTTTATGGCATACAAACAGTGGTGCCAGTTGATTAACTCTACAGTCACTCTGTTGCACACTGGGGATACCAAGTGGACACACAGCTGACACATTTAATGATACCACCAACATTGTTGAACACAACAGGATTTTATTAATAAGAAAAAAAGGTGTAAGTTATATGTTTTCTGAAAGAACTTAGAAGCTGGTATTGTAAATTAGGTAAATCTCAAAAATCCTTCAACTACTAAAATTGATTATTAGAGTATAGAAACTGTTTTGACAAGCTTGTGTTAAAATGTTATACTCTGTATGTAGAAGCAAACCTATAAAAATTGTCTTCTTAGACAATGTGTGTAATTTTTGCTGGTTTTCAGTTGATTAGTAAGGACAAAATTTTCTCATTCTTTTTATATTCTTTACGTATCTAAGTTGGGTATGATTTCTCATGGATGTCATTGTGATACATGATTTTAGAATTTTTTTATTCTTCTGGAATTTTAACATAGGAAAATTGAAACTTTGATTTTACAAAATTCTCATAGGAAATGAAGAATTTTGAGATAGAAATTTCCTTCAACGATGCATTGTTTAAATAGATTAAAATAAATAAAAGTTAAATAAAATTGTTGATTTTTAAGTTACAAATACTGGAGCACTAAATACAATCATCAAATTTAAATTTAAAGACATAAGCTAGTACCTCTTATTCTTCTTTGGATTATAATTGAAATTTTATAAACATTTACTGTTTCAAAGAAGGCATTATGTTCCCCTTGAAGCTATTTGGCTAATACAAAATCTCTTCATATTACTATTTATTCATCCCTTGAAAGTTCTCCAGTTTTACAATTAAAATGAATTGTTTTGACAATGATTGCTGTGCTTTATTTTACCTCTCTTGTCTACACCCTCTAATGGCTGTATGCTCCCTGGCGATCTGTGAACCTCTCTGCTTCAAGTTTCTCATCTATAGTGGAATACATATGGTTCTTAGGAAAATTATTGGCATTTGGCAAAACTTTACCTATACTAAAAGTGATGGGTTTTGTTACTGATGTGCCATGCATGTGTTTTGTTTGCATAAGTTATTAAAAGTCATTATCACCTTAATTTATCATTGAGGAAACTGAAGCTCAGATTCGTCCAGAGATTCACTTTAGTAGTAAAGCCAATTTGAATATATGTTCGTGTGGCCCCACAGACAATTTTTCTTCTCTGATTCTCAAGATCAATGAGTGTTGTTCTCAGGATTCAAAACATATGGAAAACTTAGATAAACCATGAGATTCGTAAGTAATTATGAATTCTGAAGATAGTGCTAAAACCTTTCACTTCTCACTGAAGTGTAAGCTGCACTTGTTTTGTTATTTACATCTAACTAGGTTGTGTATCTCATTTCCCCTAACAGGTTGTAAACTTTCTGAGGGAAGAGACTAGAGAGTGTACTACTCTGGTATTATTTGCAATACTTAGTAAAATGTTATGATAATATTTTAAATATAAAGGTTTTTAATAGTTTAAATTGATTTAATTAATGTGGAAACAATACTGTGATATGGACAGGAAAGAGACTATCTTTACCAATGAGGAAATTTAGAAGGAGTGAGGTCAAGGAATTTATCTAAGATCACACATCTTGGTCACAGAATCCTGGGTTCATATTATCAGTAAATCCTGATTAAGTGTGTGTTGAATAAAGAAACTCATCCTTGAGACTCCTGAGTATGGAACCAAGACGGAAGAGTACTGTCATAAATTTTCAAAATTGTCTTACAACATATTCCAATTTTTCAAATGTTTTAAAATTCTAATTAGTTAACATAAGAAATAGTACATTATAGTTTCAGGTATATAATTTAATGATTCAGCACTTCCATACATCACAAGTGCACTCCTTAATCCCCATCACCGATTTAACCCATCCCACCACCCCCTCCTCTCTGGTAACCATCAGTTTGTTCTCTATAGTTAAGAGTCTGTTTCTTGGTTTGCCTGTCTCTTTTTTCCCATATGAGGGAAATCATGTGGTATTTGTCTTTCTCTGACTGACTTATTTCACTTAATATTAGCATAATATGCTCTTGTTCCATCCATATCCTTGCAAATGGCAAGATCTCATTCTTTTTATGGCTGATATACTTACATACATACATACATACATACATACATATATACACACCTCTCCTCTTTATCCATTCATCAGTCAGTGATCCTTTGGGCTATTTCCATAATTTGGCTATGTAAATAATGTTGGTATAAATATTGGGGTGCTTGTGCCCCTTCAAATTAGTATTTTTGTTTTCTTTGGGTAAATACCTAGTAGTGCAATTGCTGGATTGTAGGATAGTTCTATTTTTAACTTTTGAGGAACCTCCATATTGTTTTCCACAGTGGCTGCACCAGTTTGCATTCCCATCAACAGTGCAAGAGGGTCCCCTTTCTCCACTTCCTTGCCAACACCCATTGTTTCTTTTTAAAAATTTTTTTATTTTAGCCATTCTGACAGGTGTGAGGTGATACAACATTAGAGTTTTGATTTGTGTTTCCTGATGATCAGTGATGTTGAGCATCTTTTCATGTGTCTGTTAGCCATCTGAATGTCTTCTTTGGAAAAATGTCTATTCATGTTTTCTGCTCATTTTTAAGCTGGGTTATTTAGTTTTTGAGTGAAGAGTTTTATAAGTTCTTTATATATTTTGGATACTAGCCCTTTATCAGAAATATCATTTGCAAATGTCTTCTCCCTTTCTGTAGGTTGTCTTTTAGTTTTGTTGTTTCCTTTGCTATGCAGAAGCTTTTCATCTTAATGAAGGCCCAATAGTTAATTTTTACTTTTGTTTCCCTTGCCTCAGGAGATGTATCTTGTAAGAAGTTGCTATGGCCAGTGTCAAAGAGGTTACTGCTTGTGTTCTCCTCTAAGATTTTGATGGTTTCCTGGCTCACATTTATATCTTTCATGAATTTTGAATTTATTTTTGTGTAGGATATAAGAAAGTGGTCCATTGTCATTCTTTGGCATGTTGCTATCCAGTTTTCCCAACACCATTTGTTGAAGAGACTCTTTTACCCATTGGATATTCTTTCATACTTTGTTCAAGATTACTGGACTCGATAGTTGTGGATTCATTTCTGGGTTTTCTATCCTGTTCCATTATGTGTCTATTTTTCTGCCAGTACCGTACTGTTTGGATAACTATAGCTTTGTAAGAGAACTTGAAATCTGGAATTGTGATGCTGCCAGGTTTGCTTTTCTTTTTCAAGATCACTTTAGCATTTTGGGGTCTTTTGTGGTTCCATAAAAATTTTAGGATTGTTTGTTTTAGCTCTGTGAAAAATTCGGTGGTGATTTTGATAGGGATTGAATTAAATGCAGAGATTTCTTTGGATAGTTATAGACATTTTAACAATATTTGTTTTTCCAATCCATGAGCATGGAATGTCTTTCCATTTCTTTGTGACATCTTTAATTTCTTTCATCAGTAATTTTTAGTTTCCACAATATAAATCTTTTACCACTTTGGTTAGGTTTATTCCTAGTTATCTTATTATTTTTGGTGCATTTATAATTGGGTTGATTCCTTAGTTTCTCTTTCTGCTGCTTTGTTATTGGTATGTAAATGCGATACTGAATTTGTGTATCCGTTCTAGCAACTTTTTGGTGGAAACTTTCAGGTTTTCTATATAATCACGTTCAGGTTTTCTATATAGAGTATCATGTTATCTGCAAATACTGAAAGTTTGACTTCGTCCTTGCTGATTTGGACACCTTTTGTTTCTTTGTTGTCTGATTGCTGTGGCTAGGACTCCCAGTACTGTGTTGAATAACTAACAGTGGTGAGAAGGGACATCCCTGTCTTGTTCCTGACCATAAAGGAAAAGCTCTCAGTTTTTCTGCATCGAGGATGATATCAACTGTGATTTTTTTTCATATATGGCCTTTATTATGTTGAGGTATTTTCTCTCTATCCCTACTTTGTTGAGGATTTTTATCATGAATAGATATTGTGGGGTGCCCGGGGGCTCAGTTGGTTAAGTGTCCAACTTTGGTTCACAATCATGATCTCGCTGTTTGTGGATATGAGCCCCACGTTGGGCTTTGTGCTGACAGCTTGGAACCTGCAGCCTGCTTTGGATTCTGTGTCTCCCTCACTCTGCCCCTCCCCTGCTCACACTCTGTCTCTCTCTCTCTCTTTTTCTCTTAAAAATAAATACTCATTTTAAAAATTTGAAAAATAAATGAATGGATGTTGTACTTTGTCAAATGATTTTTCTGCATCTATTTGAAGGATTATATGGTTCTTATCCTTCCTTTTATTAATATGGTATATCGGGGAGCCTGGGTGGCTCAGTTAATTAAGCATCTGACTCTTGGTTTTAGCTCAGGTCATGATCTCATGGCTTCGTGGGTTGAAGCCCCCCATCGGGCTCTGTGCTGGCAGTGCAGAGCCTGCTTGAGATTCTGTCTCTCTCCCTGTGCTCTCTCTGTCCCTCACCCCCTTGCACTGTCTCTCTCTAAAGATAAATAAATAAAAATTTTAAAAATGTGGTATGTCATGTTGATTGATTTGCAAATATTGACCCAGTGTTGCAGTGCAATAATAAATCCCACTTGATCATGATGAATGATTCCGTTAATGTACTGTTGGATTTAGCTTGCTAGTATTATATTGAGAATTTTTGCATCCATGGTCATCAGGGCTGTTGGTCTGTAGTTTTCTTTTTTAGTAGTGTCTTTGTCTGGTTTTGGTATTAGGATAATGCTGACCTCATAGAATGATTTTGGAATTTCCCCTTCCTTTTCAATTTTTTTGGAATAGTTTGAGAAAAATAGGTATTAATTTTTTTTAATGTTTGATAAAATTTGCATGTGAAGTCATCTGGCCCTGGACTTTTGTTTGTTGGGAGATTTCTCATTATTGATTCAGTTTCTTTGCTGGTTATCAGTCTATTTCAATTTTGGTAGTTTATATGTTTCTAGGAATTTATCTGTTTTTTTCTAGGTTGTCCAATTTGTTAGCATGTAGTTTTTCATAATATTCTCCTAATTATATTTGTATTTCTGTTGTGTTCGTCATTATTTCTATTTTCTCATTTGCGATTTTATTTGTTTCTGTCTTTTCTCCTTCATTTTTGATAAGTCTTGATGGGTTATCAATATTCATTTTTTTTCAAAGATTCAGTTCCTGGTTTCATTGATCTGTTTTATTGTCTTGTTTGGTTTTTAGTTTCTATATCATTTATTTCTGCACTATTATATATTTATTTCCTTCCTTCTGCTGGTCGTAAGCTTTATCTATTATTCTTTTTCTAGCTCCTAAATTTACGTGTAAGGTTAGGTTGTTAATTTGAGATTTTTCTTGCTTCTTGAGGTAAGCCTGTATTGTGTAATTCCCTCTTAGGACTACTTTTGCTGCACATTGTTAGACCACTGTGTTTTCATTGTCATTTGTTTCTATGCATTTTTTTTATTCCTTCTTTGATTTCTTGGTCGATCCATTCATTGTTTAGTAGCATATTGTTTTAACCTCCCTGTATTTGTGGTCTTTCCAAACTTTTTTTTGTGGTTGATTTCAAGTTTTATAGCATTGTGGTCATAAAATATGCAGGGTATGATCTCAGTCTTTTTATACATGTTGTGCCTGATTTGTGACCTAGTATGTGGTCTGTTCCAGAGAATGTCCAACTGGAAAAGAATGTGTATTCTGCTATTTCAGGATGGAATTTTTTTTAACGTTTATTTATTTTTGAGAGACAGAGACAGAGCATGAGCAGGGGACGGGCAGAGAGAGAGGGAGACACAGAATCTGAAGCAGGCTCCAGGCCCTGAGCTGTCAACACAGAGCCCGATGCGGGGCTCAAACTCAAAGACTGCGAGATCGTGACCTGAGCCGAAATTGGCCGCTTAACCAACTGAGCCACCCAGACGCCCCAGGATGGAATGTTTTGAATATATCTGTTAAGTCCATCCAGTCCAGTGTGTCATTCCAGGCCATAATTTCCTTATTGATTTTCTGCTTAGATGATCTGTCCATTGATGTAAGTGGAATGTTAAAGACCCCTTCTATTATTGTATTACTATCAATTAGTTCCTTTATGTTTGTTATTATTTATATATTTGGGTGCTTCCATGTTGGGTGAATAAATATTTACAATTGTTAGATCTTCTTGTTGAATTTCCCCTTTATTATGATATAGTACTCTTGTTCATCTCTTGTTACAGCCTTTCTTTTGAAGTCTAGTTTGTCCAATATTAGTATTGCTAGCCCAGCTTTCTTTTGACAAACTATTTTAATTTTTTAATATTTTTAGGACTGGCATTTATTTTACTTCAGAAATTTCAAATGACATAAATAATAACAACACAACAAAAGCAATAATAATAAAAGTAAGCAGCAACTAACATCTATTTAGTATTTACTATGTCCTAGCACTATGTTGAACATTTACATGTAGTATTTTATTTAATACTCATTATTCATGTACCTATGAAGGAGATGTAACTTTTGAAACTTTCAGTAAAGTATAAGCATACATAAAGAAAAAGGCACAGGGATGCCTGGGTGTCTCAGTCAGTTAACTGTCCAAATTAGGCTCAGGTCATGATCTCATGGTTTGTGAGTTCGAGCCTGCACTGGGCTCTGTGCTGACAGCTCAGAGCCTGGAGCCTGCTTCAGATTCTGTGTCTCCCTCTCTGTCTGCCTTTCCCTGCTTGTGCTCTCTCTCTTTCTCTCTCTCTCTCTCTCTCTCTCTCTCTCTCTCGAAAATAAACTATATTTAAAAAATGAAAAGGCACATATATTATGTAAATGTTCACAAAATGAATACACCTAAGTAAACAATATTCAAACAAAAAAGTAAGCATTAATTACGAGAAACCCAGAAGCCCTCCTTGTATGTCTTCCAGACTGTATCTTCCCCATAGTAGCCACTTAACCTATCTTCTAACTGCACAGATTAGTGCTGCCTCTATTTGAGCATCTTATAAACAAAATGATACAATCTGAGGTTTTAGTGCTTAGACCCTTCTTTTTTAATACTGTTTTTGTGAGAATCATCCATATTGTTGCATGTAACAATACTTCTTTATTAACATTGATATATAATGTTTTATTGTGTTTTCTTACTGCTTCGTAACATACTACCCTCAATGCAGTAGATTAAAGTATAATCATTTTATTATACTCAAGATCTTGTGGGACAAGAAGTTGGGCAGATCTTGGCTGGCCAGTGCTTCTGCTCCATGTGGCACTAACTGAGTTCACTCATTGATATGTTGCTATGGATGGGCTGGTGTGAAAGACTTATGAAAGATTTACCAAATTCTAGAAAACTGAAAGGAATGGCTGGAAGGCTAGGCTTAGCTGGGAATGTCCCAGTATAAAAGTAAAAAATCTGTGGAAGATACTGTTAAAATGTTAAGAGAATGAAAAGACAAACCATCAGTTAGAAAATATTTGCAAAACACATGTCTGATGTAGTAGGCAGAATACTACCCTCTGTGCCCTCCCCCCCCCAAAAATGTTCATGTCCTAATCTCTGAAACATGTGAAAATGTTATTTACAACAAAAATGGGGCTTTGAAGATGTCACCTAGAAGCACCTTGAGATGGGGAGAATATCCTGGATTTCGTAGTAAAGATATTCTAGAATATCTTTAAAAGCAGAAAACCTTTCCCAATAGTGTACAGGAAGACCTGACTATGCAAGAGTGGTCATAGTGTCGTGTGTTTCTGGCTTTGAAGATGGAGGAGAGAGAACATGAACCAAGGAATGTGGGCAATCTCTAGAAGATGGAAAAGCAAGGAAATGGAGTCTCCTATAGAGTCTAGAAGAAGAAATCATAGCCACCCTCACACAGTGATTTTAGCCCAGCAAAACCTTTGTAAGACTTCTGACATACAGAAATATAAAGATAATAACCATTTGTTGTCATAAGGTTACTAAGTTTGTGGCAATTTGTTATGGAAGCCGAAGAAAGCCAAGAGATCTGATTAAAGGCTTCTATCCACAACACATACACAAAGCATTAAAAGTCAACAATAAGAAAACAAAAAACCCTATTAAAATTTGAGCAAAAGATCTGCCATAGACACCTCAACAAAAAATTTATACAGAAGCCAAATAAGTATATGAAAGGATGCATAACATCATTTTTTTATTAAGGAAATTCAAGTTAAAACCACAGTGAGATACCATCCCACACCTAACAGAATAGTTAAAACCCATCCAGTTGATGGCAGGAATTCAGAAAAGCATAAACTCCCATCATTACTGATGGTAATGCAGTGTAATACAGCCACTTTGAAAGATTGGCAGTTTCTTATGAAACTAAACACAGTTTTACCATGCAATCCAACAGTAACACTCCTAGGTATTTGCCCAACTGATCTGAAAGCTTATGAGTTAACACAGACTTGCTTGTGAATATTCATAGCAGCAGCATTTATAATCTCTAAACATGAAAGTAACTAAGATTTTCTTCAGTAGCTGAATGGATAAACAAAGTACTATATCCATACAATGGAATACTATTTAGAGATGAAAGAAAATGAGATATCAGGTCATGTAAGTGCATGGACGAATCTTAAATGCATTTTGCTAGTAAAAATGCATTTTTTAAAAAAAAAAAGCCAGTCTGAAAAGTCTACATACCATATGATTCTATTTATATGACATTCTGGAAAAGCCAAAATTATAGAGATGGTAAACAAATTGGAGTTTTCTATGGGCTCAGGAGTAGAGGGGTTAATAAGTTGAATAACGGGATGTTTTAGGGTTGCGAAGTTAGTCTTTATGAGATTGTTATGGTGGGTGCATAACAATATGCACTTATCAGCACCTGTAGAACTTGATAGCACAGAGAATGAGCCTTAATGTATACAAAGTTTAAAATAGCACTTAACTAAATAGTTAAGGATCCCAGGATGTACTGCTTGATGTGGCAAATGATCTAATGGCATTACAATCTCATTGTAGTGATGGGTGGAGTAGATGTTGACCTAAATAACTTTAGAAATAAGTGGAGTTTCAAGATCAAAGGCCATAGGAACTGTACATAAGCACTGTTCTCTTATTGATAAAGTTGTTTCCCTTGTCAGTATGGATTAGCAATCCTGAGCCATTATACATATGTATTGAAATAAAACAATTATGTAGACAGTGGAAAGTGGGAGCCAAGTTTCTCACTATTGGAGTGAGGTGTTACAGATAAGCATAAAAAGAAACTAGAATGATCCATGTGACAACGTATAACATAATATAGTTAAATATAGAAATATTTATATATGTATTTGTTAGTATTTATACATATAAATTCCTTGTGGTGTTATCTGAGAGGGTCTAGAAGTAATGACACACCAATAAGCAACAAGTACACCTAGAATCAGAATCTTTGGAACTTCTAAAACAAGTTCAGGCAGATGTGAAAAAGAGCCAAGATCTGTTATTTAGAAAGACATGGTCGGGGCGCCTGGGTGGCTCAGTCAGCTGAGCATCCAGCTTTGGCTCAGGTCATGATCTCATGGGCTTGTGGGTTCAAGCCCCACATCAGGCTTTCTGCTGTCAGCACAGAGCCTGTTTCAGATCCTCTGTCCCTCTTTCTCTCTGTCATTCCCCTACTCATACTCTCTCTTTCTCTTTCAAAAATAAACATTAAAAAAAAAGAAAGACATGATCTTAGTCATGCACTTTGACTCAACTAAAGACATTTCTCATTCATCATCATGTCTTCTGATTTACTTGCTATGCTCAAAAGCAGAGACATGATCTTGATCGAATCCAGGGGGGCAGTACTAAGGAGTTGAAGCAGATGAGTGTCATATCTTATAACTTGTTCAGGACTGGCTTGAATTTGGAAAAGCTGAAAGCTTTTGAAGAGAGTTAGTTTAAATGTAAATATTACATATACCACAGGCTGAGGAAATGAGAAGACGTAAAGGAAAGTATGAGTTTTAGACATACAGAAGAGGTGGAGTCAGTTGGCCTTGGTGATTTGATCATATGTTCAGGCATACTGAGGAAGAAGTGATATGTATTAAGTATGTCTATGTTTTTAAAAAAGTAGTAACACAAAAAAGGTATGTGTTATTCATTCATTCCTTGCAGTGATATATTTTTTAATGTTTATTTATTTTTGAGAGGGGAGAGGGGCAGAGAGAGGGGGTACAGATTATCCTAAGCAAACTATGCGCTGACAGCAGAGAGCCTGACTTGGGGTTCAAAGTCATGAACCTGTGAGATCATGATCTGAACTGAAGTTGGACTCTCAACTGACCAACCCACCCAGGTGCCCCTTGCAGTGATATTTTTTAAGTACATATTATGTGCCATGCATAGTGTTAGGTCCTTGAGATAAAACACTGAACAAGACAAATGCAGTTCCTGTTCTTACAGAGTTCAGTCTACTTGGAAAATATATATTTATATCCACACATAGTTATATAAACATCAATTTAATATGAAATACACTATGAAAAAACCTGCTTTCAGTGGATTACTAAGGTGATGAAATCAACTATGGAGAAGCTTTGCTGAGCAATGTAAGAAGCAGGAATAAAAAAGAATATTAGGACAAAAAGCTGATGATTCTTACTTTGGTTGATTTAAGCTTGTAGAGGCTTTGGTATAAATGTCCTCTTTATAAGTAAAAGATGCCTACATTTCTTTCAGCATTTTTGAGTCAGGTGAAAAACAGTAAAACTCATTTCATATCACAGGTTGACAATATCATCCCTAGTCCACATGGCTCATGACATTTTAGTGCCACGCACACACACGCGCGTGCACGCACACACACACACACACACACAATCACGGAAGAACAGGAGGTGCATTACATTACATTACAGGAGAGTAAATATTTGGATGGAGAGCCATGTTGACCATAAAACCATAGTTGCTTTTTGTTTCTTTTGGGTTTTTGTTTTCCAGAGAAGCAATTTTCATCTTTTCTGAATTGAGAGAAGACTTTCCAGAGGCAGGTGCACTGAGGTCAAGAACTCTAGTCCCTTTTAGCTTCTGAAAATGTGGGCACCTTTCCTCCTGACCATCTGTCTTCCAGACATCACTTTCTCTTTCCCAGACTGCCTTTTTCCAGTATTTTTAGCTCATATCTCAACCCAGAGACCTGTTTTTTTTTATTTTTTAAGCTTATTTATTTATTTAGAGAGAGAGCAAGGGAGGGACAGAGAGAGGAAAAGAGAGAGAGAATCCCAAGCAGGCTCCACACTATCAGCACAGAGCCTGATATGGGGCTCAAACTCACCAACTGTGAGATCATGACCTGAGCCAAAACCAAGAGTCAGATTCTTAACTGACTGAGCCACCCAGGCGCCTCACCCAGAGTCCTGGTTTAAAAGCTACAGTTCTAGAGAATACATTAGTAGAAAATGATAAAACAGGAAAAAGAAATTTGAGTATGAAAATTGTTTTCTGTGATTCTAGGTTTGATGCTCTTAGCACTAATTCTAAAATGGAGTAACAAGTTATTTTAGGATGGTCTGAAGATTACATAAAAAGCAATGGCAAAACAAGGACTCGACTATTAGATATTATTCTAACAATGCTATTATTATAACAGTATTGTTATCCAACCATTATTTTCCATCAGAACCTTAGAAAATTATCTGTAAGAAACAGCTTCCTTATTCCCATAATCACTTTTGTTCCTGCTTCACCATCTCTAGATTCTTCTGCTACTTTATCACCTCCAAGTACATTTACATCTTAGCACAATTTCAAATGTCTTTCTTGGGAATTATTTGTACAGATTGAAATTATTTATTTGGGTTGCCTCATTTCATGAAAATGCAGAGGTGAGGAAAAAATAACACACTTCTAGACCTGCCCATCAACTGACATTCAGTTTATAAACCAGATAGCTTTAGGGGCAACTTTTTCATTAGATGCATTATGAGCTCCAGCAGACCGTTGTATACATAGAGACCAGATGAAGGCTGGGAAGCCTCGTCACATAGGCCACATCCAAAGTCACGAATCACCTGGAAAGCTTGAGCTTTGCACTAAATCCATACGAGGCCAGCTAGTTTTGTCTAGCTTTTGCTGCTAGTGGTCTTTAGGGGGAAGATGAGCTGTACCTTTCCACCACTGGAAGATCCAGCAGGAAGCTAGAGGGCTGACACCTTTCTTTTGTGGGTCAGGCATATGTCATTGTTCCTGGAACAGCTGTCACACATGAGATGCCAGCATGGCACTCTCATGGAATAGCTCTTGGGCTCTTTGCCCCCTGTGGCCCTGGTTGAGTTGGTGGGAATTCATGATGTTCTCAGGGGCATGTTAAGCTCAGGAGCATTTGATTGTAATTACCTGGGAACTGTATGACGAATCTTCACACCTAACGTACAGTGTAGGAGACGTTATTTCTAGGGAGTGATAAATGGCAACTACTTAATTGTTTGGAGGAAAAGTGGTGTAGTTTCAATTTGGCCTGGTTCCCAGTCTGGATAACCATGAGTGCCTCCCAAAACAGCATCAATAATAACATTCTGTAGACACATAGATCCCATTCCATTGATATTTCTCAGAGGCAGTATTTCTTACGTACATTCTCAGGGGAGGGCTAGTATAGTATTCCTAATCTATTTTTCCCGTTAGGGAAAATTAGATATATGAAAGTAATGGCCAATGCTCAAAATCACACAGTGGATATCAATGCTAAAGGCAAAACTGAAACCAAGGTGACCAGTCCCTTCGTGAACAAGAATGCATGAGAATGAATGGTGCAGGATATTGTATTTGAAGAGTGTTTTTCCCCCTTGAAATGGGAGTGAGGAAGGATGTTGGATATTTACAAAAACCTAGCACAGCCCCTTGTACATAATGTTAAGTGAAGAAATGCTCAGTTCCCTGTCCATCCTTCTCCTTTTCCTGACCTTTCACCTGTGAATTTTCATCTCTGCCAAAAATCTCATCGGAATCCTCCAATGATTCTATCTCTCCGGGAATTAAACAAAATGTTTCTCTCTCCCCTCTTCCTTACTTTCTCCCTCCTGCTCTCTTCTGTCTCCTAACTCCATTCCCATGTGTATTCAAGGTGACAGAGATGCATCTGGGAAAGAGTTAACCAATCAAAGTCAACAGATGGTGCTTCAGTACAACAGATCCTAGAGAATGAAGAGATGAGAGCTTCCTTTTTTACTTCGGCCTTTAGAAACTTGAGAAAATAGGTGGGGGAGAGGAATCAGTCCTGTGGGTTAGTGTTTGATTTTTTACAACTTCATGTTTCTCTCATTCTTGGCCAGCCTTGCCACCTGCCAGCACCTGACCTAACAGAGTTAAGGTTAGCCTGACAGGAAGTGCTGAAAGGATGTCGACAGAAAAGTTCGATAGTAGGACACGCTGTGCTCACAGCCAGAGTTTTCTCACATACCTGTCCAATTAAGAATCTGGACCCATCCTGAATAAATTATACTGAAGCTTTCTGAAGTGAAAGGAGCTGCTGTGTGCTCCTGCTGGAGCCAGACTCCTCCTGGGATCGTGGCAAATGCACCTGGCCCAACGTCTGAACACAGGGTGGTGCTCATCTGCTCCATCCAGGTGTGTAGCGAGCATCATGGCCACCTGGCAGTGGCCTGTAAGAGAGCCAAATGCTCACTTCCCAATAGCTCTTGTGTGTCTGGAACTTGTCTTCAGTGGTCAGTTAATTGCATTCGTCTTCATGATGTCTGTAGGTATTTTTGAGAAATGGTGGGGAAGCCCACACACGAGCCAGGTGCTTCAGGCTTGAAGTCTGAAGTCTTCTTTTTAGATGTCTTCTTCAAATGAGGGCCCTTCCTCAGGGAGGAAGTTTGATTTCAGCAAAGTTAGGAATTCCAAGATACAGAAATTCTTTTAATGTTAGTGATATACTTTCTGGTTTATGCTCCTCTTCATATTCATACCCACATTAGTGACTATGTCCTTCTTTCTTTTATTTTTACACACACACACACACACACACACACACACACACACCTCTTCCTACTTGCCCTCAAGGATCAGAGTACTTCATTGTCTGCAGTTGGGGGATTTACATATAAATAAATATGTGTATATACACACGCACGCACATGTACACACACACATACTATATACTATATATAGTATGTGTGTGTGTGTGTGTATATATATATATATATATATATATATATTTGAAGTTGAGTTTAAGAGTTTAAGACCAGGATCCTGATGTTGGTTACTGGACTGACTGAGGGACAATTCAAAAGAAAGAAAGAAATGTCAGGTCCATAATCTCGATCCAGTGACAATGTCTCAGACATCAGAGAAAAGCTAGAGATTCTTAGCAGAATGTAATATCTGTTAGTCAGATTTGTTCATTGATTTACTGTTCATAAATTAGAAAAAAATAGCTACATGTATGAAACTGTGAGGACTAATTAACTCAACTCTATGTGAGAATTAAGTAGTCAAGATAGTAGAGCTTTCATACCTATTTGATAGAATAGAGCACAGAAAGGAGGAACTCATCCCTCTACCAAACGGTCTTAGCTTCTAGGCATCTAGATCTGCTACTACCTGACCATCCCTCCACCCACCAGTGAATTAGTGATCATGGCTTTGGAGACAGGAAGGGTCTGGAGACTATAGGGTCTTGCCGGTATGGACGAAAGCAGCCCTGGGGCCCTGTGGCAAGTGCCTCCTTGACGGGAGCCTTCACACTGGCACAGCAGTGAGGATGATGAAACAGTCCCTGGAAGTCATAGTGGTAGCAGAGCCCTCATCACAAAGGACAGTGGAAAAAGAGAAGCACGTGGAACCTGTGAGCTAGATTGGTGATTCCCAAACATGGCTCTGGGTATTGCTTCGGTAGCAGGTGGGGCTCAAGTCATAAAGACGCAACATTCTCTCTCTTTTTTATTGCCAAGTAAGTATGTCCTGAAGAAACAACTACTAGCCATGCAACGGTGAAATAAATACCAGGGTGCAAAATCGCCTGAGAGTTCAAACGAAATTCACTGCACTGGTGAAGTTTGCATAGCCTGTAAGAGGCGGTGCTGTGGGGTAAAAACACAGTTATTCATTTCTCTCAGTAAATGAATCTTTTTATTGCATTTGTGCAAGACTTTTTTAAAACCATTTATAAACCACCTATGAGTGGCAAGGTAGCACAGTGTTTATTAGCATGATATCTGGTGGCTGACTCCTTGGCTTTGAATCCTGGCTCAGCCTCTTATTAGCCATGCACAACTGTGTATCTTCCCTGTGCCTCAGCTACTCTGGGTGTAATAACAAAATTATATCATAGGGTTTTAGTGAGAATAAAACAAGTCCTCATGAGTAAATCTTGTAGACAAATGTTTATATGAGCAAATCCTTTATATAAGAAGATTGAATTGGTTTTGACTCAAACTCATTCTAGAAGCAATTAAATAGAAAGCCATAACATTTCTAACTCAATGGATGAAAAAACAGGGAAAGGGGGTTTGAGTGCCTTGGACAGAAATAGCTACAGATATCATATATACACACTAAACAGGGACTGCCAGTTAAGTAAGAGTCAAGAATAACACCTAAGAAATAGTTCAAAGTAAATCAGGACTGTATGTGGTTTGGTGTTGATTTTAATTAAAAATGTGCCAAAAGAATGAAATAGGTTCCTAGGAGGTCAGCAAGAGTTGCTATCATTGTCTAAAGTGTTTCCCAAAATATTTTATGGAGGAGGTAGAAAGTTAAAATGATTGAATTATTGGGTGCCGGAAAAAACTTTTAGAAAATATTTTGTCTTTTTAATTAACTACAGACCTTCTTGTCTATTGTTCCTACTATTTAAATCAACTGAGAAGGAATGACATTCAAGGCCTTTCTTCATGGAGTACCTTTGGAAAATTAGTCATGCAGCAGGGCATTGTCAGGCAGATTAAGTTCTCCCTTAGAAGCTTTTATTTATTTATTCCTTTATACCTCTTTTGTTTAACTCCTACTGTTGGCCAACACACTGAATGAGGAGCTGGGGACATAAGGTCACTGTCAACAGTGAGTACTTAGTATTGAGGAAAAGAGGGATGTTTTCAAACAACCAGAGCACACCTGGACAAATGTTCTAATGGAAGAACACAACAGATGAACATTCCAGGCTGGTGTGTGTGTAACTGGGGGTTGGGGGCGCCAGGGGTGCCTGGGTTCTATGGGTGAGTGGGAGTCAGCCAGGCACAGAGGGTTGAATGAAGGACACTCCACATAGGGGAAGCCATATAAATTCAGGGAAGCAAGAATGACAGTGGATCCTTTGGGAAACCCTTTGCAGTTCAGTGCAGCTTTCCATGGGGAAGAAGGAGGTAATCAGAGAGAAGACTGAGGAGATAGGTCAGGGTGGGGGTAAGATAAAAGGTCATGAGGAAGCTTATGTGCCAGCCTAAGTGGTTTGGACATTACTCAGTGGAACATCATGTGAGGCAGTAAGGAATATCAGGAATGGTCATGGTCAAAGCAGAAGGTCTGGGTGTTTGATCATGACAAACTTATTGGTCCCAAGATGCAGAGTATACAGCTTGAACATAGTGGAGACAGACCCGGTTAAAGCCAGGCCCTGTACTTAGCCCCTCTATGACCTTGAACGTTATTTAAGCTTTTTGCGACTCAGTTTTCTCATCTGTCGATAACACTTTAGAGTATTGGATGAGTCTGCACATGCTCTCAGAAGAGGGATGTCATATAGTAAGGGCAATTCATATGTAAGTAAGTGTTCGATCAATCTGAGCTATTTCTATTAATACAACATGCTCTGATTGGAGGCTATGGAGCTCTGTTTATATAGACTGGGAACTTCAACAAAAGCTGTGGGGGAAATATCAACTCTGTCCTTTAAAATGGGGATGGAACATCAGTAGTGGAAGCATCATCATCTACAACAAATAAATATCCCTTGAACATTTGTTACTCTAAGCAAAGGGCTACGTTTGGTGGAGGACTTTGATTGTGTTGGCTTGCTACATAGATATGTACTGAAACAAAATAAAGAAATCAGCTATTTAGATCAAATTTCATTTGATAGCTGTATTTGAAGTTCAAAAGATATGAAAGGTTATAAAATAAAATTTTAAAAAAAGCCTTCTTCTTTTCCCTGGCCTCCTAGAATCATCCTTCCCTCCTTTGAAGTGACTAGTTTTCACTTTGTTTTGTTTTGTTTTGTTTTGCTTTTCCCTCATGTATTCCCCCTCCTAGATGTGATGTATCCTTTAACACACACCATGAACACAAACATAGATTGACATTGATAGATATGTTTTATATAAATGATATATATACTGGCATGTAACTATTTTAAAAAATGCAACAATATATCTTAGAGCTCTTTCCATACCAATATATATAGAACCATTTTATCTTCTTAAAAACTCCATACTGTTTCATTATATGGACATATAATAACTTATTAACTAGTCCTATATTGAGGTTATTTATATTTTTCCAGTAATTTACTTTTATATGTAATTTTTCAATTTATATACTAATACATACATTATTTCACACAACAGAAAGAATACCTACAGGTAGTATTTCTGAGTCAAGATTAAATGAATTTTTAATAAGTGTGATAAGACTGTACTTCTAGAGAACATTTGGAATTATTCTATTTCAAAAATTCCAAGAAGGAAAACAAAATGAATGTCAACTATGTAATTTTTATTTTATGTAACATTTAGGTTAAATATAAGATAAAGCACAGTTCTATTCTGTGCATACTTTATATATATTTTGTTAGCTCTCTTTGTACATAAAATATATATGCCCAAATTTAAAACAGAATATACTTTTACTGTTTCAAATGAGTATAGGATTTTAAAGTTTTATCTTTGCTTTTGTTGTATAAGTTGGTCATATCAATGATTCATTTGGTGCTGAGTTCTTGTTCTGAAATGCGGCCCCAAATCTTAACACTACATTTCTAAAACACAAATTTGATCCTGCCAATTTAGGGCTTAAAGCCCTTCAGTGGTTTCTCACAGCCTCCAAAAACCTACTAGGTTGAGCAAACAAACACACACAGAAAAAACAAACAAAAACAAAACAAAGCAAAAAAACAGCCAGGGCAGGATCTTTGTATAGAGCAACTCCATCAACATTGCTTTCAAAGGGGACAATCACAGATAACACAACAGGATGGTGGCTCTGGAATTTGGCAGCAGAGCCTAATTCTGAAATTCTAACCAGAAAAAGCTCAGACCCTCTCTATTTTAAAGGCTCCATTGCTCTTCTTTAAGGGAAAACCCACAAGCATGACTCGAGAAAACAAAGAACTTGGGGCGCCTGGGTGGCTCAGTCAGTTGAGCCTCTGACTTCCGCCCAGGTCATGATTTCTTGGTTCATGGGTTCGAGCCCAGTGTTGGGGTCTCTGCTGACACCTCAGAGCCTGAAGCCTGCTTTGGATTCTGTTTCCCTCTCTCTCTGCCCCTCCACCACTCATGCTCTCTCCCTTTCTCTCTCTCTCTCAAAAATAAACATTAAAAAAAACTAAAAAAAAAAAAAAAAGAAACAAAGAAAGCACATGAACTTTGAAATTGGATAGACAAGTCTTGACTCTCTGCTCTGTGTTTAAAGTGTCACAGAACTCTCTTCACCACTTGTATAAAACGATGAAAATCACATCATACATAACTCCAAGAGGCTTTCTAATGCATACATCAAGTAACGTCCACAAATACATGTTCTCTAATTATCATCTTCTCACTCTTCATCTTTTCTAGTCACAGGACATATGCTGTAATCTCAGAAATTGACTTGAAAGTCTCATAGCTTAGACGAGGATCTGCAAATTATACACTGTAGAGAGAATATTGCCCACCGCCTGTTTTGACATGGGCTAAACTGTGAGCTGAGAATACGTTCACATTTTAAAAGTGTTTTAAAAGGTCAAAAGAAAATAATATTTCATCATATGTGGAAATTTTATGAAATTTACATTTCATTGTCCATAAATAAAGTACCAGAACACATTCATGTTTGTTTCCTTACATAATGTCTATGAATGCTTTCACACTGCAACAGACACTGAAAAGCCTAACGTATTGACTCTCTCGCCCTTTACAAAAAATGTTTACTGACCCCTCACCTAACTAATGTTATTTTAATGTGTGTGTCCATATACACATATGTGTATATGTTCATATGTGTGTATATGTATTTCCATATATAGTCGTATATAAGACATGTGAGCTGGATAAAATATTTTAGACATGTTCCATCCTTGCATAAATGGAATGTTAGGATAAAGTGACCTGCATCTTTAAGAGACACCTAAGGATTGTTCCCTAAGTAGTCCTTTATCCAGCTATTGTGTTGGGGGATTTCTGTTTGGCTTATGACTATACGCATAAGAGAATCTTGCCTCTTATGTGACTGCCTTGAATAAATCCTTTATGCTGGGGGTAGTTGGATCACCCAAAAATACCAGAGTCAGGAATTCATGAGCTCTTATAACTGGTTCCATGAACCATTCTGTGCCTCCTTACTAATGTTTGCTCAGTAAATGTCTGTGTGAATGATAGAATTTAGTCTGAAGTTTAAGTATACTTATACTTTATTATAAGTAGGAGGGAAGACTGTAGATGACTAGTGAATGCCCACCCACTTCAAAGGAGCATCATTTCCAAAAAGAAAGAGTCTCACATAATCAAAGGGACTCGGGGAAGTTCGGGAATCACTTGATATTTTCTTGACAGATGTGTTTCATGCCTAACTAGTAAACCATTAAATAATTATTGAATGTTTGTAAAACTCTAAAAAAATAATCTTCAGTAGAGCTTTCTCATTAAAAAAATCTAAAATGTCATAAAACTACATTTATTTTTATTTTTCTAGGTTCTAAAAATAGGGAGAACTGGAAAACATGGGTATGAATTCAGCGAAGGGCCTTCAATAGGAATCTTAAATTGACTGAAAACAGAACATGAAAAGCAGTGAAAGACAGGACCTGTGGGTATTATCTCCATAGAGAAGGAGAAAATGGGTTGGCTGACCAGGCCAGACTTCCAATTTCTCCCTCTTTCTTGTTCTCCATTGCTTGTTCCCTTTTATATGTTTATAAGAGGCACATGAATAATTATTTTGTTGGTCTTCAAACGTAGAAAACATTCTCTTTTTTGGAGTGATTAGCTGAAATTTGGAAATTGTATATAAATTAGTTTGACCAGTCTCTTTGGACCCTAAAATTAACCCTTGTGTTCATTCCTTCATTCAAACAATAGACATTGATTTACCATCCATAAGGTGCTGGGAAATTTCCTAGAAAAGAAAAACACCTCAAGATTCTCTAATTTTTATAAGGCTTTATAGCTTACAGAGATACCTCACAGTACACTGCTTCTAATTTATCTTCATATAGTCCACGTTTTCCCAGGCTCCCTCCAGCCTGTGGGTGGGACCATTAACGGAAAAAAACCCCAGCTCTATTGGCTTATTGCCCCCACCTATATAGTTAAGTACATCCAAGAGCACCTGGATCGCTCAGTCAGTTAAGTGTTGAACTCTTGATTTCAGCTCAGGTCATGATCTCACAGTTTCTGAGTTCGAGCCCCGCATCGGGCTCTGTGCTGACAGCTTGGAGCTTGCTTGGGATTCTGTCTCCCTGTCTCTCTGACCCTCCCCCACTCACATACACACACACACACACACACACACACACACACACTCTCTCTCTCTCTCTCTCTCTCAAAGTAAATAAAGATTTAGTTAAGTTTATCAAGATCCCACTTCATTCTCTATACTAATCATTTCTGGGAATACCTAAGAGTTTCACCTGTGTAATGGAGAGAAAAAAAAAATAGGATGATTTAATGCCCTCAATTTTCACTGGTGTCCAAAGCCCATGAAGTCACTGGAGAGTCATTGATCCTGACACCCTGCCTCCTGAGAGGCCAGTGCTCTGGCTGCCCTGTCCTGATTTTCCTTCCCAAAGAAACCTAAGTGGTACTTCAGAATCTCCTTCCATCCTTCCATCCTCATGACTCTGGAGCCTATGCTTTCCTTGCATCGACGGAGGCATGGCTCATCTGCCCCACTGGCTTTCCTACTCTTTAGCTGGACACTAGGGTATCCGTGTCCTGCATCTTACAGAGCCCCTCTCAGCCATGCCTGTACTTCTTCCTCCAGGAGAGCTCAGACAGTTTCATGGTGGGGAAACAGAGGCAGAGATAAGACTCCAGTCTATCTTCTCCGTGCTCCACTGCCTCCAGTTTTACCTCAGGTGCTTAGACACAAGCCTCTGATGCCCTTCTTACCTTGCAAATTAAGGCTGGAAAATGAGACCTTGGGGTCTATCGGGACATAGACTTCATTCCCAGTAACCCTTCAAGGTAACAGCACATTCATACTGCGTAAGAGCCTGAGTGATTCAATAACACATCTTTGATCACACAATTAGTAAGCAGCAAAAAAAGGCATTTGAATCCAACTCTTTTACCTCTGAACACTTTCTTTCTCAGCTCTGACCCTAAGTCGTAAAGTGGTTGCAAGTAAAAGACTTTGTTGCTGGGCTTCTCATCTCTTAGCCAAATTTGAAAAGAAGAGGAGAATAAATGCTTGTCCTTGTCCTTTTTTCTCCCCCACCCCGAAATGAAGTTTCTACAGACTGCTTAACACTGAATATAAATCAGAAATGGGAAAAAAATCCAGTTTGATCGTGAGCTAAAATCACATCCCTTTCATTATCCCCTATTCCCTTTATAGACAATGACTGTGAAAAGCACATAATTGGGAAGAAAGTCTATTTTTCCCTGGATCTGCCACCTGAGGCTTGAAGAAGAATAAAAGCTTCTTGCTCTGGAAAGGATTTAGTGAGGTCAAAAGACCCACTTGCCTAGATTCTGCATTAATGGATGGATATTAGTTGCTTGAGTTTGTGTTGGGACCTCAGATGTTCAGAACAGCTCTTCCCTGAATCCTAACCATAAATACTGCCTTAAGCTTGTAAACACCAAGAATCCTTTCAAAAAGAAAGAAAGAAAAAAAAATATATATATATCTGGAAAAACATTTAGTACATAGTAACCAAGGGCATGCTGTTTTCCAAGTTTAGCTGAAGCAAAAGAAAATAGCACCACCAAACCTACAAAGCACAAGTAGGCGGCAAACTAAACAAAACGGATTTGTGTTTGGCTTTCTTTTGTTTGAAGTTACAATGTGCAAGGCTTATTAAGTTGCTTTGTGCCACAAACCCTTCAGAAATCTGACGTAGCATATGAATCTCTTCTTAGAATTCTGCTTTTCAGTGCACACAATAAAATACATAGGCTTACAAAGTAAGCTATATCAAAATATAGTGATCAAACTATTTTTTAAAATTTTTAATGTTTATTTAGTTTTGAGAGAGAAACCGAGGATGAACAGGGGAGGGACAGAGAGAGAAGATGGCACAGAATCTGAAGCAGACTCCAGGCTCTGGGCTGTTAGCACAGAGCCCAACGTGGGGCTTGAACTCACAGACAATGAGATCATGACTTGAGCCGAAATAGGACGCTTAACCAGCTGAGCCACCCAGGCGCCACCATCAAACTATTTTTTAAATGAGTTCTATAGTTCTATATATGCTTCTTTATTATCACCTTAAGTAAAAGAATCAAGCAGGACAAAGTAGTGATGTGAAAATAATCCCTAACAAAGTCACAAGTACTGCTAATACTATCATCATTTGTTGGCTTCATTGATATAAAGAAATGCCCAATTCCAATTACAATTTACTGAGATAGGGATTCAGCTTTTTCTCCATAAAGTTTGTGGACCCCCTGGATTCTATCCTCAGATAGTTTGGGGGAGCTCACAGAGTCTCAGTTAAGAAGCCTTGCAATACTGTGACAGGGGGCAGGATGTGGATTGAAGATGACAACCAGGTCTGGGCATTTCTCAGCTTTTTCTCTAAAAGAAATTAAATGTGGTTAAGTGTTCAGCAGGTGTCCTGCTTCTCTCTTTAAGGTCCTGATTTTCTTTGGCTCCTGCTACCCAGCGGCTTCCCTATCAAGACTCCAGTCACATCAGCACCCTCTCTGTCTCTTTTACTCCTGATGTTTAAAACTCACTCCTTATATAAAAAACGTGGCCTCTGGCTTACCTGAGACATGATCAGCATATTGAGAAAATCTTCAGCCACAATCAAGGTCCCACTTAGGGGCCTTTAAGAACATGGAAGTTTCCCGAGCACTGCTTCTTTCTGAACTTGAACCAGCACTTGTTGCTATTTTCTGCAGCTGGTCTCTGGGAGAACGAAATGACTACAAACAAAAGCGAAGGAAAGTTCCCCAAGAAGAGGGGAGATTGCACCAGGCCATGGAACCTAGTAATACAGTGCAGCGGTGGCTGCCACACACACTCATCACTGAAGCACACGGCAGCAAAGAGGAAACGACCATGATTGGTGGGCAAACCAAAGTGCGGATTTCACAGATTAATAACCAGCCAAGAGCCCCACCTGCACCCACCAAGCATTAGGATCTAAAGACTAGATCTGCAATGTAGAAAAAGCTTCCAAGACTTGAGGATGTCTGTCTGCCCTTTCCCGTGTCATTCTGGAGCATTATTTAACAGGCCCCCCCAAAGAAGTATTAACATTTCTAGGACCTTGAAGCTTTTTTTTTCTAATTTACTCCTCCCTGTTAATTAAAACTGCAAAGTTAAACAATCTTGCGGACTTATATCTTATAGCAATGCAATGATTTATGTTCCAAAGGGAAAAACAAAAACAAAAACAAAAAAACAAAACTCCAAAGCTATGGTATTATTGCCAATAAGGTATTAAATAGTTTTGTTCTTAATCTTATTCTGACATTCCTCTTTTATTTGTTATTGTCTATAAATAGCCAGTTTCTTCTGAGTTTTATCATCTTACTAGTTTCCCCATCAATTAATATGTTGAAGAAAATTGTTGACATGTACCAATTGTATATTTGTATGAACCTTGTTTCTAGCTTTTTGGAAAGTGTAATTTGACAGTCGTTTGAACTAATTCTTTCTGAAGTGACAGGACCATCCATCTCCAATATCCACCAGAGTCACAATGACCTATATCCCAAGAAACAAATGAGTGGTCTTGACACGGGATCTACTCCCTGGGTCTCCCTTGAATTAAAGAACCTCAAATGATTCAGACCAAGGGAAGTTTAGGGGAACCTTTTGCTTTAGTTGCAGATTAAACCAGTGTTTCTCAAACTTTAGAGCATATTATGATCACCTGCAGGGCACACAGATCTTTGGACCCCACTCCTGGAGTTTCTGATTTAGTAGGTCCAGGGTGCAGCCTGAGAATTTGCATTTCCTACAAGTTCTCAGGTGTTGCTTCTGCTGCTAGTCTGGGAGGCTTTGGCAGAGGCAAGGAGACAGACTCAGCTGGGGCTCAAGCTTAGATTTTCAGAAGCATTCTGCGCTAACACAGCAGTAAGAAAGAGGCCTTAAGCTTCGTAAGTTAGAATCTTTGAAACTATTTTTCTCCCAGGACCTTCCTCTGTTTTAGTTGGGTGCTGGACATATTTTGTTGCTTTATATTCTAGGGTTATTCCTCCCCACCCCACTTCCCTTCTTCCTTCCCTTGAACTACAGGCAAGTGCAAGTGTAGCTTTGTGTTCTCTCAGGGCTAGGTCCTCTGCCCCCAGCAACGGTGCGCAGAGTCCCAGGGCTGGCAGCATATCTACCAGTGATGGCTGAGCAGTCCTGATGTCGTGGCAGCTGCACCCATTTGCCTGATGGATGGGTGCTGTCACTGCTGCAGGCTATCTCCCCTTTGGCGTCATGCATAGATAGATGGAAAAGTTTCTCACTAACATGCACATCCCTCCATCCAGCTCATACCATTTGCATTTTAACTAGCCAAGGTCAGGATGCAGGAAGCAAAAGCCGCAGAAGGCTTTTCTGTGTCTCTCCATTAAAGGACACATCATTTCTCTTTAGCATTTTCCTGTCTGCCTATGTGTTCTCTCATTCATATTTTCATTAAGCCAACCAATTAAAAATCATTGATTAATCATTGCTCTGTGCAAGTCTCCATGTTAGGTTCTCAGGGATACTGAAAATCAAAGGAATGAGTGAATACATGAATGAATGAATAACAAAATAAGGTATGAACCGTGTCTTTCAGAAATTCATCATCTTTTTTTTAAGCTACCTCACACCAGAGCCAACCTAGCCCTAAACCACACCTGTCTGAAACCTGCCTTTTTCTCCAGGGTTCCAAAGTTTGTTTTGTGCTGTGAAAATATCAGGTTGTTGACCTTGCCCCTTTGTTGGCGTGTGTCTCTGCAGTATCTGGACATTTTTATTCCTCTCTTGTGCATGTATTTATCTTCTGTGACTGGGTTAAGATAAAGACCCCAGGTAACCAGGAGCGGCCTGTCGCCTGACTCCCTGCTGGTAGATGTTCCCTTTGAAACTGAAGACCTTTCTCCTCCTTTTCATTTTGTTTTCTGATGCAAAATTCCTGAAATGAGCCTGTTCAAGTGCCAGACATACTTCTTATATCTGCTGTGAACTTCTGAAGTTATAAACTCAACACATTATCTTGGTTTTGGACTTCATATGCCACACCGGTCATTCACCCCCTGCCAGAGAACTACTACTTCTGTCCCCATTCGACCTCAGCTTGTCCAGATTGCTTTCAAATCCTGTCATCCACAGCTTCCCCAGCTAAGATCTGTCCAAGGTGCATTCTAACACTACAGCGAGCCCCTTGGTCTCCTTCTTGTAGTTTCCCCACACTGTTTCCCTCCTCTTTGGCCATCATGCCTCCAATGGAAGAATGGCTAGAAAAACACGGAGTCATTAAACTTCAACCTCTGCTTGCTTCATCTGTTATCTTCAGGTGAAAGCACATGGGAGGGGCTATAGAATGAGCCTTTTGTTAAAGAAATAGTTTTGCCTTAATGTTCTTTTCTGGTTGGGAGTTAGTTGAAAGAGCAGGTGTATCTAAGAAGGCATTTGCCTCCAAGGAATGGACACAATCCATAGGAACCTCTTTATCTGTACTCATTTCCACCTCCTCTCCGACTTCAAAATATTAGATTTTCTGCCAACATGTTAGGGGATTTATTAGTCCTACTTACTATTCCCACACTCTCCTCCACTGAATTATCCTCACTGCCCCTCCTCTAAATGAATAGCCCCTTTCCTTAATGTTGTCTAAGTCATTCATTCAATAGAAGCAATGTTCACTTTCTCATCTTCCTTCTTCAAAGTGTGTCCAAACGTCTCATCCAGATTACAGAGCATCCTAACATGATTTAGCAACTTCTTTGAAGTCAAGCTAGCCTGAGTTTTAATTCTAGTACTATTCACAATTAGTATCTGTTTTGGGAGAAACTACTTCATTTCAAATTCTTCATTTGTGTGATGGCACTAATGATACCTTTTTCAGAAGGGTGTGGTTTTTTGGAAGGATGTCTTGAGCATCATCTCAACCATAAGTCATGCTGACCTTAGTTTGCCTATCAAATCAGGATACTTTAACTGGTGGCTGTTATTATTATTATTTTTATTACTTATCAAGTTACCTGCAGAGAGTGGGCAGATAGCATGAATTAGTCCATATGACAAACAATGAACTGATATTAATGACAAGATCCAATGCCTGTATTTGTAAGCTTGGATAAGACTGACTACCTGTTTAGGTGAACTGCAGAGATTGTCCTTGGACTAGGCAGGAAACAGTCCCTGGGATGAGAGCAATTACATTATAAATAGACCATAGAGACCTGGATAAACACCTTTCTTGTGGCTTTATATAGTATGGAACAGATACCCTGTTGCTATTGTAGGTTTTTGTTTCTGTTTTGTTTTCTGCTTCCCAATATCTAGGTTATGTTTAAACAGTTGAGAAGAAAAAAAAAAGTACTTGCTGTTTTGCAGGTTTTGATTTCCAAGAATGTTTACCATTTCAGTTCAGCCAGAGACAAAAATCCTTTTCAATTTCCCCAGTCTCCAATTATTCATGAAAAATATCAAACTGAGAAACAAAGGCTTTTCTTTAAGAAAAAAAAATGAACGGGTGTTTTTCAACCTCAGCAACATCAAACAATCTTTCACATTGAATGGTGACAACTTCAAGCGAAAAGGCTGTGATTCTATCATTTTGCTAAGGAAACCCTTCTTTTTCCTGGTGTGCTCTCGTGTTAATAATTTAAACGTCAGCAATTTCCAAGCCAAATTATTCTTTGCTTACAAGAACTGCTGCCAGGTACCTCTGTCTCAAGATGCTGCCCCAAATCCTGGGGCTAAAACATGACATGAATAAATTGATACACAAATTTTAGTGGGAGTCAAAAATAAAGTAACAAATTTAGAGGACGGTGCGGTGGATCCTTTCCTTAACAATGAATGGTGTCTTGGTTATATTGTTCAAAGAAAACAATAAACAATTGTAATTTTTAGAAAAATGTGCGCTTTTTCCAAAATTAAAGTGTTAGAATAAAAGGATAATTTGGTCAACTCTTATTCATTTTCTATTAAGCATCACAACAAGGATATACACATTTCTTTTTTTTTTTTTAATATTTTTTATTTATTTTTGAGAGACAGAGAGAGACAGCGTGAGCAGGGGAGGGTCAGAGAGAAAGGGAGACACAGAATCTGAAGCAGCCTCCAGGCTCTGAGCTGTCAGCACAGAGCCCGATGCGGGGCTTGAACCCACGAACCGCGAGATCATGACCTGAGCCGAAGCCGGACGCTCAACCGATTGAGCCACCCGGGCGCCCCAGGATATACACATTTCAAGAGATATAATAACACATATCACTAATTTGTACTAATATCAATAATAGTTTAGTGTTGACGGTAGGCATATTAAATATCTATATTCCTAAGATTTGACACTGGCGTTTATTAATTCCTGTTCACTCAACGTGGTAGACGTACATTAATAAACGGCAGGAGGATTCGTCCAGACTGGCTACAGAGCCCTAGCTTTGCACATACGATGATCAGTTCTCTGGAAATTCCAGGTACAAGGCTTGGATCCCCTTCTGCACAAGAGAATCAGGGTCTAGCAGGGAAAGCAAGAAGCAGGCATACATCCTATTGAATAAAAGTTAAGTTACAGAATAAAAGGATGAAATTAAAAAAAAAGGTGCCATGAATTGAATGTGGTCAAGTCCAGTTCAACCACTTGGATTGCATTATGGGTCAGAGGAGGGCAACATTATTATAGGCTGAGGTCTCCTTGGGATCCCTTCCAGGAGGAAATAGAAACTGACCCACATGTTTGCTCGCTTAATGAAATTAAAGAAAGAACTAGATCAGGTGCAGGAAAAACATTTCTCTTTTATCACAAAGCAGTATTCATGAAAAAAAATATACCTTACAGTCACCGTTAGTCATGAAAGAATCAGCATTACCAAAATACAACGTTTGGACAAAGTGGATATCTTCGTAACAATTAACACAGATTCAAATATCCTGAAAAAAATTTTATGAAATCTCAGTGGACTAAATCTGGAAAGAACTTACAAATATAAGTAATTCAACACTCCATTTTAGGGACCAATAAAAAAAGGGGGGGGGGCTTGGAGATTAGAAGTAATTTATCCAAAGACTGAAAGTGGCAGAGCAGAACTGGAACCCAGGTGTTCCATGGCCAAATTGAGTTCTTTTCTGTGAAAAGGTCTATTATTTAAGTAAAGTCAATATGTCATGGTATATTAGTTTCAGGTGCACGACACAGTCTTTACACAATTCTATACATTACACAGGCCTGCCATGATAAAGTGTAGTTATCATCTGTCACCATACAACATTATTAGTATGTTATTGGCTGTATTCCCTGTGCCAAACTTTTCATCTTTTCATCTCTGTGACTTATTTATTTTATAACTGGAAGTATGTACCTCTTAATCCCCTTCCCCTATTTTGCCCATCCCTCTACCCATCTCCCCTCTGACAATGACCATTTTTCTTATAGCCCATCATCTCTCTCCCTTCAGTTTTGAAAGCAGAATTTAAAAATAGAAATGTATAATGTTCAAAACCCAAAAGTGGATTATCAGTTTGTCCAGGTTGGAACCAATAGTTCATCGAAGTCATAATTTTTCCAGTCTGCAGCAACAGTTAACAGTCGCTAAGAATACATTTCTTAGGGCTTTGTTCCTGTTGTTCTTTCCATTCTTAACTAGGATAACCGATGAAGTTCAAGTAGAAAATAAATAATTTTTCCAGTGCCAAGAGGAAGAGGTATTGGACTTGGAATAGACAACCTTGTTTGGGGCCCCATTTTGGTCACTTATTAGGACAGCCCCCCAAAACCTTGACTTACTCATCTGTAAATTGCAAGCATTAATAACACCTCACTCAAAGGACAAATGTGTTGGTCAGTGTAAAAGTTCTTTCTACCCAAAAGAGGGCTATGGAGAGGTAAGTTAACACCTTTACATTGTGCAAGGCAGAGAAAACCAAAGACACATTTTACAGGAAATGGGTGATAAGATTTTTTTAGCAGGGGGGCATATGCAAGAGACAAGTATTTGAATGGCAAATGTTACCCTTTATTTTAAAGCTGAAAGAAAAAGAATGTGTGTGCTTGAATCAGAGAGATATTTATATGTAACCTGAGGGGGGAAATGATTATTTTGGAAGAAGTGTATTTGAAATCCAAGAGACTTTACCTTCACCAAGAGCAGAGCCATTTCTGCCTTAAGTTCCACATTCTCCATCACCTAAGATATTATGTTTCATATGCGATAGGTACTTAATAAAGCATGCAGAATGAATGAATGCCTGAATACATAGTTGAGAGTAGTCTCCCAACTTAGCATTTTCGATACAAATAAATTTGCATCATCTTCCAACAGAAATGTTAAATCATATTCTTGTGTGCTCTAAATAAATTCCGTAGAGACTTTCCTCACACCTTCAAATATTGCATGATCATCTCACTTCCATTAACTTCCTCCTAGGAGATTACCTTGGGTGGTCCATGCCAACAAGTCAGCAATGTTTTCTACCAGGGACAGAAAGTAAGTATTTTAGGCTCTGTGGGCCACATGGCCTCTGTCAGCAGCATGAAAGCAACTTCACATAAATGAATGGACATGGTTGGGTTCCATTCAACAGACACTGAAATTTGAATTTCACCTCATTCTCATATGTCATCAAATATTCTTCTGCTTCTTTTCAGACATCTAAAAACAGAATAGCCATTCTTAGTATAAAAACCTGGGACCAGTTGGATTTGGCTCAGGGTGGGAGTTTATGGACAGTTGCCCTATCCTAATGACAGAATGACAGGACGCGCTTTCATTTCAGATTAGCACCCAAGCTGACACTCGGGAGCCACTGAGAGAGTCTTATCCTAGGGCATACTTAGGAAAACTTCTAAATGATGCTATTTACTGTGGAAAGGATATGACCCACCTTGCCCAGACAGATTAACCTCTTTCCCCTGTAATGGTGGTAACTCAGCAAAGCAAAGATGTGTTTGTGTTCTTTTGCCCTGAGGTTCTGTCCTTCTTCCCTTCCTCTCTCCTCTCTGGTTTTCTTTCCTGACAACCTTGAGTTCACAAAGACTTATTCATCCAGTTGATAGACTCTTTAATTCTCCCAAGATTTCAGGGACAGAGGGAAGACACATTTAATGCAACTCTCTGTTATCACAGGTTAATAGGACACAGCCCCCGCCCCTTCCAGCCTCAGAGCTGAGAATGGCAATCCTGGCTCCTTTAGCAGTCCTTAGAGGCATGTTATAATAGAGCAACTAGAGGCCATTAAAAGAGAACTGGCAGCTAATCCAGATGATGCTAAAAAAATTATTTCTGACTGAAAGAAGGGTAAGAATGTCGGTTAGTGGTGTGTGCGTGTCCACGTGTGTGTGCCTGCGTGTGTGCATGCATGTGTGATTTTTAAAAGTGGAGCAAGATCTGCAGTGGCATTTGCCTTGGCCGCAGTGCTGTTTTGGAGTGACTCACTTGTGTCCCATCTCAGATAGAAACAGTAAATGCCCCAAGCACCTTCACTGTCGCGCTGTGTGAACTTGGAGGTCGCTTCAGCTCTGACATTTTAGGATTGTGGTATTCTGCTTTTGTATTGTTTTAAAAATATGCAGCGCCTGAAAAGCATTTCCACTTATTCTTTTCTTTCTATGACATCATTAAGTAAAAGATAGTGAATACCAAGTGTTAAATAGAGAAGATACTACTAAAATGGCAGGGCAATGGTCAGAGAGTGTGTTTTCAACTCTGAAGGACAGAATTTCACTTACACTTATAAGAAAAAATGAAAATCTGTCTTTCAGCAGCAAAAACTATTTGTTATATGCTGGCCTCTTTTGGCATATGAATCTTGTAAATCTTGAGGCCTCTAAAACCTAGTGTTTAGACAAGGTGTCTGCTTAGTTCATTTCACCTTTTCTTCACCCCCACTCCCACCCTGCCATCCGCCATTTTCTGTGATTCCCAGACATCAGCAAGAACCTCTAGTCTTATGACCACATGCCTATGGGAAAAACACATCTTTATCATTTTCATACCAAACACCCACAGACTCACGTATTTTTCAAGCTCAGTCACATCTGCTCCACACTCTAGAAATACACTATTAGTTTTTGTTCAACATGCTGACCTGAAGATTTGAGCTGTTAATTTTTACGAAATGCAGGAACAAATGTGTCCATGTACCCTCCCCCCACTCAGGAAAAACATTGCCCAGATGTTCATCAGACACAGCTGATGGCTGTTTTTAGATATGGCTCTTATTGATTCCACAGCACATTCCCTTTTCTGTAGTTCCTCTTGAGCAAGGGCGGTGAACTTGAATCCAATAATCACTGGGCCTTGTTGTTATGGCTGCTCCTTCAAGGATAATAGAGGCCCCTCTATGATGATCAGGGCTTGAAAAGAGGAATCAATTTTCTAATTTATCTCACTGAAAATAGATGTAAGAGTTCCAGAAAGAATAGTATCTTGAGAGACAGGAATCGTGTTTTCTGATTTTGTTTTTTCTCTTAACACTCAAATGGCAGATTGTGAGAATAGCTCAGAATGGAAAACAGTATCATAAGATAACATATGGCAATGAAAAGAATGGGATTTATGGGGCACCTGGGTGGCTCAGTTGGTTAAGCATCTGACCCTTGATTTCACCTCAGCTCATGATCTCATGGTTCATGGGTTCGAGCCCTAAGCCAGACTCTATGCTGACAACAAGGAGACTGGTTGTGATTCTCTCTCACTCCCTCAATCCTGTGGGGTCTTGCTAGCTCAAGGCAGTCCCTATTGCTTGAGGGTGCAGTTTTGGTTCCCATCAAGGGATGCTTTGCCCACTGGGTCCTTTGCCTCAGTTAAGAGGTAAGCTGGAAAGAATTTAATCAATTAAAAGTACAGACTGAGGTAAAAATGGAGATAGTTGAAATTCTCTTTCAGACACTACCATTTAGAGAAAGGAAAAATAAGAAATGTGGTAGATATTGTTTATTAGGTATATTCTGAAATCCTGAGATTCTAGAAATATGGAATACCCATGCCCCGGGGGCAGAGGAAATTCTGTTTGGATTCTGCTCTCCTCTATGGGTGTCATTACCCCTGTCCATTGTTCATCAGGGCCCTGGGCTCTGCCTTCTTGCAGATTCTGGCATTCTCTTTGTCCTTTCTAGCCTTGTCCAATCTGGACTTCATAAAGCATGCCCTCTTGGAAGAGTCTACAAAGTTCAATTCCTGCCTTTTAGTCAGGAACAGTTCGGGAACCCCAGGGTTAACACTTAGATATTAAGGCCTCTTTGTCCATGCTCTGATTTTTGTTTGTTTGTTTTCACAATGCAATCCCCCCCCCCAAGTGATTAGGCCTCTGATTTAGTTATATCTGTGTAGCTCCATGGACAGGTACCACAGCCACATTATTTTTCACATACAATTCTAGAATCTGACTGATTTTGCTTTCTTAACTCTGTATCCTCCTCCTTTTCAATTTAAAAGCTACTCCCCTGAGTCTATCTGGAATAGTAAGCAGGAAAACCATACACTTAATCGGAGTAACTTTTTTCCACTGAGAGGTTGTATTATGATAGGAAAAAGATAGGATAAAATAGGCAGAGAAGGAAAGGATTAGGACCAGAGGTTGCTGGGTGGGGAATGACATAGTTTGGAATAATGCTGGGAGTGTCTGACCACAGCAAACCCCCTCAGGTGACCCCCACCCCCACTCAGGTTTCCTTCAGGAACTTGGCAAAATACCTGACTAAAAATAAAGTAGACCATAAAACCTAAGACCCACAAGGAACTGGTATGGCCATAGACCACCCCTAATGCAATGGAAATGAACCAATCAGTTATGGAAAACCCAGCACCTAGAGTTATCCAGCCAATAAGGATAGGATCTGAGAAGGAGCAAGTAGAAAGGGGTGGGGGAGGGGCCACCAAAACCTTATAAAACAAGGACCCTTGCCTATTGTCAGTGGGCATTCACTTTCGAATGTCCCTTCTCTGTATAGAGAGCTTTCCAACTCTTCTTACTGTCGTATCTAATACTCTAATAAACTTTTGCCTGCTGCTCATTTTGTGTCCACCTCTTCATTCTTCAAAATGGCAAGACAACAAACCTCAGGCATTGTGATTAAAAAAAAAAAAAAAAAAAAAAACCCTGCAACAGTATCTGGAGTTACTTTAATCAACTGGGAAGTTTCACTGGACTCTGGTTTCTTTCGTGTAATTTTTAAGCCCAAATCTTAACATTTGGGGCCTAGGAGCAGTAAGATTTTCAGCAATCCAAGTATCTGAATCTCTGCTCTTTCTATATTACTTTTGCTTCTGCTTGCAAATCATCCAATCATTTCTTAATCTCATCTTGTTCTGTAATAGCTTGATCAACATAGCCAATAGTAGCATGCACTATTGACAGCCTTTTTCCAACCTTTCCCCCTAGAGTGATAAATTCAGTAGATTTAGTCTGTCTTTCTAGTTATAGCAGAAGTCCCTTTTACAGAACACTTTTTATCTCTGCCTAAAATGGATCTTCTTCAACTTTCCAGGTTCAGCCAGTACTCCCAGACTCATAACCCAATGCCATATAGTTTAAGTGTTTTGTTGTTACTGTTGCTGTGACAGCATGCCACCCCAGTGGCAAATTTTCTATTAGTCATAGTGCATAGAATACACTATGCCACAGTAACCAATAAACTCTCAAATCTCAGGGGGTTAACACAATAGAAGTTCATTTTTCTTGCTCAGCCCCATGTAGGCTTAGGAACTGCCCTCTAACTGGTGATTTAGATCCCAGGATGCTTTAGTCTCATGGCTTCTCCATCTTGTAAACTCCATGTCACTCTGGCTTCATCCCACCTGCAGATTGGGGAAAGATAGTGAATATGGAGAAGGCACACTGGACACTAAACTATAAATCACACACCCCAAACCTAGAAGTAGAATATTTTACACTTACGCTTACCTTACACTTATTTCTCTGTCCAGGATTATTCAGATTGCCAACCCAACTATAACAATGACTGGGAAATTAAAGGGGTGCATGGATATTACACAATATGAAAAGTATCTACTACAAAGTTATCCAAAGTACATGAAAAGTTCTATTAGCAAGGAGTTAGTGGAAAGTGGATATTAGATAATGAGCCAATAAGATCTATCACAATGTATTTCAGCAGGTTGTTGTGAAGATAATGTATGCAAAATATGTAGCACGGTACCTGACACTTAAGTGTTCAATAAACTGTATTTACTATTTTTCTAATGTTGTCATCACCACCTCCTTACATGTGAAATTGGAATATGTGCTCTTGAACATTTCTTCCAGCCCCAATATTGTATATTTCTAATTTTCTCATGTTACCCTCTGGATGAGAGCATTGATATTAAGAAGATTTTCATCTTATGTAAGAATGGTCTATTTTGCAAGATTAATGGCTTTTCTGACAGCTATGCTGTCTTTTCTTTTCTCATAAGTTGTTGGGGTTTTTTTCACACAAGTCATTACCATCACTGAGATTGACAAAATAAATTTGACTAAAGATGTCCCCCACTACCTCCTCAAAGCCAAAGTAGGCTTGTTGGGTTTCCATTTCCTGATGGCTTGAGGGATTTTGTGTTTCAGACAAATATATCAAAGTAAAACTAACACAAGATCTCTAAAGGCCAATATGACATGGTAAGGACACAGATAACCTAGAAACAGGTTTGTACAGGGGAAAAGTGATATTTGTGATATTATGTGTAAATATCTTCTTTGGTTTTCTGAATGTGCAACAGAGAACAAGAAGAAAGATCAGTCGTCCTCTGAAAAAAGAGGTCCTTTATTGCCTAAGAACAGATTGAGGGAAGATTCAGAAGATGAATTAGATCAGTTCTCTCAAATATCAAGAACATACCATAATAAAAAGCCTAAACAGATTTAGCATGTGAATATAAATTAAAAAAATAATCTTTTAAATATATAAACAATACTTATATTGACATATGTACATAGATACTAATAGGTACTAATAATGTGAGAAGTGGAAAAAATATATAATAAATTCATGTTCAATGCTTAATTATAGCGAGAGTTAAAAGTGAGATGGATAAAACTTCTGAGTAGTTAAAGATAATGGCAACTGCCTAAATGTACACTTCCTGTTTCATCTCCAAAAATAATACAGAACAAGGAAAAATAAAGACACATAAATTGTAAAACATAATGTCCACACCTAGTGTAAATGAAAAAGGAAAAAAATACCCTCCAAATTTTAGTGGGAAGTTATTTGTGTTATTACCACAAAGCTTTGCTGAAAATAAGGGCAGTCCAATTAGAAAATAATGGGACACCAGGGTGACTCAATCGGTTGAGCGTCTGACTTGATTTTGGCTCAGGTCATGATCTCATGGTCATGAGTTTGAGCCACGTTGGTCTTTTTACTGATAGCACAGAGCCTGTTTGGGATTCTCTCTCTCCCTCTTTCCCCCCACCCTTGCTTGCGCTTTCTCTCTCTCTCTCTCTCTCACTCGCTCAAAATAAATACATAAATAAACATTTTTAAAAAAAGGTTCCAGTAGCTCAGAACACTGAATTCCACAGTGAGGTTTTAGGTATGTGTGATTTTAAGCAACATTTCAAATGACATAGCTTCTAAAGGAATAAAAAAAAGGAAAATACCTCTTGAAAACTTAATGAAAGACAAAATTTTAGGGTCTTCCAAAAACAAAGAAACCATTTGAGGATCTACAACCCCTTCTCTGCTACCATGAAAACAAAAACTTAGTTAAGAGACTGGACTTTTCCATACTGCTAGCCGACAACACTAATGAGCTAGGAACTTTTTCAGCCACCTCCAAATCCATAGTATGATTAGTAGAAAACTATGTATATCTATAGACCATTTCTACCAAAAGACAAATTTTAAAATAAGAATCAACAGGGGTGCCTGGGTAGCTTGGTCAGTTGAGACCTTTATTTCCACCCAGGTCATAATCCCAGGGTCATGGGATCCAGCCCAGCACTGGGCTCTGCACTGAGTCTGAAGCCTGCTAAAGATTCTCTCTCTCTCTCTTCCCCTTTGCCCCTCTCCTCAGCTCATACACTCTCTCTTTCTAAAATAAAAAATAAATAAGAAAAAATATATAAGAAATCAACACACAGGCTTTTTTTTTTATAGTTTATTGTCAAGTTGGTTTCCATATAATACCTAGCGCTCTTCCCCACAAGTGCCCTCCTCCATGACCATCACCCTCCTTTCCCTTTCCCCCTCCACCTTCAGCCCTCAGTTTGTTTTCAGTATTCAAGAGTCTTTCATGATTTGCCTCCCTCCCTCTCCCTAACTCTTTTTCCCCCTTCCCCTCCCCATGATCCTCTGTTAAGTTTCTCCTGTTAGACCTATGAGTGACAACATGGTATCTGTCCTTCTCTGCCTGACTTATTTCGCTTAGCATGACACCCTCGAGGT
>CM053575.1:83382891-83454656 GCA_028646485.1 Cryptoprocta ferox | reverse complement strand
GCATCTATAGTCTCCTGATTTGTTCATTTTAGCCACTCTGACTGGTGTGAGGTGGTATCTCAGTCAACGCACAGGCTTTTGAAACACCTTTCCTCTCCAACCTTCCCCCAATTAAAAAAGAAGAAAAAGGAGGAGGAGGAGGAGGAGGAAGAAGAAGAAAGAAGAAAAGGAGAAGGAGAAGAAGAAAAAACAACACATTTAACAAAGTTAAATGTGTTCACATAAGCATTTGGAGATATGAAAGCACACTTAAGTGATAAATTCAAAAATGAATGAAAGCAATGGACAAAAAGAAAATCCAGGAAGAAATGAATTCAAGGAAAAATGAAGAAAAAGACAAAATCATCTTTAAGAAAAAGAGTAAATTATAAGGTGAAAATTTAATTAGATACTTTGAAAAGAGACAGGAGAAAAAATAAGAAAATTAAAATGAGGTGAAGAAACAAGTAAAAAGTGTCAGAAATGGTGGTAATGGAAGACAGGCAAAGAAACTTAGAATCAGCCACTTTGCTTTTGTGAAAAGCATAGTTAACACAACAATGGTACCCATCACAGACAACAGTCCTGATTTTAGAATTTAACTTCATAGTTTGCAAAGAAAAGGGAGCCAGCAGAACTAGTAACAATTTTATTAATTTTGGAGTAATATCAAATAATTCCAATGGTTTCAAGAGTACCTAAATGTACCTTTCATTTTTGATCAGGGCTAAGAGACCCATTTGTAAATTGGCTTATCGACCTGCATTTTGGATCTGAAAGAAGCCTATAGCTGAAAGGTGGAATTTAGAGTTGAAATACCTGGGTTACAGAATCCTTGCTCTCCCATTAACTAGCTTTTAGATTTTTCTCATTTTCCTTCACTCTCTAAACCTCAATTTCTTCTTTGGTAAAATGCATATATTTATACCTGTAAACATCTGAATTAATCAAATCGTATTAATGATGTGAAAGTAAATTTCAAAACTTTTAGCCCTATTTTTATAGGGCTATATATTTATGTGTGTTTACATTTAGGGATTCTTAAAACCATAAAGTTGCTTTTATTCATAAACAGAATCTTAAAAATTTAGTTAAAATTTGTCTCCTCCCCTCGCCTTTTATATAAAAGCCTTCGTATTTATTTTTGATATACTTGGCCAGGATTAGGGATGCAACCAAGATGTAAGTGTTTTGTGTGCATATGGTCTTGGTTTATTTTTTCCCACTTAGTGAACCTTGCTCATAAACAGAATGAAACCAGACCTTGTTCTCATTAACACCATATTCTAACCAATCTGTTAGATAGTGCCTACCCAAAATTTATATTTATATCTGAGATAAGCTATTTATTTTAAACTCATATTTGTTTTACCACCTATATTTATGTTTGTTTTACCATCTATATCACTTTTCTGTTGCTGCTTTGGAAAATGGCTTTAAATAGTACAGTTTTATCATCTTACACTTCTGGAAGTCAGAAGTCTCACTGAGCTAAAATCACCATGTCAAGAAGACAGCACTTCTGGAGATTCTAGGGGAGAATCCCTGTCACCTTTTCCAGTTTCTAGAAGCTGTCCACATCGTTTGACTCATGGTTCCTTCCCCACCTTCAAAGGTAGCAATGGAGGGTTGAGTACATGGAGTGCCCTGCCTCCCTCTTATACTTATAAGGACCTTTGCAATTATATCAGGCACAACTAGATAATTAAGGATAATCTTCCCATTTCATGATCCTTAACTAAATCACATCTGCAAAGTCACATTTGCAGTATCAGTTAACATTCACAGTCTCAGGGATTACTATATGGACATCTTTGAGGGGATATTGTTTTGCCTCCCACCTCACTCCACTGTTTATTTTTAGAGAGCCCATATATAATGTACATAAAATATTTTCCAGGTATTAGTTTACAATTTCCATGAGATGAGTATTGGATAGACATCATCACTCTTAATAGAGTTGAAAGACTGAAGCTCAGAGAAGTTTCATGACATGCACAAAGTCATTTGATGGGTCAAGGGGGAGAAATACTAGATCTTCAGTTTTTGTTGGTCTTTAACAATCCAAGTCTGCATCTTTGCAACCTCAATGTCTGTCTAAATTTTCTGACAAGAATCTGATTTTGGAATCTGGTTCCCAAGAGTCCTGGTCATTCATATTTTTTAGACAGCTTACCGCCTGGAAATCTCAATGCAAAAATGGAAGCATCTTGCTTTTGTGAGATCACTGTGCTCAGGTTGGGCACAGATAATGCTGAAATCCTGTTTTTTTAGTTGCTTTTATTTATGTGTATTTAATGCTGCCATAAACTCTTAAAAATATTTGAATTCACCGTGTCTCTATTTATTGTGTTCACACCTTGAGGCACTTTTGCAGAGAGCGTAATTTTAAAATTCTGTAAAAATGAATTAAATGGAAACATATCTCGGGAAAGGAGCTCTAGAGGTCACAGGCAGAATTATCCCCCAAACCCTCTTAGACAAGTTATTTATTATCTGTTTGTTACACAGTGTCCAACAAAAAGTCCAGTAAATATGACAAGCAGATTAGTTTAGCAGAGAAGATAAAGAGAAGAAATCTCACCTTAAAAGTAAATGCATATGGGGTGCCTGGGTAGCACAATCCACTAAGCTCAAGACTTCAGCTCAGATCATGATCTCACGGTTCATGGGTTCAAGCCCCGCAACGGGCTCTATGCTGACAGCTCAGAACCTGGAACCTGCTTCAGTCTCTGTGTCTCCCCCTCTCTCTGCCCCTCCCCTGCTCACGCTCTGTCCCTTTCTCTCTCAAAATAAATAAACATTAAAAAAATAGATGCATAAATATCTACATGGTCTTACCACCACAAACTATCCAGGGATTAGATGACTGTCTCATTCAATGGAGGCCAAAAACGTATTTGATCTCACCAAATTCATTAAAGGTCAGAGCTGTGCAATTTACTTTGCTCAGTGTTCCATATGAATTGACTTTATGCCCTAGTGAGACTGAACACCCCTTAGGAACAAGTAATGTACCTTTTCTCCTTTGGCATTACAATGTTTTCTGTAAGGTACTCTCACAAGCATGGAACAGTCACAGAGCATGAATAGTCACAGAGAGCCTGTTCCCTTCCTGTTACTTAGATTTAGGAAAATAAATGCACAAAAGTCTAAGGTTACCAATTTTAAAGTCATGTGTGGTTTTCGGTAGAAGGGTGACATGATGTGTTTGTTTATACATTTATTCTCTCAACAAATGTGCTTGTCTGTCTGCTGTCTACTAGGTACTGAGACAGATACTGGGGAACAAAGAACTAAGGCAAATGCTTTCCTCTATAACAGATTTTTCAACTTTGTGCCCATAATCCACTGTAAGAAATACATTTAACACTGAGATCTAAATACAAATACCCATAAAACCGAAACAAAGCTTCATGAAAAAATATCGTAATAGCACTCTTTAATTTTATCTTCTTTCTTGTTCTCTTTTTGAAATCTGTCTTTTCATGTCTGTTCTCCACTCTTTTTAAAAACCAAAATGCCAGTCAGCAGCCACTAAAATAGATATTATTACCCTGTAAAGGGTGGTGACCTGCAGTTTGAAAAATATTGCTCTAGAACCATGCTACACCAAGTGTAGTGTAAGGACGCCGACCAGCATAGAAGCTCATTGGAACTGGGAAATGTCAGCCTGCTTCTAGCTCCAGATAGACAGATTTACAACCCGCCTTTTAACAAGATACCCCAAATAATTCATGCACATTTAAATTTGGCAAACAAAACCCTTGGACTTGTTCAAAGGGTATTTTCTATCTCCTAGAAGAATTTTGAGAAAAGTTGTAGACCTGCACATATTTTAAAGTTGATACAAGTTTTGGGGCACCTGGGTGGCTCAGTCAGTTAAGCGTCCGACTTCGGCTCAGGTCATGATCTCACGGTTTGTGGGTTCCAGCCCCGCGTCGGGCTCTGTGCTGACAGCTAGCTCAGAGCCTGGAGTCAGTCTTCGGATTTTGTGTCTCCCTCTCTCTCTGACACTTCCCTGCTCTCTCTGTCCCTCTCTGTCTCTCAAAAAAAATTTTAGAAATATTTAAAAAAACGTTGATACAAGTTTTAAGCATTTTATAAAAGTCTTATATGTTATAAATAGTTTCAAAGGATGTAAATTTTGTATTTTTGTATTTGTAAAAAATTTTTAAAAATATTTTTTAAAATGTTGATACAAGTTTTAAGCATTTTATAAAAGTCTTATATGTTATAAATAGTTTTGAAGGATGTAATTTTTGTATTTTGAATTTAAATTCAAACTTTCTCATATCTATCTGTTAGAAGTTAATGCAAAGGTGATTTGAGGCCCATCATCACCCATTTATAAAAATATAGAATAAACTCTTTTTTCATAGTGACAATTTACATCCTTTCTTTTCATTCCTGAAATCACCATTTTAATCATTGTTTCCCAAAGAATTTTACCCTAAATTAATAATTTATACCAAAAATATCTCTTACTTATCACTGGATCAAAATTCTCTGCTTTAAAAATATTTGTATACATATATCTTACTGTGCCAACTTTCTTCTGGATCAACTTGCATTGCAATTGATCGACAAGAATTATTCTGTTACAGAATTTGTTACACGGTTGTTAAATACACAAAGTCCTTTTGGGGGGAAGTTGATCTTATAATGAAAGAGATGGGAACATATGAAGCATTGAGTAAAGGAAGGTTTAGACAACAATAGTCTTTCAGATTAGATCTTGCTTAGCTCAGGGTCATGTTCAAGTATAAGATGGAGCTAAAGATTTGTCTTTATTTTATTAAGTGTGAGCAAGAAGTGCAACAATGAAGGGACTCTGATAAGAAAGAAGCGTCATAACTATAATTGAGTTCAGAGGAAAATCAATTTTAGAAAAGAGTACAAATGGAAGTTGAGAATATGAAACTTGGTTCTCTAAAGACTTTCTTCCCTCCATGTGCCCTTTAGAAACTCTTTTTTTATCCCAACTCTAAGAGCTTTCCAGTTTGAGACCCACTACACTAGAGAGTGACTAGAGCACAGATATGATGGACCACAGCACACAGTACACATGCATAGAGTCATGAAATAGCCACCATGTGCTATAGGGCAGAATGAGTCATTAACTGGCTAGCAAAAGAACGTAAGGCTACTAGAGGGAGTGATACTTAATGCCTGAATGATGGCAAAGGAACCAACATGTAGAAAGGTGCAGCATATGTGTGTGAAATTAATGACAGGTGAGACTAGGGCCAGGTGGAAGAGGAACTTCTCGGGTAAACTCATGTTGGGCACTATTTGCATAACAATGACACATAGCTTGAATTTTTAAAATAGAGGTAATATGATTAGATTCTCTCCAATGATCTAAACGTAGGAGCTCCCAACCTGGGGGTGAGCAAATGCCTGGGAGCTGAAAAGTATTTCAAAGACAGATGAGAATCTTTATCAATGCTTTAAAAATTATTTTCCACATAAATAAATGCACTGCTATTTTTCAGAATGCATGGAGGTGCAGTTGTGGTACGAAATAGTTTGGAAGGGTTCCAACATTTATGTTGGTTTGTGTGCTTGGCAAGGAATTAGGGAGTGGGGTGTATATTTTCTCAATCAACAGAGACTTACCATGAGGATGTAATCCAATCTTTCCTTGCTATAAAAAGTGAGATAACTTTTATCGTATGGTGAAGAAAGGTCTGGTTACTCATTAAATATAAACATGGAATAAACTGGAGTAGGTCTGAAAAAGGACATTCAGCAACTTTCAAAGTTATGAAAAATACAAATGAAAGAGAGCTGTGTTCCTGTCTGCAGAGGATCTTACTTTAGGCAATCCCAATGTTTAAAAATCTGGGTTTATATAAAGACTAAATTTAGAAACTAATTATTCATTTTTTAAAGGATTCACAGTAGGACATAAGTCAATAGAAAACTCTCTTGCATGTTTAAAATAGAATTCAATTTACATGCAACTCTTTGGAAACTCTCCTATTGTACCAAACAAGGTCAACTTGTAAGCCAGTTTAGTCCACTCTTTAATTGCCATGCCATGAAGGAATGGAGCACAACACTGTTTAGAGATCCAAAGTTGGACCTATGGTTCTGAGTACCTAAATACATACTTTTTCCAATGCATAAACTGCCAATGTTAGTATCATATAACCATGTTGCAATGGTCACAACCACTGGATAGGCATCCAGAGAATCAGACCCATAGAATAGCTGTCTTTGAAGGACCTGGAAGGAGGACTCCACCCAAGAGCTTAATCTTGGAAGGTGAATTGCCCATGCCATCAAACCATAACTCATGAGTAATTTGAATAGGAGTTCCACAATAAGGTCAAAAAATTCCATTAGTAGAAGCAAAACAATAAAAATAAAATTAAGGCTTTTTTTCTTAATTTTTAAAATTTATTTTGAGAGAGAGAGAGAGACAGGAAGAGAGAGCAAATGTGTGTGGAGTGGGGTGGAAGGGCAGAGAGAGAGGGAGAGAGGAAGAATCCCAGGCAGGCTCCACATTACCAGCACAGAGCCTGATGTGGGGCTTGAACTCCTGAAGAGTGAGATCATGACCTGAGCTGAAATCAAGAGTTGGATGCTTAGCTGACTGAACCATTCAGGTGCCCCTCCAAAATAAAATAAAGTCTTAAGTGAGTCATCGTAATGATACATGTTGGGTAACTTTCAAGTACAAGGGAAAGAAACCAATGTGAATTGATTTAAGTAAGAAACTTACTTAATTTTTTTTCATGAAACTAAAAGGTATACCAGTAAGTGGAATTCAGGAAGAGTTGGATCCAGATCTTCAAAAAGTGAAGAAAAAAAACTCATTGAGAATGTGCTTCTTTCCATCTTTTAGCTTTGTTTTCTCACGGATTGACTTAGTTTTCAGGCATTTTCTGAGAAAAGATAAGTCTTTCTCGGAAGTCTTTATGAAACATTTTACCATTAACTTCAACCAGATTGATAAAATTAAGTATCACTGGAGATAAAGGTACTTCTCCAAAGAAAAATTTTCAGGTTATGGCAATCCCAATCCATGAGAGTGTTACATGCATTTTAAAAGTTCCAAAACTGTGTCAGTTTCTTTGGAAAAATTATCCCCAGCAACCCTTAGAAGAGTCACTAATTAGTTTACTAAGAACTCAAATTGCAGTTGGAAGTTATTCAGGATTCTTAAAACCCCTCATATTTTTTTCTGATTTTTGCTCTTTGCTCTAGTTATGCTTTTGCTTCCAGAAGCCCATAGCCTTTTCACCCCATCACTGGCTTTGTGGCCTTGAACAAGTCATCTAAACAGCTATGCCTCTTACAATGTTTTCTTCAGTATAAAAGATCACAAGAGTGTCATTCTCTCAAATTAGAGTAAACTCTAAATTAAATTATTAAGTGAAATAATATTTGTAAATCTCCTAGATTAAAGTCTGACACAGAGGAGGTTCTTAACATCTATTTATTCTTTTAGAAACTGGACTCAAAGGTCCTATGATAGACTTTGATGGGACAAAGTACTACTTTATAGTACATTCAAGCCCAGCTCTCCTATTACAGCACACAGTGTAGCAGAAAATAACTTTTAGATGCTGTCAGGGGATTAGGTACTAGTGTCAATCCTCTAGCTAACAAGTTATAAAACCTTAGGTAATTCTTTTCACTTCTTTGGGTTTTAAGTTTACTCATTTGGAAAAAAAAAAACAGTAAGTGCCTGAACAATATATTTCTAGGGATTTTTCTTGAGCTCTAGAAATCCTACGTATGTAATACCTTCTATGTATATAGCATACTTTTTCTGTACGTAGTTCTTCAAATCAGGAATTTCAAATCACTACAACCAGTTAGTATACTTTTATCTTCAGGGACAGTAAGCCCCAACTTAATTGTTGCAAACAGTAAGGAATTTACTACCTCACATAACAAGAAGACTCAACAGGGGGTGATTTTAGACTTGATTCATCCAGAGGTTCATGCTATTTTCATGGGTCCAGATATCTTCTGTCATTCCACTCTGCCATCCTTGGCAAAGTAATGACATGATGGTTACATCAACTCCAGGCAATATACATTGCACATTGCTGTCTAGAGAAAAATAGGGACTCTTCTTGAACAATTTTTTTAAGAAAAAGGAAAATGTTTTCCAGAAGGACCATGGGTAGGGTGACTAAATAATTTATCTTCCAAACAGAGACTCTTTTGAGGGTGAAAACTGGACCATGAATGTCTGAATTAATTGTGGTTGGCCATCTGCACAGGAGTGGGACTGGGGTTTTCTTTGCCTGGACACTTGGAGGGTGGGTATCTGCACAAAGCCCAGGATGGTTGCTGGAAAAGGCAAATAACTGTCTGTTGCAGCTGTTAGTGATTGACAGTCCTTGCAACTGTCTCCAGCCTCAACTCTTGCTGTTCTTTGATGCACATTTACACTCGAAACTGCCTGCAGTTCCTGAACACATCACGCTGTTGTTTGCCTTTGTTCTTACTTTCTCATCTGCGTGGAATTATTGCCACCACATACATTGCCCTTTGGCCCCTACCTGCCTAATGCTTCTCATCATTAAGGTAAAAGTACTCTAATCTCCCACCACCACCAACCTCCACCCTCTCTCTGTGTTAGGTAGGGTGTCGCTTCCCTGTGTTCCCCTAAGACTTGAACTGTCTCTACATTTTCCACTACATAAGGTTGGCTTGAGTGTTGATTTATCATTCTAAACTCAGAGTTGAATGAGTGAGGGCAGAAACTGTTTCGTTCGTTTCATACCCTGGGTGCCTAGCACAGCCAGACAACTGGCAGAAACTCATGAAACATGAATTACATTAAGAAATGAATAAATGAATCTTAATCCAGGAAAGAGAGTTTGAATACTTTGACCACAAAGGACCTGAGTTTGAGAAATTCGAAATTGAATTCCCTGAGCCTAACCCCTGGTGTCTATCCTACCCAACCTAAAGAAAGAGGTCCTCAGCGAAGTAACAAAGACAGCTAATGGGGTTTCAAAGGAGAAAAGAGCAAGGCTGGCTGGTGTCAGCATCTGGGGTTGCGAGAGACATCCCCATTATTAGGGTGTAATTAACGACTTTCCTTTCATAGACATTAATTTATTTTGTCATTAAATTAATTAGAATTAAACAGGCCTTTAAATCATTGCTTGTTCCTAGAAAGGGAGAGGTGTTTTTAAAGGCTAAATCAAGCAAAGTTTTCCACCACTTGCTTGCCCCTAAAGAGACAGAAAAGAGAGAGGCTGCCTCCTTGAGACAGTTACCCTGTCTGTGCAAGAGCACGTATTACAGGGAATGATGGTTGGTTGTTCTCTAAAGACAATGGGGCAAGAAGAATGTTCCAGTGGAATACATTTTAAATGATTACAAGTCTGGATCCCACTGTAGTTTTGGACATGCTGTGTTTTTTTTTTTTTAAACTAGTCTTCTCTTTGGTAAAATGAGGTAACAACTTTTACCTAAAAGGGTTATTGGGAAATAGTAACTTAGATAATGTAAGCCATGTGCCAAAAACTAATTAGGCTTTCAATAAACGCTACTTAACTTCCTCTCTTTCCTTTCTTTTCTCTCCCTTCTTCTCTCGGTCCTTCACATTTTACTTCAGATGAAGATTGAGTCAGGGATTCCCTTAAAAAAGATTCAGAATCTTACCTCCTATAAGCAAAATTAAAACCAGACTTCTACACAATGTCACGACACGATGATTTAATCAATTCTTTATATATTTACTCACTTCATCTAAATGTCCAGATAAATTTCCTTTTTGGGTCTTCTTTCCTCAGCTTCTCTTTCAATTCTCTTTATATGCTTTTCTCAGCTGACTCTATGCTTCTAACCCCAAATCCATCTATCACTATCGCTTTTCCCCTCAAATACTACCTGAGTGCCCTCTACTACCTAAGAAATTCTTCCTAATTCAAGTAAAAAGGGATATGATTCTCTCCATGTCTTCTTTTCCACGCAAAGATCAATGAAGCAAAGAAGAATATTGAATATAGTACATGCCTGTACTGCAGTATACATTGTGCATTTAGTTTTTTACTGCAAATTTCAGTCTGTTCTTTTTCAAAACTATGAATATTCTTGATAGAACTTCTTTTCAACTTGAACTCTTAGAATCTGTGACTCTTTTAGTGATAGCCTAGTGAGTCTTTTTGGAATATTATGTGCTTGAAGACTATGTGGGGTGATCTCTTGAGATACCTTCTATCCATGCATCTATAAGCCAATGGTATCCCTACAGGTGAGAAAAGCACATGAATTATCTTAAAGAGAACAGAGTCAAAAGGGTATACTCTTTATTGATGAACATGCAAGTCAGTCATACCAGGACTTCAACCAAGTCCTGGTTGATTCTTAGGACAGCTCAAATTTTAAGTAGGGCTGCAAATACTGGCCTGGGTTGAGACGTCCTAAAGGACAATAATGGGCAAATGGACCACGACGAAGAGTGCTTCACAGCTATTGAAAGGTGAAGCAGCATAACTAGACCTAAGTCTACTCTTTTTTTAAAAAATGTTTATTTATTTTTGAGAAGAGAGAGGCAGAGCTTGCATGGAGGAGGGGCAGAGAGAGAGGGAGACACAGAATCCAAAGCAGGCTCCAGGCTCTGAGCTATCAGCACAGATCCCAATGCGGGGCTTGAACTCATGAATTATGAGATCATGACCTGAACTGAACTCGGACACTTAACTGACTGAGCAGCCCCGACCTAACTCTACTCTTGAGTTTGTTGGCTAACTAGATAGTTCAACTGCAACAGGTTGAAAATTGATTAACCGCTTGCAGTCTTAGAGTTACCATCAAGAGGTTCAGCATGCTCCTTGAAGCGAACACATGAGTAAATGTAAAATATGGACTCTACTATGATTTTCTGGCCTGACTGATATTGAACTGAATAAAATCAACTTGTAATTGAAAAACTCTGAGTCATGTTGACAGAGTGCTGAGTGCTTTTTCCTCTTAATCTAATGGAATAAAAACTAAAACCTGCATTCCCCCCCCCCCGTAATTAAGACTACAGCATTATCAGGCTTTAGAAGACTGAACAGAATGCACAGATGAATTTCTATGTAATTAAGTTTCCCAAGAAACTTTGAAGGCAACAGATTAAACGTGGACTTTTGCTTTTTGTGGTATTTTAAGAGACGTTTTCATTGTTTTCCTCATGATAAATACTTTTTTAAATGTAAAATAAACAAACTGTGAGCTCAAAAGAGCCAATGGTTATATATATTTTTTCTTTATATATGGTTGATGTCAGGAGGCCAGTATTGAAAGGTGGCCATATAGAGAAGTAGATACATCTCTATATGGTTCAGATGGTACATATATGGTCCTATGTTTGCTTAAGATGACAATGCTAACCATAAATGCTCTAAATTCTTAGAAAAAAAAAACGTATTAAAAGAACTGAATTTAAATGCTCTTAGTCACTTGTAAAACTGTAATCAGCATATGAATAAATTTAGGCCTAAAAAGCTCTGAGTGTAAAATATAATCACATGTCCTTTAATAAGCAAATTGAAATGTATTTGAATCTCCACCCACTTAACTAGCAGTAACCGGTCTTTTATACAGGTTCCTGTCCAAATATATTGCAGGATCCCCCAAACTCACATGTGTCATTGAACCTGGGCTTCTCATCACTCACCCATTACTAACTGCCAGGGATCAAGAAGTGAGCTGTACCTGTGAATAGCTGTAGGTGACGGTGTTCTTGGACCTGTGGAGGGAAGAATGCACTGAAAACTCTGCCGTCCTACAGTTACGTGACCCTGGTGGAGCTTCTGTCCCTCAAGCTTTCCTTTCCCTCTGCTTTAATGCCAGTACGTTGCCATGCTCCAGCCCTCATTTACCATCCATTCATTTCTCAAGATAAAGAGAACCAGTCAATGGAAGTTCTCTAAAGAACTACCTATGCCCCAGTTTTATGGCTTTCTGATAACACAGAGAGTCATATTACTCAAGGCACAACCAGAATACTGAGATGGCAGAACCAAATGGCTTCCAGGACCCAGTCCATTTGTCCTCTACCTAGACTAATACTCTCCTCCTTCAATCTAAGTCAGATCATGAGTCTGGTCCTAGGTCAGACTCTCTTCTCTTAAGGCATATTTCTGTGCCTTAGAAATTATGTATTTATTTTATATATAGTCAATAAACTTCCATTCCTTCCTGTAATCACATCTCAGTTGGATTTTTCAGGCTTGTTATTATTTATCAGACATATTTTTATGGAGGGAGTGGGAGAGAGTAGTGTCCCAATATTTTTTTCTCTCAGAAGATTCTTAGAATTATGTTTAGATAAATGCAGGCAGATATCTAGAAGGGTTGGCTTCTACTTACTTCTAAGACTCAATAGCAAAGGGAAATGTTGGGGTTGAAATATTCAGAAACTTCCCCTACGAAGTGCATATAACTTCCAGCCTCCTGCATCACTTAAGTGATCACTTACAAATCATCACCATTTATTATGGGCCTAAATTATATGAGAAACATTGCTGATTAACAAAGGTGTCCCCAAATAAGTGACAGTTCCTTTTTCTAGGAGGCTAGTAGTTTAGTTCCATAGTTTTCAAACGGGTTTCATGTTTAAATGGTTTCCCAAACATTTGATTAAACTTTTGCTTTAGTTTTATAATAAACTGCATTCAAAGCTATAATAAAAATAACACATTCAGAGGTGCCTGGGTGGCTCAGTCTGATAAGCATCCAACTTCGGCTCAAGTCATGATCTCATGGTTCATGGATTCAAGCCCTGTGTCGGGCTCTGTGCTGACAGCTCAGAGCCTGGAGCCTGTTTCAGATTCTGTGTGTGTGTCTCTCTCTCTGCCCCTCCTCTGCTCACACTCTGTCTCTGACTCTCTCAAATGAATAAACATTAAAAATTTTTAAAAAATAACACATTTGAAAGTGTTCTATTTCCTTTTTTCACACAAGTTAACTCACTAACTTGTCCTGCCAGATTAACTTGGTTTGAAACAGATCTTGGACTAGAACTCTGTCTTGTATCTTAGTTCAAATAATTGAACTTTTTATAAATGTGTAATTGATTAGGAAAGATGTGTGGCTTGGTGATGCTCTTTTTCATTAGGCCTTCAAAAATTTATGCTAAAACTGTTTGGGTTTCATAAATAATAGTTTGGGTTTCATAAATAATTGAAATAACCTGAAATACTCTGATTCTCTGACATAGATGGCCAAGGTATTCTAAGTTCTTATTTTTTCCTAGGATATTAAACAGCTTAAAAGGTTATGAGATATCAGGTACATTTTACCTAACAATGGTGATGTTTAAATGATTACATAGTCTATCCATTGACACTCTTCAAATTAAGAAATTCCAGCATCCATTAGGCCTGGTTAGTAACTCAAGTCTGAAGCAAAGATTCCAGTGTTTTTCTTTTAGACTTTTAGATACGTTTTATTAAGGGGATATTCTGACATTGCAAGGAGAGATGTCAAGAAAAAATATGTATATTTAATTTGCAGCTTATAAGTCTATATGATATGATTCTCAATGCTAAGCACACACAAAAATGTAGAATTAACATGTATCCTTACCTTGCTATAAGATAACAGAATTAAAAATTTTCCAAATTATATAACATCCTCCTTACTCTCTTTGGATGACTTATAATAAAATGAAATTTTGAAACCCAAAAAAAACACTGTTAAAATGCATGGAAAACCTTTAATCTACTGAATGAATGATGAAGTCCTTGATGATGATTAAAATATTTCACACTAGAATGCATTTGAATTTTCAAAAAATGGATGACCTGGAACCCAAGTGATAAGAAATAGAAGTGATTTATTTTCAAGAAAAGACACAGAGAAAGAAGGCCAAGTTCGTTGTGTTTTTTGTTTGTTTGTTTGTTATCTCCCATTGATTCCCATTGGTTCTTAGAGATTAGGAGAAATTAAAGCTATCTTGGGAAATGGTCAGAAAAAATACAGGTATTATCTGGGGAAAGGTGACAAAAAAGACAAGCAGAGGTGAGGTAAATGCTGAAGATAAATGTGGATATTTATTTCATGGCAATGATTATTTACATTCATAGAGCTGACACTTCACTTCCAGTAAAATGGAGTAGACATACTTCTCCCTGTTCCTTGGACTTCACATATAAAGCAAACAAAAGAAGACTCTGAAAGGTGGAGAGAAAAAGGAAGACTGACAAGAGAACTTGGGCTCTGAGAAACACATGCAGTGAGTCATGTTTCCTTTTTGTCTCATGTACTCTAGACATGCAGATAAAGATCCTGGCAACTGAAAAACAGCACCAGGTGTAGACAAACCAAAAAACACCAACAAAGGCTTACTCTCTTGAGACAAAGGACCAGAAAAGGGGCAGCCCAGAAAGACAGAAAACTTATAAATGATACAACTCTACTTCAGCCAAGCATCACAGAAAAAGCTGTGGTCTGACCTGCACCCATTTTAGTAAAGGCTGAGGGGAATGCATAGACGCCCACACTCACCAGATTGTAATGAGGTGCCCCGGCATCCCGACTGGGCTCCTATCATAGGCCAGGCAAGGGAGCCCGACTTCTTAATCAACTTCCAGGTGTCATTTCAAGTTTGTTATCTGTTTGAAGACTTCTTGACTCTCCTAAGTAGGATGTCCCTTCATTTGTTCCCATAAATGCCCTCAAAACATATACAGGACATCACAGAATACCAGAGTCTTCTTTTTTGACATTTTACTCTCCCCTGGATTATGATGTCCTTGAATACAAAGACTGTGACTTTTATTCCTTATCCCAAACAACACTGGTTGAGGGTCAATCAGGTTTGTTTAATGATTGGATAAATTAAAAAATTAATGATGTAATTAGATATTTGAGTGATATCAGATGTTATGTCAGAAAAATATATATTGTGGGATACCAAGACAGCTGTGTTCAAAAATATGAAAGGATGTCCTGTAAAAAGTGAAGGACTCTTCTTCCTATTGTTGTTCTTGTTACTCCAAAACATTGAATTAGGTTCAATATGTTGACATTATAAGAAAGTAAATTTCAATTCAATCTGATAGGACATTTTGAAATATATTTCATTTTTTGTTGGACAAGAAGGTCATCTGGGATCATATATTGATAATTTCCTTTTTGGATGAATGTTGGTAAGAGGACCAGCAAACCACTGGAGATGAATCTGCTCACTTTTAATCAGAGGGAGAGTCTAGTTTTTGCCTTTTACAGGAGTCAGCCCTCAAAAATGCAGGGAAATTTTAAAAATAAAACAGGACCACCTGGGTAGCTCAGTCAGTTGAGCGACTGACTTGATTTCAGCTTAAGTCATGATTCCCGGGACTTGGGATCAAGCCCCACGTCAGGCTCCATGCTGAGTGTGGAACCTGCTTCAGATTCTCCTTCTCTCTTCCCCTGTCCCCTCCCCTCTCTCTCTCCTAAATAAATAAATAAATAAATAAATAAATAAAACAAAAGTAACACACTGCATAGCTTTAGGTCAAAATTATAAATCTGAGACATTTTGTCTCAATTAAAGGAAGGCAATTTTCTAGTCTCCTATGAAAGGAAAACTAACATATGCCTCTTTTCAGTGATCTAGGCTTTTTGTTTGTTTTGATTTGGTTCTGGGCTTGGCTTTATTTTATTTGTTTTATTTATTTTTAGACATTTATTAATTTCTTAATGCAGATACTAATATGTACTTTCATGTTTTACCACATTTAGTCATTAGAACTGCCCAGTCAGTTAAATTTGGAGTGTTTCATTCCACAAATAAAGAAATCAGGGCTTATAAATATTACATATCTTGCCTAAAGTCATATATGATAATTATACTACCTCTGGTGGAGTGCTTGGTATATGGTAGATGCTTTACAGATGTTACTTCTCATACACATAACTCAGAAGGTCTGAGGTTTTGAAGGTAAATTTTTATTGAATTGTGTGTTAATAATGTGTGCAAATTATGTGTTCTTGAATTCTCTGAAAGTGAATAACCACTTTGTATAACCACTTTCCCAATAAAAATATCAAACATACCAGTACCCTAGAAATCTACCTTACCATCTCTCTTTATCACTTTTCCTGTCAAAGGTAAGCACTAGCTTGATTTCTGTAGTCATCAATTAATCATAACTGGATTTGTATTTTTAAATCAATGGATTCATTTATGTTCCCTCTTATCCTTGTGATTATGTGATTTTGAATAGTAGGACTTCACTATTTTCATTGCTCTATATTATTGTATTTTAAGAATAGATCATTCTATAATCATTGTACACAATTTTTCCAACGGGCTCTATTGAACAGTATCATTATAAACAATTTTGCCTATATTTTTCAATGAATATATGTATGCATTTCTTTTTGGGTGGATATTTATAAATAGCATTGCTGAATCAAGGGTATATCCATATTCAGCTTTAATAGTAATAGTAATATGTTCTAAAATTTCCAACTTACACCACCAGTAGTGTGATAAAGTTCCCATTGTTAAATATTTTTGCCTAAATTTGTGCTCACCAACATTTTCCTTTTCATTTTATATATTCTAGTGGGTAAGATATCTCTCTAATGCCTGATGATGTTAAACATCTTTCCAAATGGGTCATTTATGTATCTCATTGTTCAGGTGTTTGTTTACACTTTTGCCTAGTATATTTTTTTATTTTGTTTTCTGTCTTTTTAAAACTTGTAAAATTTTTATAGAGTGATTTTGTATTTTGACACTGTAATTCCAGTAGCCAAAGTATGATCATTCATTATTTCTAATAATTTACTTACAGATATATTGTGATGTTTTGCACACATGATTATCTTGCCTATGAATGACAGCAGGTTTTTCTTCCTTCCCAGTGCATATATCCTTATATTTTATATTTTATTTTTTGTCTTTTTTTTCCTCCTTAATGCACTGGCTAAGACGCAGGCATCCCTGATAAATAGTGATAACAAGATGTCTTTCATGTTTTCCAGATTCAAGGTGGAATGGAGGGCACTTTAAATGATTTATTATTAAATACAATGTTTGCTCTAATTTTTTCTAGATATAATTGATCAGATTATGGAAATTTGCTAAGAGTTTTTGTCTTCTTTGATTGGCTGATTAGTTCTAATTAGGAACAGATTTTTTTAATTAGTAGACTTTATTTTTTAATTTAGATTTACATAAAAATTGTGTACATCCTACAGAAATTACCTGCAAATCCCTACATATCCCTACACACACACACACACACACACACACACACACACAATTTTCCTCCTATAATTAACATCTAGCATTAGGCTGATACATTTGTCACAATTAATGAATCAATATTAATATATTATTATCAATTGGGGTGCCTGGGTCACTCATGAGCCCATAAGGGGCAGAGACAGAGGGAGACACAGAATCTGAAATAGGCTCCAGGCTCTGAGCTGTCAGCACAGAGCCCGATGTGGGGCTCAAACCCACGAACCATGATATCATGACCTGAGCTGAAGTCGGACGCTTAACTGACTGAGCCACCCAGGTGCCCCTCTCATTCATTTTTGAATGAAATTTTCACTCTGTACAGACTTCTAGATTTGTTTGTTTTTACTCTTCTTATTTCAACAATTTATTTCACTCTGTGGGCTTCTTGTTAGCATGGATTCTGAGAAGTCCAATGTAGTGTTTTTTCCTTCTTCCTCTAAAGGTAAGGTGTTCTTCCACCTTGGCTTCTTTGAAGATTTTTCTCTTTCTTTGGTTCTTGCAATTTGAATATGATATGTCTATGTGTATACTTTTTAATATTTATCCCATTTGATATTTTTGAGCCTCTGCATTTATGGTTTGAAGTTTGTCAGTAATATTGTAAAATTTTCTGCCATTATAGCATTAATATTTATTCTAATCCATTCTTTCTTTTCCTTCTATTGTTCCCATTATACATATGTTACATCTTTTTAATTGTCTCATAAGTCATAAGTATTGTCTTCTCTTTGTTTGGTTTTCATTCTTTTTTATCCTCTTTGTTTTCAGTTTGGGAAATTTCTACTAACAAATCTTCAAGGTCCCTGATTATTTCCTTGGCCATGGCCAGTCTACTGGTGAGCCTATCAAAGACATTGCTCATTTCTGTTACAGTGTTTTTGATTTCTGGCATTACATTTTGATGCTTTCTTAGAGTTCCCATCTCCCTTCTTACAGTATTCAGCATATTCCTCCCTTTTCCATTAAAGTCCTTAGCATATTAATCATAGTTATTTTAAATTATTTTTTGGTAATTCCAACCTCTTTATCATATCTGAGTCTGGTTATGATTTTTTTCTCTTCTGAGATAATTTTTTTCTTGCCTTTTACCATGCCTTGTAAGTTTTTGTTGCAATCTGAACATGATTTATTGAAAAACAGAAACTAAGGCATTTAGGGCTTTAGTGTGAGGTTTTATATCAATCCCTCTAGAAATTGGACTGTGTTTAATGTTTCCTGTAGCTTTAAGTACAAGAGACTTCAATTTTCTCCAGTTTTCTTTTTATTCTACCCTGTTGACTTTGGGATTCCTTAATAATTCCTTCTTAAATAGAGTCTGCCTTGAAATTCTCTGAGTCATAATTTCTTATTATACTAGAGTTCCGTTTATGTGTTGTTAAGGTATTGTGGAAGTGTTCTGTACTGTTATGATTAAATATCAGTTTTTGTTGGACCTGGTTTCCTGGGCTGTGACCTTTAGAAGCTTTTTTGGACATGTTTTCTACCCCTCCCCCACTTAAAACATTTTTTAACATTTACTCATTTTTTGAGAGACAGAGACAGAGTGTTAGTGGGGGAAGAGCAGAAAGAGAGGGAGACACAGAATCTGAAGCAGGCTCCAGGCTCTGAGCTGTCAGCACAGAGCCTGACGCGGGGCTCTAACACGTGAACCATGAGATCATGACCTGAGCTGAGGTTGGACGCTTAACCAACTAAGCCACCCAGGTGTTCCTGTTTTCTCCCCTTTTATGTGACTGGAAATGTAAAAGATTAGAATTGTCTGCATTTTCCCCAGTAAAATGAGACTCCAGTAAAGTCATTTGTCTTAGAGGACAGTCCTTCCTTATGGAAAAAAAAAAAAAAAACCTCTGGGCATATTTCAAAATGGTTACATTTCCTCTACACTCTCTGAAATATGAAGGAATTTTTCCAACTTAGTTGTATAGGCTGCAGAATTCTGGTCCTTTGATATAGTAACTCTTAGAAAGTTAGAGCTACATGTGCAGTTTCTCAATGGGTAATGGGAAGGATGTATGAAAACAATAAAGGAAATACCTGGGAGGTATTTGATGTGCATTGTAAAATTTAATCAAATGATGAGTCATATGAGGTTTATCATTATTGATGAGAAAATTGATGCTTTGAGTTGCAAAGTATCATCTAATTGCAATACTCTCCTAAGCAACATACTGAAAAATCTTATAATTTTCTATATTTATAAATCCTCTGTTATATAAAGCCTTTCAGATACTATTTTCTTTAAAAAGATGTTATCCTTTTTCACAAATATAACCCTTTAGAAATAATATTAAATAAAAATTCTACATAGGTGATTAAATTGTTTTATGTCAGATGTCTATATGGGAATGTTTTGTATTTGGGCATGCAAATTGATAGGCGTATACTTGATTGAGATGATGGTTCTTCCAGGCCTTACTGAATGTCTTCCACATTTTGAGAACCTAACTAGGCCAATTAAATTCTAAAATCTCCACAAAGATATCTTCAATTCTAAGGAAATGGCAACCACAAATACTAAGGAAGAATAGCCATTCAGACAACTTTGCTTGTATACTCACAATCTGAAAGACTTTTATTTTTCTTATTTTTTTTAATTTTTAACCTTTTTTCATGGTGTATTAAATTTTCATTCATTGAGGTACTGAATTCTCTACTACACAGAGGTAAAAGAAAGGTATAGAGATCAACTTCTGGAATGGTGGGGAACTTAATGAAGTTGTTTTCCCTCTAAAACAGTGAAAATAAAGTCAAACCAACTAAAATCATAATTTCAGAGCTCTGTCAAACGAGAAAAGATATTACAAGAACTCAAAATAATTTCTCTAAGAAAAATTACTAAACCTTTATAAAACAGTGGGATCTCTAAAGTTTTAACTTGAATCTATTCTCACTTTCCCCTCTTCCCTGCCCAATTGTGTGGCAACCAAATTCCCAATACCACTGTAGACAATGGAGGAATATGATTGCTTTTGGAACTTTATTAAAAGCACAACCCCCAGAGCATAGTCAATTTGTTGTCCAAACTTGGGACGTCCATAAAAATCAGAATGTGTTGGCTATTTGATTTGAGTCAGAGCACAGCTTGAGTGGGGTAGGGGGCACTTAACTCCAGGGCATCACTTACACAATGGCAAACAACTAGCCACATCTCAGCTTCCTAAGGTTATGATTTCAGTTGGGACAAACAAAAGCCTGCCTGAGAATTTCAAAGCAGTCCTGCAGAACTAGACAAAAATGGGCAACTTTAGAAATCTCCAGCAAATTCCTGGGGGTCTAAAAGTTTAACCAAGCTATATGGATGTTCAGGAATGTCCTGGGAAAAAAGAAAACAACAGACACCACTAGCTTACCTTGAGGCCCTGTATAAGAAAAAATTGAAAGTTAAGTGAAAGCAAAACATCCATCTGAAGTTTGAAACTGTGATTATTTACACAGACCCTCTTGGGAAAAAGGTAGAAGACATACAGGCAAGGTGTTTTAAGGAAATATTATGAACACTCATTATTTTGTCTCTAAGTTACACCAAGCAAGGTATGACTCCTAGGAAGCCAGGCTGAAAAATAAAAACAAAAGGTAAAAGGTGGTGGGGGGTGGGGGCATTTGCACAGAACTCAGCGGACAAACAAACACTAAAAGGAACTCAAAATCATAGAACTGCTTGAAGAAAGTGTTAAGCAGCAAGTAGCAATAAGAAATATGACAATAAAAGAAGATAGCAACAACAACAAACTTGTGAAGGTGGAGAGTTCTAAATACAGAATTGTTTCAGTATATTGTCTAGTATATCAAGCTTTCAATATAAGAAATTACAAGACATGCAAAGAAATAGAAAATTAAAACATGGAAAAATACAGCCAACATAAAATATCCCAAGGTGGAGAGCATTGTGTGACAGATTCTGAACTTAGTAGACAGATCCTTTGAATCAGCTATTATGAGTATGTTCAGATAACTAAAAGAAGCCATATCTGAAGAATTAAATAAAAGTATGCCAATGATCTCTCAGAAATAGAGAATATTAATACAGAGGTAGAACTTACAATAAAAAATGAAATATGAATTCTAGAGTTGAAAACTATAAAAATGTAAAATGAAAACAATAAAAAATTAAAACAATTAGAGGTTTACTACAGCAGATTTTAGCGGGCATAGAAAAGAATTAGCAATGATAAGTAAATAGAGACTATCCAGTCTAAGTAGCAAAAAGGAAAAAAGAATGTAGAAAAAGGAACAGACTCAGATCCCTTTGAGATCAGTAAGTGTACCAACAAAGACACAATAGAAGTCTCAGAAAAGGGGTAGAAAAAGTACTTGAAGAAATAATGGCCAAAAGGCTCAAATTTAATGAGAAACATTAATTTTCATATTCAAAAAGTTCGAAAAATTCCAAGTATAATTAACACAAAAAGATCCATGTCTTAACATGGTGAAATTAGTGAAAATGGAGGACAAAAACTGTCTTGGAAAGAGCAGTACAAAATTACTTTACATGTATGAGCGACCCTTGATAAGATCAACATATGATTTTTCGTCAGAAACTATGGAGACCAGGAGAGAATTGAATGACACTGGAAAAGATTGTTAACCAAAATTCTGTCTTGCAAAACTCCCCATCAAAATAGAAAGAAATTAAGATATTTCTCGGTAAACAATAACTGAGAGAATTTTTTGCTAGCAAACTCATTTTTGAAGAAATACTATGGCAGCCCTTTATACTGAAATGAAAGAACATTAGACAGTAACTCTAACCCATATTAAAAAGTAGAGAACAACTGTAAGCATATAGATATTGTGAAGGAAAATATGCATTTTTTAAAAATGTGTATTTTTTTTTTGAGAGAGAGAGAGAGCATGAGTAGGGGAAGGGGAGAGAGAAAGGAAGAGAGAGAATCCCAAGCAGGCTTTGCATTGTCAGTGCAGAGCCCAATGTGAGTCTCAAACCCATGAATGGTGAGATCATGACCTGAGCCAAAATCAAGTGTTGAACACTTAATCAACTGAGCTACACAAGCACCCCTTTGTTTTGTTTTGTTTTTTTTTTTGCAACTCTTTTAATCTCTTATCTATTCTAAAAGATAACTGAATAAAACAATCATTATAAAACAATGCTGATGGGCATGCAATGTGTAGAGATGTGATTGTATACAAATAATATTTTAAAAGGAGAGTAGATGGAGATATATTAAAAGAAGTTTTTCTATAATATTGAAATTAAGTTAATATTAACCTGAATCACATTGTTTTAAGATGCTAATTGGAGTCTCCAGGGTAACCATTAAGAATAAACATAAAAATATACTGCCAAGGAAATGAAAAACGTACACTAGAAAATATCTATTTAACAAAAATTAAAGCAGCAATCATAGAATAGAGGAATGAAAAACAAATAAGATATATAGAAAAAACATTTTAAACATGGTGATTACAACATTCTACCTTATGAGAAATTATGTTAGGGGCGCCTGGGTGCCTCAGTCAGTTCAGTGTCTGACTTCAACTCACGTCGTAATCTTGCATTTCATGGTTTCAAGCCCACATACGGTTCTCTGCTGACAGCTCAGAGACTGAAGCCTGTTTCAGATTCTGTGTCTCCCTCTCACTCTGCCCCTCTCTCACTTGCATTCTGTCTCATTCTCAAAAATAAATAAGCATTAAAAATTTAAAAAACGAATTTATTCGTTTTTTAAGCACCTCAAAGGCAGAACTTGGCAGAATAGACTAAAAAAATAACACACAATCCTTTTATATTCTCTCAACAGAAGGCATATTTTATTTTATTTTATTTTATTTTAAGATTTATTTATGTATTTTGAGAACGTGTGTGTGTATGTGTGCGTGAGAGAGAGAGAGAGAGAGAGAGTAGGAGAGGAGCAGAGAGAGAGAGGGAGAGAGAGGGAAAGCCACACAGGCTCCACACTGTCAGCACAGAGCCTGACACAGGGCTTGATCTCATGAACCATGAGATCATAACCTGAGCTGAAATCAAGAGTCAGATGCTTAACCAACTGAGTCACCCAGGCACCCAAAGAATGTGTATTTTAGATACAAAGTCAAAAATTATTTGAAATTAAAAGGACACAGAAAGGATAAACTATTCAAACAGTAAACAAAAAAGAGGTAGAATAGCTACACTAATCACTGTACACTATCAGACAAAATAGTAAGACAGAATTTGTTACTTGAAACAAAAAAGGGGATTTTATTATGATCAAAAAGTCAATTCATCCTGAAGATAGAAGAGTTATAAATGTAAATGCTTCTAACAAAAGTGCTACAAATTATACAAAGCAAAAACTGACAGAAATAAAGAGAAGAATAGACAATTTAAAAATAATAATTGAAGATTTTAATACACTCTTTCAAAAATGGACAGGACAAGGCAGATCAACAAGAAAATAGGTAACTTGAATGCACTATAAGCCAAGGAGACCTAACAACTAGAACACTTCATTCATTCAACAGAAGTAGAATATACATTATCAAGTACACATTGAGTATTTTCTATAATCAGCAATATTCAAGGAAATAAGACAATTGTAAATAAATTTAAAATAACTGATACTATATAAAGTATTTCTCTGACCATAAGGAAATTAAATTAGAAATCAACAGCAGAAGAAAATTTGGAAAAATCACAAAGGTAAAAAAATTTAAAAGAACACCCCTGAAAATCAAAAGACAAAGAAGACATTACATGAGACATTAGAAAATATTTGGAGATTAGTGAAAATGAAAACAAAGCATACAAAACACTTGGGGTGCAGTCAAAGCACCACTCATTTATAAATGCTCACCTTAAACAAAGAAAAATCTCAAATGAAAACCCCGTCTTCCATCTTGTAAAACTTAAAAAAAATGGCAAATTAAACCTAAAGAGCAAAAGAAAAGAAATAAGAAAAATCATAGTAAAAATAAATAAATGGAGAGAGGAAACATGGAAAATAGATACCCAAAAGTTCATTCTTTGAAAACATCAACAAAATTTTTAAAAATTTAACCAGATTGACCAGCAGAAAAATAGTGAAGTCTCAAATTTCAAATTACTAAAATCAGGAATGAAAATGAAAGAGGGGATTGCAATACTTTCCTTGCAGAAATATAAATGATAACAAAGAAGTAGTATGAAGAACTCAGTATCAACAAATTAGGTAACTTAGATTAAGTGGACAATTTACTAGAAAAGATGCAATCTAATGAAACTGATGCAAGAATAAATAATAGTCAGAGATAATAATAGACATAAAACAAGCAAAAGGATTGAATTGGGAATATAAATTCTACCCACTTCAAACGAAACAAAACAAAACACAACAAAAACCAAGGCTGAAAGGATTCAATGATGAGTTCTACCACATATTAGAAGATGATTTAGTATTTTTTTTCTTATAAACTCTTCCAAAAAAATAGGAGAGGGATAAATACTTCTGAACTCATTCTATGAGGACAATATTACCCCAATACAAAAACAGACAAAGACATTACAAGAAAAGGAAACTACAGGCAAAAATCCTTTTGATTATAGATGTATAATAAAAACATCAACAAAATATTAACAAAACAAATCCACCAGTATTTAAAAATATATTACACACTGGAACCAAATATAATTTATCTTGCAATTTTGGTTTAACATTTGAAAATTCACCATATTAATAAAATAAAAAAATTAAAAAATAGCATGAAAAGAGCCTTACATGAATTATGGGATAGCATGAAGAAGGCAATCTATACCCCAACAAGATTCAATCCAAAAATATCTTCTTCAAGATACATTATAAAAACGATGTCTAAAATCAAAGACAAAGTTGTAAAAGTAGGCAAAGAGAAAAATTACTTCAAGTAGAAGGACAGGCTATCAGTGAAAATCTTTGCAGAAACCTTGCAGGCTAGGAGAGATTCAGAGTGCTTAATGAAACAAACAAACAAACAAACAAACAAACCCTGTAAACCAATAATATTTTTTACCTGAAAATCTGCTCTTTAGAAATGAAGGAGAGCTAAAGATTCTCCTATACAAACAAAAGCTGAGAGATTTTATCACCACTAGACTTGACTTACGAGAAATACTGAAAGGAGTTCTTCAAGCTGAAATTAAAGGACACTAATTAGTAACATGACAACATGAAAATATAAAACACATTGCTAAAGGTACATATATAGTCATATTCAGAATACTCTAATACTGTAATGAGGTGATGGGTTGATCAATTAACTGTAGTGTAAAAGTTAAAGGATCAAAGTAACTCTAGCTACAGCAATTTGTTAATAGAAACACAATATAAAAAGATAAAAATTGTGACATTAAAAACATGAAATGTGAGAGGGGGGCTAAAACGATAGAGCTTTTGCATGTTGTCAGCTTAAAATAGACTACCGTAACCAGAAGACATTTTAAGCAAGCCTTAAAAAACAAGACAAAAACCTACATTAGATGCACAAAAGATAAAGAGAAGAGAACCAAAGCATGCCACTGCAGAATGTCATCAAGGCACAAAGGAAGACAGCAAGAGAGGAAGAAAGTAATAATGAAACAAGCAAACGAACAGTTAATAAGACATCATTAGTAAGTTATACCATGTCAATAATTACTTTAAATATAAATGGTTGAAATTCTCCAATAAAAGGCAGAGAGTGGTTGAATGGATTTTATATACTACTTATAAGAGACTCACTTTGGCTTTACGTAATATACAGAGGCTCAAATTTAAAGAATAGAAAAAAATATTTAATGCAAATAGACTGTGAGCCAAAAATTCTAGTAAGAGACAAAAATCATGATATAATTATAAAAGGGTTAGTTCTTCAAGAGGACATAGAAATTATATATATATATATATATATATATATATATATATATATATATGAAATACTAACAAATCTGAAGGGATAAATAGACCACAATACAATAGTAATAGAAAACTTCAGTACATTATTTTTTTAAAAACTTTTTTTTAATGTTTATTCATTTTTGAGAGAGAGAGAGAGAGAGAGAGAGAGAGAGAGAACACCATCAGGGGAGGGGCAAAGAAAGAGAGAGGGAGACACAGACTCTGAAGCAGACTCCAGGCTCTGAGCTGTCATCACAGAGTCTGTCATGGGGCTCGTACCCACAAACCATGAGATCATGACCTGAGCCCAAGTTGGATACTTAACCGACTGAGCCACCTAGGTGCCCCTTCAGTACATCATTTTTAACAATAGATATATCATCCAAACACTGGACTTGAACTATACTTTAGATCAAATGTACCTAACAGATATATAGAAGGTATTCCATCCAACAGCAGCAGAATAAACATTTTTCTTAGGTGCACGTGGAATGTTCTCTAAGATAGGTCATGTGTTTGAAAACAAAACAAATCTGAACAAATTTAAGAAGATTGGAATAATACCAAATATCTCCTTGACTACACTGTTATGAAACCAGAAATCAGTAACAGACAGAATAATGGAAAATTCATAAATGTATACAAAATAAAAAGCACTCTCTAACAACAAGTGTATCAAAGAAGAAATCAAAAGGTAAATAAAAAATGTTTTTAACAAATGAAAATGGAAGTACAAAACCTACAGGATATAGCAAAAGCAGGTCTAAGAGGAAAGTTTATAGCAATAGATGCTTACATTAAGAACAAAGAGAGATCTCAAATAAACAACGTAATTTTGACCTAACTTTAACCTAACTCAAGGAACTAGGAAAATAAGAACAAAGTCCAAAGTTAGAAGAAGAAAGGAAATAAAAAGGTCAGAGTAGAACTAAGTAAAATAGAGATTTTAAAAAAAAGCAAAAGAAAAGATCAACGAAACCAATATCTGTTTCTTTAAAGGTAACAAAAAAGGCAAACCATTAGCTAGACTAAGAAAAAAATGAGAGAAAACTCAAATACATTAAAACAGAAATGAAAGGAGACAGTACAGCCAACACCACTATGGTGTATGGAGATTACTATGAATAACTATGTGCCAAGAAACTGGATAACATAGAAGAAACTGATAAATTCCTAGAAACATGCAACATAAAGAATGAATCTTGAAGAAATAGAAATTCTGAACAGGCCAATAATGAGAAAAGTAATTGAATTAGTAATCAAAAAACCCTCAACAAAGGAAACCCCAGGATCTGATGGCTTTACCGGTGAATTCTACCAAACATTTTAAAAAAGAATGAATACCAATTCTTCTCAAATTCCTCCAAAAAATTAAAGAGAATGTAGTACTCCCCAAATCAACTTATGAGGACAGCATTATCCTCTACCGAAGTCAGACAAAGACACCACAAGAAAAGAAAATCACAGGCCAACATCCCTGATGAACATAGATGAAAATGTTCTCAATAAAATGCTAACAAACTGAATTGAACAGCACATTAAGGATCGCACTACATAATTGAGTTGGATTTATTTCTGGAGTATACAGATGGTTCAATATATATAAATCTGTAAATATGTTATACCACATTAACAGAATGAAAGACAAGACTTATATGATTATCTTAATAAATGCAGAAAACACATGTGACAAAATTCAACATCGTTTCATGGTAAAAAATCTCCAAATATTAGAAATAGAAGGAATTTGCTTCACCATAATAAAGGCCGTATATCACAAATCCACACTTAATGCTCAGTGTTGAAAGCCTGAAAACTTTTTCTCTAAGAGCAGAAACTAGACAAGCATTCTCAATCATGTCACTTCTATTCTAAATGGTACTGGAAGTCTTAGGACAATTAGGCAAGAAAAAGAAAAGCCATCCAAATCAGAAATGAAGAGGTAAAATTATGTCTAGGTGAAGATTATATAATCTTATACATAGAAAATTTTTTTTATGTTTATTTTTGAGAGAGAGAAGGGTGGGGGGAAGGCAGAGAGAGGGAGACACAGAATCAGAAGCAGGCTCCAGACTCTGAGCTGTCAGCACAGAGCCCAACACGGAGCTCAAACTTGTGAGCCATGAGATCATGACCTGAGCCAAAGTTGGACTCAACCAACTGAGCCACCCAGGCGCCCCTAATCTTATACATAGAAAATTCTTAAAGATTCCACTAAGATACTGTTAGAATTAATAAACGAATTAGGCAAAGTTACAGGATACAAAGTTACAAGATTCAGGATACAGTAATCAGTTGCATGTCTATGCACTAACAGCAAACTATTGGAAAGAGAAATTAAAAAAGAAACATTTTTCACACTTACAACAATATAAAAAGCAGTTAAACATTTAGGAATAAACTTAACCAAGGAGATGAAAGACTGAAAATTATAAAATAAAATGAAACAAAAAAAGGACAGAAATAAATGAAAAGTTATCCAGTCTTCATGGATCAGAAGAACTTATATCATGAAAATGTCAAGATTACCCAAAGCAATCTACAGATTCAGTGCTATTACTATCAAAATTCCATTAGCATTTCTCAAAAGAATAAAAAAAGCAATCTAAAATTTGTATAAAACCACAAAAGATCCTGAATAGCAAAAGCAATTTTGAGAAGGAACAACACTCCCAAGAGATATCTGCACTCCCATTTTTTCCCAAGAATTATTAACAATAGCCAAGATATTAAAAAAAAAAGACAAAAACCTAAAAGTCGTAAATGTGGATGGATGGATGGATGGATGGATGGATAAGAAGATGTGACATATATACATGATGGGATATTTTTCAACTCTGAGAAGAAGGAAATACTCCCATTTGCAATAGCATGGATGAAATTAGAGGACATTATACTAAGTGATATTATGCATAGAAAGTCAAATACTGTGTAATCTCACCTATATGTGGAATCAAAAAAAAAAATCTGATTTCATAGAGAAAAAGTGTAGAATGGTGGTTACCAGGGGCTAGAAGGTGGGAGAGATGGGGAAATGCTTTTCAGAATGTACAAGACCTTTTTTAAATTTTTTATAACATTTTATTTTATTTTTTTGAGAGACAGAGAGAGACAAAGCATGAGCAGGGGAGGGGCAGTAGAGAGGGAGACACAGAATCTGAAGCAGGCTGCAGGCTCTGAGCTGTCAGCACAGAGCCGGGGCTCAAACCCATGAACGCAAGATGATGACCTGAGCCGAAGCCGTACGCTCAACTGACTGAGCTACCCAGGTGCCCCAGAATGTACAAGATTTTCATTATAAGATTAATAAGCTATGGGGATCCAATGTACAGCATGGTGACTATAATTAATAATACTGTCTCGTGTACTTGAAATTTGCTAAGAGAGTGAATGTTGAGCATTCTCATCTCACACATGACATAAGGGAACTATATAGTTGTGTTGATCAGATTTTGGTATTCATTCACAAAGTATACTTCTATTAAATCATCACATTTGTATACTTTAAATATAGACAGTTTTACTTGTCAACTATACCTCAATAAAGATGAAAAATTGTTAAGAAAAACAATACCCAACAAGCTAGGAGTAGAAAGGAACTTCCTCAATCTGACAGTGGTTATTTATGAAAAATCCACAATTGACATTATCATAGTTATTTGAGAAAGACTGAATCTCACTCCCAAAGATCAGGAACAAGACAAAGATGCTCTCTCTTGCCACTGCTATTTGACATTATCCTGGAGGCTCTAGCCATTGCGAATAGGTGAATTTGGAAAAGAAGTAAAACTATCTCTACTTTCAGATGACATAATCTTTTACAGAGAAAATCCTAAGGATTCTGTTAAAAAGCTGCTAGTAATAACTTAAAAATTCAATAATGTGACACTCATTATATTTTTATACACTAATGTTGAGAAAAAATATTTATAATAATAGGAAAAGGAAGAAAATATCCATAAACAAATGTAACCCCCCCCAAAAAGACCTGTAAGATTTCCATACAAACTATAAAATATTGTTGAAATTTTAAAAATCTTTAAAAAATAGGAATACATATCATGTTCACAGATCGGAAGACTTCATATTATTAAAACAGAAATACTCTACAAATTGATGTACCAAATTCAGAATAATCCCTACAAATTTATAGCTGTTGTTTTGCAGAAATTGACAATGTGATTGCAAAATTCATATGGAAATGCAAGGAGTTCAGAACAGCCAAAACAAATTTGAAAACAAAAACAAGTTCGAATGACTTACATATCCTAATATCAAAACCGGCTACACAACTACAGTAATGAAAATGGTGTGGTACTGGCAAAAAACAGTGGATACATAGGTTAATGGTATAGAAATGAGAGCTTGCGATTAAACTGTCACATTAATGGCTAGTTGATTTTTTACAAGAATGTCAAAGAATGAAATCTTTTCTATAAAAGGCATTGGGATAAAGGATATCCACATGAAAAAAGGTCCATTCATTCCCTTGATTACACCATACGTAAAAAGTTGCTCGGTATCGGGGCATCTGGGTGGCTCAGTCAATTTAGTGTCCAACTTTGGCTCAGGTCATGATCTCAAGATTTCTGAGTTCCAGCCCTGCCCTGGGCTCATTGCTCTCAGTGCAAAGCCCACTTCAGATCCTCTGTTCCCGCCTCTCTCTGCTCCTTCCCTGATCACTGTCTCTCAAAAAAGTAAATAAACAATTTAAAAAAATAAGTATGGATCATGGACCTAAATGTTTGCATTAAAACTATAAAACTTTGAAGAAAATATGTAATTAAATCCTTATGGCCTTCGGTTAGGCAATTGTTTCTTATATGCAACACCAAAACACAAATGAGAAAAGAAAAAAAAAGATAAATTGGACTTTAAAGCACAATTACTTTTCAACAATAAAAAGATATCTTAATCTAATTTAATTTAATTTTTGTTTTTTTATTGTTTATTTATTTTTGAGAGAGACAGAGAGAGTGCAAGTGGGGGAGGAGCAGGGAGAGAGGGAGACACAGAATCTGAAGCAGGCTCCAGGCTCTGAGCTGTCAGCACAGAGCCTAACGCGGGGTTCGAACCCATGAACAGTGAGATCATGACCTGAGCCGAAATTGGACACTTAACCGACTGAGCCACCCAGGTGTCTCAAGATACCTTAATTTAATTTAATTTTTTAAAATATTTTATTTTTTTATAGTTTATTGTCAAGTTGGTTTCCATATAACACCTAGGGTTCATCCCAACAAGTGCCCTCCTCCATGCCCATTACCCATTTTCCCCTCTCCCTCCCATCCCCATCAACCCTCTGTTTGTTCTCAATATTTAAGAGTCCTTTATGTTTTGCCTCCCTCCCTCTCCTTAACTATTTTTCCCCCTTTCCCTCCCCTATGGTCCTCTGTTAAGTTTCTCCTGTTCCACATATGAGTGAAAACACATGAAGATACCTTAATTTTAAAAGTGAGTGAAGGGCTGGAATCCTTAGAATGTTAAATCCTTAGATATTCTTCCAAAGATATAAAAATGTCCAACCAATACATTAATTAAAAGATCTTCAACATCATTAATTATGAGGAAAATGCAAATCAAAATCCCTATAAGGTACCACTTTACACGTGTTAAGATGGCTAAAATTAAAAAAAGGCAAACAATAACACATTTTGAAAAGCATCCAAAAATTTCAGCCCTCATATATTGCATATGGGTAAAATCATTCAACCACTTTGGAGAAAACAGTTGCTCAATTCCTTAAAATATTCAACATAAATTGCCATATGACCCAACAATTCCAATCTTAGATACTGACCCAAGAGAAATGAAAACGTATGTAGACACATAAAGTTGTAAATGAATGTTCATAGCAGCATTATTCATTATAGCCAAAATGTGGGAACAAACTACATGCCCATTAACTAAAGAATGGATTTTTTAACTGTGGTATCTCCATATAACAGAATATTGTTTAGCAATAAAAAAACAAAGTACAGATACATACTACAACATAGAAGAACTGGAAAGCACAATGCTAAGTGAAATAAGCTGTCCCAAAAGAGCACATACTGTGTGATTCCATTTATGTGAAGTATCCATAGAGCCAGAAGGCAGATTAGTGGTTCCCTGATACTGGGGCAGAGGAAGGAGAAGTCGGAATGGGAAATGATTGCTAATGACTATGGAATTTCTTTCTGCAGTGATGAAAATGTTTAAAAATATTTATTGCAATGGGGCACCTGGGTGGCTCAGTTGGTTAAGGATCTGACTCTTGATTTTGGCTCAGGTCATGATCTCATGGTTCATGAGTTTGAGCCCTGCATTGGGCTCTCTGCTGACAGCACAGAGCTTGCTTGGGATTCTCTCTCTCCCTCTCTCTCTGCCGCTCTCTGGCGCTCTCTCTCTCTCTCTCTCAACAAATTAATGAACTTAAATTAAAAAAATTAAAAGAAATACTGCAAAACTTAAAAAAAATGGCTGCACAGCTCTCAATATACCAAAACCCACCAAGCTCTATAATTTAAATGGATGAATTTATGGTACATGAAAGTTATGCTAATAGTTCTGTAAATAATTTTAAAAAACACTGCACTGGGAGGATGAAAGAAAAGCACTAAATAAACCTAGGGCTGAGAGATTTAAAAAGGCTTCCTGGAAGAAGTGACAACACATTAAAAGAGGTGTCACGTAACCAATATAATTATTGGAGGAGAAAAGTAAGATCTTTTCTGATGAAAATACTTCTCTAGCTAGATATTTTGAAGCTAGATACTGGATAAGATCTCTAATTCTTATGAATCTGACTTGATAATTTAATCCTTTGAGCAATCTCATAGGCAAAGGACTTTCTAGACATTGGAATAGCAGATAAGGAGTTCCTGAGATATAGAATAATCTAAGTAGGCCCCAGAAATGCTTAGTGTCATTAGAAATACAGATTAGAGATAGGAGTGGCATAAGATGAATCAAGAAAGGAAAGTAGGAGTCAGCTATAAAGAGCCTTAAATACAATAATAAAGGGTTAGGCTTTATTCTAAAGGCTATGAGGTCACTAAAATTATTAAAGGAAGGCGATGACATAGTCAATTTTTGTATTAAGAAAGACAGTACTGTCTGAAGTAAGAGTAGACTAATGTAAGCCAGATGCATAATTGAGGCAAGAATATGAAATAGTTGCAAAAAATAAAGGATGGAAATTAATATGGACCTTATCTATAATGTAAGCAGTTAAGCATTTTATTTTTTTTAACATTTATTCATTTTTGAGAGACAGAGAGAGACAGAGCATGAGCGGGTGAGGGGCAGAGGGAGAGGGAGACACAGAATCCAAAGCAGGCTCCAGACTCTGAGCTGTCAGGACAGAGCTGGATGCAGGGCTCGCACTCACAGACCGCGAGATCATGACCTGAGCTGAAGTCGGACACTTAACTGACTGAGCCACCCAGGCAGGCCAGCAGTTAAGCATTTTAGAAGTAAAGAGATGTAGAGTCCATAAGTGATATAACTGAGAGAAACTGCTAAGTTTGTGGGTAAAGGAGGTGAAGGGGGAAGTTTTTGTCTGGGGCAGCAAGTAAACAGTGATATCATTTTCTTAAATAAGAAATATGGGAGAAGCATTAGGCCTATTGGCAGGAGGGACAACAAGTTGGAATTTGGAAATGATGAATTTGAGTTGCCTGTAAGACAACTATATGGAGATGTACAGGAGGCTTGTGGGGTAAGACTGTGATGGATCTTGAGTTTGGAGAACTGTTGGCCGGAAGATAATGCCTGAAGCCATGGCATTGAATGAAATCATCTAGGAAGAATGTATATGGTAAATGCATATGAGTTTAAGGTGGACATCTACAAAGCACAGAAGAACTAAAGAATTTAAAAAACAAAACAAAACAAAACAGGAGAAGTGATGTCAGAAAAGTCAAGAAATTAAATTTTTCAGGGAAATGTGGTCAAATGGTCAACTATTTCAGAGACCTCAAGTATCTCAAAAGCTGGAAAATGTTCACTCCCTCCATATGTATATAATTGATGATCTTTATAGAGTTGTTTCAAAGAAGTTGTAGAGATGAGAAGCTAGAATAGTGAATGGAAACTTTAACAGAAAGGGGTGAAATCTACATCAAGAGGGAAAATAAGAACAAAGGAAGTTGGGTTTTTGTTAGCTTATTTGTAGGAGACACTACAGTTTGTTTCAAGCCTCATTTTGAAAAAACAAAGGTGCATAATTAAGTAATCAGTATTCTTGAAGAATTAAAAAGGAATGAATTCATGAGAATAGAGAGAAATTAGCCTTAGAGAGATTTACAACCCAGTGTAAGGAAAGAGAAGGGAAGAATTACTGTGGTTGTGGTTGCTTGATGGATAGGTTATGAGTGTTCTCTACCCATTAACTTCTACTTTGTCTGAAAACTAGAGGAAATGAAGGCATTTGTAAAGAGTTAAAAACAAGAGGTGTTAGGGACGCCTGGGTGGTTCATTTGGTTGAGTGTCTAAATCTTGATTTCGGCTCAGGTCATGATCTCAAGGCCATGGGACTGAGCCCTGCGTTGGGATCCACACTGAGTTTGGTGCCTGCTTGGTATTTCTCTCTCCCTCTCCCTCTGCCCTTTTCCATGCTTTCTCACTCTCTCGCTCTCTCTCTCACTCTCTCTCTCTCCCATGAAAAAATAAGAGGTGTTGGCATTTGGTGCCTTTAGAAGAATGGTGAAGGTGAAATATTCATCATGGGGAATGGGAGAGAGCTGGATATGGAGGCCGTATTGAAGCTCTATTGAGTTTAGAGACCTCATGTTCACACACATTCTATTTGAATGTTTCTCTCTAGAAATGTTCAGCAGGCCAAGTGTGGTATGGAGAAAGAGAAGTTAGATATATCCAGGGTCAATCCCAAATGGATAGTTTCAAATTCTAGCTATACAGTGAAGGACTGATCACTGTCCACCTCCCCCAATCTGGAATGTAATGTAAACTTAATGAAGGCAAGGATCTTATTTATTTTACTTTCCATTTGTATATATGTTACCTAGCATGAAGCCTTAAAGGTTTGAGAAAATTTTTAAAAAGAAAAAAAAACCCATGAATGTATGAACTTTAGGGACATTCATTTATACTCATGGCAGCCCTTGTTTTATGTTGTGACATATCCATTAATAAATTATTTTAGTAAACACCTATTTTCATGTCTTATATAATTGAATACTCTTGAGGGTATGGACTGTTTTGATAAGCACAATTATGTATAGTATTTTTTTATTTTTACTTTTTAAGGTCTTTATTCAAATTCCAGTTAGTTAACATATATTTTAATATTAATTTCAGGTATATAATTTAGTGATTCATTCAACTTTCCATATAACACCCAATGCTTATCACAAGTGCACGCCTAAGGCCATCACCTATTTAATGGACCCCCCCCCCCACCTATCTTCTGGTAACCATCAATTTGTTCTCTATAGTTAAGAGTCTGTTTTTTGACTTCTCCCTCTCTCTCTCTCTCTCTCTCTCTCTCTCTCTCCATTTTCTTGTTTGTTTTGTTTCTTAAATTCCACAAATAAGTGAAATCATATAGTATTTGTCCTTCTCTGACTTCTTTCATTCAGCATAATACTCTCTAGCTCCATCCACATTGTTGAAAATGGCAAGATTTCATTATTTTACATGGCTGAGTAATATTCCATTGTGTGGGGGGGAGAGTGTGGGTGTGAGTGTGTGTAGGGGTGTGTGTGTACACACACCACTTTTCCTTATCTGTTCATCAGTGGATGGGCACTTGGGCTATTTCCATAATTTAAGATAATGCTGCTATAAATGTTAGGGTGGATATATCCCTTTGAATTAGTATTTTTTATTTTTCGGGTAAATGCCTGGTAGTGCAACTGCTGGATCATACAGTAGTTCTATCTTTAACATTTTAATGGATCTCCATACTGTTTTCCAGAGTGGCTGCCCCAGTTTTCATCCCCATCAATAGTGCAAGAGGGTTCCCCTTTCTCCACTCCCTTGCCAACACCCATTATTTCTCGTTTTTCTTTTTTAAAATTTTAGTCATTCTGACAGGTGTGAGTGATACCTCACTGTAGTTCCCTGATGATCATGATGTTAATTCTTTCATGTGTCTTTTGGTCATCTGTAAGTCTTCTTTGGAAAAATGCCTATTTAATATCTTGTGCCCCTTTGTTAATTGGATTGTTCATTTTTGGGGTGATGAGTTTTATAAGTTCTTTATATATTTTAGATATGTCATTTGCAAATATCTTCTCCCAATCCATAGGCTACCTTTTCATTTTGTCGATTGTTTGATGAAGCCCCAATAGTTTATTTTTGCTTTTGTTTTCTTTGCCTCAAGAGAGATACCAAGAAAGGAGTTGCAAAGAGGTTAATGTCTGTGTTGTCCTCTAGGATTTTTATCATTTAAGTCTCACATTTAGGGCTTCCATCAATATTGAATTTGTGTTGTATATGATGTAAAAAAAGTGGTCCATCTTAATTCTTCTGCATATTGTTGTCCTGTTTTCCCAACACCATTTGTTGAGACTGATTCCCCCCCACCCCGCCTTTGGGTATTCTTTCCTTCTTTGTCAAATATTAAACCTTATTGACCATATAGTTGTGGATTCATTTCTGGGTTTTCTATTCTATTCTATTGATCTGTGTGTCTATTTTTGTGTTAGTACCATACTATTTTGATCACTACAGCCTTGTAATATAACTTGAAATCTGGAACTGTGATGCCTTCAGCTTTGCTTTTATTTTTCAAGGTTGCTTTGCTATTTGGGGTCTTTTGTGGTTCCATAAAAATTTTAGGATCATTTGGTCTAGCTCTGTGAAAAATGCTGTTGTTATTTTGATAAGGATTGAATTAAATGTGCAGATTGCTTTGAGTAGTATAGACATTATAACAATATTTGTTTTTCCAATCCATGAGCATTGATTTCTTTGCATTTCTTTGCATTATCTTCGGTTTCTTTCATCATTGCTTTATAGTTTTCAGAGTATAGGTCTCTCACCTCTTTGGTTAGGTTTATTCCCAGTTATCTTATTGTTTTACATTACACTAATTCACAATTGCATACTTTTAACTTATGATCAGTACTAGCACACTGAATATCATACAGAATAATTTCAGCATCAATTAACAGAATACTGATGTTAGGGACTGAATGTTTGTATCCCTCCAAAATCCATATGTTGAAGCCTTAACCTCCAATGTGATAGGATTAGGAGGGGAGGCCTTTTATAGGTGAATAAGGTTCTCATGGTGGGATTAGTGCTCTTACAAGAAGAGACCACAGGGGCACCAGAGTGGCTTAGTTGGTTGAGAGTCTGACTTCGGCTCAGGTCATGATCTCAGGGTTCATGAGTTCAAGCCCCACATCGGGCTCTGTGCTCTCAGCCTGTCAGTGTATAGCCCACTTCAGATCCTCTGTCCTCCTCTCTCTACCCATCCCTGACTTGTGCTTTCCAAAAATAAATAAATATTTAAAAATAGAAGAGACCACAGAGCTAGTTTTCTTTTTATGACATGGCAAGACAGAGGAAGAAGACAGACATCTGGAAGCCAGGAAAAGAGCTATTACCAGGAAGCTAATCTGCTGGCACCTTGATCATGTTCTTCCCAGCCTTCAGAACTGTAAGAAATAAATGCCTTTTGTTCAAGCTACTTGTTCTATGACTTTCTGTTATAGAAGCCAGAGCTGGCTTGGACAAATGGACTATGATTTAAAAGATAAAGACATTTATCTCACATGATGACATATCTTAAGGTTAATTTTTCCACAGATGGTGTTGAGAAGCTCTAAGATTAAACCTTCTTTTCATCCTTCTGCTCCTCTGTCTGCAGAATGGTGGCTTCCTGTTGTCTGACTTCTTCTGTGGTGGCAAGATGGCCTCCACAGGTCAAAGCATCATGTCCAAAAATAGACCCATTTTTCTACCATCTGCCATTTTATTTCTCATGAAAGAACATCTTTCCTAAAATATAAGACTTTCCCTAAAGTCCTCTGGCCAGGGTTGGATGACATTCTTGCTAAAAAGGAGGGTGGGAAATCAGAATTATAGCATTGCTGGTCTCTATTGGAAGAGGCCAGCCTGTAGTAAAGATGGAGGATCAGGGAAAGCTTGCTGGGTAGGCAGCATTGGAGACTTCATGCCAGATGCTTGATATGGATTTGTTGGAAGTGAATGTCCTCAGAACCCTTAGAAAAAAACTGCATATCATGGCAATGTGGCCCTGAGACCTATCATTTGGAGCCAACTCGCCCTCCTCCTTTGTCTTCCTCTAGGTCACTGACTACCTCCCAAAGCTTTCACTGGGTACCCCAGGTGGATCTGGCCTTTCTGAAGAGTCCCACGTGCTAAGATTGCCCTTCCCTCTAGTAGAGCCTTCTTAATCAAAATTCACATTCCTGGAGGTGTTTGGTCAAATGAAGTGGGTGGCTCAGTGGGTTGAGCATCTGACTTTGGCTCAAGTCATGATCTCATGGTTCGTGAGTTAAAGCACTGTGTGGGGTTCTGCGCTGACAGCTCGGGGCCTGGAGCTGCTTCTCATTCTGTCTCCCTCTCTCTCTCTCACTGCCCCTCCCCTGCTCATGGTCTGTCTCCCTCTGTCTCTCAAAAATAAATAAACGTTAAAAAATTTTAAAATAATACAAAAGACAAAGCCTTAACTCCCTTCCCAGGAGACGTTTCAATTTAAAAGAGAATTTTCTTCATCTAAATTATTATATAACTAAACACACAAAATCAATCAATCCATCAATCGCTGTGTAATTAGGGAAAGTTTGGAGGAACAATTTGAATGTGGAGCATTATAAAGCTTAGGGTATGTCGAGAATGTTTTTCTCCCCTTTGGGCCTAACTGTCTTGCCCCTATTCTCTGAAAAGTTGAGTGGGAAGGAGGAATGTCCCTATGTGTTTCCCTTCTCTCTGCTCTGTACCACTCGGGAACTCAGGTGTACCTCCTACATGGCACAGAAAGACAGCCACACAAAGTATATGTCATCAGCCAGTGCCTCCAATGATGGAGGATAGAGCCATAGCATGGTTTTTAATTTTTTTTAATATTTATTTTGATAGGGAGGTAGGGGCAGAGAGAGAGGAGAGAGAGAATCCCTAGCAGGCTCTGTGCTGTCAGCACAAAGCCTGATGTGGGGCCCAATCCCACAAACCATGAGATCATGACTTGAGCCGAATCCAGGAGTTGAATGCCTAACTGACAGAGCCTCCCAGGCACCCCTGGTTTTTAAGACTCTATTCTCCAATGCAATGCATGTGTCTTATATACACATAGAGAATAGCTAAATTTATTAGGGACCTAGAAGGTATTGGGACAAAGTTATGCAATGAAGCTGAAAATAGATTGGGCCCTTCAGAGAGAAGCTGTGCTACTATATCATGATCAAACATGCATTTCCATCAGCTCATATCTGCTTCCTAAAAGAATAATTTCCTAAGTTGCTATTGCTTAAAGTCTAGAATAGCATTACTATCATCGTTACTTTTACTAAATACTCTATATATCTCTGTTTTTAAAAGGCCCATCTTCCAATATATTGTATTTGATTTTTCCTTAAGACAAAGGACAAAATTGTCCTAGGAATTAAAGGGCCAAAGTATTGGCACCAGAATATAGTAAAGAATTGCATGCAGTCTAATAACTACCATCTTTCCCACATACTCCTTGAAAGGAAAGCAAAGAAGTCATTTCTTTACTGAGTGTATGGTCAAAATTTCCTTACTATATATATATAGTATATATAAATACATAAATATGTATACTACATATATATAGTGTATATAAAATTTCCTTACTATATATATATTCCTTACTATATATATATTCTAAATAACTTCTATCCTTTCACAATAGCTTCACAAAATTCCATTTCGAAAGCAATATGTATTAGAGCTGAAACCAAATACTTCCCAATCTAGTTGCACCTACTGGGTGTTGCGTTTTGTCAAGCTCACCAACCAATTTTGAGTCTCGACAAGATAGAAACCATATTTTACGGAGCTTAGGTCCTAAGACCCTGCACTCAGCAAAGTATACTGAACACAGTGGGTGTTTGCCCAGACGATTGTTATTTCAAATTAAAGATTCAAACAGTAATGATATCCCATCTGCATTCCTGGAGACATACTTGCACCAGGTACGTGGACATAGTGCTGCAGCTCTGAGTATCATCTTCCCAACAACCCACTGCTTCTGGGTGTCCCCCACAGCCAACCAGAGACATAGTGTTAGGTCTGAGTGCAGGATGTGAAGATCATATCCTCAGATTAAGAAGCAATTGCATCTCACTGTCTACAAATGTGGAACCTTGAGGTGCATTTCAAGAAAATTCTTACATGTTCTTTTTAACTGATGTCTTTATTTTACCTGGGATGCATAAGGATCTACTTTGCATTGTGTTTCTGTAAGGGAGAAATTAGAAGCTCAGCCAGAAATACATGAATTCTCTCCTGGCTATATAGTGATTTAAAGAAAACTGCTATGATTGTAGATGGGTCCCTGTATTGGTTCCTTAGGGCCAGGGCAGGCTGTAACAAGATACCATGAACTGCGTGACTTAAGCAACAGAAATTTACTGTTTCCCCATTCGGTAGGCCAGAAGTCCAAGATCAAGGTGTAGGCAGTCGTGGGGCACCTTGGTGGCTCAGTTGGTTAAGCATCCAACTTGTGATTTTGACTCAGGTCATGGTCTCACAGTTCATGAGATCAAGCCCCATGGCAGGCCAAGCACAAGAGCGTGCTTGGAGTTCTCCCCCTCCCTCTCTCTCTGCCCCTCTGCTGCTAGGTGTGTGCTCTAAGTAAATATATAAAGTTTAAAAAATTAAAATACATACATAAATATTTTTAAAAAGCTGTAGGCAGTCATTTATTAGTTTATTTTTGAGGTCTGTGAGGGAGAATCTCTTCCATGCTTCTCTCTTAACTTTTAGTGGTTTGTTAGCAGTTTTGGCATTCCTTTTCTGGGAAATGTATCACCCCGATTTCCACCTTCAGCTTTACTTTGCATTCTCTCTGTGTGTATGTCCATTTCTGTGTCCATATTTCCCATTTTTATAGGAATACCAGTAATATTTGATTAAGGTCACCCTAATGACTTTGTTCGATCTTGATTACATTCTGGAAAGGTCCTATCTCCAAATAACATAATTTCTGAGGTACAGGGGATTAGGACTCCCAATATATCTTTTTTTGGAGGGGGGTGATGCAATTCAATCCATGACCATCTCAGCCTAGGGTGTCCCATGCACATGGTTACTTTAATATTAATAATATACATATACGGTTTTATTTCTTTCCATCATAAAACAACATTCTCATTACATGATTGGCCCAGGTAAATGAAATACTGCTGCTTAGAAAGAGGGGCTCTGAGGGGCACTTGGATGGCTCAGTAGGTTGAGCGTCTGACTCCTGATATAGGCTCAGGTCATGATCCCAGGGTTGTGGGATCGAGGCCTGTGCCGGGCTCTGTGCTGAGCATGGAGCCTGCTTGAGATTCTTTCTCTCCCTCTGCCCCTCTCTCTCACTCTCTCTTTCTATCTGTCTATTTCTAAAAAGAAAAAGAAGAAAAGAAAAGAGAGGTGCTGGCTCTGGATTCAAAGGATCATCAGAATGGGAAAGAAAATGTTTGAGGGACAAAGGGAAGTTCCACACACTTGCAGAGAGCAAACACCGTGGGCTGGTGGGCAGGGCTTGTTCTGGAGAGGAGCTGAAGAAGTTGAAGAGTAGGAGGACTCTTTGATGCTTGTTTCTGAAAAGCTAAATGGAATCTGGCAGTCAAAGTTACAGTTTGAGTGTCTAGTGCTCACTTAATGGGGTCACCATCTGGAGGGGCTGTTGACTGTAACCCTAGGGAATTTCTGAGCCTTTGTTTCTTGACAATAATAGCTACCATGTCCTGGGATCTTACTGTATTCCAGGTAGCAGCGTTAGCACTGCCTTACATTATTGAATCCTACGTTCCTTAGCATCCTGTAATCAACCTTGGCTATGAGAAAGCCTGCACAGGTGAGAGAACGAGGTTCAGAGTGGTTAGCTATCTTTTCCAGCACTGTTATTGGAGAGTGGGAGCCCTCCTTATCTGAGCTCAGAGTTTCAATCTTTGACACTTTGTTGCCCTTGGAATAAATGCCTTTCCTCTTCCTAGGTCATGCTAGTGAAGATGTGTGGTGAGAATGCACCCCTAGACTGCAGTCAATACCCACTGCCCAACTGGCAAGCATGGTGCACGAGGGATATCTCAGGGACCCGAGATCTGTTGCCAGCTGATGAGCCTATTCTCTGTTCCTTTTGTAAGAGTCAGAACTGGGCGGCCAATTCACACATCCATGGAATGCATGTGAACGCTTATCTTGCAAGAAGGACACCTTTGGTTCTTTTCCCACCTTATCACCTGCCACAGACTAAATGTTTGTGCCCTACCCCTCCAATTCATATGTTGAGACTTGGTCCCCAATATGATGATATTTGAAGGTGTGGCCCTTGGGAGGTTTTTAGGTCTTGAGGGTGAAGCCCTCAAGAATGGAATTAGTACCCTCCTAAGAGACCCCAGAGATCTTCCTTGCCCTTTCTGCCATATAAAGACACAGTGAGAAGATAGCCTTCCATCTCCAAACCAGGAAGTGGACTCTTGCCAGACACTGAGATAAAACTTACTGTATTATTTTCGAGAGCAAACCACCCACCAAGTCCATTATAACAGCTTCACCTTAGGGACAGTCCTGACATTCCTGTAAGAAAAAATAAACCAGTCAGGACACTTAACCTCCCTGACATGGACACACAGTGCATCTCATTTTATAGGAAAATGTGATATTATTAAGAAAAGTAAATTTTTCTGTGACTTATTTATAACGTATGAAGTTATTATCAATGTTAACTAAGGTGATTATATTCTCCAGTCATATATCATTTGGGTATATGGAGAAGGAAGTGGAGGGCTGGTTAGATAGGGTTAGAAGCTGGCCAACATGGCTTAAGTCTTATGTAGGTAACCCTTTTCATCCTTCTTTAAAATACAGCAACTTTAGGGACACCTGGGTGGCTCAGTTGATTAAGCATCTGACTCTTGGTTTCAGCACAGGTCATGATCTCATGGGTTCGTGAGATCAAGCCCCACATTGGGCTCTGTGGTGACAAGGCAGAACCTGCTTAGGATTCTCTCTCTCCCTCTCTCTCTCTGCCCCTCCCCACTCTCTCTATTTCAGAGTAGATAAATAAACTTTAAAAAATAAAATAAAATAAAATAAAATAAAATAAAGCAACCTTAGAGGAAGGAGAACAGGTCTAGAGCATACTTTTCACAAAAGTTAGACTGTTGAGAATAGGAACCTAAGAATATGGCTGCTGGCATCTGAAATTCCTGAATGTGTTGGGTTTGAAATTCCAAAATTCTATTTCAAGAGTTTTCTATCAGATAGTTTATGCTAAGACTACCTCATATACCATGACTGACTGACAAAATACAGCCAGGTTTTATTTTTTTGCATTTTACTATATAAATACATTTTTTTGCATTTTTTGCATGTTTATATATATATATATATATATATTCAGAAGAGTATTCCTACCACAAATGTGCAGCTCAGGAATTTTTACAAACTGAACACATGTGTGTACAGCACCTAAATTGAGAAACAAAATATTCCCTGTGCCTGAAAATTCCCTCATTCTCCTTTCCAGATCTTCTCCTTCCCCCTCCACACTATACTGCGAATCAGGCTTCTAAAAAACATGTTTTTTTGATTGTGCCTACACACCTTTATTTACCTGGAGACAAACCACAGAAACAACATATGAGCATTTGAGGGAAGACGTTATACGGTCTGTCCTGGAACTTGGCTATGAGGTCCACCACCTGCAGGGCGCTCCGTGCTGAGAGGCTAACATGTCCAGGTACTCATCGTGGAATTTCAGGATAGAATCAGCCTGCAGAAGTCCTCTCTTTGCAAGCTACTTGCTCTCCTTTCTCTGCAGAACACAGATTAGACAGGCATATGAAATGGTCACTATGAACGTACAAGGTCAGTCTCAGGTGGTAAATCCTTACTTGGGGTAGATGTCTTGTGCTCTCCATCTTTCCTTAGGCCCATTCCGCCCATCTTCCTTATTCTCTGGGCTCCTCTGTCTCAAGACATGGAATTTCCCTAATATTACAGATCATTTTCTCTCTGGGCATGATTTCAGCCAAAGACTAAAACATGGTTAATATTTCTAGATAGTGTCCTTCTCTGTCAGTGTCTCAGACAGCTTGTGAAGGTGAACTTACACTACTCTCTATGTTGTCTGAAAGACATACCTTAGCTATATTTTTTGACTATTAATAATTTTTTTACTTTATAGTTTTTACTCACAACAATCCACATGCGTAAAAAAATATTTTTCAAAACATTTGTTAATCAGAGGTGGAATCCTTATAAAGTGCTGTGGTCAGAAAAAGATGAGTGCTTCTGACAGTGAAGAAGTTTCCCCAAATTCCCTCTCTCCTACACCAAGAAATCATAGCCATCAGGGATGGTGTGGCACGAGTGGAGTCTGTCTATTCTCACCCCACATGAAAAACATGAATGAATGAATGAATGCATTGCTTATTTTGTACTTTTAACAAACTACAGCAAACAAAACTTTATCCTCATGTGCATATGAGATTTTAAGCAGACAAAATTCAAGACTAATTCAAGATTAGTTGAAGAATGAATTTGGCCCATAGTAGATAACCTTGACAAGTTATCTAGCACCTAGCAGTCTCTGTTTTATCCCTGTGAAATGTGTTTTCAGCTTCCCCTTTTAGCATGAGGACTGGTGGAGTTCTGTGAGTCCATTGTCACAGGGAAGTGTTGTAGAAAAATAAATGACCAGGTCTCTCCTCATGGTGCCCAGGGGCCAAGAGAGGGGCACTCTCTTTTAGTTCTTGTTTTGCCTCAAGAAATCTGTTGGGTTACCACATGGGGAGATGTAGTTTCTTGCTAGAATTATGAGCTGTCTTTGTAAATAAAAAGATCACCACCAACCCATCCTTTACACTACAGGAATCTACCCAGTTTTGGCATAATGTTGATCCCTTAGTCCTTATGACAATAGGCCATTTACAGGCTGGTGGCTGGAAAGGGTGTTTTCTGTGGCAGTGGAAACACACACACACACACACACACACACACACACACAATTTACTGGCCTATGAACGGATCGTATCCTAAACTCTGGAATCACTACCACAATTTAAAACTAACTGAATTAGACAGACATTCTGGAACATATGCTCTATTTCTATGGGACATGCAAGGGTCTCACTCCATCTGAATATCTAATTAGCTTTTCTTAACTAGATTAGAAGAATGCCTATTACAAAGCTATTTTTTAGGATGAAGGGGGAAAAAACATAGTTATCTACAAGCAAACAGAATTCTGATGTCTCCCTGAAACCCAAACCTATCTTCTTGAAAACCATCATATTCTCTAATCCTCATTTGATGTGAATTGCACATAGGGGAGACTGTTTACCATTGTCATTCATAGCACATGTTTTGCAATCAGACATCCCGACTCTAGTGTTTTCTAGCCATGTGATCTTAGGAGTGTAAATTACTGGGTCTGTGTATTTGTTTCCTCCTTTGTAAATAACAATATCTTCCTTGGAGTGTTCTCATGAGGATTAAATGAGATAATATACATTAAAAGCTTCGAACTGTGTCTAGCACTTAGTAGGTACTCATTCAACTGAAGCTTTTATTATTATTCACATCGTGTCCACTTATGGAGACATAAAAGAGTTAATTGATTCATTTCCATTATCCAGCACTAACATTTCTTCTGGTCTTCTAGCAACACTGCCTTCTCAGGCATGCTCTTTATATTCTAAATTGTGGGGGGGAGAAAAATCCACATGATCCAAATTATTTCGTGCCATTAAAGCACTTATGTTCTAAATGATGGGCAATCAAATCTCACGCTTCAGAGACTAGGTTGATCGTTAAAAAGTCTCCATTCTTTCTAAATGTGGGTGCTCTATAGCAGATGGTACTGTCAGTGATATAGTGTCCTTCTTACAATGAGCAAGGATGGTTTAATAGGGCCTTACCTTTGCAAAGCAATTTCCTTGCTAGTTAAGAGTGTGTGCTCAGAAGTCAAATTATGCAGGTTATATTCCAGCTTCTTCATTTACTTATTGTTTAACCTTGGATAAGTTATTAAATTTCTCTTATCCTTAGCTTCTCTAGCGGTGAAATGGAAATAGTAACAGTAATTACCTCAACATGTTGCCGTGAGTGTTCAATGCGGCAATGAGGGGATGCATATAAAGCTTTTAGCCATGCCTGGCATGTAGTTTTACTACTAATTTTATTATCAGTTATAGTGTTATTTTTACCAGTGTCTATTTGTTTGTGCCCTGCTCATGACATAAAAGGCTGATGATTCCTGATAGTTTACAACACAAGAGGATAATAACCCCATTGTTGCGCTTTTTTAATGTTTATTTATTTGAAAGAGAGAGAAAGAGAGAGCAGGGGAGGGGCAGAGAGAGGGGGAGAGAGAGAGGATCCCAAGCAGGCTCCACACCATCAGCGCAGAGCCCAGCATGGGGCTTGATCTCATGATCCAAACCATGAGATCATGACCGGAGCCAAAATCGAGAGTCAAATGCTCAAACGACCCAGCCACCCAGGCTCCCCATCACCATTGCCATTTTTACGAAAACTGGAATAACCCATTTACAAACTTAGGGTATCATTACAAACTGTCGAGGAAAGAGTGAATCTCTGTGATACCAGCAAATCACTATACTTTCATTTGATGGCAAAACGGAGGTTTCTTTTGTTAATTAAATGATTAAGTGGTAGCTGCAGACACACTCTGGGAGTCTGAACCTGGTTTTATATTTTCTCCTCATTGATATCAGAATACTGCTGTTGCATGCTGTTGCTTCTAGTTTCTCTAAGCCGACAGAGCAAGGAAATTTTTGTGTGCTTACTAACCCATGTTCCAGATACACATGTCTGTGGCCATCTGTGTGTGTTGAGCTAGACACGTGTTCATAGTGATGTCATTCCCACATTGATCATTCTAGTCTCCTACCCTTTCTTATGTATACGTAACTTCCCACTGCACCATTCAGCAAGCTGACTCCCACCATCTGCCATCATGTTAGTGGCTCAGTTCAAATACAAGTATGTGACAGCATCAGAACTGTCAGTCTGTACTCCCATAGGAATGTCTTTATCAACTGGAACACAGTGCTTAAGGGGAACCTCTGCTGCCTTTAGTCTTACAGAATCATTGCAGTCTTATAGTTCCATAGATCAGCATCCTTGCCCCTCAGCTCCTTCAGTGAATTGTTCCATAGATTTGTAATACAGTCAGATTGTTTTGCCAGTGTCTGCATTCCACCCTGGAATCCTGTGACCTTTTAAATGAATTTCTAGGGGCGCCTGGGTGGCTCAGGCGGTTAAGCATCTGACTCTTGATTTTTGGCTCAGATCACGATCTCATGGTTCACGGGTTTGAGCCCCATGTTGGGCTGTACACCACCAGTGCAGAGCCAGCTTGGGATTCTCTTTCTCCCCCTGTATCTCTGCTCCTTAACTGCTCTCTCTCTCTCTCTCTCAAAATAAATAAGTAAACTTTAAAAATTCTAAAAAATAAATGTACATATATTAAGGCTCACTCCTTAATGATGTAAAGTTCTATGCTGTAAAGTTTTCTGGATTTTGACAAGTGCATGGTGTCATATATTCACCATGACAGTGCCATACATAATAGTCTCATCTCCCAAAAAAATTCTCTGTGCTTCATCTATTCAACACTGCACTCCCCAGTCCCCCCAGCTCCCATTGATTTTTACTGTCTCTTCAGTTTTGCCTTCTCTAGAATGTCACATAATTTAAATCATAGAGTATGTAGCCTTTTTGAGACTGGCTTCTTTCACTTAGAAATATATATTTAAGGTTCACTCTTGTCTTTTCACAGCTTGGTTCATTTCCTTTTATCTTTTCCACTACTCCCTCCCCTCCCCTCCTGGCTTCTGGAAACTACCATTTTAGTCTCTGTTTCTATGAATATGGCTTTTTTTAGATGCTATAGATCAGTGATCTCATACAGTATTTGTTTTCCTCTGTCTGACTTATTTCACTTAGCATAACACTTTCAAGGTCCATCTATACAGGTCTTAAAATCAGTTGTGTAAATAGCTAGGAGTACCCTTGCTGGATCTTGTGGTGAGACTATGTTTACCTCTGTAAGAAACTGCTATTCTATGCTCCAGAGTGGCTATGGATTTGCATTTTTATCAGCAATGAAGGAGAGTTCTTGTTGCTTTACATCCATGCCAGCAATTGGTATTGTCAGTATTTTGGGGGGATTTTTAGCCATTTTAATAGGTGTGTATTAGTATCTCATTGTATTAATTTTTAATTTAATTATCTAATGACAGATGATGTTGAGAAACTCTTATATGTGTATTTTCTATCAGTACATATTCTTTGAGGTATCTGTCAGAACTTTCCCCCAACTGGATTGTTTGTTGTTCCATTGTTGAGTTCTAAACGTTCTTTGTATATTTTTACTATGAGTCTTTTATCAAATACGTGCTTCACAAATATTTTCTCCCAGTCTTTGGCTTTCTTTCCATTCTCTTAATAGTGTTTACCTCACAGTAGAAGTGTCTGATTTTGATAAAGTCCACCTTATCCCTTTTATTCTTTCATGGCTCATTGTCTTGGTGTGTTGTGTCTAAAACCTCAAGCTCAAGGTCCAATAGATTTTGTCTTGTTATTATTTTTTAGAGGTTTTACAGCCTTCATTTTACATTAAGGTCTAAGATCTATTTTGAGTTCAGTTTTGTGAAATGTGTAACGTCTGTGCCTGTGTTCATGTTTGGTTTGTTGGTTGGTTGCATACGGTTGCTTAATTGTTTCAGCTGAAAGACCATCGTGTTTCCATTGAATTGCCTTTGTGCCTTGTGTGTAGTCAAGATCAGTTGACTACATTTTTTGAGTCTTTTTCTGGGCCCTCTCTTCCATCCCATTAATCTATATGTCTATTTTTTCTGAATATCATACTATCTTGATTACTGTACCATCACAGTAAAGTCTTGAAAATGGATAATCTGACTCTTTACTTCTTGTATTTCTTCTCCAGCACTGTGTTAGCTATTCTAGATCTTGTGACTTTCCACATAAACTTTAGAATCAGTCTGCCAATACCTACAAAATAGATTCCTGAGATTTTAATTGGAATTTTGTTGAATGTAGAGATCAAGTTGGAAAGAATTGACATCGTAATGATATGAAGTCTCCCAATCTATGAACATGGAATATCTTTCCACTGACTTAGATGTTTGATTTCTTTCATCAGAGTTTTGTAATTTTTTGCATATAGACATGGTATATATTTTGTTAAATTTACCCCTAAGTATTTCATGGCTTTAGTTTTATTGTAACAATCATGTTTTGTTTGTATTCAAATTCCAGTTGTTAATTGCAGGTATATAGGAAATAAATTTACTTCCATAGATTAAACTTGTATTCTGCAAACTTACCATGCATGCATGTTTATTTGTTCTGGGAGTTGTTGTTTTTTGTTACTATTTTTGTCAGTTTTATTTATTTCTTTCAAATTTTATATCTTATATTCCTTTTTTAATGTGTCTCATTGCACTAACTAGCAATCCAATATGATGATGAACATGAGTGGTGAGAATGGACACCTTTGCCTTGATCTTGGTTTTAGAGGAAGTGTCCAAAGTATGTGATATTATTATTTTTCTTCTTAAATTAGTTGATATCATGGATTATACTGATTAATTTTCAAATGCTAAACCAGACTTGTATACTTGGATTAAATTAAACTTGTCATGATCTGTAATTCTTTTTACACATTGTTGAATTTAATTTGCTACTATTTTGTTGAGGATTTGTGCATCTATATTCATAAGTGATTTTGATCTATGGCTTTCCTTTCTTATAATGTCCTTATATATTTTGGTATAAGGGTAATGCTGGCCTCATAAAATAAATTAGGAGGCGTTCCCTCTGTATCTATATTCTGGCAAAGATCGTTGAGAATTGGTATGATTTCTTGCTTAAATGTCTGGTAGAATTCATTAGTGCTTTCTTTTCGGAAGGAGTTCTTTGCTTTCTATTTTGTAAAGATTCTGCTTATTGGTTCAATTTCTTTAGCAGCTATAGACCTGTTAGGATTATGTCTCCTTTTGTGAATTTTGATGGTGTCTTACAAAGAATTGGTACATTTTATCTATGTTATCAAATTTGTTTGCAAATAAGTTGTTTATATTATTACTTTTTTATCATAATACCCATGGGATTAATAGTAATGCCCTATTTTTTATTAAGATATTAGTAATTTGTGCCTAAGTAAAGGTGCATCAATTTCATTGATAATTTGAAAGACCAAATTTTGGTTCCATTTATTTTCTCTATTGATTGCCTGTTTTCAATGTCATTGATTTTTACTCATGTTTTCTTCTGCTTGCTTAGTCTTAAATTGCTCTTCCTTTTCTAGTTTCATAAGATGGAAATTTAGTTATTAATTTTGAATTTCTTCTTTTCTGATGTACATATTAATAGTATGTATTTCTCTCTAAATACTGTTTTTGCTACATCCTACAGATTTTAATAAGTTGTGTTTTCCTCTTCATTAGTTCAAAATACTTTACAATTTCTTGTGAGACATCTTTGTCACATGTGAAATTTAGAAGTGTGTTGTTTAATTTCTAAAAATTAGAAAATTTTCTAGCTATCTTTTTGTTATGGATTTCTAGTTTAATTCCATTGTGGTCTAAGAGCCTACTTTTATGATCTCTATTATTTAAAATTTTTTAAGGTGTGTTTTATGGTCTGGTCCAGAATACGGTCTATATCATCAGTAAATGTTTCATGTAAGCTCAAGGAGAGTAAGTTGTCTATTGCATGTGGAGAATTCTATAAATGTCAAATAGATCAAGTTGATAGGTACTGTTTAGCTCAACTTCATTCTTACTGATTTTCTGCCTGGTTAACCTGTCAATTACTGAAAAAGGTGTGCTAGAGCCTCTAACTACAGTAGTGGGTTTGTCAATTCTATCAGTTTCTTGTCTCATATATTTTGATGCCACATTATTAGTTACACACAGTAGGGTTTTTTGTTTGCTTGTTTTTTAATTAATTGTTTTACTTTTACCTATTCTTTCTCTGATGACCTTTCTATTTGCTTGTAGACCTGAGTTTTCATTCTGAGTTTCATTTTCATTTTCCCTGAAGAGCTTTTTTTTTTTTTTTAATTATTATTTCAGGGCAGGTATGCCAGCAATAAATTACCTCATTTTTTTAATCTTTGAAAATCTTTATTTCTTCTTTGTTTTTGAAGGATCATTTCACTGGATATAGAATTCTAGGTTGGATTTTTTTTTCTTTCTTTCTATACTTTGTGCCAGCATGGTTTCTGCCCAGAAACCTACTATATAAGTACGGTGGCTTTATTCCTCCCCCTGGCTTTCTTCGAGGTTTCTTTCTGCCTTTGATTTTTGCCTTTGACTTTCTATTGCCAGGTATATGATATTCCTACTTGCATTTTTTGGTATTTATTCCACTTAGTGTCCCTTGAGCATCTTGGATCTGTGGTTTAGCATTTTTAATTAAGTTTGTAAAGTTTTCAGACATTGTCACTTTAAATATTCTTTTCTGCTCCATCTTCCTTCTTCTTCTGTTATATTAATTAAGTGTATGTTCCACCTTTTGAAGTTATCCCCAAAGTTTTTTATTTAAAAATTTTTTTTAAGTATTCCCCATGCAACATTGGGAAGATACTCGTATATTTTTAAATTATTTATGTATGTACATATTTATTTCTTTTTAGTAATCTCTACCTACAATATGGGGCTCAGACTTATCACCCCGAGATCAAGAGTTGCATGCTCTTCTGACCAAGCCAACCGGGTGCCCCCATCCCATAGTTCTTTGATATTTTTTCCTTATTTTTTTCTCTTTGCATTTCAGTTTGGGAAGTTCTATTGACTTATGTTTAAGCTCACTGATTCTTTCCTCAGCTCTCTCCAGTCTACTGATGAGACCATCAAAGACACTGTTCTTTTCTGTTACTGTGTTTTTCATTTCTAGCATTTCCTTTTGATTATTTCTTAGTGTTTCCATCTCTCTGCTTATATTACTCATCTGTCTGGGCTGTGTTTAATGTTTGTTCATGCCAGATGCTTCAAATTCTTCTGGTGTCCTAGTTTTTGTCTTTCCTCTAGGCATCTGGCTTCCCTAAGAAATTTTCCTCAGAGACAGTCTGCATAAAGGATTCACTACAAAATCCATTTCAATTTAAAATGTGACTTTTTAGGAACCTGGATTGAAAAAAGTTGATCTAGTGGCAAACGTGCATGAATTAGAAGCAACTAAATAGATTACCTGATTCTGAAAGTTAAAATCCTTCTTTTTTAAAAATAAAATGACAAGAAAAAGGCAATTCTAGATGCTTTATAAAAACTGCTACTCTTAAACAAATAAACAAAAATCAAACTGATCACGGTGAAGAAAGAATAATACAAAGATATACAATAATAGAATTATTTTAAAATCCACCTGACTGTGAACAATAAAAAGAAAATTTTCTGAATGCATACATCTTTCTTTAAGTAGGGTATTCCAAATGCATTCCTTCACCAACCAGAACACAGTGGGAGTTTATGAGACACTGTACTAGAGAGACATAGTGAACTCGGGACCAGACTCCTTCATTCATATGCCCATTCACTTGACAAGCATTTACCTAGTGATTTCTATTTGCCAGGTATTGTGAGGTGGTCTTACAAACTCATTCTGGGAAATCATGCAAATCATTTTTATCTTTTTGAGTTAAGATAGTGATTGTGAGTGTCCTTTGAAATGCATATAACAGCATATAGTTTTATTTATTTTTAGTTTACTTAAACAAACATAGTTTACACACATTCCAAACATGTGTAAACACATTAGTTTACATGTACTGTGTTTATATGTAAAAGAAGATATTTGAACTACATTTCAGAAACTCAACAGAGATTATGCCTTTTCATTAGTTTTACTTATCTGACTTCTTATTTCCATAGTACCGCTCCCCAGGCTTCCTTACATGTACTCTTCTCCTGGGATAAAAGCTCAGTTTTCCTGGCTCTATTTTGTGATCCATCATCCTAGAACTTTGGCCTTGATTTTACAAAAGTAGAGGATTTGTTAGTAGTCTCTAACATTTTAGGTAGAATTTGTCATTGTTTCATGGTGCAGATGGAAAAGTTGAGCCAAGGAGCTTGCCTGAGTGAGTCAGGGCAGGGTTTAGAGGAAGTGACACTAAGCTTCAGTCCATACAGTGACCTTCCTATAAAATGCACAGACCTGTCCTATAAGATGCACAGACCCGTTAAATCTGCAATTAATGACAGTAAGCTCAGGTCTTAGATCATACTATTCCTGCTTCCTGAAGCTATTCATGGAAGCTACTGAGCTGTAGCCCCCGTCTCCTCCCTGCGGCATGATTCTTTGGTTTTCTGTATAGGCATTATACAGAAAGAGTGGTTTATCTGTACCTACTTCCCGCACATGGAAAGAGCTCTCTAGCCAGAATTCTGAGTCTAATTTGCACCCATTATGCTTACTGGAGCAATACGCCATGCTGCCCAGAGTAGATAAAAACTGGAGACTCTTTCTGTATTATGCTCATTGAATGACTTAGAAATAAATTAAGTTCTAAACACAGCAAATGAATAGCTTCAAGGCACGTGAGTTTATCATCATATGCCAACTCTGTCCTTCCTCCAGAACCTCCGTCCTTATGCACAGCAAGTTTCCTCAGTGGCAGTTGGATGGAACATTGCACAAGACATCTAAACTTTAAGAAAAAGCATTTGTCTGCCCTCCTGGAGGCTATTAACATATCTTTCTCTCTTTTCATTACAGCTTCTCCCTTTGCACTAGATCCCCACAATGACATGTGTTTAAATGTCATCAAAAATTAAGAACACCAAACCCAGGGGAGTGAGAAGGCAGGAAACTGAAGAACAAAAAAATTATGGAAAGAAAAAACCTTTCTCGGAAGCAGAAAAAGTAATCACCATTTAATTTTTATCCTGGAGAATAAAAACTAAGAACACTCTAAAATAAGGTCGTTGGACAAAAAATTGTGTATGAGTTTGTGAGTAAAATAATGGAATCTTAGGGAAAACAAATAAGAAATGGATGACAGAGATAAATTGTATTTTTACAAAACATGAAACAAAGGTCAGGAATACCCTTCTCCTAATTTTTATTCATCCTTCATATTATTAATTGAAGCTATAGAAAAACAAGCTGAGGAATTCTGGTTATGGTCTCTTCTATGTTATTGTTAGGACTGGGGCCCTCTTGCTGTTGAGTTAAATAGACCATTTGTGGCAAAATAAACATCAATCAATAAGGTAATTAGTAGAATGATTTATTATAATAATAAAATTATGAAGTAATATTTGGTAAATTTTTCCAAGCATGGCATTCCAGAAGAAAGGAGGTATAACATCCCTGAGAGATAAAAATAATACCTTGATGATGGGTCTAAAATAAGACCCTTAAAAATAATGGAGTCTAAACAAAATTGTAATTTGGGCTATTAAAAAGATATGTTATAAGCTCTAACATCCATCTGTCTTAGCTATGCTCACACTAACTCTATGAGATCCATAGAAATGGAGGGTTTTTCTCTCCACTTTGTGTATAGAGACACTGAAACCTAACTAAGAATCAGGCTGCTCTAAAGATTAGAATCTAGCTCATCTGATTATTAAACTAGAGCTTTATCCAAAATATTATTGTCCTTATTTTAAAACAAGCACACACACACGCAACCCCAAAAGAACCTTTATTATTTGATATGATGATTCACATTTATCTGCAGATGATAGGGTCCCATTAACTGAGGACCTTTAAAAAGCCTGTCCATAATTCAGGATGCACAATTACCAGGTTGGACTAAATAGACAGATGTAAGATAGTTAATAAGAGTAGGAGACATAAAATAATAGCAGCCACAAAAACTAACCATTATGGGGTGTTCACTGAGATAAACATTTTCTGAGTTATGTCAGTCCATTTTCACAAGGTCCCTGTAAGTAGTATTATGATTCCCTTTGTACAGATGAAGAAAGTGGTACACAAAGAAATTAAATAGCACTTCAGTGTAGCATAGTTATTAAGTTGCTGAACTGGAGTTTGCACCTATTTAATTTTATGGGGATTCTGGTCCTTAAAACCCCTACACTCCCTGGGTCAGGCCTGAGCTATCCTACTTGAGCATTTTGCATACTTCCATAATACATTTTTTTGGCATTAAAATGAGCCTCCATGCACAAGTTTGGTCCTTAGAAAGAGTAGTGTGTTCCTAAGAAATATTATCCTATATAAAGTGTGATTCGAAGATTTCAAAATATAGTTTTGCTCTAAGGGTAAATTCTCTTGTATCTTTCATTTAGAAATTTATATTTGCCCTTAAAAGAACTTTTAACTGGACAGAAGCAGATGGAGCAGAAGGACACCATTAGGGTTAAGGATTTAACTATGGATGCTAGATCAACATTGCTGTTGTAGGCAGGACTATTCAAAAGGGAGTAGCATGGGTGCTGGCTTCCGTCACCAGCTGCTATTAAAATCTTCATTCTACAGAAAAGGTCAGTAGTGTGACTCCAACCACAATTCTTCTGACTCCGGCTGTAAATTCTTTGAGTAAATCTTCATTTGGAGCAAATAACACCAATGCAATTAAAGAAACAGTAATACCTTGAGGAAGAGAGAAAGGAGAGAGAGAAGTGGTGTATCTGAGTTTTTTCCCTATGAGTCACTAAAATGGCCATCTCAAAGACGCTAAGAAGAACACTTTTATGACTGGGACTTCTGCATTTCAATGAGGAGAAAGGCATCAGGCAGCAATGTTCTTCCAGTTCTCAAGATATCTACCAGCTTCATGATGTCATAAGTATTTGGTCTACCTTGATAGAAGTTGTCTAAATAGAACAGGTATGGCTCAACTTCCTAAAGGTAAGCCCCAAAGAGCTTTGACACATTTCACTCCATATCCTGGTAAGCAAGGTCCTGATACTGAAAAAAATAGAAAAGTATTTTTGGTTTTTAATATTTTTGGTTTTCCAAAATGGAAAAGAGCTTTCAATTGAAATTCACCAGATTTATACCCAAACTTATCCATACAGCCTTTCAGCAGATGTTTATTGAGCAATTACTTTGAACCTTTTAACTCTAGCTCTCCTTGTGCCTATTATAAGCATCAGAGTTACCTGTTGCCACCAGCATGCCCAGTCTCATTTCAAGCTCTGGAATTGCATTTTCATAGGTGAGGAAACTTCTCTGAGAGATTGCTCTGGCTTTGAAATTGACTGTCTGTGAGATTTCAGCCATGTAGCTGAGGATGGATTGGTAAGACCTATTAAGATAAGACAAATAGGGAGACGATGTGACCAGATCTAGCTATGTAGATTTCAAAGTGGTGTAGAAACTGGAGAAAAGATAGGTCGAGTTTCCAATCATAAAATCTCCAGTGGCTTAAACAAAATTCAGTATCAACAGGGTGTAAACAGCATAAGGATCTAACAGCAAAGAGATACCTGAGGAATAAGGAAATCTACCTTACAATCCAAATTCTTAGACATGGTTCAAAAGAATGATTCTATTTTCAGTTCAAGGGCCATCACAAACTAGGTAATTCCCCTGGCATTTCACCAACTGAGTTGCTTCCTGTATGGAGTACATAAAATATGTGTATGATCCCCTGTTAGGAGTTCTATAAAATGACAGAATGCACTGCTCTCACCTAAGGATAATCTCTCTGGGAAGCCAGGGCCTCATGAACAATACAGAGACGAGCCCCTGGACATTCCATTCTATGAAGCTTCCTGTTTTGTTGATATTTCATCCTTCTAATGGTTCCCACATGCATGGGTGCTGAGCAGCCTGAAACTGACAGTGATGATCCCTGGGCAATATATACAGAGTAAGGGAAAGCAAAGGAGAAAGATAAGTGGGCCCAGGCTGACCAAAATGAGAATGACACAGAGGTTAGTGGTGGCTAAGGACTAGAGAGGAGATGCAAGAAGAGGCGCTTGGTCACATCTTTCACTTAAACTCCCAAAAGCAATCACCATTTGATGTGGCCTGTCTCGATCTGGAAAAGTTTTATTTGCTCATCTGACAGAGGACTTTTTTCTTACTTCTCCTCTACCTTAGTTTGTTTGGGATGCCATAACAGAATACCATAGCTTGGATGGCTTAAACAAAAGAATTTATTTTCTTACAGTTCTGGAGGAGGGAAGTCCAAGACCAGGGCAATAAAAAAGTGTGCTCGTCTCTAAAGAAGTACTTGATGTCGATGTCTAACAAAGACCAGATTTCCTTTGGGGAAATGGGAAAGGCTTATCTGAGGAAGTGTTAGAGCTGAGAACTGATAGTTAAATAGGAATTATTTAGAAGAAATAGGGAGTGTCTTGGAAAGAGAAAAGTTCATATCCTAGTGCAGGGAGGGCATAACACATTTGCTACTGAAATAAGAGTGGATTCTAAAGCAAAGAGAGGAAGAGAGTGATATGAGATGAAGCTTACCAAATATTAGTTGTTTCTTTATGTACATTTTTTCCTTTATTAGTCTTTCTTAATTAAAATCATTGGATGATTTTAAGCAAGGGGATAACAGAATCGGATGTGCATCTTCTAAAGGATATGGAGATAAGATGGATGACAGTGACAGATGTATTGAGGATGGTTACTCCTAAATTTCTGTGTTAGCACATGAATGAATGGTGACACCACTAGCTGATACATGGAATGCTGGAAGAAGGCCAGAATCCAAGGGGAAATCACCAGGATTGGATTAGATCCACTCTAGAAAGCCTTTATGTCTTCCAAGTGTATGCATCAAATAGAGAATTAGATGGTCAGTTATAGAACTCAGGAGAAGTCGGGCTAGAAATAAATATAAACCTGTGAGTCATCAGCATATAAGTAAAGATGTGGGCATTGGGGAGAGTATACTGTGAAGGCCAATCCTGAAAAAATCCAGGAATAGGAAACAGTATAATTCTGGGATAAACAGTTCCATACAAATAAAAGTGAAAAGAAAGCTCAGGTAGCAGTACTCATATCAGACAAAATAGATTTTAAACAAAGACTGTGGGGCACCTGTGGAGCTCAGTTGGTTAAGTGTCTGACTCTTGGTTTTGGCTAGGTCATGATCTCATGGTTTGTGAGTTCAAGCTCCACGTGGGGCTTTCCACTGACCATGTGGAGCCTGCTTGGGATTCTCTCCTCCTCTCAAAATAAATAAATAAACTTTAAAAAATAAACAAACAAAGACTGTAACTAGAGACAAAGAAGGACACTATCTAAGGACAAAGGGAGCAATCCAACAAGAGGATATAACAAAATTGAAAATATTTTTGAGCTCATCATGGGAACACCTAAATACATAAAATCACTATTAACAGATATAAAGGAAGAAATTGACAGTAATACAACAATAGTAAGGGACTTTAACACCCTACTTACCTCAATGGATAGATCATCCAGATAGAAAATCAACAAGGAAACAGTGACTTTGAATGACACATTGGACAAGTTGGACCTAATAGATACATTCAGAATTCCATCCAAAAACAGAGGAATGCACATTCTTTCAAGTGCACATGGAACATTCTCCAGAATAGATGGTGTTTTAGGCTACAAAATAAGTCTCAACAAATTAAATCAGATTGATTTCCTATCATGTATCTTTTTTTTAATGTTTTTATTTATCTTTGAGAGAAAGGGAGAGGAAGAGCAAGGAGGGAAGGGGCAGAGAGAGGGGGAGGACAGAGGATCTGAAGCAGGCTCTGTGCTGACGGCAGAAAGCACAAAATGAAGCTTGAACTCACAAACTGTGAGATCATGACTTGAGCTGACGTCAGACACTTAACCGACTAAGCCACCCAGGTGCCCCTATCATGGATCTTTTCTGACTGCAATGGTATGAAACTAGAAATAAATCCCAGGAAAAAATATGGAAAGAGCACAAATACAGAGAGGCTAAAGATCATGCTACTAAACAATGAGGAGTGGATCAACCAAGATATTAAAGAGAAAAAATAAAAAAGACATAGAAACATGAAAATGAAAGCACAATTGTCCCAAATCTATGGGAGGCAGCAAAAGCTGTTCTCTTAAGAGGGAAGTTTATAGCAATTCAGGCCAACATCAGGAAACAAGGAAAATCTCAAATAAACAACCTAATCTTATAGCGAAAGGAGCTAGAAAAAGAAGAACAAGCAAAGCCAAAATCCAGTATAAGGAAGGAAATAATAAAGATTAGAACAGAAATAAGTGAAATAGAAACTTTAAAAAACAAGAGAACAGATCAATGAAACCAGCAGCTTTTTCTTTGAAAACAAACCAAATTTGATCAACCTTTAGCCAAGCTCATCAAGAAAAAAACGGAGAGGACTTAAATAAATATCAGAAATGAAGGAGGAAAAATAAAAGAGACACCACAAAAAAATACAAAAGCTTATAAGAGAATATTATGGAAAATTATATGCCAACAAATTAGACAACCTAGAAGAAACGTATAAATTCCTAGAGATATACAGCCTTACAAAACTGAATCAGAAAGAAATAGAAAATTCAAACAGACTGATTACTAGCAGTGGAATTGAATCAATAATCAAAAAACTCCCAACAAACAAAAGTCTAGGACCAGATATCTTCACAGCTGAATTCTACCCTTTAAAGGTAGAATAAATTCTACCTTTGAAATTCACCTTCAAAGGTGAATTTTACCTTTAAATTCTACCATTTAAAGAAGAGTGAATGCCCATTCTTCTCCAACTATTCTAAAAAATAGAAGAGGAAGGAAAGCTTCCAAATTTATTCTGAAGCCAGCAGCATTACCCTGATAACAACAACAACAACAACAACAACAACAAAAGAGTTGAGGTTCTGAAGCCACATAGCTTTTGTCTAAATTCTGGTTTCTTTCATATGCTAGCTGTGTGGCCTCAAGCAACTCACTTAACCTCTTAGTACTTCTGTTCACTCATCTGTAAAAATGGAGCGAATAATACTCATTCCGGAGGGCTTTGTGAAGATTAAATTAAATAGAACATGTAAAGTTCTAAGAACAGTGTCTGGCACATAATAAGGACTTACCAAATGTTAGTTTTTTCTTTTTCTGGTTCTTATTCATTATCATCATTATTATTTTTTATCATCACCATCATCATCATCATTACTATTGATATTAGGCAAAAGAAGGTGAGTCTGCAAAGGAGACACGGTTAACATAAGCATGGTTAACGTGCAGATGGAAATGATCAAATTGAGAAATAAAGGTACAAGGGAAAGAGTGAGAAGGAATGATGTCTTCTAAGATGAAAAGAATAACTAGGCTCCAAAGCTTAGGTCAAGACATTGACCTTAGGTAGGAGGCCGACAGCTCTGCTATTGAAACAAGAGGGAAGGAGGAGAGGAAGGATGCAGACAACTCCTTATGGAGAGTTGAGGGAGTTCCCATCTGATAGCTTCTAGGCTTCTGTTCTTTTTAAAAAAAATGTGAGATCCTCTTCTGAGAGAGAGGATTGTCCATGTGCATGTGTCTGTGTGTGGGTGGGGGGGATCAAGGAGAGGGAGATGGGGAGGGAGTGGCTGAGCATTTTAGGCATGTGGAGAGAATTTGAAGAGTCTGTAGCAGGTGGGAGAATGAGTTGACTTGGTAAAACGTAATATGAACCTTGGCAGTTCTGTGGGACCCTTTGAGGTCGGTGAGAATAAATTTCAAGTAAAGCCAATAGCTTTTTATAACTTTTTCCATCACATGTTGATTTTCTGATGTAATCAACAGGCATAGGGAATGTTTGGACTTAACATATAGAAGTGATACTTAGAAGGCAAAGGGATCTATAGGAGTATTTAAATGAAGGATGGTGGAGTACAAGCTGGATAAGCAAATGAGTGCAAGCAAAGCAAAGGGTCCTAATGAAGTCTGGCAATGACATGATGAGGGCCTGGCAGAGAGCTGGAGGGGAGCAGGCTAAGGGAGAGAAGACACCTGGGCTCAAGCTTCGGAGGGAAGCCATCACACACAGGCTCCCCCCAGCATTAACCTTCCCTGCAGAGTCTCCTGCCCCACCCTCCCACTCACACTGAGGACATCTTTATCCCAGTGGCCAAAACAAATGGAAGACCTCTGTTTGCAACCACCAAGCTCGTCAAGATGCCATATTACTGGTCACTGTAACTCAGTCAATCAAATAGGCTGCTCTCACCTCTCTTTCCTTTCTTTGCTTCAAGAATCATCTCTGTCTCTAATCCTGAAGAAATTCCATTCTCCACTCTTCAGTGTTTCCAGTGGTCTCTCTTCCACCAAATCCAGTGATATTACCCATTAATCATCTTCCTTGAAAAAAGGTAAAGACTTTGAGAAGCAAAGAAGTGGAGAGGGAATTTTAGGTGGAAACATGGTGTGCATAGGCAGAAGTAGGAAAGGATTATTCAAAGCCCAAGGCAGAGCCTCTGGGGGATAAGGGATTCTGAAGACACAGGGTGTAAAGTTGGACAAGGGGTGAGCTCAGTCATCTTTTGCGTACTAGATTCCCTCGAGCAGACTTGATTCTATGAGCAATGAGGGATATTAAGAATTGTTGTTAGCAAAAAAGTGGCATGAAGACAGTGCTGTTTTAGGAAGATTAATCTGTTCAACTTCAGAATGAATTAAATATGGCTAAAGGGTATGGATTTGCTTAGGATGATTAAATTCCATTCAACAAGCTTTCCTAGGGACACGTGCTGTCCTGTCCGTTGTCCTCCGACATTGTCTTAAGGACAAACAATGTACTACCTCCAGGTATAACACAAAGTAAATATAATATGACATATGTTTCTTAGGACATTATAATTCCAATAATGGGAGCAGTGGGGAAGAACTTCAGATAAATAGTTCTAATATAAGGCATAGGAGATATTTCAAGCCAGAAATATTCACTAAATTCTATGTAAGTTTCAAGGAGAAATCAATTAATACCAACCTAAGTGCAGGGTTAGAAGAAGTTCTCACAGAGATGACATAAGTGAGGTCTTGAAGGAGGATAGAATATCTTTTGGTGGAAGTGATTACAGTTCCACAAACTTGGGGGGTTTGCCACTTTGCTCTATATTTTCTACAGACTGGTTTTATAACACTGAGCCCCAAAGGGTGACTTGGCCTGGAGTTTCAGGTCAATGGTAAGGAGAATCTGGATATGAATTGCTTCCCATCTTCTAAGCGTTCTGACTTGATGAAAATCAGAACAAGGCTGTTGGAATGATCTGATTCCTGCAGTAATGAGATATTGTTGACTATTGATCTACCAGAACGCTGCATTGATGATCTGTCCTGTTGGTGACTTGGGAGCAATGAGGAGAGAATGGTGGCCACAGAGAGAGTAGGTAATGAATGATTCAGGCCTTGCATCCATTTCAAGAGACTCTGATTCTGCTTTCTTTGGGTTCAGGGTTTGGGGGTAACAGGTTAGCGCCTCAAGACAAGAAGCAGTGAGTGAGGACCGCTAGTAAGAACAGAGGACTGACTGGCTACATCATTGACTTGTTCTATATTCTCAGGCAAATAGTCTTTCTTTGACTCACTGTCCCTACCTGTAAATTGAGGATAATAATCTGTGGCCCTTTGTTATCACACTAAGTGGAAAATGAGATCCTGTAGGTGAAGGACTCTAAAGTCACAAAGACAAAGGAGCAATGACATAAAATTTCCAGAGAGTAGTGTCAGCACCAACTAACATTTATGGGCTCTTGTTCTGCGAAGTGTGCCATTTCATGTCATGTACACTGAATTAACTAAAACTACAGATTGCCCCGTCTCTGAAAAGTTTGTCCTTCAAAAATGGTTAGCTGTCGGGGTGACATAAATAAATTCACGGAGGAGAGAAAGGTCTTGAAGGAGGAAAACATGTTTTAATACCCAAATCTCCATGTTTGGCTGACCTGAGGATTTTATTTATTTTTTACCACTTACTTGTCTTGTGCCTACACTTCAGGAGTGAGCAGGGCCCAGTAAAAAGTCTGATCCTGCAAACTTTGTGGTCAGCTATCGACTCGCAGCCTGTCTGCTGTGGAGTAGCAGGTGGGAAGCGGAGAAAGGCCATTGACAGACATCAATAGCAGCTACTAAGCATGAAATCTGCTCTGGCTTCGGAGAGTGGAAGCCAGCCGAGGAAGTAAACAGGCCTTGGGTGGGGTTGTGCCAGGAGCAGGCTTTGATCCTGTGGGGTGGAGGCCTGTGTGTGGTGACAGCAGAAAGAGAATTTCTCTATGGCTAGGGGCTGGAAAATGCTGGGCGCCTTCGCACCGCAGGTCTTGGTGCCTCAGGAGCCTCTTATCTGATGTGTGACTGCAACTATTTTCCCAAGAAAATTAAAGTGACTTAGTCAGTTAACCTGAAATTCCCAGTAGGGCTCTGGTGGTGGATGGGAAGTTGTCTCACCAGATGTTGGAAGCTGAGCTAGCAGAAAGCACTGAGCCCATCAGAGATGGGCTTCCACTACCACCTAGTGGGCGGCAAAGGGGCTGCGTCCGTGTCCCTCCTCACTCCAGAGAAACTCAAGGTGACTGGGAAGGAAGTGGGCAAGAGAGAAGTGAATTTCAAAGCAGGACTTAGGGTTAGAGTCCAGTAGGATGATTAGTGCTCCTTTCTGCCATTTGAGGAACTGCATCTCTGACCACTCCATTGCACCTGCTACTCTGTCTGAGGGTTTGGCCCCCCGTGACCCAGAATCCCGAGATTCACCCAGCCTGCTTCCGGGTAGTCAGCTGACTGGAAAAAGTCATGAAGCCTCACCAGACAGAACCTATTTTCATACTTGAGGGCAGGGAGCTTAGTTATCTGCTACCCATCTATTCACTATAGTCAAACACTGTAGTTTAGTAATTTCTGTGTCCCATACTGTTTCCCACCTTATCTACTGAACATGTCACTCTGGGAACAACTTTTTGATGGCCGATGCAGTGCTCTCAGTTTTATGTGTTAAAAGAAGTGATGTTCATTAATGTATGGTCACAATGACACTAAAGCTTAGGGTCACTACTTATAAGCACTCATATTTTAGAGGACCTGGCAGGCAAATAAACAAGTAAAATGTGAGAAAAGCCTTGTGATGGTGAATTTTATGTTAATTTGGCTAGGTACCCAGTTTTGAGTCAAACCCCAGTCTAGATGTTGCTGGGAAGGTAATTTTTTTGGATGAGATTAACATTTACAACCAGTAGACTTTGAGTAAAGCCGATTATCCTTCATAATGTGGGTGGGCCTCAACTAACCAGTGGAAGGCCTCAAGAGAAAAAAAAGACTGTGGTTCCTAGTGAAGAAGGAATGCTGCCTCCAGATATCCTTTGAAATGGAGCTTCAACATCAACTCTTCTCTGGATTTCCAGCCTGCCAATTTTAGACTTCCCAGATGCCAAAATTGCATGAGCCAATTCCTTAAAATAAATCTCTATCTGTCTGTCTGTCTATCTGTCTATATCTCCTATTGAGTTTGCTTCTCTAGGGAACCCTGACTAATACAGAGTTGGAATAAACAGCTGTACAAAGCATTCCAGTGTCACAGAGAAGAAATGTATTCTGCCTTGGGCATCAGGGTGGATTTACATCAGAGGGAAAACTTAGGTTATCTCTTTCAAGGAAAGACATATTGAAGTTCTCTAGATGATAAAAGGGAAACAAATTTTTAGGCCAAGGAAAGAACTAGAAATGACCTGATCAGAGACACTTGTAGTTCCAGTCGAGTGGTCCTAAATAACTCTAGTATATGGTGCTCAAAATGGTAAAAGCCTGGATGAGATAGGATGGAACAGGTTACCTAGGACCAGTTGTGAAGGGCCTTGATTGCTAAGGGCTTGGCCTTGATCAGAGACATTGAGGTATTGACTTTGTGGGTGTCAATATGTAGTGTGAAGTGAAGGTAAGAAGTAGGACTTTGAGTTGCATCTGAGACTGCTAGGGCTAGACAAACTCTAGGAGGCCTATTACATTTTTTAGTCCACATTCTAAGAAGAATAATCTGTAGGTATGAACACTCAGCAATGGGCCAAAAAGAATCCTGGAGAAGCAGAAATGAAATCAGTCTTCTCTCTGTCTTTCTCTAGTCTTTTTGAAGGAAAGCAGAGTAAGAAAGTTAAGAAGTTTGGGCATGCCATCTGACTGTGCTAGGTCAGGATCTCCCCTCCTTTGCTTAAGTAATCTTGACTAAATTAGTCTCTATGCCTCAATTTCCTCATTTACAAGCAGGATGATTATAGTACCTGCCACTGGGTTGGCATCCTGAGAGGATTAAATGGGATTATGCATGCAGATTGCTTACCCCAGCACTGGGCACCCTGCAAAAGCTCACTAAACATTATTTATTATTGGGATAAGGCTACTAAAGGAAGACCTTAGCACTGCTTGATATAAGGTTGGCATTAAAAAAAAGTTTCCAATACCATTCCAGCCCTTTTGTCAAGAGTCACTCTGGCATATTAATGAGAACTGTAGACGTTTGTCTTTGGGCTTTGAAGATGGTCCATTAGGGCTCCAATCATGTCTTAACAAAGGGAAAGAGGAAAGACACCTCTTCTGATTGTTTCAGTCAATAATCATGGGTACAGGTAAGTTCAGACAACATATCACTTATACACACTGGTGTTGACCTTGTCATCAGACCCTTAGGGCTCCTGATGGGCCATTGTGGAGTCTGTGTAAGGGCAAAGTGTGTTGTTCTAATGTCACGTTTTAAAGGAAAATGTGTTCTGTAGAATCTTCACCATCTCAAGCTTCCTGCACTTTTGCTGTGAGCTCTATCTAAATCTCTGCTGCGGGGGCTGGGAGGTGGAATGATCAGATGGCTAAATGATTGAGAAGTAGCCTCATGGAGAGCCTGCGGCAGCCCAGGCCTCATTAATATATCCTGCTCAGGCCCCTGGGGCAAGAATGACAACTGGACAATTGGCACTTGTCATCTGCCTAGAAGTAAGTATCAGTAAAGTATTTTCTCCTACAGGGTTAATGCTTGTTGAATATTCCTGGGGCACCTATAGATGGGTGCTGCACAGAACATCTGATCAGCTGAGACATTTTAAGCCACTACAAATTTGCACAGCTATACATATGGTGATTCAAACATGCACACACAGTACCCGCACATACAGCAACACAGACATACAGACACCCCTCCCCCCATAGTGTCAGATGAAATTTAGGGCTTCCCTGTCTGCCGTGTGCCAGAGAAGTCCCCAGGGAAGTCGCCTGGGAAGGCGGGAGTCATCTTAACTTGGGATTTAGGTCTCTCTGACGTCCTGGTCTTCTCCTTAAAGAAGAAGTGTTAAGAGGGCTGCTAAACTCTGAGTCCTATTTGGCTACCAGAAAGTTCAGAGTTAAGGTATGTGATCAATAGCAGCCGCTATTTTAAGATTAGGAGTGAATCCATATTTACCTCCCCTCTCCCAGGCACACACTCCTTTTGATTTCTCAGCTCTGATCTTTTATTTCTGTGCTAATGATTTTATAATATTTCACGGTTACACTTATATATTAAAATGCTATCTTTCTGAAGCAAGTGTTTATACACACAGACTTGCCTCAAATCTTGCATAATGATAATGCTAGTACTAACATCCCAACATCTCCATTTTCATGCTGCTTTTCAGGGAAATACACATTATACTGTAATTTATACCATATCTAATTTATAACCATGAAAGTTCCCTCCAAAGGCCTTCATGGTTATAAATTTTATGAATCCTATTTCTATAAATCCCAGAGTCAGAGTAGATTCTATGTCTTCTCTGGCATCTCTAGTCCCTACATGTCTAGTGAGGTGAAGGCTGGAGTTTGAAATGTGCCAGTATTCCAATGAAGGATCTGGGGGTTATTCCTCTTATTAGTACATGGGTGACACTGTGACACAGGTGTGTGGCTCACCTGGCAGTTAGGGGAGGAAGAACTAAAGAAAAAAAAAAATGAACTCAGAAGGGGAATGTAAAGACCTTGGCCATCATCCTAGCCTGGACATGACTATTTTGGAGCCCCAGGAACTACTCAACCCTCCAAGGCTCCATTTCCCCGTCTCCTATAGGACTAAATTAGCTGAACTAAATCAGAAACTTTCAAAGATATTTAAAGGTGAAAAAATTTTCAAACAAAATCTTGTGATGAGGCTAATAATAATAATAATAATAAATATTTTAAGTATTACTAAAACAGGTGGATGCAATGATGTCAAACACAGTTTCTCTCTTCAGAAAGGACTTTTGGGGTGCCTGGGTGGTTCCACTGGTTAAGCGTTTGACTCTTGATTTTGGCTCAGGTCATGGTCTCATAGTTCGTGAGTCTGAGCCCCCCCCATCAGGCTCTGTGCTGAGCGCACAGAGCCTACTTGGTATTTTCTCTCTCCCTCACTCTCTGCCCCTCCCCCATGTGTGCCACATACATGCACACGCACTCTCTCTCTCTCTGTCTCTCAAAATAAATAAATAAACTTAAAAATAAACACATGAAGGACGTTTCCCTTAGCTGCCAATAGCAGACGATTCTCAGCTGTCAGACCTCTCTGGGGACTGCCTCTCCACAGACCCCACCTCCTTCAAGGAGAGCCTTCATCCAATGACTGATCAATACATGGTATAAAGACCGGCTCCCTGACTTCGACTTATGACAATTCTAAAGGGCCATTCCAACTCCAAACCTTCCCATGGGATTGGCCGAAGACTTGGCTGGGGCTTTATTGCAGCTGAACTTGTCTTTCTGTCTGATCTCCCTTCCCTCCCCTCCCTGACTCATGTATTGATCTGAGAGCACTCCATAATAAATGCCCTGCTCTCTGACTCAGAGCCCACTCCTGGGAGTCCAGTTATGATATCAATTAACATTACACCCTTATTATGCTCTAGGACCTATGATAGGGTGTCTCCATCATCATCTCATTTAACCCCTGCTGCCAACTTGCCCAGGAAGGCTGGAAACCACAGAGGATGATATTATCGTCATTAATACGTATTAGCCTGTCTCAGTTCTGTCATGTGATAGTATACAACATTGGACAAAACTTTACCCTTCTCAGTCTCATTTTCTCATCAGTAAAATGAGTCTAATATTGATATTTATGGGAAGTACTAAATAAGATATATTTTCAAGGAATAGCATCCCAATGGCATTTAGTTTTACACAAATTCAACTACATGTCTTGCAAAACTTCTGTTGTACTACTTATGCATTGGAAATGACTGAGCTTAGCACAGACTGAGGGAAGGGGTTCTAAGGACCTGCCTACTTGGGCTCACGTCTGGTGACATATTATGCCTCAGTTTCCCCATCTGTAAAATGAAGATAGTAATAACTATCATAGCATGTTTTGAAGACTGAGTGATTTAATATGTGTGAAGTGCTCAGAATAGAACCTAGTAAACTCCACAGTAAATGGTAAATAAATAGTAAACTCAAAAATGTCAGCTACTAAAAAGTCATGGTGGATAAAGAACGAATGGATTTTGAGGGTTTCCGACCATCGAGACCATCAATTTTCAGATGGCCAGGTGAGTGAGTTAAAATTGTTTTATCAGCACACTGAAGGAGAAAAATGAAACATTAATTGAGACTCCTTAACAATTGCCAACTTGCAAAGAGGAAAACTCATACAAGCCTCGATTCACAAAACCCTGCCAAAAGTTATTAGGACTTTAAGGACTTCACAGGGGTCACTCCGAATATATGTATTTTCTTCACTCTTGACCTGACGCTAGAACTTAACACTTTTGTAAGCAGGATTTCTGCTATAAAGTCATCCTACTCACCATTAAATGTAAACAATCGAATGATTAATAATAAGTAAATATAAAGTGCTTACAATGACGCCAAGCACCTGATCAATGTTATATAAAATTTAGTTATAATTATTATTATCCTTATTTTACAAACTGAAGCTTATAGATGTTGAATAGCCCTCAAGATCAGGCCCAGTCATCTGATGGAGCACTCAGCACTTCTACCCACTTTGCTGTATTTGAAAGTGTGGAATCAGTAAAAGGAGAGCTGTCCACTTGGAGGGGTAAGTGGTTGGGAGATTCTGCCCACTTGCCTGACCTCCATCCCTGCAACTCCTGAGTGGACTCTGGCCCCGAAGTATTCTGGGGAGCACCGTTGGAAAACCCACAGAGCATGATCCTTCAAGTTCCCCAATCCCATGATCACCGGTAAGATTTGAGTCAATCTAGTCATACTTCCTAGCCAGAGGGCCACTTTCAAGGTGGCCTCTCTTGATCCAGATCTGCGGCCTGCCATCCGACAGCAAAATTCATGTCTATAAGCTAGACAGGTTTGATCCATATCTTTAGAACAAATAAAGGCAACAGCTGGCATTTCAACCTCACATTCCATCTAGACCAGGACATGCCCCGTAGCTACAGAAGCCAGAAAACCATGGCAAATGCTCTACCCGCTCATCTCTGGTGTGTCTTCCCTGGCAAACAGTGGAAAGGAAGGATGTGGTTAACACAGGCTCAGATGCATAGATATTGAGAGCAAAGAAGAAATAATTAAGTTATTTGATGCTTCTAGGACTTGGCCCTTGAAAGGGTGTAGCTTCTCCCAGTAGATAAGAAGTTCTTGCCCTCTGTCCCCTTAAATAGCCCATTTGAAATTTTTTTCTTTTTTTTTCTTGCTATCAGCCACAGGTACCCTGACCTCAGCTCTCCAAGAAGGATTTAACCCTGTACTCTGAGAGCCGCTGTAAGAGTTACTGTTGAGCTGTGCCCATCTGGCAGCAACTGAACCAAAACCCTTGCCAGCTGGAACCACTGAGGCGTTATTTTGTAGCTTTTACCATTGGGTCAGGGGCAACGTGCCTTCCCAGCAGACTATGACCCTGCCATATAGAAAGAGGAGAGAGGAGTGTTCATGAGGTTCACGGGTACCTGTGCTTGGTTTTCCCCAGGAGGAACACCCTAGGGTTTGAAAGAATTAGAGGAAGTTAAGTTAGTAGGATGACACACCATCCGAAAGCATGTGAATTAGTCTGTACAAAAACACCCGCATGCTAAGTATCTAAACTCTCCATGGGTCTGGTCTGGAGTTACAGAAGTCCTGCTCAGAACACAGAGGACACTGGTGTAGCTGAGACGGCTTCCAGGGAAAAAGATGAAGCAAATGAGCAGTTCCATCAAAGGTTCTGTCCACGGGGCCTGGAATTCGGAGTGAAAAAGTACAAGGCACAGGATGGGAACTGAGACCCCAAACAAGGCTTGGAACAGGGCTTGTGGGAGGCAAGCCCTGGAGGGAGTGCCTGTGGGACTCCATGGGACTTCAGTGGCTTTACACTGTGAAAGAAAATTCCAAAGTGAAGTTAGCGTGGCTGAGAAAGTCAGGAGGTTATGGAGGAAGCAGGTCCCAGGCACCTCTCCTGTCTCAGTTTTTGAAATACCAAGATTTTTTTTTTACTTTTGTCAATTGCAACTTGTCAGTTACAACTTCACTATAGCAACCAGACCACCTCCTGGAACACAGTCTTTTACAGTGATGAGAAATAGAGATAATGTAGCACCTGTTAGCTAGATAGCCAGTCCTGCATTGGGTTGTCAGTGTAACCACCAGCACCAATCATGATTCTTACAAAACAACTTATGTTACCTTGTCGTTGTTGCCTTTTTAAGTTTGCGCTCCCCACTCGCCATTCCCAATTTGGGAGTCCACTCTCTGTTGCTCCAGTTGCAATCCCTAAAACATCAAAAAAAAAAAATCTTTTGGTTGCTTTACAGCCTTGTGGTCTTCTTGGTGGAGATTACAGAGAGGCTGGGGATGGCAGGAGCCCTTAAGGACTCCTCCCTGAGCTCAGCTCGGGGTCACTGAGCTGGCAGAGGCACTTATGGGCTATGGAGAGGTGGATCTGATGAAAGAGGCAGATCCTTGTGTCCCTTCCAGTGTTTGATCTCTGCGTGAACGTTCCAGGGCCATGAATGAAAACGTGTAATGGTTTTGCTGCACAGAGCTATTTGTGTCCATTCTCAGCATCAGGAAGTGAGTTCATGAGGAAGAAAGAATCGATACCAAGGAGCAGCAAGGAAGGAATGGGGGCGAGGGTCAAGGTTGCTATTTTCTGGTCTGGCTGAATGTCTGTGGCCTAAGGGTTTCAGAAACTAACCCAGTTTGACTCTGTAGGCTATTATCAAATCTTATTTAAGGGAACATATGCTATTTTTCCCCTAATAGCTTCTTTTTTAAAATTTTTTTTCTCTCTCTCAAACCTCATGTATATTTTTGATAGATAACTATATAAGATGGGGGTGCCTGCGTGGCTCAGTTGGCTAACTGTACAACTTGGCTCAGGTCATGATCTCGCAATTTGTGGGTTCCAGCCCTGCATCAGGATCCATGCTTGTAGAACCTGCTAGGGATTCTCTCTCTCTCTTTCTGCCCCTCCCCTGTGCTCGCTCTCTCTCACACACAATAAATAAATAAACATTAAAACAAAACTATAGTTTTAGTTTTGGTTATGTTATAGGTCTAACAGGAGAAACCCAATAGAGGACAATGGGGAGGGGAAGGAGGAAAAAGAGTTAGGGAGAGGGAGGGAGAAAAAAACACGAGAGACTCTTGATTCCTGAAAACAAACTGAGGGGGGAAGGGGAAGGGGAAAAGGTAAAGCGGGGTGATGGTCTTGGTGGAGGTCACTTGTGGGGAAGAGCACTGGGTGTTA
>CM053575.1:83364582-83382791 GCA_028646485.1 Cryptoprocta ferox | reverse complement strand
TGCAGGAAGGTGGCAGGGCAAGGAAAAGCCAGCACCTGTATCAGGAGAGCAAGGCTCCCCCAGACCCCACCTCCGGCACCCTCAGGCCTCCCAGACCAGACTAGCAAGGCCAGAGTGAGGCAGCCAGGTGTGGCACAGGTGGGTCAACAGATCCTGTCCCAGAGGCTATACACACAGGGTAAGAAGAAGAGAGGAAGGTGGAAGGGAAGGTGGAGGAAAAAGAGGAAGGGAGGCAGGGAGAGAGACAAGAAAAGAATATAGGAGGAGTGGAAGGAGAGCGGGAGGAAAGGGGGCAGGAAACCTCAGCTAGAATTAAGAAGAAATGAACTTCTATGTAAGCCTCATCGTTTACTAACTATAGAGACTGGAGAAAGCCAAGTTCTTAGATATTATAAAATTGGGATACTTACACCTACTGCGCAAGTATATTATAAAGATTAAATATTCAGAGTATGTAAAAAATTTTATACAAGGTCTTGCTTGTAGTGCTAATCATTGAAAAAAAATGCTCCAACATGACAACATATTGGTGACAGGCATTTGGCACCACAGGTTAATTTCTAGGGGGGTCATTGTAATATAGCTGCTTGAAACGCCTGTGCCCCCTTAGATGTGACATAAAAATGGAATGGATACCACACCGGTGGATGACGTTTTCAGGTACTGATTTTACCCGGGCAGAACGAAATCGCGGGTCTTAATGAGGGTCATGGCGTAGAGTGTCCACTAGATGGAAGCAGAGTTCTTCCCATGTTACTTCAGATTTCCTACCGTCGCTAAAGTATAGCAAACTAAGTGCTTTTAAAAAATATGCATGCCACACCTACACTACACATATTTCTCTTTGCAGACATCTCACAACCTGTTTTATTTGCTTTCTCTGGAATTGGAGGGCAGCCATCTCAGTAGAGCTGTAGAGAGGCTCAGAGGGATTTGTCAAACCATGCATGAGACCTTGGCCACCATACTGATAAATGTCAGTTGCGTTTCCTGGAAAATAGGAATCAGAGTCATACCTGTGTCCTGGAGGATTTGTGAGTTTTAAATAAAATCGTGTATACAAAGCACTCTGCAGACTCAGCAGCAGTGGAAAATTAGTATAGCAGGAGCAGGACAAAATGGTGTTTTAGCCCGCAAATCTGGCTGTAGTGATTTCTGTCTTCTTAAGGAGAGGACTCCTGCATGTCTGGGGTAGAAAGGGTGATGGTCTTTGATGAGGCTTCTGTGGCAGGGAGGTGGCCAGTCTGGGTGCCATGGCATGGATGAAGGTGAGGCCAAAGCTGAATGGCCCAGTGGGGGTGAGGTCAGCAGCAAATGTGTGGAAGAGAACAGACTCAGAAGGAGTCTGGCTGATGAGGGGCTGAAGAATGGAGCCAGAGAGAGCTACCTCCTGGACCCAGGTGGCCAGGAAAAGATAAGGGCAGGAGTATCTTACAAGTAGTTTTGAATTGTTGGTTATGCTATGATATGACCTCCCTTTCTATCACCAAGCCCTCGGCAAAGGTCTCCTGCTCACCTCGCCGTGTTACTGGTGCCGTGGGTGCCCTCCGCATGGGGCAGAGGGAAACAGCAGCCCTACGTCCCAAAGACACAGAAAGTTTATAAGAGATCCAGGCAGTGGCACGAATGGATGGACGGTTCTGGAGGTCTGCAGAAATGCCCGGGAGAGAACCATCCCTAATGTGCAGCAGTGCATTTACAACAAATAAAATGATTTCTGTGGAAATGATTTCAAAGCTACAGAAAATGGAAGAATAAAAAGAGTACAAGGACACCCATATACGTTTTGCCCAGATTCACCTCGTGTTAACATTTAACCCTGTTTGCTCTATCATTTGTTCTATCTATACATGCTCACAGAGGTTTTTTGGGGTTTTTGCTGAAATATTCAAAGGGAAATTATATTCATCATGTCTCTTTACCCTTAAATAGTAAAGTATGTATTTTCAAAGAATAAGAATCAGTCACAATATGGTTTCCAACTTCAGTACCCGTAACATTGGTACAGAGCTTTAGTTGGCCATCCGTATTTGCACTGTGTCAAGTGTTTTGGGGATGTCTTAAATGGCATTTTTTTCTCTTCTAGTATGGGATGCAGTTTAGTTAAGTTATTATATTCGTTATTTATTACCTCTTAGCCTTACTCAATCTAGAACATCTCCACAGTCTTCTTTGTTTTTGAATCACGGGGATAGTTCTGAAGAATACCAACTTCCCAAATAAAATTCTCCTCATTTGGGGTTGATCTAATACTGCCCCGTGCATACATTCAGATTATGCATTTTCAGCCAGCAGGCAACATTGGCGGTACCATACCCTTCTTGGGGTATCGCACCTGAGATGTGTGATATCCAACTGTCCCTCACGGGGGATGATAATTTTGATCGCTGCCTCAGGTGATCTTTCCCCTGTCCAATTTCCTCCTTTTCTCCTTCCAACAATATCCGAGCTCTAGGCAGGCACTTCAAATCATGCAGGTGTCCTGTGCTTCCTCAAAACTCTCCTTGAGAGCTAGCCCCCATTTATAATTCTTGCCTAATCCAGTCTTTGCTGTGATGGTAGCAAATGATGATTTTCTGTCTCCAGCCTTCCTCCGTATTTACTAGGCAGCACCCAGCATTCTACTGTAACCAGAAGGCCCCCTTCTTCCCATTTATTTATTTATCTATTTAGGATCTCTTTGGAGTTCATGAATCTCTATTTTTTCAATCACTTATAGTTCATTACTGTATTTAATCATTGTGATGCATGAAGTGTCCTAGATTTGGCCAACGGAGTCCCTTTATTCGTTTTTATTTTTTTTATGTTTATTTTTATTTTTGAGAGAGAGACCGGGCACGAGTGGGGGAAGGGCAGAAAAAGAGAGAGAGGGAGACACAGAATCTGAAACAGGCTCCAGGCTCTGAGCTGTCAGCACAGAGCCCGACGAGGGTCTTGAACTCGGGAACGGTGAGATCATGACCTAGGCGGAAATCAGGCGCTCAACCAACTGAGCCACCCAGGCGCCCCAGCCAATGGAGCCCTTTTAAGCCGATTCCTGTTTTCTAGCGACATGTTCTCCTTATGCATTTAAGTACTTCCTTACTTTCTGACACAACAAGATATTCTAGGCTCTTCTTGTACCTACCCTATCAGCCATTCCTCTGAGGATTCTTACTTCCTTTAGTATTAGAGACCAAGACTTAGGCATGAGGCACATTCATTGCTCTTGGGATGTCTTTACCTCTAGACCCTTACAATAGACAGAGCTAGGAAATACTTGCATGTACACATGCACACAAAGGTGCATACTCATATGCATATATATTCATGCATATACACATACACACATGATCATGCACATATACATATACATACAGTTTAGAAGTCATGAATCCCCAGTGATACCACTAATGCCCATCCATTCCCAGAGGAATTTTTTCTTGCCTTCCTGAAAAGAAGTACATTCAATTTTAATTCAAATATTAAAGCAAAGGTTGACTCCAACAAAGTACAGGATTTGTGGCCAATTTGGCAACAAACAAAGGTTGACTCCAACAAAGTACAGGATTTGTGGCCACTTTGGCAACAAACAATAGAGTTACAATAGCTGAGGGAAAAAGCCACAAAAACTGGGTAGAACTGGGGTAAATAACGGGCAAATCACCATCATCTTTCCATTTATTTATGTACTCATTTACAAAACACTTTTCAGCACCTGCTAAGTGTCAAGCACTATTTTAGGTGTGGAAGATACAGTAGTGAGCAAAATATTAAAAGTCTGTCACTTAAAGAAACAAACAGTGTAAGGCACATAAAATAAAGTTAATATAAAATACCTAACAGATGTTCGTGGTGAAATGCTATGCAAAACAAAAGAGCAAAGAAAGGGGTGTATGGGTGCTTGAATTGGGGATTAAGGGTGGCCACCATTTTGTAGTGGATTTGGGGGATGGGCCTTTCTGATAAGCTCTTACTTGAGCCAAGACATGAAGGAAGAACAGAAGCAGCTATAAAGTTACTTGAGACAAAAGTTCCAGGCAAAGAGTAGATAAAACGGCTCCTGGTAGAATGTGATGGAAGAATAGTCAGGGGGCTGAACCAGAGCACAGTGAGTGGAGGGGAGAGGAGTGGGAGCTGAGTTGGAAGAGGCTGTGCAGGGTCAAATCCTGTGGGGCCTCACATGCCTGTGTAAGGATTTGGCTTTTATTCCGTGTATGATGGGAAGCTGTTGGAAGTTTCTGAGCAGAGCAATGGCATGATCTAGCTTCTGTTTAAAAATAGTCACTACAGGGGTGCCTGGGTGGCTCAGTCGGTTGAGCATCCGACTTCGGCTCAGGTCATGATCTCACAGTCTGTGGGTTCGAGCCCCCCGTCGGGCTCTGTGCTGACAGCTCAGAGCCTGGAGCCTGCTTCGGATTCTGTGTCTCCCTCGCTCTGCCTCTCCCCCACTCGCTCTCTGTCTCTGTCTCTCAAAATAAAGACATAAAAATTTTTTTTAATAAAAAAAAATAGTCACTACATGGGACAGTTGGGTGGCTCAGTCAGTTAAGCGTCCAAATCTTGATATTGGCTCAGGTCATGATATCATGGTTCGTGGGATTGAGCCCTGTATCAGGCTCTGCACTGAGAGTGCAGAGTGTTCTTGGGATTCTCTGTCTCCCTGTCTCTCTGCCCCTCCCTCTCTCTCACTCTCCTTCCCTCTCTCTCCTCTCTCTCTCTCTCTCTCTCTCTCTCTCTCTCTCTCTGAAAAATAAATAAATAAACATTAAAAAATAGTCATTACAGCCACTCTACAAGGAATATATTAGTAAGTGGATACAAAGCAAACAGGGAAGTCCATTTAGGTGGGGGAAATGATAGAAACCAGACATAAGCTTGAAATTACTGCAGTAACCCAGAGATGATGAGGTTTGTACCAATGTTGCAATAAATATGTGCACTTTGAAGGTGGAGACTGGCATATATGTAGCAAGGGTTTATTGACTGTCATTATGTGCCACGCACTATGAAAAATTCTAAAAATCCAAAGATGAACAACTTAGAGTCACAACACTCAATGAATTTACAGTCTTTGGAGAAAACGGTCCATGAGCTAGACATGTATACAGATACTAAGAGTCAATGTGATAAATCCAGCTCTACTGGCCAGAGTCATCTGAACCAAGTGTTGTGGTCCCACCTCCATGTCTGCAGGCTCCAGGAAAAGCTTTACAGAGGTGATTTCGAAAAAGAGAGAAGTCACGGGGCTGTTAGCTGAAGGACAGATGGCATCCTCAGTTCCTGAATTTCCAGCTCCAGTCGTGACCTTCCAACTGAGTGTTCTTTTCTGAATTGCCAGACTTTGAGGAGTATAGTTGATCAGCAGAAGTGCACTCATTAAATAAATGATGGTTCATAATGCCATGGACAGTTGCACGGATCCCTCAGATGTTATGTCATCAACTAGGATTTTTTTCAAACTGGACCCAGGATAAAGTATGAATAAGAATGTATTTTCTTACACCACAAAATAATATAAAGTAAATTTTATACACACACACACACACACACACACACACACACACACACACACTATCTTGCAGAGCTTAGTTGAAAGAGCCCCAATGCATCCTCATGTTATCTTTGCTGTCTTCTTGGGGTAGCTTTCTCTTCAAGGGATTCTAAGGGTATTTATTGGTGCTGTTGTTAAAAAGCACTGAAAGCTTCCGTCATGTGTTCCAGTGGCAAGGATCTCCAGTCTGTCAAAGTCAGTCAGTTATTTACCCTCTTACCCTTCCCTCTTCTTGGTTCTTATCTGACTATGGGGACACTGGCTTGGTATCTGTTGGCATCCCAATAAGTCATCACATCTTTCTGGGTCTCATATTTTTCTTCCATGTGTAGATGGGGGAGATTGTGTTACTCATCCTTAAATACCACCTCAAATATTTTCTCCTCCCCTCGGGCCATTCTGTCTTCCTTCCTCAGCAGAGCTCAGTTCTGCCTCTGGGAGTTGCATCCATGCTCCCAGTGCACCTGGGCATCCCTAGCTCTTTCAGCACTTCCCATGCTCCATTGCAAGAGATTGTTGACTTTCTCCATATCCAGTGAGCTCCTTGAGGCCAGGGACCACATCTGACATATCTTAGAATTCCAAGTATTTGGTGGAGTGTCTGGCACCCAGACAATGCCCCACAAATATGTAATGAATTGAAATTAAGTTGGTCCAAAAGGTCACCTATGTACTTACAAATCCTAAATACCTTGCCTTTTCTAATTTTTACTGCATGAAAAGTCAGAGTTATGTCTCTTTCTTGGCTGTGTGATTGAGTAGAATTTAGTGGACATTTTCTTCTATATCTTATCTTTTTTGTTTCTCTTGGTTTATTTTGTTTATTACACAAAGGTTCTATGAGAATGTGGTAAGACAGTGTCCTTTTTTTTATAGAGGGGAAAAGTTGAAAAAGCAGCCAGAGACGTTTCAAAGACATTCTGGGAATTCAGCTAGGAATGAACTCTCATCTTTCTCAGCGTTGGACCCCAGAATGAGCAGAGACTTTGTAAATACAAAATAGTGAGCTAATGAATGATGTGGCCAGATATGTGGTTTACAGTGGAGGTGTGGTATCTATGATTTATGTGTGGAAAACTTGTAATATCGCAGACTGTTCTGCTCGGAGAAGCCCTTTAAAGCAAATTACAAGTATACATAGAGCTTCAAAATCTGTGGTCAGTAGAAATGATGTTAAATATCCTCTGGCCAAAGAAGGGCGTATACTCTGTGTGTGATCTGGGAGTGGGGGGAGGTGCCAAGATAATCTCCATGTGCAATAATGTCATTTTTCATGAACTTTTTAAAAGTCCTGTGGGGAAAACAGCCTTGTGGCCAGCATCCATCACTTCTAAAGTGAGCAGGAAAGCCATCTTTGGCAAGACTTCTGCTCTCTCTCTAAGCCAAACCACCAACAACTACTCTTTCACACAAGGCTTCCTGGCCTGACCTACACGGTGCTAACCACACAGGCAACGCCCCTCATTATTGAGTTGCATGGAAGCCATCTCAGGGGTGAGTGGGTAGCAGGGAAGAGAAGGCATATGAAACCAATTTCAAAGTGCAGACAATAATTTGTAGATTGTAGAGACGTGAGTGTGGGATGTGACAGAGGGGTGATGAAGGGCTTATGAGTCAAAAATGGATGATCTTTGTAAGGACAAGTGGGAAAAATACGATAGGCTTTTCTGAGGGTGATTTTGAAATAATGCAGTATTGACATATCTCTTTCATATCAGAAATGGTTGAATCCAGCCCTTCTCCTTCCATATCCCTGTAGTATTTTATTTGTACATTTGCATAGTATTTATGGCATTGGGTCATGTATTAATTACTAATGTGTATGTCAGTTTTCCCCGGCAGACTTAGGAGGGCAGGCATTCTTTTTCATTGATCTGCTTCTCCTCCACAGTGTCTGCAATAGTTACTGATACATTTTCTTTGCTTAGGTAATGTTGGATTATTTACTCAACTTTATTATTATAAAGCAAAAGTCCCTGGGGACACTTATTATGGGGAGTCAATGAGTAAACCTAATAAAATCCAGTGGTTGAAAGAATATGTTCTGAGTCTTGAAAGTATAGGCCATACTCTGAGTAGGATGTTATTTATACTCTGGGGAGGGTGTTATTTATTTATTTTACTAATTTTTTTAAATTTACATCCAAGTCAGTTAGCATATAGTGCAACAATGATTTCAGGTGTCGATTCCTTAGTGCCTCTTCCCCATTTAGCCCATCCCCCTTCCCACATCCCCTCCAGTAACCCTCTGTTTGTTCTCCATATTTAAGAGTCTCTTATGTTTTATCCCCTCCCTGTTTTTATATTATTTTTGCTTCCTTTCCCTTATGTTCATCTGTTTTGTATCTTCAGGTCCTCACATGAGTGAAGTCATATGATATTTGTCTTTCCCTAACTGACTAATTTCGCTTAGCCTGATACCTTCTAGTTCCATCCATGTAGTTGCAAATAGCAAGATTTCATTCTTTTTGATTACCGAGCAATACTCCATTGTGTGTGTATATGTATATGTGTGTATATATATATATGTGGCATATATATATAGACCACATCTTCTTTATTCATTCATCCATTGATGGACATGTGGGCTCTTTCCATACTTTGGCTATTGTTGATAGTGCTGCCATAAACACTAGGGTGCATGTGTCCCTTTGAAACAGCACATCTGTATCCTTTGGATAAATACCTAGTAGTGCAATTGCTGGGTCGCAGGGTGTTATTTATGTTAAAACAATAACCTCCTTACCACCTGAGGAAAAAAAAATTGGTGATCATATGTGTCATTGGGTAAAAATGCTTTGAATGATAGTTGAGGTTTTTATGTACGTCAGTATAGTTAGAACTTGCATAAGTATTTTCATTTTTTTAATTATTGAAGTATAATTGACCTACCATGTTCTATTAGCTTCATGTGGACAACATAGTGATTCAACAAGTCTGTATATTATGCCATGCTCACCACCTCCGATAAGTGTATTCACTGTGTCACCATACAACATCATTATGCTATTATTGCCTGTCTTCCCATTGCTGTACTTTTCATCTCCCTGACTTACTTATTTTATAACAGGAAGTTTGTGCCTCTTCATCCCATTTATCTATGTGGATTTTCATTTAAATAAATGTCAACCTTTTTTTCTAAAATGGTGTGAGAAAAGAAAGAAACAAAGGTAATGAAAGCACAAATGGCAAGACTAAACTGGATCTCACCCAACTAGGAGAACCAGTGTTCAGATCCCCAGCACCCACCTTGCGCCCATCATAACCAGACCAAAATCAGAGTCTTCACCTTCTGAATGGATGGAAATGTAAATCTTCAGACAACATGACGAAAGAAGGTTTGCCTGTGGCATGGGTTGAGGCTCTGGGAATGATGGGGGGAAAAAATGCTCCTTGAAGCAGGGAGTGTTGAAATAATATGTTGTTTTAAGAGTCTTCACTGGGAGACTAATATTTCAACACATTTGAATGACTTCCTTGCCGTAAAATGTTTAGGCTTAAAAAATGAAGCTGGATAAGTAATAGGAGCTTCCAAGAGAAAAATCACTCAACTTAGATCATTCATGGTAGAGGAATCAGGGACTGTGTACTTAGACACATTCCCAGCAGGCCTGCCTCACATCGCATCTTCCACTGAGCATTGCTTTGAGTCGGAGCCACTTCTGAAACTGAAATTTTAAATTGGTGAGAGATAAACTTGATAATCCCCGTTTCCCATGAGGGAATTACTGAGAAAATCAATGCTTAAGGGACAAAATTTGATTTTCTGGCAGTAAGGTAGATTAATATAAATATTTCCATCCAACCTCCATACAAATCCTTATAACATTTACTTCCCAGTAATTTAATGAGTACCTGTATGAAAGAAAATCCTGTGCTAGTGTCTCATCTACTGAATTTAGGTGATGACTGCATTGTGTAAGATTAGAGCTCCCCCCATTTGAGTAGAGAGAATACAATCCTAAAATGCAATTATCTGGGGGTGCCTGGGTGGCTCAATTGGTTAAGCGTATGACTTTGGCTTAGGTCATGATCTCATGGTTCATGAGTTCCAACCTTGTGTCAGGCTCTCTGCTGTCAGTTCGGACCCTGCTTCACATCCTCTGTCTCCCCCTCTCTCTGCCCTACCTGCCTCCTCTCTCTCAAATATAAATAAATATTTTAAAAAATAAAAAATAAAGTGAAATTATCTGGGTCACAAAAACAACACCCACTAGCCTAATACTGATAAATTGGAACACTGTGACCTTTCCCAATATTCATTCCTTACCTAACATAAACTTTGCATTTTTTTAAGCTTTACATTTTTACTCTTTTGGTTTTTATTTATACATTTTATTTTTACTGTAAAAGCACATGAAAATAGTGGACATTTTAGAAGATAACCTAGATTTCCAGAGTCACTTGAAGAGACTTTTGTGAGCATCTCTAGGTCTCTAATAAATAGCAAGAAAGGGTCTATTGAACAGGATTGAGAGAACAAGACTATATAAACAATGTATTCTTGGCTTCTTATGTTTGTACCTAAAACCAATGTCTTGCATGAAATAAGTGTGATTGTTTGTTTTTCATGGTCCCTGTTAGAAATGAAGGTACATAGGTTTAGGTGTGTTTTTTTGTTTGAAATGGTTATTAGAATCTGGCTTCCAGGAATGCCTGAATCTTGTCTTACAACCTATCTACTCCCCCTCCTCTGCCATAGGGTCCCCAAGGGGCAGATGTAAAAGGATCAGACAAATAAGAAATAAAGAATCACTGTAGGGTAAGCAGGGTAAAGGCCCAAACCTCAACACGAGGCTCTCTGAAAAGGCTGGCTTTCCATTGCCTTGAGCTAATGTCCAAACCTGGCTAAGTCGTGAGTCTGGCATCTACCAGCCCCAAAGCCAAAATCCATACCTTAGACTTTTCCTCTTTCTGATCAGCTTCATGAAAGAAGGAAATCAAGAGATGTGGCAAACAGATTGATGGGGGGTATGTGTGTTGGGATGGAGAGAGAAAGCAACAGAGCTTTAAACCGGCCCTAAATAATTAGGCCCTCCCTTTACTTATGTCTCTTTGGTCACCCAGAAGAGATTGAAGAGATAGGGTGCCTGTCACATACATGATTAATGGGCCAGGTCAATGCCCATAGGCCAATTCTATTGGCAGTTCTCCTCTTCTGGCGAGGGGAGCCAGGGTGGAGTGGATGTGAGGCAAGCATCTCTCCCAATTTCCATGGCAGATGTGGAGCTCAGCCAGCTCAGCCGTGTGCCCCCATTAACATGAGCAGACAGAAAAGAAAATGTCACGACCTTCGGTGACCTTTTCTCCATGGCTCCTGATCTGAGGACTGATAACGAATGTTTCCAACTGTGTGTCACATTCCTTCCTCTAGAGTCTGTCTACCTTAATCTTAGAAATTCTCAGGCCAAGATATCAAAGACCCACTTTTGTGCTCAGAGGAAATAGCAGCTCTCTCACTTCTCCCCAGCTCTCTTCCTTCTCCAGAATCTTCCTTGATATATTGGGACACTCATAGTAAACATATTTTTATTTTTAACTTTTAATTAATGTTGTTATATCAGTAATAACTGTCAGTAGTTTCTAATGTGAGAGAATTCTGAAACTCTTAAAATGAGAGAGTCTCCTGCAAGTATTTTCTTTTTTTTTTTTTAATTTTAAGCATTATGTACTGACAACCTCCCTTTGGAGACAAGGATTTAGCTTTTCCACTCCACTGTCATCCCAGATTCACCTACTCCCAGCTTTCTAACACAGTTATATCACAACATTTTGTTAAATCAGTAATAGTGTTACATTTTTATGACCATCCAAGCATCGTTCTCTGTATGTACCCCCTTTTCTTACACACCTTCTGTTGTTGGTTGTCTCTGGAGTTCATTGTTCCTACAATTTTTCATCTGTCTAGTGTTCTATGAACAAAACTATTGATATTGTTCCAAGATCTCCAGTCTCTCTGATATAGGTCTATCAATATTATTTTCTATATTTTCAAATATATCTTTATATTTCTGGCAAACTCCCAGAGACATCTATTCCTGTGCTTCTGTTCTAGTATGTACTGTTCTGTTTTGTTTTCTTTTGTTTTGTTTTCTGGGTCGCCTACCCATCTATCATCCTGAATATTCATTTTGGTCGCATGTGTTGGGTATCCTTTGTGCTGGATGTAATTTCCTCTTTCTGACCCCCTTTTACTTTAATTTTTGGTGAAAAACAAATTCTCATCTCATCCTGAAGAAAGGTGGTATTAAGTTAATTTTTCAGTCTCAACATATCTGGTAATTTGTCTGGGTAAAGAATTTTATGTTGAAAATCCTTTCTGTCAGAAGTCGAAACTAAAGCTCACTTGGCTCTTAACTTCCAGTACTATTGCTTAGAATCTTGTGGCTGAACTGACTCCCAAGACTTTGGGAGGTAATAGTCTGGGGTGGTTAAGAGTGGAACCACCTGGGTTCAAATCCCTACTCCACCCGCTTGGCTAAGTGACATTGGCAAAGTTACTTGAAGAACTCCCTCTGTTTTCTTTTCCTTCTCTGTAGAGTAGGGTGTGATAAGAGTCTATTTAGGATAAGTCTACGTCTTAGGTATTATTGTCTTTAGATGGGTTTCATTGAGATGAGGGAGAAAGCATTTGAGGTAAAATTCACCTTTGTGGGACCTAATTTTGTCATGGGCGAACACAATTTTCAGCTGATAGTCTGTAATGGGAATTTGCAGTAAAATGGCAACATGTAATAATAGCGCCCCCCTACACATGCGAACATAAGCACACAAAGATGTGGTACTCAAATCCTAGAAAAAGACTAGCATGTATTGGGATAATATTTAAGCTGTAGCCTTTAAATTATTATTTTACTTTAAATCTCCAAATTAAAAAAAATAGTCCAAGAGTCTTTGCTGAGACTCTTTCCAACCTTAAGCTCCTCAGTCACAGGATCACACGTAGTTAGAAGATCAGTGTGAAACAGGGCAGCTAGGCCGGTAAAACTGTGGTGGTTGCCAGGGGCGGAGGAGGAATACAGAATCTAGTAGATATGGCCCCGGGGAATATCCCTTTCTGAAGAAAAGAATACATGTCGTAAATAATGTTAAATAGAGAAATACATTTAAACAGATTTTGCTTTTGTCTTGCCCTGTGAAAGGTCTTCTGAAAACCTTTAAAATGTTAATGCGGACTGGACCCTTAAAGAGATTCACTATGCATCTTTTTAATATTGATTTAAGCACAGATATCGTCGACTTTGGCTTTTGCATTCATAGTCTCCCAAATAAGTGAACAAGGTGGAGAAAACCCTCAATCATTTTTCATTTCCAATCAGTTCATTCCCAGATCCAGCTATAAGGGATCTGCCAGTAGGTTTTGAACATCCCACAGGAAAAGGGGAACATTCATTCAAGCATGCGGAATGAACCAATCAATTAATTCAAACAGAGGATATGAAGAAGAAGGGCAAGGATACAAGCTGCATCATTTCATACCACCAAGAAGCCCGTACCAAACTGGGAGTGGACATATAAGGGATTTATTGGGGCAGCGGGGCGGGGGGGTGGGGAGCAGAAGAAGGCAGGGCGAGCTTTCAGCCCCTGCTTCAGGTTTAACGCCTTTGAACAGCCCCACCTCCCACAAGAATGGGTTGGCCTTGGTACCCAGTTAGTACCCAGTCCTGCTCAGTCATTGGTGAGAGCAAGCAGTACGGGGCTACACGGTGGGAGGTCCAGAAGATCAGCAGATGGAGTGGTAGGTCAATTATGCTCCCCACAGCTGGAGATCTGACCTTCACTGCATCCTGGGCACCCGTGCAAGCAAAACTGTGGTCAATTAAGATGCAAATGTTACAAATTTATTAATTTGGTAATGATTAATTGTTTGTTGCTATCCAAGCACAAGAATTTATTGTTCTGAAGTGAATTTCTTTGAGTTTATTGTGGTAATTAGAGCTGGTAATGTGCTTCACCCTCACAGATGGGAGGCTGAGTTTTCGAAACGAGGATTTGGAGATGGAAAATGTTGGCTGTCCGTTCCAGGTCCTTGAGTAATTCACTTAACCTCGTCTCAGTTTCCCTGTCTGTAAATTGCTCCAGCTATCCTATTAGAGCATTCTCAAGGCTAAAATAATTTGTGTGAAAATTCTAGGTAAGTACTATGAAAATTACTGTTAGCGGGGGAACTGAGCCTGCGGCAGTATTTTCATGTAATAGAAGCTCTTATAAAAGCAGAGTCCCTTCCTTCATTTAATGCATGGTTATCTTTTAGAGCAGAAATAAATAAGTGCCTGGTTAATGTCATTTCTATTAGAAATTCCATGTTGCAAACATTAAACAAGTCTTTTAGCCTAAGGAAAAAATGTACCCTATACTCAGCTAGCTCATGTTTTTTTGTGTATGTTTTTCTGTGCCAAAATAGCTAGATCAGAAGTTTGTGGAATGGTGTCAGTAGGCATTTTTGGTTCCATATATCTCACCCTTATTTTGTTGCAACTATGTATATATTTTTCATGATTTCTTTTACTAAAGATAATAACGATATTAAAGGACATTTATTGGTAATTTACAATGGACCAGGCCCTGTGCTAGCAGAACGTCTAACTCCATTGGTTGTCTTTGATAGCCTGAGAGCATAATGACATTCTTGAAACAACATTAATTTTGTAGTCACTGTTGCATTTTATTTGTAAAAACAAAACCACAAATTAACATAAGTCCTTTGGGAAGAGGTGTATTGCCTGATAGATAAATAAACAGCAAGGTGTTAAAGTACCATGGATCTTGGGAACTGTTAAGCCAGAGGAAAACATGTTTTATTCTGAACTTCCCTTTACTAGAACTTGGTGGTGAATGCACTTGGTGCTGTACAAGATTAAAATAATGGTGATATGATAATGAAACAGAGAAAAGGTCAAATGATTGAAAATCCAATATAAGCGGGACAGGACAGCTAATAGGCAAGTGTTTGCTGTGGAAACACACAGAGGAACAGATAAGTCTTTCATTTTCTGATTTAATTTTTCCCTACTTTGCTTGGTAGCTTTCATAGATGAAATACATTAAATACTAGGATTTGACAATCTCTGCAGGTAGAAAGGTCAACCTCCAGTGTGGTGGTTGAGACCATCACCAGATGTAGACAGTTTTCCTATTCACATCATAACTGGGTGACTTTATATAAATTGCTCCAACTCCCTATGCTTCAGTTCCTTTTTTTGTAAAATGAAACTAAGAATACTTAAGAGGGTAATTATGAGAATTATGTGAGGACATATATTTAAAGCCGTTTTCTCTGTGCCTTATTCAAGCAAGCATATAATAATTATTAGCTTTATTATAACCAAAATACTATTTGTCGACTTGCTGTTGTAACATTAGTTTTGTGAGCATTTCTTCCTTTTATTGAAATTTTTCAATAGCCCTCATAAATTAAGAAATCCCGAACTGGGTAAATTCTCCGTCAGTCTTTGTAAGCACAAAGACTCAGGTTCACAGTTTCTAGAAGCATGATTATTTCAGCTCTTGCCATGGCTGTTCTAATAATATGCGCTACATATTTTATTTCTCCTAAAACCCAGTTCCAGTGTTGGGGATATGCTATCTACTTCTCCATTAATTCCACTTTACACTTTACTCCAAAGGCAGAAAAACAAAAGCCAAATTTAAAAGTACATTTTGTTCATCGAAAGCAGGTTCTGTAAATAATCGAGTGCTCCTCAGACTGTACACAAAAGAGTCACACAGTTTATCCCATCATACACAAATGATAAAATTACTATATTAGATAGAAAATGATTTGAGGGGCGCCTAGGTGATTCAGTCGGTTAAGTGTCTGACTCTTAATTTCAGCTCAGGTCAGGATCTCATGGTTCATGAGATAAAAGCCCCACGTTGGGCTCTGTGCTGATGGCATGGAGCCTACATGGGATTCTCTCTGCCCCTCTCTCTCTGTCCCTTCCCCACTTGCACTGTCTCTCTCAAAATAAATAAATCAATAAGTAACTTTTTAAAAAATTGAAAAAGAATGAAAAAGAATGATTTGAGTAGCTCTGTGAATGCAAACCACTCTCCAGCTACAGGGAACCTCAGAGCCTCTCCTATCTTGTTCTGAATTGAGTAGAGAGATGCTTTTCATCCATAGGTACCCTGACCTCAACCATCTATGAATGCTGCAGGGAGAAACTAAATAACACACTAATTAAAGGAACTCAGTTCTCAGTAACATATAACAAAACCAACAGAACACAAAGCCATTCAATAAACCCCGAACACTTTCTCCAGCACAACACTAGATCTTGGCTGTATTTGCTGCGAATGGTAATTTAATGAATTCAGTATCATGGGATTGAATTGGAATCCATAGAGGTCTTCAGTTGCACTGGTAATGTGTAAAATACTACTTGTTACACGACTACAAATGCTAGTGCTACTACTACTGATGATTCTGAAACAAACACAGCCAAATATTACCATTTGATCAATGATACTGATTATTTTCTCCGTAACTCAGTGTGCTTAAAATATTTCATGATTTTTTGAATGGCAAAACGGTTAAAGTGACAAGTTACTTATGTGGCAGCGTGGAAATTGGGAGACACACATCTGAATTCTGGTTCTGCTGCTGAAGAGGTCGCTATTTGTCACCCTTAGTTTCTGTATCTGAAAAATTTCTATCTTAGAAAACCCTCTGTAAAATTGTTCTACTACTATTTTACCTGCCTCAAAAGATACAAAAGGAATTAATATGAGGGACGCCTGGGTGGCTCAGTTGGTTAAGTGGCCAACTCCGGCTCAGGTCATGATCTCATGGTTCATGAGTTTGAGCCTCGCATCGAGCTCTGTGATGACAGCTAGGAGCCTGGAGCCTGCTTCAGATTCTGTGTGTCTCTCTCTCTGCCCCTCCCCCACTCGCACTCCATGTCTCTCTCTAAAAAATAAGCCTTAAATTTTTTTTTGAAAAAAGAGTTAATATGAGAAAATAGCTAGAACAGTGACTAATACAGTAAATCATCTTTAACTATTACTTTTACCTGAAAAATAGTATTGATAAGAGTTATATAGTATAATATTGTTAGATTTATAAAAAATTGTTATATTAATAAATCCTACACACAGCAAGCAGAATGGCATCAACAGTGGCTTTCTAACACACCTGTTGAGAATCAGCTACTTGTGAAAATGACCTCACAATGACATATGCTGACCAAAAAAAGATAAGACATGCTAGTCGATTGGATTTATGGCCAGAGTAGTGGCGTTTGAGGAGTGTTAACAGGATAGCAGTACCTATTTTACTCTTGCTTTGGGAAAGGCTAAGTTAAATTTCTCAGATGCAGACAAATTGACAGGGATACATGGAGGGTGAACAAATTCCTGTTAAAACAAGAACACATTTAAACTATAAGACAAATGAGGAATGCCACTTCTAAAAATTTCAGAGAATAAGAAAGAAAGAGAGGAAAAGAGGGAAGGAAGGAAGGAAGAAAGGAAGGAAAGGAAGGAGGGAGGGAGGGAGGAAGGAAAGAAGGAAGGAAGGAAGAAAGAAAGAGGTAAAAGGAAGGGAGGGAAGGAAGGAAGAGAAAGAAAGAAAGAAAGAAAGAAAGAGAGGAAGGGAGTAAAGGAGGAAGGGGGAAAGGATAGGAAAGGAAAGGGTAGGGGAGGAAAAGATAGGGGAGGGGAAGGGAAGGGAAAGGAAAGGAAAGGAAAGAGAAAAAAGGAAAAAAAAGGTTTTCAAGAGAAAGTACAAAGCCACCAGCTTTAAAGAAGTAAATAGATATTTCCAGATGTGGAATCATTTAATAGAATTCTTGAATAGAAAAGAAAAATGGTAAATTGGCAAAGATGAAGTCAAACTTTCACTTTTCGCAGATGACATGATACTCTACATGGAAAACCCGACTGACTTCACCAGAAGCCTGCTAGAACTGATCCATGAATTCAGCAAAGTTGCAGGGTACAAATCAACGTACAGAAATCGGCTGCATTTTTATACACCAATAATGAAGCAACAGAAAGAGAAATCAAGAAACTAATCCCATTCACAATTGCACGAAAAACCATAAAATACCTAGGAATAAACCTAACCAAAGATGTAAAAGACCTGTATGATGAAAACGATAGAAAACTTATGAAAGAAATTGAAGACACAAAGAAATGGAAAAGCATTCCATGCTCATGGATCGGAAGAATAAACATTGTTAAAATGTCATTATTACCCAAAGCAATCTACACATTCAATGCAATCCCAATTAAAATTGCACCAGCATTCTTCTCAAAGCTAGCACAAACTATCCTAAAATTTGTAAGAACCACAAAAAAGCCCGAATAGCCAAAGTAATATTGAAGAAGAAAACCAAAATGGGAGACATCACAATCTCAGACTTAAGACTCTACTACAAAGCTGTCATCACCAAGACAGTATGGTACTGGCACAAAAACAGACACATAGACCAATGGAATAGATTGGAGAGCCCAGAACTGGACCCACAACTGTACATCCAATTAATCTTTGACAAAGGAGGAAAGAGTATCCAATGGAAAAAAGATAGCCTATTTAGCAGGTGGTACTGGGAGAACTGGACAGCAACATGCAGAAGAATGAAACTAGACCACTCTCTTACACCATACACAAAAATAAACTCAAAATGGATGAAGGACCTGAACGTGAGACAGGAAACCATCAAAACCCTAG
>CM053575.1:83273648-83364082 GCA_028646485.1 Cryptoprocta ferox | reverse complement strand
ACGTACCCCAATGTTCGTAACGGCACTTTCAACAATAGCCAGATCATGGAAAGAGCCTAAATGTCCATCAACTGATGAATGGATCAGGAAGATGTGGTTTATCTATACAATGGAATACTACATGGCAATGAGAAAGAATGAAATCTGGCCATTCGTAGCAATGTGGATGGACCTTGAGGGTGTCATGCTAAGTGAAATAAGTCAGGAGAAGGACAGATACCATATGTTTTCACTCATAGGTCTAACAGGAAAAACCTAACAGAGGACCATGGGGAGGGGAAGGAGGAAAAAGAGTTAGGAAGAGGGAGGGAGACAAAGCACAAGAGACTGTTGAATACTGAAAACAAATTGAGGGCGGAAGGGGGAAGGGGAAGGGGAAGGAGGTGATGGTCATGGTGGAGGACACTTGTGGGGAAGAGCACTGGGTGTTATATGGAAACCAACTTGACAATAAACTATAAAGTTAAAAAAAAAAGAAAAGAAAAATGGTAAAAGAATTTGAGCAGAAATAGCAAAAATCAAGGACCAAAGATTTGCAAAGACAGGATCAAAGCCATGCGTGAAGAAGAGGGTTTAAGCATGAATCAAAGCTCCAAGTCCAGCCCTCTCCAAGTGAGCAAGAGAGAGGGCAGTAGTGACGGGCTTTGGAGACTTGATTGCCAGGCTAAGCAGTGCTGAAGGAGACACAACACAGAATGTTTGTGTAGATCTCCTTTTAGAGAAGAAAAAAAAAATCAAGGTACGGCACGACTGAACAGAATGTGGTTATTAATCAAAGCAGGAAGCATAAAATAATGGAGCAGCAGACATGACAGCTTTAAAAAAAAATAGGCGGCAAGTGACGGATTCATGGAGAAGAGAAACAGTCTGGGGGGGCCAGGCCTGACTGCAGGGCCTGTGCTGTGACAAGGGAGACCAGTTTACCTCAGGTAGCAGATGGCAAGTGGAAGAAAGTTGGAAACAATTAGTATAAAGGAGGAAAGGAGATATTAGTTACAGGTTTTGAAAGACACTGGAAGATAATACTGTCAAGGGCAGATCAATAAACTCTCTTAAGTTCCACTTGGAAAGCTGGGCTGGGATCCGTACCCTGAAGCCTGGCAAGAATGGTAGATAGGACAGCCAGGGCACTCAGGGGCCGAGAGAAGGGTTTTTTGGTGGAGATGTTTATTGTTGGTTTGTTTTTCTGAACTTCAGAGAAAAATATGGAATATATCCAAAGCAGGAAATCAGGGATTACTTATTCAAAAAGATGTGATCCATCAAATAAATACTTTCCCTCTAAGACAATGCAAAAATACGTGTCATAGAAAGCATTATAAAACCAGTAGAATTCTATGAGCAAAGGTTAAGTAAAAAATATCAGCTGAACTGATGAGTAAAATTGCACCAATAGCTATTTGTATGTTGTTGCCAGAGCTTTTCTATTAGACTGTTCCCATCAGATTCTGAAGAATAGGAAACTGGAGAAGCAAAAGAAATCATGTGCAAGCTGACCACAGGCAGGTCTGTCGAAGGTAACATTACATTTGCAGTAATAGAAGCAATGCTCTAGTAATGCAAGGAAGGAAAAATATCCCAGATGCGAAGGCATGAATCAACAAAATAAAATGCCAACCATCAAAGTGCAAGTTGAAAGAAATTCCAATTGTGCTGAAGATGTGGTTATTGAAAATGGACCAACAATGATCCTTAGTGCATGCTTTGGAGAGATGTTAAAAATAAAATTGTGAGAACAAAGTCATAAAAACAGTAATAAAAAAATAAACAGCAGGTGACTTTATAAAGTACTTGCTATTAGTCAGGCACTGTTTTGACAGCATCACAAACATGAACTAGTAATAGAATCACAACTACCATCTAAGGTATGTGCCATTATTATGAGGAAATAGGGACATGGAAAAATTAGCTGATAACTTGCTCAAGGTCAAACAACTATTAAGTAGCAAAACCTGGATATAAACTGACATTTTACCTACAGACTCTGTATTTGCCCACTGTGATATGTTGCCACTGTAAACTTAAATGTGGGGCTTTAAAAAGCATTATTAATAATACTCATGCCTGCATAGGACCTTAGAGTTTATGAAGTATCTGTCTCACAATCCCATTCTTTCTTATATCACTGTGAAAAAAATAGCACAGAAAGTAGCAGATCCCTTCCACTGTTGGGCAGACAGATGCCCAGGGAGGACTAGGGGTCTTACCCAAGCTCCCACAGTTAGGGACAGGTCTTTTGACTTAAGTCTTTTTGTCTTCACTCCAAGTTATATTTACTTTCAATTGTCTCAACTAGAAAGAAAGATAAGAATGATCAAACTCCTTAGGCTCCTGGGTGGCTCAGTCGGTTAAGCGTCTGATTCTTGGTTTCGGCTCAGGCAGGTCATGATCTCGTGAGTTCATGAGTTTGAGCCCCGTGTGGAGCTCTGCCCTGATGGTGTGGGGCCTGCTTGGGATCTCTCTCTCCCCCCTCTCTCTGTCCTTACCCCACTTGTGTTCTCTCCTTCTCAAAATAAATTAAAAAATTTTTTTTTTAAATTACTGAATGTTGTTGTGGTGTCAGATGCTCTTATGGCTATGCTATAGTCATCATCACTGATGTTTTTTCCCACACTGCCACCCCTGGCCAGCCAGCTCCATCATGTTTAGGCGCTGTGATTCCCTTTTGTAAGAAACGGACTGCCCGTCCACCCCTCTGGAGACAGTAGAATGAAGATCATCCACCAATGCCAACTATATATCCTCTCTAAAAGAAGTAGTGGAGGGGCGCCTGGGTGGCTCAATCGTTTGAGCCTCTGATTCGGCTCAGGTCATGATCTCATGGTTCCCAAGTTTGAGCCCCATGTCGGGCTCTGTGCTGACAGCTCAGAGCCTGGAGCCTCCTTCGAATTCTGTGTCTCCTCTCTCTCTGCTCCTCCCCCATTCATTCTCTCTCCTCTCTCTCTCTCTCTCTCTCTCTCTCTCTGTTTCTCAAAATATATAAACGTTAAAAAAGGAGAGAGAGAGAGTGGAGTGGGCTGGTTCTTTTCTACTTTCACCCAATATGAGATATGAAGAAATGGTCATAAATTACAGCAAGAGAGATTTAAGTTTGGAATAATGAAACAAATAATTTCCTGTGGTTTAACCTGTTTAAACAGGTTACTGAGGGAAATCGAGCTTCTGTTTCTTAGAGATGACCAGAAATAGTTTCTTGCTTGCCTTTGGATGCTTAGAAGGAGCCTCGTAGAGGTGGGGTGAAGGCTGCACAGGGGATGATTTCCAAGGACCTGTTTAAACCCCAGACTGTATTATTATAAGTTGTCATCTGTTTATCAATGCAAGATGTGCTATTAATCTAAACATTCACAGTTGGACCTCAATACCATGAGTCCTCAAGTAGCTTTAAACAGTTAATGCAATTTTGAGGTATTTTCAGTTCTTGAAATTGTTGAGTAAGCTGGAAGTTAAAACCTTGAAAAATATTAACTATTTCAGGTAATAAAGAAATCAATACTGGATTTCCCTGTTTTGAATTGCTCTTTCATTTTTTCCCCACCCAAAACCATTATTTGCCCAGGCTGAGGCAAATTAGTTTTCTTTATTCACCCCAAATACAGGATTTGATGTTTCCTTCCTTATACAACTTCCTACTCAATTCCCCATATCTTCCCAAAGCCTGTGAAGGCATTCTTTGCTTCCTTATCCTTTCAAACAGTCCCAAAAAGTTGTTTCCCCTTTCGTTAAGAGGTATAAAAATGTCAGTGCCACTGAAAATACAATATCTTTATTCTCATCGTCTAGGAGACAGGATGTGGTGAGGGTGTTAAGTGTCAGCCATGTCAGATTTCACTTCCTGCTTCATAATCAATCCAATATGGGTCTACCAGGGTCCCGTTCTGTCCCAGCCTTTCCAAGATCTTGCTTCTAATCTGACCTGGGCTGCTCTCACTTCAACTACCCAGGGAAAAGTTAACAATACCTGGCAATATCCCTCTCCTTCATCCACCTCCTGGCCCCTCTTCCATCTTCAGGGTTATAAAAATGAAGGAAATTTGTTACGACTGATTCACATGGCTTGGGAGTTGCTTGCTGAATGATTTCATAGTCTAGCTATTAGCTGTGAAGAAATATAATGTCATCCTTACGTATCTGGTTTTAGTTGGGAGGGAAAGGCTCAAATGAAAGTCTCAGGAGAGCAGAGGGGGAATGGAGAGAGGGTTAGCAGTCTGGGGACTCGGTCTGATGATTTAGTGGGGTGATTCAATGAAGTATTTATGGTGCTAATATTGGAGTTCTATGCTCTGGCTTTTTCACTGGTAGTTTGTGTACCAGGGTAGAAAGTGACCCTGGGGAATTATCATGTTAGTCCAGGTGGAGGGAGCTTGTTGGGAGAGAAAGCAAAGCCTTTTGACTAGTTGATTTCCCCTGGTGGAGGGTCTAATGGTGACGCTGGCAACCAAGAAGCCAGTGGTCTTGTGTTCAAGTTTAGGTCCCATTACCACATTGATGGGTGGTCTTGAAGCCAAATACTGTCATAATTAGAAGGTGGAGCTTTGGACCAGGCTGATGAAGGCTCACGCTTTGTGACCTTGTGAAAATTAACCCCATATCTTTGTTCCTCAGTTTCCTTAACCATAAAATGCAGATAGATGGTAATTGTATAGAAACGAGATCATGTATGAATTATGCTAAGCATAGTGTTTGACACGTGAAAAAATGGCTTAAAATGAAAAAAAGACAGACAATAGGAAAAAAAAAAGAGCAGTGTCTAGAATTCCTTGATTCAACAAATGTTTACTGGACACCTATCATGAATCACTATGTGCCCATAGTATTTGGAAAGAGAGAAAGGCATCCTGGCAATGGCTCCTGCCCAGAGTACTTGCATTCCCAATGGAAAGACAAAATACAACTTACATATCAAGCTATTTAAATAATGAAAGCTTAGGAATTCAAAAAAGGGAGTAATTATTGTCAATTAGGATAAAGAATCTCATGAAATATTAGAAATATTTAGAGCAAATCAGAAGATATTTAGTGGTATTTTAAGAAATTTTTAGAAACAGCAGTTACAGAGTAAAAGAGAACATGAATCAGAAGATATGGACCCAAATCCAGTGGCTTTGTCACCTTTTTATGTAGGATCCTTGGCAATCATTTCACCCCTCTTTGTCTGAGTTGCCACATCTGGAAAATCAGTACCAGATACTCATGGATTTTGTGAGCATAGCGCAAGATGGCATGTATTAAAGTGCCTGGATTTGGTTCTGCTCTAGGGAGTATTACAAGAGGTAAATAAGAAAAGAAGACCAAGTCAATGATTCCATCCTCTATCTTTCACACAGAGCTAACAGCCCCTCTCATTGGATCCTTCAGTCCCTATGCTCTCCTTGTGGGTGGCAAGGAACAGATTCATCTGTTTGAAAAGCAATTGTTAAGTCCACCATGATGATTCACTGGACAACATGTTACTTTCTTTCTCCTGCCTCGTTTTGCTACTTCCTGCATGCTCCCTCCAGAGCTTCCGTCAGGGATGGCCCAAGTGATGGAGCCCATGCAGTCAGATGACCTGGCCTCTATTCTTGATTTTGTAAGAGTTTTGCTAGGTGACCCTGGTTAACTCACCCTCCGCTTCTTGCCTCAGTCTCCTGTCACAGGGAGGCTAGGAAGATAAATTAGCTAATACCAGAAGTTGGAAGTTGGAGAATCTTCTAGAGGAAAAGCCCTGTTTCAGTTTTACATGATTCCTTTGTATTGTGTTATCTTTCACTTCACTGGATAACTCTGTCACCTCTACCAGATGTAAAAGGCCTTTAAGTAGTATGATAAAGAGACCCAATGTTTTCCCTTCAGTCCACTCTAGGCTGCTTTTCTTGGTCTCCTTGATGTCACAACACACTCCCCTCTCCTAATACAGTATTGTTCTAGAAATAAAAATATTTCAACAAAACCTACGATTACAATATTTGATGAGGAACTTCCTTGAACAAACTAAAGTGCACAGGGCTTTTTAAAAATATACTTGGAAATTGCAGGGGTTTTTTTCATCCTATTTTCTTGTTATTTTTTAAAGGAAACTTTCATGTTTGTATGTGCCCTTTCTTCTATGGGCAATTTTGATATTTCACTGTTGTTTTTTAAAGTCCACTGTATAGGGGTGCCAGAGAGGCTCAGACAGTCAAGCATCTGAGCTCAGGTTTTGATCTCAGGGCCATGGGCTCAGGCCTTGTGTGGGCTCTACATTGGAGAAAGGTGTGTGTGTGTGTGTGTGTGTGTGTGTGTACAGAGAGAGAGAGAGAGAGAGAGAGAGAGAGTGCATATATATATATATATATATATATATATATATGGAGTGCAGGTGTGGGGGACCTACCTACATTGTGATTAAATGATAGATTAAAAATCTATTATTTTTAATCACAGCTTTACTGAGATATAATTTACATACTGTATAATTCACTCATTTAAAGTGTATTTCAATATATTCAATGGTTTTCATATATTCACAGATTAGCAACCATCACTGCAATGAATTTCAAAACAAATCCCATACCATGAGCCGTCGGTCCCCATTTCCTCCCAACTCTCTCTAGCCCAGCCTTAGGCAGCCACTAATTCATTTTTCCTCTCTATTGATTTGCCTATTCTGGACATTTCATTTAAGTTATTACATGTAACATGTGCTTTTTTGACTGACTTATTTAACAAGATGTTTCACTGTTTATTCATGTTATAGCATGCATCAGTACATAATTTCTTTGTATTGTTGACTAGTATTCCACAATAAATACTATTTATTACAGATTTTATGGAAATCAAAATGGAATTTATGTTTGGATATTCCACTGTAGGGGCCAAGGGCAGGCCACCCAAAATGTAGCATGTGGCGTGCTAATAATTTTGATTGAGGCTACTTGGGAAACAGCCAGTGCACGGACATTCAGCCCCTCCCCTGTCCCCCTGGAAGCAGGAAATATGAAACATTAAATATGAAGGGCACTCTCCTGTACTAATAAGTAGAAGGGAAATCTTATTGCCAGAGATGGGAACTTTAAAGCCAAGAAAACTGTAGAAATGGGCCTTGCTACTTTTTACTGATCTACTACCTCAGCCCAAATTCCTCTTTTCTGTTCATCTGTGTCATGTAAATTTAATTCTTAGTCCAGCTGGAAGAACCTTGGACACAGAAAAATTTTTTCCTTCCCTTAACCACATTTTATTTATCCATTCATCAGCTGACAGACATGTGAGGTATTTCCACTTTTTGTCTATTATAAATAATGCTGTATGAGCATCCGTGTATGTTTTTACACAGACATGAGTTTACATTTCTCTTAGGTATCTATCTGGAAGTGGGATTGCTGAGTCATATGGTCATTCTCTGTTTAATCTTTTGAGGAACTTTCTGATTTTCCAAAAGGGCTGCACCATTTTACTTCCTCACTAGCAGTGTATGAGTATTCTAATTGCTCTATATCCTCACCAACACATATTTTTATCTGTCTTTGTGATTGAAGCCATCCTACTGGATATGGTGCTTTCTATTACTTTACTGTTTTCTTTTGATCCTTTGACTAGATCCTTCATGATTGTCATTAAAAATTAATTTGTGCTTATCTCTTCTCTAAAAGCAAAATGATGCCCAGTCCTAAATATGTCCCAGGTGGGAACAGTTCAACTCTGGAAAATGTGTAAGAGGAGAAAATGTCTACCACAGAAGAGAATTGATGATTTTAACAGGAGAAAGCATAGTCCAGCCACTTTCTCTAGGATTTTCTTTTCTATCTCTATCAGTATTTGCCCCAATGGAATCAAGGAAAAACAATTAGAGGAAATAAAACCATGCGAAGCAAATGAAAAATGCCACTGAACAAAAGACACTAGCAAAGGGGACTCACTACTCTGCATACACAAAAGCCAAGGAGGATGAGACTAACATAAAGGCATCTTTCAAGGACAACATGACACTTCTGGGGGGCGGGGGCAGAGACTAGAGCTCCTTGACAGCCCATGGGGTATTTTTTCCTCTGTTTTCCTTACAGAGCATAGCATGTCATACACATGATAGTTGATAGTGTTGAGGAAAGTTGGTTGAGGTTATTAAAGGTAACATTAATGAGTACTTAATATATGTCAGACATTGGAATGGGCGTATTATGTATATTATGTGTATCAACACCTTGATAAAGTGTGTGTGTGTGTGCGTGTGTGTGTGTTATTCCCATTTTACTCATGAGAAAACTGAGGCACAGATAGTTTAAGAAACTTGTTTATGGCCACCCAACTAGTAAATAGCAAAAACAGGATGCAAACCCACATCTGCCTTCTCTGGAATCCTATAAATTACCCATTTTATCTCATAGACTCTGAAAAGATTTTATTGAACAGAAGATAAATATTTTCAAATATATACTTCTGTATAAGTATTTTGTATAAGTATCAAATGATACTTTTCAAAAAAATAAAACATAAGTACCCAAAAGGATTTATAAACGAGGGAGAAAACTAACCTATCCTTATCTATCTATTGATAGATTAAAGTCTAAAGGCATCTACATCAAATAATTTAATGTACATTTTCACAGGCTTCTGGGCAGTGATTACAATTAGTACAGAATCAATAGAATAGAATCAATACAATCTCCAAACTGCTCCTACAAAATCTCCAAAAACCTTCAACATCCAATCCAGGTGTTCTTTGGAAAGTTATCTGTGCTCACAGACAATCCCTTGGGTTACAATAGACACAAGGTATCAAGGAAATGCTTCCTCTCTTGCCTCAGGGAACTTTTGTGTGTCTCCTTCCTGAAAAGCCTGTTTAGAGTGCCTCACACTTGCCTCTCCAGTAGTGCCTGCCATGGAGTAGCTATATCCACGTCAGAAAACCTGCCCCCTCTCAATGCCAGAGTAGAGCTTTCAGTATATCCAAGCTATGCAGGATTTTGCCCACATGCAGGTAGAAGACTCCTGTCATATACTTTGTCACCAGAGTGTCAACTTAGAACTGACTGTGCTCTAAAGCCTCCCAAGAGATTATGACATTGTGCAAACAGCTCAATTATCTTCTATCTGCAGCTTGATTTCTATGAGATTTAAATATCAGCCACTAATGCTAATCCAGGAAACTCAGACGGTCCTTTGGATATTTCACACCTGTCCTTCTTAATGAAGGCTCCTTTCCCATATGAAACTTAACCCATTCAGTGAGATGCCATCATGCTACTTGCCTCACCAGTGTGCCAGTCAAACCCAGACATATCTGAGTCCCAGTGGTGGGTGTAGCTTAGGCTCAAGCCAAGACCACTTCCATATTTTTTTAAACACATTATTTGAAAAATTTGATCATATATTTTTATATAGTTCAGTACTGAGAGAGGGGAAACATGTTACACTCTGCCAACTATAATTTGAGAATTGCAGCTCAAATATTTTTCCATGCCCAAATTCACCCAATCAAATAAGATTAGGCTGATGGTTATGAGGCAGCTTGTTAAAACATGAACATACGAGCCTCATAGAGATGGAATGTGTTTCATAGTTAAACAAACAAAACTGTGTGTTTGTGTCTATGACTAACAGAATATGAAACTGAAGAGGTGAAATTTAAGAAAAAGCAACAGATTAGTGATTAACAAATAAACTCAATGAAAAGACATACAAATCAAAACATAGATTAAGAGATCATCATTATTTTTATTTTTTGACCTACTAAGATTTATTGATTTCATCCTATATCCAAGGTAACAGAGATACCAAGAAAAATATACCATGTCATGCAAATTAATAATTCAATTCGGGAAAATGTATTTTATAGTAAATAAATGAAAATTTTATATGTGTAGCCCCTGAAAAGAATGATTGAATCCTACCAGGTTGCCAGTGGTAGATGCATTCAAGATGAATCTTGAGCTGGCACCCGTTAGAAGTTTGGCAGTTTTACAAGGTAAGTCAAAAGACATGAAGATATTAATGCCACTAAATTTCAAAGTCTAAATAATAAGCATGAGCTATGATATGAGGCACCTTCTGCAAAGGGCAATTCTTAGACAAGTTGGTTTGGCTGGATGACACCTCCCAACTTCCCAGACTGACTTAACTCTTTGCCCCGAAGCCCTCCACTTAGAGCTTTAGCTCTACCCAGTATCTAAGCCAATAATCAACAGAGAATGGAATACTCTCTGATCTACCGCCTGGTGGATCTAGGAGTAGCTTTATTGCTGAAGGTCCACTATCTGTGTACACAATCAACACCTAACTTTTTGGACTTTCTAGCCCAGCCTCCACTTTTATTTTGGTTTATTGTCCATCTGTTGGATTTCCTGCTGACCCCAGAGTCTTAACTCAAACCTACCCTGCTTGTCTAGGCCTGAGGCATGGGTCTACCTTCTACTTGATTCTTCATTCATAATCAGAACCTAAATTCTATCTCCCAGTCTGAATTAAGTACCTTTTCCTTTCTGAAAACACCTGCTATTGGGTCTTGCCCATCAGATGGGCCACCATTGCCATCAATGCCATTAGAATTAAGCTTGCTTTGCCTTCCTTCCTTCCACATTGTGGAAATGAATTGCTAACTTTCCCCTTCAGGGATTCTCCCAAATCCTGTTCCGTCTTTCCCTATTCTCCATGTACCTATGCAACTCACACCTCTCTTTGAGCTCCATATTTATCTAGGAACTTCACAAATTCCTCTGTTCCTACAACTACAACTTAGAGTATTCACAAACTCAATATATTCATTTGAAAAAAACTCAGTGATGCCTCCGCACCACCCCAATAAAACACCAGCTCCTCTGTCTTTTTTTTTTTAATTTTTATGTATTTATTTTGAGAGAGAGAGAGAGAGCACACATGAGTGGGAGAGAAGGGCAGACCAAGAGGGAGAGAGGGAATCCCAAACAGGCTCCATGTTCAGTGCAGAGCTCAACGTGGGGCTCAATTTCATGACCGTGAGATCACGGCCTGAGCTGAAATCAGCAATCAGATGCTTAACCTACTGAGCTACCCAGGTGTCCCCCAACTCCTTTCTTAAATTGCATTTTATGGTTTCTGCTCCACTGCCCAAACCAGAATCTAGGAACTCTTTTCTATTATTTTCTCTCAATAGTAATTAATTAGTTGTTAGCTGCTGCTGAGTCTGTCTACTAAATTCTTCATATTTTCCCTCCCTGTCTCCATTCCAAATCTTACTGCCATGGTTCATCTTCCCAGTATTGTTTCTCCATCTGCCTTCTCTTCCCATAACCCAGTCTACATGGTGGACTGCAATGTTCCTGAAGAGCACCTCTGAACCTGTCATTTTGCCAGCTTAAACTCTGTCATGACTCTGCACTGTCTGTAACATTAAGGGGCAAACTCCATTAGGAACATAATGGAACCAAAAGTCTTTAATCTGTTCTCCAGCAGCCCAAATCATGGAGAGTTTCCCAGAAATGACTATGCTTTACCCCCATTGTTTCCATTGCCCAAGTTACTCTGTCACCACAGGAAAATTCTATTAAACTTTGAGGAATCAGTTCTGCGGTTGCATCCCCTATGAAGCCTTCTTGGACAATCTCCTCTGTAATCACACACACTTCCAATGTTTCTCCCTTGTCCTATCCAGTTTTAATTGAAGCACTTAACTATATGTACTATTGTTATTTTTTATTGTTTATTCCCTCTCCACTACACAATGAACAGTTTGTGACGTCTCTGATTGTTCTACATCTACTTAAGGGTTCCTCAGTGATGATACTATTGACATTTTGGACCAATAATTCTTTGGTTTTGGTGGGATGTTCTGTTCATTGTAGAATATTTAGCAGTTCCCTGGGCCCTACCCATTACATACCAGTAGAATACTATCCCCTGACCTTTCTATTGGTGACAACTAAAAATATCCGGATATTTTCAAATGGTCTTTCCAAGAGGGCAGGGCATAGCAGAATTGACCCTTCAGGAGAACCGCTGATCTAGCTCAAAGCTGTAGTCTAACTTGATACTTTGATGGAGGAAATAATAAGGAAAGGAGGAGTAGAGGGAGAGATGGAAGAAGGAAACAGGTGAAGAAATATATGAAAGGTGGGGTAGAAACACATCCAACAATATAGTGATTTATAAAGAAAACCCCAAATCACACTCAGTTAAGGGTCTGTTGGCCTATAAATCCAACACTAAACTATGTCTATTGATATCACAGTAGTGATAAGATACAAGCAGGGAAAATATGAATGAAATATGTCAGAAATAGAAGAGCAAGAAGAAAGATGGAGTGAGAAAGCAGAAAACAAGAGCTGGTAGAAAGTCAAGCATCCTCAATAGCAACTAAGCTTCATCATGGACATCAATGACTTGCTGTGTGGTTAGGAGCATAAGCTCTGGAACCGGGTGTCCCAGGCTCATACCTGGTTCTACCTCTTACTACCTAACTTCAGATTCCTCATCCGTAAAATGGAGACAATCAGACTGCCCAATCCTGGGGTTTTATGAAGGATAGATGAGATACTCTGTGAAAAGTATCTAGGAGAGTGCCTGGCACATTTTAAGTGCTTTATAATGATAACTATATATCATCTCTTCTGTATTTATTTCTTCTACATAGTGTAATGACCCCAGATTTGGACTACAAAGATGTGACTCCCAAATTGATAACAATATAGGAAAATGATAGATCCAGGATATAGTTGCAAAGTCACCAGAATATAAACATTCCTCAGCATTCATATTTTCCACTATTTTCCTTCAGTGTTTGGGTAGTACATTTGTGTTTTCAGCCCATGTATCCTTGCTATTTTATTATCTCTATGTAATGTGTAATTTGGAGGAAAGTTTCAAGTCAAGTCTTGAGTCTTTTGATTCTCTCTGCCACTTGGTCACACCTGGCTTCTCACAGAAGCCATTAACCAAGGAACACTCAGGTACAGAGCTTAGAAGAACTGGTCTAAGGCTACGCCTGGGAGAAGCTAATGTATTTACTGATCTGGTCATAAACATCTTCATGCCAGGAGCCTCAGGCACTGGGGACTGGGCGCAATAGGATGGGCTAATGAGGGTGAAGGTTTCCCTAAAAGGAGGGTGGAACATAGGCAGGTCAGAGGTGGAGCCTGGCCTAATCGTTGCAACGTGTGCATGAAGAGGGCGCCACAGTCCTACTGGGGTGCAGTTTCAGCTTTGGGCTCCAGGGGGACGAGAGCTTGTCCCTAAATTAAAGTATGTTCTTTACTCTTCTTGAGAGGCTAATGAGCTGATGTAACACAGGAGTCAGGTCATTTTAGGAAAGTCCCTGTGGCATTTGAGAAAATAGCAGCTGCTTATTTCCTTTACCATTACCATTCCTTATGGTTGAAAGAAGCTCAGATGGGCTGAGCCAGCGCAGTTGAGCGCAAAGAGTACTTTTCAGGAATCCAGTCCTGGTTTGCTAATATTGGTCTTTTCAAAACTGTCGTTTTGCCTCCTTAGACTTCTATTTTTCATTTGCAAAGGGAGATAGTTGGACTTTCTAATTTCTAAAATCCCTGAATTTCTGTGACATGAACTGAGAATAAGGCAACAAAGAATTAATTGTTTCGAAACATATAGTGGTTTTCTCCACTCTCTGGATTCCTGCCTAGCTTGCCTGCAGTGACCATCTTGGGAATGAGGGGAAGGGGGAGAAGAATGTTCACTCATATCTTTGTTTCATCATTGTATATAAACCTGAGCTTAATTTTACAGAATAAACAAATGAGCTATCTAATACTCTCCTTTTTAAACGTGCATCATAGAAACATTTATCTTCTTCCACTGAATTTATTCTACCTGAATCATCCCAATGTACAGGTGCTAAATTTTTAAATCCCATATTGGACGTATATGTGTGCATGCACCTGTGTGAGTACTGGGGGCAGAGTGGCAAGAACAGAGAAGGATAAAGCACTGGTATTATGAGTGCCCAGAGGATGAGGACACAAAGAAACTAGAGAACCAAAGAAACCTTGCACTCTGATCTTCATCTTATTTGTGTGTTTAACTTTCTCTCTACCCTCCACGTTACCCACACACATGCAAGTTTTCTTTCTGGTTCTAGAGCAATGTTTTAGTAATTTTCTCATTTTGCCCATAGCAGGGGAACAGAGTTAAACTAATCCAACTATTTCCTGGAACTTTATCAATGATTCCTTTGGAGTAAACCTTATTCTTGGTGGTACATTCTTCTTTTAATAAAGTGTATATGATATAGGAGACACTGTTCGAAGTGCTTGACATTCTAAGTACTTTACATGACAGCTCTACGAAGTAAATACTATTGTCATCTCCACTTGAAGATGAAAAAATGTGGCACAGAGAGACGTTAAAAAACATTCCTTAAGACAAAGATAGTTAGTGGTGGAGTCAGGACTTAAAACCAGACAGATTGGCTCAGGACCTCATGCTGTTTCCCAGCCTACAATTCCGTCTGGAAGTTGAGATGATCCTCCGAAAGCAGCATTATTAGCTATTAAACACTTCCTCGTGAATAAGTGTAAGACATACTTACAGACCCCTGGGATCTGGGATAAGAGAGAAATTAAAGAGGTAAGGTAAGAAAAAGCTCCTAGCATTCAACACAAAATCTGTCGATTATATATATATTTTTAAAAGGACAGTGAGAGCAGTTAACAATTTCTTTATCAGTGGTTACATGCATACCACAAAATTTTAACAATGAAATACTCTAATCAACTGGCTTCAGTCTATTTCTGCCCACATACACATCCACTTTCATCAGATGCCTATGAAGCTTCAAAATGAAAACAACAAAACAAAACGAAAACAACAAAACAAAACAATCTCAAACGCAAAAATTTGCACACACTGCTGGTAGACATGCAAAATGGTACAGATAATTTGGAAAGCAATCTTGGTAGTTTTGTAAACAGTTAAACATATATACTTAATTTATAACCCAGCAATTATACTCTAGGTATCTATAAATAGACATAAAATCTTGTGTCTACATGAGAACATTGTGTCTACAGTGTTCACAACAGCATTATTCACAATAGCTAAAGCCTGGAAACAGTGCCAATGCCCAACAACCGGTGAGTGGATAAACAATTAGTGGTATATCCTCGCACTAGACTACTACTCAGCAACAAAAAGAAGTGAAATCCTGATACATGCAACAATGTGGATGAATCTGAAAAACATCATTGTAAATGAAAGAAACAAGACACAATTACTATATATCATGTGATTTCATTTTCATGAAATGAAATTTTCATTTCATTTTCATGAAATGAAATTTTGCTTTTTCAGAAAAAGCAAAATTAGGTAGGCAGAAAGCATGAAAGTGTTTGTCTGAACCAGGGTAAGAACAACTAATGAACTGTAAATGTATGAAAGATAATATTTTTTAGGTGATAGAAATATTATAAAATTTCTAATTTCTTTAAAATAGGTGATTTTTTTGGCATGTAAATAATAACCAAATAAAGCTTCTTTAAAAATATTTAAATCTTTCTCTAGACTTACTAAACCAGAGTTCCCTGGTACTATTTTTTTTAATTGTGGGAAAATACACACGACATAAAATTTACCATTTTGGGCTACCTAGGTGGCTCAGTGGCTTAAGCGTTTGCCTCTTGGTTTTGTCTCAGGTCATGATCTCACAGTTCGTGAGTGCGAGCCCCACATCGGGCTGTGTGCTGACAGCGTGGAGCCTCCTTGGGATCTTCTCTCTTCCTCTCTGTCTCTGCCCCTCCTCCACACACGTGTGCACATGCTTGCACACTCCCTCTCTGTCTCAAAAATAAATAAACATAAAAAAATTACCATGTTAGCCATTTCTGAGTGTACAGTTCAGTGGCATTAAGTACATTTGTATTGTGTGCAATCATCACCATCATCCATCTACAGAACATTTTCATCATCTCATACTGAAACTCCATACCCATTAAACAATAAATCCAGTCCACACCCACACCCATTCCTGGCAACCACCATTCCACTTTAGCCTCCATGAATTTGCCTGCTCTAGTACTTGAAATAAGTAGTATCATATAAGATGTATTCGTTGGTGTGTGGCTTATTTCACTGCATCACGGTTTTGAGGTTCATTTATGCTGCGGTTGTGTCAGAATTTCACTCCTTTGAAGGAGTGAATTTTTACTCCATTGCATGTACATACAACATGTTATTTATCCACTCATCTGTCAGTTGACTGACAGTTGACTGAACAGTTGACTCTTTTCTACTTTTTGGCTATTGTGAATAATGCTGTTAAGAACATCCATGTACCCCGGTACTGTTTTTAAAATATGTAATTATTCTTTTGGGAGAAAAGAATCCATGGCTTTAATTATATTTTCAAAGGAGTTTGTGGTCCAAATTCTAGCCATGTGGCTGACTACATAAATAAATAAATAAATAAAGGCCTCATGACTTTTTTTTTCCTTCATGGGGGTGAGTCTATCAGTTCAGAATGGATAATATACTTCTTAGAATTAAAGGACAGCACAGAGACGTTGACCATCTTATTAACCCTTTGTTATGTGCCAGGCTCTGTACCAGATGCTTTTTATTCGTCTACAGTATTTAGCTCTTAGAATACACTTGTGATCCATACTTGGGAAGCGATGGGAAACAAGTAATCTGTGCAAGGTCAGTAGAGAATTTTATTCCAAACTCAACTTTTTCTGGTCCAAAGGCCATGTCTGCAACTATTCTACAACACAACCACTGCAGAAAAACTTTCTTGACTCACTTGAGTAGTTTGAAATGGTGAGAAGTTGGCAGTGCGTTTTAGGAAAGCCTGATGATTTAATTCAACAAACAAAGCAAATATCTTTCTCACTTGGAAGTATAATTAGCAGAATCTGGTAACTAGAAGGAAGACTTACAACTCAAGCAGTGATTATGTTTTAGATATGATTTGGGACTTTCTTACGCAAAAATCAAGCCATTTGGAATCGATCCAGTTCTATTTAAACTAAATCATCTTAAACTGCCTTGTATTTTTCTTTTCCACATCTGGAACAGAGAGGAAAGGCCACTTCACCATAGCAACAAGGCCTACAAAGGTCTTTGACCAAGGAATCCTTTTCTGGAATTCTCTACGTGTATCCCAGGCAGGTGTCAGAAAAGCAGATACAGGAAGCTGTGTGTGTTTCCACCCCTAATTCAAAGTGGTCTTTCCCACCAAAATATTCACATTGGCCTGGAACCAAGTCAGGCAGCTCTTTTACAGATTTTACAGATTGCATTCAGATGCAAATGAGAGTCTTCTAGGGATACATTGGTTTTCCTGGCTTTGACAGCTGCATCCTCACCTGGGTTTTCAAATAACTCCCTTGGCTGCAGCTAAGTGAGTCTCCTGTTAAAATGTAGACATCTGTCTATTCCTTTCCGGGGCTTTGTTTTCTGAACCTCAGTTTGCGTTAATAGAGAATTTGGGGATGAATACCAAGAAGGGAAAAAACTACTCAAGTATGAGGTTATCTTGTAGCCCATGAATCTGATCAAAGGTTCAGTCTGGGGAGTAGAGCAGAACAGAGGATGAATACATATATGATTTTATAAAAGCAACGTGGCCCACGGTGGGCCTGCTTCAACTGCTCTGTATTTGCATGCCATTGTACGAAGGCATGCCTACACGTCCCATAAGGGCAAGGGGCGTGTCCCCATCACCTTTGTATCCTCTTCCCATCCATCCTCAAAACCCAAATTATATTTTGTCAATAATGCTTCAGAGGTGTTTCTGCCTACTTTTTACTACACTGTCAGGAATAATGTAATATTTAGTATACCCACTTTAAGTGATGTTAAGATTGATAAGTAGTATCATTTTTTCCCCTGCTATGGCCTGATGATACACATAGAAAAATATCTCAAAATACTGAGATGACGCTTAATGTCACTGAGGTCTCTGCTTCCTACAAACCCACTGGGCAGTTAGTTAATGGGCTGTTCATGCTTTAGTTCTAATCTATTAAAAGGATTAGATGAGGGGTGCCTGCGTGGCTCAGTCGGTTGAGCTTCCGACTTCAGCTCAGGTCATGATCTCATGCTTCGTGGGTTTGAGCCCCGCATCGGGCTCTGTGCTGATAGCTCAGAGCCTGGAGCCTGCTTTGGATTCTGTGTCTTCCTCTCTCTCTGCCCCTCCCATGCTCATCCTCTGTCCTCTCTCTGTCTCTCAAAAGTGAATTAAAAAAAAAAAAAGCATTAGATGGATGTTCCCAAAGGGAGAAAGAGATGTAAATTTGTTCTCTTAGAGGAAGGGAGGATTTGTTAGAGGTGGTTTCCTGCTCATTGGGAAAAGACAGGTTATGGGATGTAAGGTAGCAAATACCTGTTACTTCCTTACACACTGCCTGTTGGTGCCAGGCCCTGGGTCAGTAGATGGCTCTCTGGAGCTCATGAGGCTGGGCACTAAGCATCATGTTTTTGAGAGATCTGGTAAGGATCTGCATAATGCATAATGATCTTGCATTATGACCAGTGTCTCTGTATGCCCCTTGACCTTGAAGAGCCCTCACCTGCTTGAGTTTGGCATTGTGTGGCAGAGATGAGTGTGGATCAATAATCATGGGCCTCCTTGCTCATCCCCACTTGACTGCACAATCTCCATCTTGGCACCACTATGGGAGGAGGAGGGAGCCACCCAGACCATTTGTCTTGCACGTCTTAAGGAGTTTGATGAATGAGGGTTTGGAGCCAGATTTGGTTTGGACTTAGCAAGGGCATCATGATCATACCAAACACTTCATAATGCTTTCTATGTGCCAGGAATTGTTCCCAGCACTTACATTTCCCAACACAATTAATCCTTCCATTTTACATATGAGGAAACTGAGGTACAGAGAAGTTAAGTAACTTATCCAAGGTGGCACAGCTAGCAGGTACAGAGCCAGGACATGGAGGTCAAGCACCACTGCTCCAGAATCCAAGCCTCTCATTTCAATGAGGCATGATTTACGTCCATTAGAAACTTAAGAAAAGAAAAATTGTTGAATGAGAGTCTGCTCCTCCCCCACCTCCACACAAACCTTTCTTTCAAGAAATACGCCTATGATTCTCTTGACTGGCCCTCAGGTCATCTCAGGGATAATGTTCAGTTTAACAAATAGGTATTTGCACAGGACTGAGGGGCACCGGAAGCCATTGTTGCATCACTCATCCTTGAAAGGAGCAACTTGGATACAGAAGTTATTTCTCCTCCCTCTCCCCCAGCTCCCTGTTCTTCCCGAGGCCCTCATTTGCCCACTGCGAGGCAAGACAGCAGAGAATGACTGGATATCCAACACCTGTTTAGCCTAGGAGATTCTGATAACCAAGCGTGTCTTGCAGATGGAGTTCTACACAGAGGAGGTAGATCCAGTCAGGTCCTCAGTCTTATTTCTTCTTCCAGGCAGTACATGTATATTTCTCCTGCTTTTCCTTGCCTTCTTTCTTCCAAAATTTCCTGAGTAGAAGCCAGTTCAGCCCCCAAACAGCAACCCAGCCATTTCAAATACCTTCCTGCCCTCTCGCAAACAGCTTTACACTCAAGCAGACAGCACAGCCTGGGAGGTTTGTGGGGCTAGTGGATCACCACTGGACCCTGTCCAAACCCATCGGCCTGTGCCCAAGCGAGGTCTAATGGGATACACTGTCACATTGCGTAAGATTTATTACACCTGAGCCTTTCAAGAGCAAGAGAGGCGTTCCGTTTTCCTTCTCTCTCACCCTGTGATTTCCACCCCATTACTCAGGTCAGTTCATGTGGCCTAACCAAAAGAAGGGTTGATGAAAATCGAGTGTTTTCTCTCGAGAGCCTTCAGCTCCCCTTTTATTTTTTCACCCTCCTCCATCTTGCTACCTGAACCCCTCTTTTCCTTTCACCTCATTTTGTTGTGGTTTTTTTTTTTTTTTACCCCCATTATGCTTTTCCTTTATTTCTGTCTCAGTGCTTCTCTTTGGAAGAACACTGGATGGCCAAACAAATAGCTGGTAAATCCTTCAGATTCCTCTTCGTTTTAATGGTTATCTCATAAATACAAATATGATTTCCTCAGAACTGGTTTGTTAGCTCAGTTTTTGAAGTTGTTGTAATAGGAACCGATGTGAGCCGTGTCAGAGGTGGACCAGGAGATGAGTTCCAAAGCTACTGCTCCAATCCAAGCAAGAGATAGAGGTGGCTTGGTGAATGAATACAGAGAAGCCCACACACATTTACGCATGAGAGTGAGGCAGGAAACACTGAATGGGGAAAACTCTTGCTTAAGAAAGCACCTACAAGTGAAAACTCGGGTTTGGTCCATTTCTAAAATAAAAACAATCAAATGAGAGCTAGTGTCATTCCTATTCAGTAGCAAAGAGCAATGATAGTGACATTTTTTTGTGCAGCTGCCTTCTGGAGGGATAGGAAAAAAGCAAATGCCCCACACACGAATAATGAGGCAAAGTATTTGTCCCAGTGGCCAAATAAATTTATAATTTTTAAAATATGCCTAAGGGAGAAACATGCTTTGTCCGATAGGCTTATAATTTGTTGTACAGGAAAAAAAATAAAGCTTTTTTGTTTAGGTACTTATTTCATAGTGAATAATAAAAGGAACCAGGCTGCACTCTCACTGGTAGTGAAGCTGAGCTTGAATTATAAATCACATAGGACATAAGGTCAAAGGAAGACTTCCCAATGCCAAATCTCAAAACAGAAGGAAATAAGCCACTGTGAGTGACAGCAAAATTAATAAGCAGTATAATCTTACCTCTAAGAGCTTCATACATTAGAATATTAATGTACAAAATGTAAGTGTTAAATAGGTTAAATAATTAAATTGGGAATTTAAAACATCAATAAGGAATGATAGAAGATTTGAAAATAGCCCTAAAGGAAATTAATTATAGAAATGAAACTTTTTATCATTGACATTTTATAAAATCAATAGATATTAGATTAGACAACACTTCAGAGAGAGTTGATGAACTGGAAAATGAATCTCAGGAACTTATCAAGATTCTGCACAGAGACCAAGATATATGAAACATGAAGATAAGGAGATGGAAGAAAGACTGAGAAGCAAAATCAAATAGGTGATTGAAAGTCATGAAAGAATGGAAGACAGGCAGTATTGGGTGAGATAAAGACCGAAAATGTCCAGAAAAGATGGAAGAAAAAAAAAACAATAAACAAAAGTTCTCCACTTTGAGAAGCACAGTGAATGCTAAGAAGGGTAAAAAAAAAAAAAAAAAAATAGTGGTAAATCCAGTAAAATTGCAAAACACAAAAAACAAAGAGGTGATATTTAAGACTCCCAGAATGAGAAAACAGATTGCCTATAAAGGAATGACCGCCTTAGAGCTGACTTTTCAGTAACAATTGTGGAAGGAAAGAGACAGCGAGATAATGGTTTCAGAGTTCTGAGGGAAACCCAGATAAATTACTGTCAAGAAAGAGAGTGGAGCAAAGTCATTTTTATTAAAACAAAAGCTGACTGAGTTGACTCAAGTGACTCTGATATAAATAATTTCTGAAAGAAATACTTCAGTAAAAGAAAATTAATCTTGAACTTTTCAGATGTAAGAAAAATCATAAATTGGCTTACGAAAGAGTAATAACAATAATGTTTAATTAGAGAGGAAAACATAACACTAAAATATTAGAAAAGAAAAAATGCTAAAATAGAGTAATGGAATTGAAATTAATATTGTATATTAACTACAATTCCACTACTATTAACTTACTGTTCAGAGACACTGACCTCAGGTTTTTAGTAAAATACGCATGTATTTAGAAACTAGTTAAAAAATGGAACTAGTGTGTAGCTTATAAGACAGTAAAATGACAAAGGAATAGAAAATTTCAATAAATGCATTGAAAGTCAGAGAAGAAACTAATAAACACAAAATGAGAGACAGCGAAGGCAAAAATATCTGTTACAAATCTTAACATACAATATATATGGACAAGTACAACAAACCTTTAAAAAAAAGACACACGTAGCTATATGCTACTTATAAGAAATTATTCTAAAAATAGAAAGGCACAGAAAAATGGAAAATTTAAAAATAGAAAAATATATATCAGTTGCATTTTACTTTAAAGACATAGTATTTTACTGTTTAGTAATAGAATTAAGTCTTAGGTTGCGATTTTAAGGTAAATTTAAATTTAAATTATTGATTTTATTGATCTACAGATACAGAACACACTAACGAAAAGAATTTTTAAGTTTATTTATTTTTGAGAGAGAGAGAGAGTGCACATGCAAGAGCAGGGGAGGGTCAGAGAACGAGGGAGAGGGAGAATCCCAAGCAGCCTCTGCACTGCTAGCACAGAGTCCAGTATGGGGCTCGAACCCTCAAATTGTGAGATCATGACCTGAGCTGAAATTAAGAGTCTGACACTTAACCGACAGAGCTACGCAGGCACCCCAACAAACAAATTTTTTTTAAAGAATTTCAACTCGCCAGTATATTTACAAGTACATAACACTATATACATATAATAATACAAAGAAAAGCCTTAACATAGAGGAAGTAAAATTTGACAGATAAGCAGAAATTGACAAGCTCTTCAATAGGGGAAATATTGTAATATAGCTCTTTTAATAATTTATTGATTAATTAGAAAAAATAAGTAAGGGTGTAGAATGGAGGTGGAGAAATAGGGCCCACAAACCAACCCATCATCTTTTTTGTGAATATCGTTATATAAATATAACTTTTTTTAAGGTTATTTATTTTGACAAAGAGTGTGCATATTCAGGAGAGGAGCAGAGAGAGGGAGAGAGAGAATTTCAAGCAGGCTCTATACTGGCAGCACAGAGCGCAACACAGGACTCGAACCCACAAACAGTGAGATCATGACCTGAGCTGAAATTAAGAGTAGGATGCTCAACTGACTGAGTCACCCAGGCGCCCCTTTGTGAATATAGCTTTATTGGCACAGAGACATGATCATTGTTTATATTGTTCATGGCCACCTTCCTGCTAAAATAGCAGAGTTGAGCAATTTTAACAGAGACAGTATTGCCCTCAAAACTTAAAATATTTATTATCTGGCCTTTTCCAGAAAAAAAAATTAACAGCCAATGCTACTTAAAAGTATGAATTAATACGTTTAAAAAATTTATTGGTTTACATACAATAAAATACCCAGGTTACAAGGATTTAGTCAGATGAGATTCGATAGCTGTATACACCTGTGTAACCACCACTCAGAACACGATTTAGAGCATTTCCATCATCCTGAGAAAGTTCCATTCTGACCATGTCTGGGCAACTTCCTCATCCCCTATCCCCATCTCACCTATCCAGAGGCAATGATTTTCTTTTAGCTATCATCACAGATTAGTTTTACCTATGATGGTATCATATATATATACTTTGTCTGGTTTATATCACTTTACACTATGATTTTTAGATTCAACCATATTGTAGCATGTCCCAGTTATCATCTAGTATTATTACATTATGTGATAATTCCACAATGTGTTTACTGTATTTGATGGGCCTTTGGATGACTATCAGTTTCTGTCATTGTAAATAAGACCTCTATGAGCATTCTTAAAAAAGTCTTTTTTTATGTACATATGTTATATTGCATGAGTCCAGGAAAGCTGGATCATAGGGTAGACAGATGTTAATTTTATAAGAAACTTCCCAAAGGGCTTTCCAAACTTGTATTACTTTCATCAGCAAAAGATAATGTTGGCAGCCTTTGATATTGTCAGTCTTACTGAATTTAGCTGCCACGTGTGTATGAAATCTTATCACATGGTGGTTATAGTTTGCATTTCCGTGTTAACTTGTAGTGCTGAGCAAGTACTCATGTGCTTATTAGCCATGCTATGTCTTCTTTTGAGAAGTATCTACTTGATCTTTTGTCTGTTTTATATTGGGTTATTTGTGGTTTTAATTATTTGTTTGTAATTCCCTCCCCCTTATGTTTTCCCCTTATATCCTGCATGACAGTAATTTGACACATATGATTGTAAATAGAGTCTCCTTATCTTTTACTTGCCTATCCAGTTTTCATGACATCCTTTGATTAGCAGCGTATTTGACTTTCCCTAAATCCAATTTATCAAGTATTTTCTTTTATCGATAATGTTTTTTATGTCATCTGTGGACCTAGCATTAACATTTAGATCTTTAATGTTTAAAAAAGATATATAGTTTGATCAAGACTTTGACATAAATTCATGGCAAAACTAGAAATAAAAATAACGTAACTCCCAATTTATCCCTGCTCTTTTTGGTAAGCGAATATATTCTTTATTTTTTGATGAGTATGTGTGTCACAGGGTTATTCATTTATTCAGTGAAGCATTATTTAGTGTTTGCTGTGCTAGGAACATAATAATGTCTGGGAGTAATTGTGGTTAATAACATGCCCTGCAAATTGTGATCTGTGTTTCCCAAATATTGTCTAGATTTCAGAAATTTATTTTTGTTACTGAATGCATGTTATAGGACAAAAAACGTAAAGCAAATTAGATTTTAAAGTTTTTGTAGAAAAAAATAAACTTTTTTCATGTTTCTCATTAACCTCTCCCTTAGGAAGACTCACTATACACCTCTTACAGATTTCCTCCAGAAACAGAAGCATTACAAAAAGATCACTCTAGGAAATATCTCACAGGAAAGTCCACTTGGAAATTGTTCTATTTAAAATTAAGCAAATGGTGATCAGTAATGAGAAAGACTTCCACCTATCCCCCAAGGTGAAACTCATTATGGTGCAATTTCCAGCAACATATTGTGAGTAGACTGCCCTTAACTTTTAGTTCCTTACACCTTAATATTTAAGACAGAGGCAACTCTGCTTAACCTTCGGCAGGGGAAGACATTCATTTGTTCTATTTGAAAATGATGAGTTTCAGTAGTGTGGCTTGAACATCAAAAATGGTAAAGATTTTTGCCTCACAGTGAGGTATTATGTGCTTACTTATGCTATCAGTAGACTCTGAACTTCTGCAATTTTTTTGAGGACACGTAACAGTTGTTTTCCAATCACTGTTGCATTCAGAGGAAGGGAGAAAGGAATGCAGTTTAGCTTAGATTTTAATTTATTTTCTTAATCAGTGGGCCAGGTGTTTGCTGTGAAAAAGGTCTGCATTTTTTGAGTCTCCTAAAATATCAAGTCATATTTTTCAGGGCACAATTTAACCTCTGAGCTATTTGGTTTAAGCCATTTGTTTATCAGTGGTTAGCACTGGAGTTTGGTTTCCAGTGGCTTCAGGGAACATGCCCTGACCTTTACTCTTGATAAATTTACCTTCAAATCCAAACCTGAGGATGATTTATTAGAATAGTTGGCCAACTTCTCAAACCAGCTTTGTTTTAGTCCTTTCCAAGGAGTGAGGAAGGGGAGAAAGATGTTTCACTGCACATAAAAATAAATCTTTCATTGGGTTGGAAAATATTTGTCCTGGGGAGAGTTAAGACCCAGCTGATTTCACTCCATTTTCCTGTCCAAGGATGAAGTCAGAGGTTAATATCTTGGCCAGTTTCTATCTGAATAGCAGTAAGAGGAAAGCAACTGTTCTCCCCAGAGCTGAGGACTCTGGATCTCACATGACTTAAAGATCCAAATGATCACTTGGGATTTATTAAGAGTCTGTAATGTCTTTTGAGAAGAAATCATATTATTTTAATTGCATGCTCTACATTATTCTTGGAGTTTATGTTCTAAGAAAGACAGTAGTCCATTAAAAGGATTATAATATGAGATGGTGCTACATGCTGATCACATACGTATATATGCAAAGCAAGGGAAGGAGGTACAAAGTTAGGACAAATCAAGGTCATGGAGAAGAATAACAGAGAGCATCAGCAGTGGAAGTGCTCTGTGTTAAATAAGGTCAAGGAAGGGCTCTAGAGGAAATCCTGAAAGAGAACCCTTTCAGAGAAGAATGTAGCCTTGCAATAATTTGGGTTTAATATACTAACTAGGCAGACAGGACAACAAGGGTCAATGTTACAAAATGAGCATCAATTTGGCATATTCGAGAAAGAGCCAAAGACTAATACAGCTAGAACATAATGGAGGGGGGTGGGGAAAGTGGCAGGAAATAGAGGTGAGGGACAGATCATATAATGTCTTCTAGGCCACAGTCAGAAATTTGTATTTAAGGTATAAGAGGAAGTCATTGAAAGGTTTTACAAAGGAAAGAAACATATATGATAATCACTTTTAGAAGATAATTACGGGGTTTCCTGGGTGGCTCAGTTGGTGGAGCATCCGACTTCAGCTCAGGTCATTACCTCACAGTTTGTGAGTCCAAGCCCCACATCGGGCTCTGTGCTGACAGCTCAGAGCCTGAAGCTTGCTCCAGATTTTGTGTCTCCCTCTGTCTCTGCCCCTCTACAACTTGTGCTCTCTCTCTCTCTCTCTCTCAAAAATGAATAAATAAACATTAAAAAAACCAAAAGATAATTATGTCTGCTATATGTAGAAACGTCTATAGGAAGTCAAGAGCAGGGTCTGGTCAACTAAAAAGGACCAGGTGAGGCAGCAGCAGCCAGGTGAGAGAGCAGGTGCCAAACAGTGGCAGCCTGGTCTCCAGACAGTGCTGTAGAGGTGCCAGGGTGCCAGGGGCAGATTACACCCTGAAGAAGGAGCTAGCACCTTTTACCAAAGGATTAGATTTACAGGACAAGGGAAAGTTTTTGGCCTGCATCATGGCAAGAATGAGGGTAATATTTATTGATTTGGAAACGAAAAAGAAGAAAGTGTAGGAGGGACAAACAAAACTTTTCTTTTTGTTAGATTCGTTCGATATACCTATGTGAAGGCCAAGTGGAAATATGAAGGAGAGGCCCATAAATGTCCAAGTCTGAATTCATCAAAAAGGTTAGGGCCAAAGGTGGAATTGTAGGCGCCATCACCATAGAGATGGTATTTATAATCAGGTTTTTGAGTGAAGGAGAAAATGCATGTAAAGAACAGTAGACTAGGGGATGATCTCAGAGCAGTCCAGCATTTGGAAGTCAAGAAGAGAAGGGGAGTCAGCTAAAAAAAAAAAAAAAAAAAAGGAAGGAGACAAGACAGACAGCCAAGAGAAGAACTGGAAAGTGGGATGTTCCTGAAGCCAAATGAAGATAGTTCTTAATATTTTTTTTCTTTTTTATGTTTATTTAGATTTGAGAGAGAGGGTGGAGAAGGGCAGAGAGAGAGGAAGATACAGAATCCAAAGCAGGTTCAAGGCTCTGAGCTGTCAGCACAGAGCTTCACATGGGGCTCAGACTCATGAACTGTGAGATCATGACCTGAGCTGAAGTCAGGTGCTTAACCAACTGAGCCACCCAAGCACCCCCAAAAGAAGATAGTTCTTTAAGGACAGGTGGTCGCATATCAAATGCTGTATGAAAATTCAGTAAGATGAAGAGAGAGAATGGATGACAGCATAGTGAGATAAATGTCATCAGTGACCTCGACAGAAACAATTTCAATACGGTGATGGGAGGAGATCTTGTTGAGAATGGGTTCATGGGCAGATACATTTTGAGGAAGTGATGGCAGGAAATATGGGTTATTTGAAGATATCCGATGTGAAGTGGGGAGAGAAATTGAGGCAGGACTTGGGGTCTGTAGGGCTTGCCGAGAGTACTGGGATGGAAACTCTCATAGCTTGTGTGCTGATGGAATGAACGATCCAGGGGAGAGGAAAACGTAGGCTGTTAATTTGGGGAGGAAATTTCTTCAGAGGCCAAGATGGCTGATGTCTTGTGTGTTAAGTGGAGAAAGTGGCAGAGAAGGACTGATTCCAGGAGCAGAGCCAGGGAGTAAAGGCCAGCAGAAAGCATTTCATATAAGGGGTAGGGGTCCAGGGGTGCCTCCACCATAGGTGCCTATTGTTGTAATAAACTGAAAAGATAAACAGATTCCGGAAATTAGAGCAAAATGGAAATCAAAAGGATAATATTCACATGTGTTAGGGGTAGGTGGTGTGGGGAAGGACAAACACTTTCCCCTCTCCCTCCTCGTTCTCCAACTGGCCCTGCAAATTAGACTGACAAAAGGCAGATTAACCAGGGAAGAACAAACAGAAAGGTATCAGCATGTGCACCACACACACGCACAAGTGTGCTCAGTGATGAGCAACTCAAAGGTGTGATTAGAACTTGGGACTGACACAGGATCTCAACAAAACAACAATGATTTGTTAAGAAGTGGTAAGACAAAGGAATGAGAGTTTAGTCTGTTAGGTGGCAAATTATGGGAACGTAAATATATGGGGAAACTAATGGAAGCTAAGGGTTAGCAAGATTTGTTATATAAAATCTTCTGTTGCCTTCTTTGGGCTGATAAGGGTCTTTACTTACCTCTAGTGGTTTACTTCTGCCTGGCTGGTAGAGATGGGAGTGGGAACGGCTTTACAGACTTTTTTGCTCTAAGGCAAATAGGCAGAGGGTGGAGAGCTTTTCTTCTATCTGTTTCTTCTCAAATGCCTTCTGTTCAAAATACTCCTAATGGGGACGCCTGGGTGGCTCAGGGAGATAAGCGTCTGACTCCTCATTTCAGCTCAGGTCATGATCTTGCAGTTTGTGAGTCTGAGCCCCACATTGGGCTCTGCACTGACAGTGCAGAGTCTGCTTGGGATTCTCTCTCTTCCCCTCTCTCTGCCTCTTCCCTGGTCTCACTTGCTTTCTCTCTGTCTCTCTCTCAAAATAAATAAACTTAAAAAAAGACTCTTTATGCCAGAGTGACATTTTTTGAGGTGACATACTTTGAATCCCTTCAGCAGAACATCTGCACTTAGGGAATCTGGTTACTTCCTATCTCTAAGTAGATCATATCCAGATTTCACTAGTTAGGCTAGGTTCCCACTCAACACCCCTGAGCCTTCCCCTTGCAGCCCCGTAGTGCAGGCTGACGGTGGGGGTTGAGGCAGAAGTGACTATGAGTATTGTTTGGATTTACAAAAACAAAGTTTATGTTGATTACTTCATTGATTGATACAGGAAAGGCCATGAATATTATCTTTTTAGTTGGTTAATAGGTAAAAGACAGGCATTGCTCCCCGCATCTTAACATAGGGGAAACAGCCTTAGAAATATGCCGCTTATGTGAATGAAAACTGGTGCAGCCACTCTGGGAAACAGTATGGAGTTTCATCAGAAAATTAAAAATAGAACTACCCTACAACCCAGCAATTGCACTACTAGGTATTTATTTAATGAATACAGGAATACAGGAATGCTGATTTGAAGGGGTACATGCACCCCAATGTTTATAGCAGCACTATCAACAATAGCCAAATTATAGAAAGAGCCCAAATGTCTGTTGACTGATGAATGGATTAAGAAGATGTGGTATACATATACAATGGAATACTACTTGGCAATGAGAAAGAATGAAATCTTGCCATTTGCAACAATGTGGATGGAACTAGAATGTATTAGGCTAAGTGAAATAAGTCAGAGAAAGACAAATGTCATATGATTTCACTCATATGTGGAATTTAAGAGCTAAAACATGAACATATGGGAAGGGAAGGAAAAATAAGATAAAAACAGAGAGGGAGGCAAACCATAGAAGACTCTTAAATACAGAGAACAAACTGAGGGTTGCTGGTGGGGTGTTGGGTGGGGAGATGGGCTAAATGGGCAAGGGGCATCAAGGAAGACACTTGCTGGGATGAGCACTGGTGTTATATGTAAGTGATGAACCACTAAATTATACTCCTGAAATCATTATTACACTACATGTTAATCAACTTGTATTTAAATTAAAAAAATAATAAATAATAAAATTTTAAACTATAAAAAAGTAGCCAGTTAGCAAGGATAAATCAGCTGGAGATCAGAAACCTCATAAATCATCCTATGGAGGATAATCACAATGAGAATAACTAAAAACTGGATGGCTGTGAATTTTTACAAATACTTTTTACAACAATTTTTACAAAGTAATGAAAGCTGTTAAATATTTTAAAGTTAACAGCTTATTCATTCTTTTTTAATTGGAGAAATAGAAGGTAATACAGGAATGTGAATAAAACATTTATATATTGTTTAACAGGTGATCATAAGTGACTACCATTATAATTCCACAAAAAATTAGGAACATTAGCAAAACAACCCCATCTCCTGCCATTAATCCATTCCACTTCCTCTAGAAATAGATGCTATTCTGACTTGAGTGATAATCATTTACATCTTTTCTTTGTAGTTAATCATATCTAGAGGCATCCCCAATGCCCTCTCTCTCTCTCTCACTCTGACACACACACACATACACACACACTCACACCCTCCAAGGTACTTCTGTGTCCTTCCGTTTTTCTTTTCTTTTTGTCCTCATTGCCCACTCCCCTCCCCCCCCACCGCGGACATGGCCACCTACACTTATGTCTTGAAATAGGAATTGCAGGGGTGCCTGGGTGGCTCAGTCGGTTAAGCATCCAACTTTGGCTCAGGTCCTCTGTCCATGGGTTCAAACCCCGCGTCAGGCTCTGTGCTGACAGCTCAGAGCCTGGAATCTTCTTCCGATTCTGTGTCTCCCTCTCTCTGCCCCTCCCCTGCTCACATTCTGTCTCTATCTCTCTCAAGATAGTAAATAAATATTTAAAAATTAAAAAAAAAAGAAATAAGAACTTACAGGAACTCTTCCAAAGGACTGGAAGGGCAGAAATGAGTATATATCAGTATCGTCCAGGTACTTGTTGAGATGTGAACCTGACCTCTATCACATTATTCAACTTCACACTTGAAGAAAAGTCATCAAAGTACTGTTTTCGTATGAACATACTTCCCAGGGAACCTTAGACCTTAAGCAATTTGTTTTCCTAGACTAGCCCTGGAGAAATTATGGAACTGGTAAAATTAACCTTTCTGTGGCACTCACATTTCTAGCCCCTCGTTTTGACAGCTGGTCCTAAGTGTTGCCTGACTCCCCAGCAGGTGACCACTCTTCCTTCAAAGTTTTTGAATTTAACTTTCCAAATCCTATTTCCTTTCAGAATTTACCTACACTGTTTCCCATTCCTGAACTGCCTGATCATCAGAGATAATAACCACATGGCCAAACTTTCGCACAAGTTTCACTGTATTTCAAAGTATTTTGCTAGGTGTTTTACATCCTTACATGCACTATATATCATGTGATCTTGACATTAGTCATACAAGACACATCCATTATTATCCTCATTTTACAAATGAGAAAAACTGAAGCCCAGTATAATACACCTAGTAAATGCCAGGAAGAATTTTGAGTCTGGTCTGGCCTATTGGATATGCAATGTTCTCCCTAATTATAGATACTCATGGCTTTTCATTAGCTAATTCATGCTCAAGTGTGCAAATATTGTACAAATAGTATAATTTGAATGTAGTAAGTAGGCTAGTGTCTATTCAAGCAACTAAACATACAGAAAGGTGTTTTTAGTTAATCTATGTTACGTGACAGTTGTACAGAGTATAATGAGTAGAAATTATTGGTTTTATGCCAGGGATTTATTGCCTCCAGTTGTCTTGGATTAATGCCTCACTGAAGGTCAATTTAAAAGGATAGAAATAATTATATAAAATGAAAATATATCAAATAATATTTCATTAAGATATAAAATGATAAGATTAAGAAAGCTGGACATTTTATACAAGAGTAGGGTAATACAAATTTTTCCATTAATATATATACAGATTAGAAACTATATGGGTCTTCCTATAAGAAAACTGGATCTAGATAAATTATCATAAATTTAGAACAAAGTGTGCTCTCGAACAAGTAAGGAAAATGTACAGATTCAACAAAAGAAAACAGAAACCAGCCACTGAAAACATCAACAATACACACGGAAAACAACAGCAAACACAAAATTAGGAAGTGACCTGCAGATAAATGTCATTGCTCTCTCGCCAAGGGTGGGAAATAGGAACATGAGACTCCCACAATCCTTATGCATCTGGAGAGTGGGCAAAAGCAGCCCTGGGCACATACTATCACCCAGCTCCTAGGTCCATCAAATGCCAACTGTTACAGAGTAACCAGTTCAGGATTTTAGCTCTCAGAGCACGAAATTTTGAGTTAAGACTCACCAGTTTTCAAGCATCCAAGGAAAGAAAGCAATAGGCAGAGCAAAAGGAATAGTTGGTAGAAACACATATAACATTAATTTAGACACCCTGAAACCTAAGATATTGAATTATCAGATACAGGGTTTTAAATGTAAGAAATGTTTTAAAGAAATAAAACAAAATAGTAAAACAGTAATCAAGTTAAAACATATATCATCTTTAAATTCAAAAACAACCAAGGAAACTTTTATATGTATGTTAAATTTGTGTTCATATTAATGTTCTACTTATATAATAATGTAATGTATAGTAAGTTTATATTATCTAAAAAACAAAATAGAAGGAGGGGCGCCTGTGTGGCTCAGTCAATTAAGTGCCTAACTTCAGCTCAGGACATGATCTCATGGTTCGTGGGTTCGAGCCCCAAATTGCGCTCTCTGCTGTCAGTGTGAAGCCTGCTTGGGATTCTCTCTGCCCTTCTCCTGCTGGTGCTTTCTCTCTCTTTCTCTCAAAATAAATAAACCTAAAAAAAGAGAGAAAGGTCAAATAAAAGAGACAGCTGAAAAAAGAGTTAGTACACCAGAAGATGGATCCAGATAAATGACCACAAAGGAACACAGAAAAACAAATCGAGAAAGTAGAAAAGGCAGATAAATAGACCAAGAGATTAAAATAAGGAGGTTTAAGACATCTGAGCTATGTCCCAGAAAGAGAACATGGAAAGAATGGAGAAAAGGCATTATTTGAGAGATAATGGCTAGGAATTTTCCAGATATGTGTAAAGAAATATAAGAATTAAATATTCAATAAATTAAAAAAAAAGAGTTATCCCCTCCAAGGCATATTTTAGTGAATTGGCAGACCAATAATGACAAATGGAAAATCTTGAATACTTAAAACAGAGAGAGATGATTTGCAATTAAATGATAACTAGATAGACTGTGGACTTTTTAAGAATAGAAGTCAGAAGAAAAGGGAATTGTATCTTCAAAAGATAACTGAAAGAAAATAACTTTTAAATTAATATTGCACTCCTAGAAAAATGACATTCTAAGAATGAGAGCAATAGATACATTTTCAAAGAAATAAACTCTGAGTAAGCATAGGGCACATAGACTCTCACTAAAGGAATTTCTAAAAAATTTATTGAAGAAGAAGAAAATGATCTTATAGATACACTGATGTAAAAGGTAAAATAAGGAGAAGTGAAACTACACGTCAAAGTTAAGAAAAAGAATCCATGCTTTAAAAAGAAATATAACTAATTGGTAGGGATAGAAAAAGAACAGAAATAAAGTACTAGTTATGAATAGTATATAAGATAGCTTTATCCTTCCATATGTATATTATGTAAAACCTGGTAAGATGTTGAGCTACATTCTTTTTTAGTTTAAAAAATTTTTTAACGTTTATTTATTTTGGGGAGATAGAGATAGACAGAACATAAGCAGGGGAAAGGCAGAGGGAGAGACACAGAATCTGAAGCAGGCTCCAGGCTGAGCTGTCAGCACAGAACCGAAGTCGGACACTTAACCGACGGAGCCACCCAGGCACCCTTAGTTACATTCTTGAACTGATCCTCCTAATTAAAAAAACTGAAATCCTTAGATAAAATTCAAAACAAATGGTCCTTGGGGTGCCCAGGTGGGTCAGTAGGTTGAGATTCCAACTCTGGATTTCGGCTCAGGTCATGATCCCAGGGTTGTGGGATCGAGCCCTGTGTCAGGCTCTGCACTGAGTGTGGAGTCTGCTTAAGATTCTTTCTCTCTCTCTCTCTGCCCCTTTCCCCTGATAATGCTTGCTTGCTCTCTCTCTCTCTAAAATTACAATAAATAAAATAAAATAAAATAAAATAAAATAAAATAAATAAATAAAATAAAATTAAATTAAATAAAAAGGTCCTTTGGCATCAATATGCTGGTACACAATTTAGGAATCAAAGCTAGCCCTAGAAACACAGAAAGGGAAACAAAAGCATTACAGCCAGATTTTACTTGAAGAGGGCAGTTGGTAAACTAGGTCAGATCAGTTCAGTTTTTACAGACTGAAGTGGCGTAGAAAACAGATCAAACCTCAGCAAACCTCAGGCCCGACCAGGTGGGAATATAATAACAGATCAACTTTTTTAAAGCTGCCACAAAAGGTCTTAGTGTGGGGTAAACAAGAAATGCTCTTTCCTCCCCTTCCTTGTACTGAAGCTAAGGAAAAAAGGGGGGGGGGCAATGAGTAGAATGAGGAGAAATATTTCACCTAATAATTTGAAAAAACTACCCTCATTTTATTTGTAGCCCATCTGCACATACCCAGTAATACATAGAATCTCAAGTCCAGCATTTTTAGTGACATGAGACTGGTAGTGTCTACAGGTAACCAACGGAAGTAAATGAAATCCCCATAGACATTTTGTGTGTCAAAGAATTCATAGGTAAAAAAAATATTTGGGGAAAAATAAGAAATTCATGGTTAAAAATAACTAAACACACAAGTGAGATGTATTTGTATGAGAGTAGCAAAAACAAAAAATAGCTGAAATAGATTGGTAAGAGTTTCATATAAAGAAATTGTCAGATACACACTCCAAGAGGGAGAGAGAGAGAGAGAGAGAGAAGGATACAGGGAGGGTAAGAGGGAATATATTTAAATATTCAACGAAATAAAAACCCAAGTGTGATAATACATGTAAAGAAGAAGAAATATAAAAATTGGGGTGCCTGGATGGCTCAGTCAGCTAAGTGTCCAACTTTGGCTCAAGTCATGATCTCGCAGTTGGTGGGTTTGAGCCCCGCATCAGGCTCTGTGCCGACAGCTCAGAGCCTGGAGCCTGCTTCAGATTCTGTGTCTCCCTCTCTCTCTGCCCCTCCCCCACTCACGCTCTGTCTCTCAGAAATGAATAAAAACATTAAAAAAAGAATTATAAAAATAAATTCTACTGGAATTTTAGAAATGAAAATATTAGTATTTAAATTTAAATTTTAAATACAAATTGAAATATGAATAAAATTTAAATTTAAAATACAACAAATTAGTTAAACTAAAGATTAAGCACATCTTCATAAAATATAATAAAGTGAATAAAATCTGAGAGTGTGCCATCAACAGACCTCGCAAAAGGAAATCCTACAAGGTACGCTTTAGGCAGAAGTGACACGATCCCAGCTGAACAGTGTGAGATGTAAGAAGTAATCTGTAACACGAAAAGTGACAAGTACATGGATCATACAAGGACAAATGGATTAGAAAATAATGTCTTGTGGATTCTTAATAATATAACTAAAATACAATAGGCTGTAAATCAAGGGAAGGTGGATGAAGGTTAAAATGAACTAAAGGGGTGTCAGAAGTTAGGAAATGGCATAAGAAAGAGCACAAGGGACCCTCTCCCCAACAAAATACTTAACTTGTAAAATGGTTTTAAAAAGTAATTTGATGTATCTGGAAATTGTCCTACGGACATAATAGTAAATGGAGCAATGTTCATTCAGGAACATCTACCAAGTGTTGGTATGAACAATCAGTCAATGGCATTTGATCTGTGTGCTGTTTTCTTAGCCTTCCCACCCAGTTTCTGTATGTTAGAGGCTTTACTTTGGACACTCTGTCCCGGGCACATGAGGCCAATAAGACAGGAGCGCCTTCTCCCTGCAGATTACCATCTGGGGCTAACAGGTGAATCCCAGGAAGGACAGGCTACTGGCATTTCTCATTTCCTCTGGCCTCACATTGCAGAAGCCTCTTCCAGGCAGTCATGGCTGAGAGGACAGGGTCCCCTGCCCCTGGCTAGCCCACCCTCTTGGCATTGCAGGCTTCTGCTCATTTACTTGTAGAGGATGGAAGTTCCACACCAGGAGCAAGCTGAGAAGTGCCCACTCAAAGAGAGGATTGCACTTCTGGAAAAACAGGCCCCCTCCCCTAGCTCCAGTGTAGTAAGGAAAGAGTTACCCCCAGGCGGAGAGCAGGCCATGGGAATAAAGCACCCACAGCTCTGCCTGAGGGAACAGGCTTTACTTCGGACAGATTGCGGAGAACTCCATATCTAAGGGGCATAATTGAAAACAGTGGATAATACCATCCAGTTCCATCCACGTTGTTGCAAATGGCAAGATTTCATTCTTTTTTATCACTGAGTAGTAGTCTAATGGGTATACATACCACATCTTCTTAAACCATTTATCAGTTGATGACCATCCGGAGGGTATTTCGCTAAGCGAAATAAGTCAGTCAGAGAAAGAAAAATATCACATGATTTCACTCATTTGTGGAATATGAGACTTAACAGATGATAGTAGGGGAAGGGAAGGAAAAATAAGATAAAATCAGAGACGGAGGCAAACCAGAAGAGACTCTTAAACACAGAGAACAAACTGAGGGTTGATGGAAATGGGGAAAATGGGTGATGGGCATTAAGGAGGACACTTATTGGGATGAGCACTGGGTGTTACATGTCACTGCGAAATCACTGGATTCTGCTCCTGAAGCCAAGACCACACTATATGTTAACTAACTAGAGAATAAAAAAAAAAAAAAGAAAAGGAAAGGAAAGGAAAGGAAAGGAAAAGAAAAGAGAAAAGAAAAGAAAAGAAAAGAAAAGAAAAGAAAAGAAAAGAGGGGCACCTGGGTGACTCAGTCGGTTAAGTGTCCAGCTTTGGCTCAGGTCATTATTTCACAGTTTGTGAATTTGAGCCCCACGTTGTGCTCTGTGCTGACAGAGCAGAGCCTGGAGCCTGTTTTGGATGCTGTGTCTCCCTCTCTCTCTCTGCCCTCCCTCCCTTGCTCACTCACCCTCTCTCAAAAATAAACATTTTTTAAAAAATTATAAAAAAAGAAAACACAGTAAAAATCTTGATGCAGAGCAATTAAAAGGAGGTCTCTAGCAACCTGATGCACACAAAACAGCAGAGACTTCCAGGGAAGATCCCTCCTGGAGTCACAGGCAGTGTTGAGGTCAGGACGGCTGAATGGGAGCCAGGAGCTGATTCCACATGGGAGTAGCCAGAACAGGCCATGTTGGAAAGCCTTTCCCAAGTTGTGTACCCACCACCATGGTGTAGAAGCCTCACTAAGAAAGGGAGCTGAAACACAACCTCCATCCGAACGCTGACTGGCGGGGAGCTTGGCTTAAAAATAAAGCCACACTCCTCCCTAGTGGTCTGTAAAATAGTGGGCACACACTGTCACTCAGGAGCAGTCTGAAAGGAAACCTCGGAGCCAGTAGTTCCTGGGAAAACTTGGGGAAAGAAAATGCAAACTCTCCGGATAATGGTCTTAATGTCACACAATATCCAGTGGTAGGGGGTGAAGCTAAGGACTTAAACAGAATATTCGAGCAATAAATGGTGGAGGGGAGGAAAAATAATTTTACCTCTACCCTTCTGAGTTCCTAGCTAAGACCACTGTAATAAAAAATGGATTAATAAGTGGAAAACAGGTAAGTTTATTAACATGAATTATTCCTCTATACATGGAAGATTCCCTGGAAAAATTCTTTCCAAGGTGGTTAGGATTCAGGATTCAGTGCCTTATAAATAGAGAAAGGAATGGGGGAGGGACATAGGTCTCTTAGGCGAGAATAAATGGCTTTTAGAAAAGATGAATGGACCCTTAAAAACAATGAGGTCCATTGTTTTTGGTGGTCCTTGTGGTAAGGTTTGTCTGGGTGTGGTGTGGACTTCCAGTCTTCTCTCTTATGATAAGAGGTAATCCTACCTGATTGTTAAAACTGGGAGGGGATTTATAACAACTGAGTTCCTTTGGGATAAGATCATTAGGCAGAAAAAGCCTCTTCCTGCATTTGCTATTTTTCCAAATGCCTCCAGCTAAAAATAATCAAGATATCAAAGAGCTATATATTGAGGAAGCGTGTCATAAACTCCTATAATAATATTTTGGAGCTTATACCATTCCAGGTCCCACCCCTAGGTAGCCAGAATAAAAGAGAGAAAAAGAGAAAAAATAGGAGCAGGGGTATCAGAGGCTTCACACAATGGAGGAAATAGACGTTGCAACATTATTTCAGCCAAGTCACTAAACAATAAACAGTAAACATACATAAGTATATGACAACAAAAGAACCACTCCTGAGTGAGAAGGGAAATCAAAATACAGAGTCAGTCAACATAACATTTAAAATAGCCAAATGTCAGGGAGCCTGGGTGGCTCAGATTATGATCTCACAGCTCCTCAGTTTGAGCCCTGCATCCATTGGGGTCTCTGCTTCAGTGCAGAGTGCTTTGGATCCTCTGTCTCCCTCTCTCTCTGCCCCTCCCTCACTCATTCTTTCTCTTTCTCTCTCAAGAATCAATAAACATTTTTTAAAAAGTCAAAAAATAGCCAATTTTCAACAAAAAAAATTAAGACAATCTTTTGAAAGAGGGAAGTGTGACCTCTACCCAGGAGAAAAAGTAGGTAGTAGATTCTGCCCTGGAAGGGGCACAGAGAGATGACTTAGCAGACAAAAAACCCAAGCAGCCATTATTAAAATATTCAAAGAACTAAAGAAAGCCATGCTTTAAAAATTAAAGACTGGTCCAATGACAATGTCTCATCAAGTAGAGAATGTCAATAAAGATCTAGAAATTATTTTTTTAACTGGAAAGCAGTGAAGTTGAAAAGTATAAAAACCAAAATGAAAAGTTCACTGGAGGCTCAGAGTGGAGTTGAGCTGGCAGAAGAAAGTATCAGCAAGATTTCAGATAGATCCATAGACACTGTGCAAGCTGAAAAATAGAGAGAAAATAGTAAAAAATAAACAGAGCTTCAAGAAAAATATTTGGAAAAATAATCACTGAAAGGATCCCACATTTGATGAAATATCTAAGAAGGTTAACAAACTCCAAGTATGATAAACAAAAAGTGATACATGAGTAGACACATCACAGTAAAAATGACGAAAGAAAAAAATCTGCAAAGAAAAAAGAAAAAAAACCCTCATCTTCTGTAAGGGAAACCCATTAACATTAATATTTGACTTCTCATCAGAAACAGTTGAGGTCAGAAAACAGTGGGATGATGTATTCAAAGCACCGAATTGTTTTTCAAAAGCTGTCAGCCAAGAATCTTATATACAGCTAAACTATCCTCCAGAAATGAAGACACATGAATTATATCTCAGTAAAGTTATAAAAGAGAATAAGAAGGAAACCAAGCTCCTTCTGGATGAGGGTAAGTCTACTTACTGTTCAAATTAGACTTTGATTAGTTGTCTGTGCACGTTGCAATTAATAGAATAACCATTAAAAATAAATAAAACTCATCCTTTCCAAACTGGTATAGGTGAAAACAGAATCAGGAAAAAGTACTTAATTAATAAAAAGAAGACAAGAAATGAGAGGAAAGAAACAGAAAGGTGGGACAAATAGTAGGCACATAATAAGTGCTGTATAAAAATATGCTAATCTATATGGAATTATAATTAACGTAAATGATTAAGTGCTTCAAGTAAAAGAAAAAATTGTTATATTTGATTTTAAAAATTCCAGCTTTATTTTTACAATATATGCATCTAAAACACAAGAATACAGAAAGGTTAAAAAATATATAACCCAAATATTCTAGGCATATTTCAATCAAAACAAAGACAGTGTACTTATATTAATATTAGACAAAACACACCTTAAGGGAAAACAAACTTGCTAAAAAAAAGAAAAAGTACAATTTATAAGCAAGGGGAAATAGTTAATAAGGGAGAAAGCATAAATAAATAGAAAACAAATATGATTAACAAACCTAAAATTTGAGTACATGAAACAATTATATTTTTAATGTTTATTTATTTTTGAGAGAGACAGAGAGAGACAGAGTGCTAGTGGGGGAGGGGCAGAGAGAGAGGGAGACACAGAATCCAGAGTAGATTCCAGGCTCTGAGCTGTCAGCACCGAGCCTGACGCAGGGCTCGAACTCACGAACCAGAGCCAATGTCAGACGCCTAACCAACTGAGCCACCCAGAAGCCCTTATACATTAATTATAATTTTTTAACCAAATCTGTGGTGAAACTGAGCAAGACAAAAATAAAAGACGCAAATGATCATCACTAGAAATGAAAATGTGTCATGACTGCTGACAGTATAGACCTTCTTAGGATAATAAGATGACATTGTGAACAACGTTATGCCAATAGAATTGGAAAGTTAAATGGATGTATCCCTAGAAAAATATAACTTAACAAACTAACATAAGAATTAAAAATCTGAATTTCCTTATTTCTGTTCAAGTAATAAACTGTCTGTAACCTCGTACTTTCTCCCAGGAAAATTCACATGCCTCGCTGATTTCACAAGGAGCCACTACCAAATATTCAAGGAACAAACAACTTTTGTTGTATACAAACTACAGAATTATAAAGAATAGTTACTCCCCAGCTCATTTTATGGGTCAGCAAAATCTAAGAGGAGCGTAGGAAAAAGGAAATCTTTAGGCCTTAAAACCATTAACATGCAAGACCAATTAAGAAGGGGGGTGGTGATGATACCTAAATTAAAGCATTAGGAAGGAAAAATGGGATAGAGCTATAGATATTATAGGCATTAAAAATAATCGGGGATATAATAAACAACTTTATGCCAATAAATTTGACAATTTGGATGAAATCGATAAACTCCTTTAAGAAAATACAACTTACAAAGTTGACAAAGAAGGAATAGAAATGGACGATTTCACTAGTGAATTCTTCCAAATATTCCAATCTTACACTGTCTACTAAAGAGTAGAAAAGCATATCCCAATCTCTTATATAAGGGCCCAATTCTAAAACATGACAAAGCCATAGCAAGTATGGACAGTTATAGAGCAAGCTTTCTCATAAACATAGGTGGAAAAACTTTTTAAAAATTAGCAAATTAGGGGCACCTGGGTGGCGCAGTCAGTTAAGTGTCTAACTTCGCCTTAGGTCATGATCTCAAGGTTCCTGAGTTGGAACCCCGTGTCGGGCTCTGTGCTGACAGCTCAGAGCCTGGAGCCTGCTTCGGATTCTGTGTCTCCCTCTCTCTCTGCCTCTCACCTGCTCACACTCTCTCTCTCTCTCTCTCTCTCAAAAATAAATAAACATTAAGAAAACTTTTTTACTTAGCAAGTTAAATCTATCAATATATAAAAGATAATACAGTCCAACAGACTGAGGCTGATTTCAGGAATACAGGTGGCTTAACATTTGAAAATCAGTTAATGTAATTCTCCAAAGTGAAAGGAAAAACTGTATTATACAATGCTGATAGGTTACATAAAGCCAGGTCATTTGACAAAATCCAATACGCTTTCCTGATAAAATGCATTACAAACTAGGAATAGGCCTTACTTCGGCGGAGAATCTATACTTTTTAAATGCTGTGATTTCAGACTGTAGTTTATGTTTTCTCTCTGAACTCAGTAATGAGAGTAGACTTATACTAACACCACTTTCATTCAAAATTATATCAGAGGTTCTAGCTATTGCAATGAAAAAGTCTAATTATGGGAAAGGAAGCAAAGTATTATTTATAGACAACATGATTGTATCTGCAAAAAGAAATCAAATGTAATACAAAAATCTATTAGGATTAATAAGTGAATTCTGCAAGTTGATGTACAAAGTTGATACGCGATGCCAACTGCATTTCAATAAATTGGCAACAAATAGAGCACAAAACTTAAAATTATTCCATTTATGTTAGCATTAAAAACCTCAGGAATACTCAGGAATAAATTTGAAGCAATGTGTGCAGTGTATCTACACTGGAAACAACAAAATCCAACTGAGATACATTAAATAAGACCTAAGTAAATGGAAGTATACATTATACTCATGGATCAGGAGACACGATATAGGAAAATGTCAGTTCTTCACAAACTCTCTCTCAATTCAATGGCATCCCAATTAAAATCCAAGCAGGTGTATGTGTGTATATGCAAATTGACAAGCTGATACCTGCAAAACATTGAAAATATAAAGGGCCAAGTATAATAAAAAATAAAGGTGAGGGAATTACTAAAGATACCAAGGCCTATAACAAAGTTCTCATAATTAACACAGTGTAGAATTAGTGCATAGATAGACAAATAGAAAAGAATAGAAAAGTACAGAAATAGACTCTCACATATTCAGCACCTGTTTTATCATAAATATGACACATCAGTAGGCAGAGAAGAAGGATATCTCCAATCAGTGGTGATGGAGCAACTGCGCAACTAAATGAACAAACATGTGCTGTGATCTCCATGTATCATCATACACAAGTATCAATCCATATACGAGAAGATAAAAACACAAAACATATAATAATAAAATTTCAGAAGTAAAAAAAGAACATCATACCATATATAAGGTAAAGATCTTTCTTTTTTAAAAATTTTTAAATATTTATTTATTTATTTTTGAGAAAGAGAGAAACAGCAGGAGAGGGGAAGAGAGAGAGAGTCCCAAGCAAGCTCCATGCTCAGCACAGAGCCCGACACAGGGCTCAATCCCATGAACTGTGGGATCATGACCTGGGCCAAAATCAAGAGTTGGACTCTTAACCAACTAAGCCACCCAGGTGCCCCATTGGGGTAAAGATTTCTTAAATAGGTCACAAAATATGAACCATAAATGAAAAGAAACTGATAAATTGTGCTATAACTAAATTAACTTCTATTTATCAAAACCACCACTATGACATGGCAAAGTCAAAGCATGGAGTACAATGATATACACCTATTCAATGAGGGAATAATATCGAGAATATATAAAGAATTCTTACAAAGCAGTAAGAAAAAGATGCACTAGCGTGTTCATAGCCACACTGTTTATAATGGTTTCAAAAAGGAAACCACCAGTTGCTCAGCAACAGTAGAATTTAGAAACAAATCATGGCACATTCGTACGATGGGATATGTACAGTGATCGGAATATATGATCTTCCACAAACACATCTATATAAATGAATATCACAAATATAGAATGGAGAGGAGTAACACACAGAAAAATGTATACTATATGATTCCACTTACATAAAGTCCAAAAGCAGGCAGAACTCATTTATGCTCCTAGAAGTCAGGATAGATAGCAGCTATCATTTTGCAAGAGATGTAATGACTGGGGCCTAGGGGAGGGGCTGCTGGGACACTGTTCTTCAGGCCCAGTTGCCAGATATGGATGCCATTACATGTGTGTTCATGTGCTCAGATTGTGAACTTCATCAGGGTGTACATGCATGGTGTGTGTGCTTTTCTGTATACTATACTTCAATGAAATGTTTTAAAATATGTTAAAAAGTACATCCACTTGGAGCTGTGATGCAGCTCTCAGGCTGTCACCACCCCTAAGATGGCTTTCGACACCCATGAAGTTGGTAACTGCCGTGTTATTATAGAAAGAAAAAAATCAAAACAAAAGCAAAGCCTTCACAAAGTTGCCTCCCTACCACGAGTAGCATCAGAAACAACAGCAAGCTGTCATCGCCTCTCTCCCACCTTCCAAATATTGTGCAAATTCTTCTAATGGTTGGGACATGATTCATACCTGGGAAAACACTGCATTTGGGTCCCAGCCTCTGAAGCACTGAAAAGCACACTGAAAGAGGGTCAGAATAGATGCTGAATGCCGATCCATCACACTCACGACAAAGAGTGAGGTGCTGTACAACACGTGGACATGTTCCCAAGGAAGTTAGACAACAGTCTTGAGCTCAGAATGGAGGTGATGTCTGGACCTATACATACCTTAGGGCCATCAGCAAATGGGAGAGGGAGAGAAATATCAGAACTGATTATCTCACCAAAGGCAAGTAGGAGGTGGGGGAGAAATGGCCCAAGAATAAGACAGTGGGCAACACCAACACTTCGAGGAATCCAGAAAAAAATGAGCCAACAAAGGGGATTGAAGAAAGAGCATTTGGAAAAATTAGAAAGAAATCCAGAAAAGAAAAGAGCCAAAGAATCCAAAACATGAAATAACATTTTAAGAAGCTCAAATATGGAAGAAGAGCCCCTGGAATTTGCTAGTGGCAAATAGAGTTTGCTAGTGGCCAAGTAGAAGAGTATATTTGGAAGACACTTTCTAATTAATATCTCCAGTCTCTTCACTGTAAAGATCAGGAAACTAAGTCCCAGGAGAGTTTCAGTTGTTGTGAGTGACAGCGTGACAGGTTGCAAGGATTTGGAGGATTTTGAAATCTTTTGGCAAGCTGAGTGAAATTGGACCAACTCTTTCACTTCCCTTGGTGTCTATTTATTCAATTATAGAAACCAGCAGTTTGCTGGGAGGATTAAATAGGTGCTGTCAGGCACCTAGCACTGAGCTGTCTGTCACTTTATGCCCTTGAGGGGTTGTTTCTTAATTCCTTCTTTATAAGTTCCTTGAGGTCAGGGACCACTTTATTCCCTGTTGCGTCCCCCCCCCCCATTAGCACACTGCCGGACACATACAGGCACTCGATAAATATTTCTTGAATATATGAAGGCAATCCTGATGGCATAGCTGTTTACCCAGAGGTGCAACTGTTTTCCTTACTCCAGTTACTTTTTTGGAGGTTATGTGAGAGGCCAGGGGGACAGAACAACCTCTGCTCCACCAGGCTGGGATGGCTGTAGCAGAGTGGAACACCATCATCTTCTCATCTCCTAAGGCCATATAAGTGGCCCCATAAAAGTGCAGTTTCATATATTAGCTGCCCGTCTATTCAGACCACAGTGTTATTCTTCCTGCATCTGTTTGCAATCACTCAGGCCACCATTCCTTTCAAGCAAGCAGAGGCTAACTGAACAAAAGGCTGCAGGGTGGTATGTGCAACTCCTTGTGCTTTTCATTCAAGGAAGCATAATTCAGGCCTTTAAAACAATGCAATTTCCTGATGCTCCATCAGAATCGGCAGAGGCCGTTTGGAACCACCTCATCATTGCTGCTCCCCTGCCCCTTGAAAACAACAAAACAAGTGTCTCGATTCCAGATGGCTTGTGTGCGTGAGAATTTCCTTTGTTTTCATTGTTCTTTTTGTGTTTATGGTGAGCAGACGCCAATGGGACTTAGCCACTGGACAGATCTAGTCTCAGGGCTCTACCTGATTGACCTGTCAGGACCCCTGCTCTCACCATAAACGCTGAGCTGAAAAGGTTACATGAACAGGCTGACTTCTGGCTCAGAGAGCCAGACTTTCGTAGTGAGAAAGGGCAGGAAAGATTATCTAGTACAACCTCCTTTCCCCGTCAAGTAAGAGCTGAAAACAAGTGAGGTGAACAATTTGTCCATGGTCTTTTGAAGCTGAACAAAATTTAACATCTCTTTGACCTAATAATGCTTCTTCTTTTCATTTAAAATGGTGTGGATTTTAAGAGAAATATAATCCACATGCTTCTGATTGAGTTACTTCACTGCATCCAAAAATCATTTTGTTCGAGCTGTCAGTGTTCAAGCCACCCTCTGAGGCTCTTTGCAAGCATTTAAGACTTTTGGAAATGTGAAGGGGTATCCTTCGCCATAGCAGTGTAAAATGTCTTTGAACTAGGGCTTTTGGTACAGAGAGAGAGAGAGGGGAGCGAGAGGGGCACTAGCTAAGGAAAAAGACAGCAGAAGGGAGAAAATAAGAATTAGCACCTAAACAGTATCTGTTTGTAAGTTGAAGCTGTGTTTTCTCATTCCCATTGCCCCCCAGTAAAGTCTGGGATGAGCCACTGTGCTTTCCAGCTTAGTGTAAAGAAAGGACAGCCCTTAGGTTTCAAACTCCTATTCCCAGAGACACCTGATCATGTACAGGTCATTGGCCATTTGATCAGTAGAATCTGTTGGTATTGCCACAACCACTTGTGGAATCCTCCCCCATAAGACCCGGGCTCATGTCTTCCCTCTGCCTTCACCTCTTATCACAACAAAACCTGAATGGGCTCCAGGGATAAGCAGTTTCCTCTATCTGTCATTCTGGAACTTAGAGACAATCAACACAGCTGAAATGGATTTGTTCTGTTAGAAATAAAACTGGTGATCAGACCCCTCACAGGAACACAGAGTTGGGAGCAGAGATTGACTCTGAATTGTATTAGATAAACTGAAGGCCATTTAGCGGGGGCTGACGGCCACAGAAGGTGGGGCATATGAGATGTGCCAGGAGATAATGTGAACCAGGTGCCAAAGGGTATTAGGGCGACACTATCACTATGCTACCTCCCTCCTTCCCACCTGCTGAACTACCTGATCCAATATCGCCCCAAATGAAAATCTGTTTACTGTCACTAAGCTACCTAACAATGCCTGGGATTGAGAGACACATTTGCTGAGTGGTATGTGGCCTTAAGACCAAGTGATTGGATTTCTCCCTTTTCCATCCACACACCCCATAGAGACTATCAACTTCTTTTCCTCTTTATTTTTTTAAAGTTTATTTTTATTTATTTTGAGAGAGAGATAGAGACTGAGTGGGGAAGGGCAGAGAGAGAGGAAGACAGACTCCCAAGCAGTTTCCACGATGTCAGCGCTGAGTTGAGGGGTTCTAACTCACAAATCATGAGATCATGACCTGAGCCGAAACTAAGAGCCGGATGCTCAACTGACTGAGCCACCCAGGTGCCCCTTCTTTTCCTCTTTAAAGTCCTCCTAATCTTACCCAGACACACATCTAGGTGTGGGACAGAAGCAGGTGATGTGGTAAGTGACCAGAACCCCGCTAGAGTGGTTCTTCTCAGAGGTGGTTCTGTTCAGAAGGAAAACTATGGTTCTCAGATGTGGATGAAAGAATAAGAACTATTGGGGCGCCTGGGTGGCTCAGTCGGTTGAGCGTCTGACTTTGGCTCAGGTCATGATCTCACAGTTCGTGGGTTTGAGCCCCGCATCAGGCTCTGTGCAGACCGCTAGCTCAGAGCCTGGAGCCTGCTTCAGATTCTGTGTCTCTTTCTCTCTCTGCCCCTCCCCTGTTCACGCTCTGTCTCTCTCTGTCTCTCAAAAATAAAAAAAATAATAAAAAAAAATAATAAGAACTGTCATCCAGTGAGAGAGGACCAGGAGTGTTCCCATTGCTTCTGCTCTAATTCCAAAGAGATGAGATCATTACTGGAAAGATCACTTCTAACGGGGCTTCAGCCTCCAGTTTCAAAAGACGGCTCAGAGGAGTTGCTAAGAACACTTAAAAGAAGAAAGTTCCTGGGGGCACCCAGGCGGTTCAGTTGGTTAAACATCTGACTCTGGATTTTGGTTCAAGTCATGATCTCACGGTTCTTGGGGTCAAGCCCCCCATTTGGCTCTGTGGTAGGGGTGCAGAGTCTGCTTGGGATTCTCTCTCTCTCCTTCCCTCTCTCTCTGCCCCTCTCCAGCTCTCTCTCTCTCTCTCTCTCTCTCTCTCTCTCAAAATTAATTAATTAAAAAAGACAGAGAGAGAAAGAGAGAGAGAGAGAGAGAGTTCCACAGGGGCAGCTGGGAAGGGGACACCATTCCCCATTTCTTTACTTGTATCCCATTTGTCATTTGGTCCCTAGTCAAGCAGTTTTCTCAGTCTGGGCACTATGGACACTTTGGGCCACATAATTGTACATTGTAGGGAGCTGTCCTTTGCACTGTAGGGAATTTAGGAGTGTCCTTGCAGTAGATGCCAGTGACAATCCCTTCATTGCTGACGACCTAAAATGTCTCCAGAGACTGCCCGAATGTCCCCTGGTGAGTAAAACTGCCCAGCAGAGAACCAGTGGCCTAAGGAGTTTGGGTGCACTTTACAGGGCCCCCACATGACCCACAGCTTTAGAACAAAACCATTTCTCACCCCTTCCCACCATGCTGTTCGAAGGTCACCCCAGAACCCAGGTGCACTCATGCCAGAGCACTGACCCCACCCTCGCTTCCTTCTTCCCTATGCCCACACCAAGAGGTTCTCCTCTGCCTGTTCTTGGAGTCCTCAGCCTCTTTGGAGAAGATTCTTAGCAAGGACCAAACAGGGAAGGGGAGAAATGACCAAGAAAGAAAGCAAAATATTTAAAAGTAAACAGAATCTGGGGAAACATGATTCCTCTCTCCTTCTCTCGCTGTCTGCCTCTCTGTCTGTGTCTCTCTCTGTCTCTCTCTGTCTTTAAATAAAGGTCCTGGGCTTTCTCAAGGCAGCCTGCATCCAAATCTGGTTTTCATTTGCACGCCCCACAGCCTTGAGCCTCCCTTCTGCTCAATGATAATTTGACTTGATTACTTTCTGAAAGGGCAGACAGAGCCGGAGTAGCCCTGCACTCATTTACTTGTCACTCTCCACACTGCCTTAATTTGGGTTGAGCCGCACCTCCCCCTGCCCCCCAGGAATGGTTCTGAGACCGGACTCCAGCTCCCCGGGGAAAGAGCTGTAAGAAGACAGCAGTCCTCCAGCCTTGGATGTAGAAAGCCTGACACTGTTTGACAGAAAGGGAATATGGTAGTTTAACAAAAGACTGAAGCAGCACATTCCCCACCACAATCGATTTGGGCTTTTTCCCTTGACATCAGCACCAGCTAGATATAAAATAAAAGTCAGGGATAATTATAAATCAAATTGTCAATTTCGTGTGAACAGAAGAATGCTGGGTTGTACTTTTTTTTTTTTTTTACTCTCAAACATCTGGCAGAGCAGTGAGCACACAGAGGTGTTTGATCAATCTTTGTTAATTTGTTGTCCTATTAGGTAGAACCTGTTTCCTGTTCTAGTGAGATGGAATTGTGGGTGGTGTTACATTTCCCCAAAATATTATTATGTAAACTGAGATGATTTGTATTTTCTTGAAGTGCAGTACAATTTTGCAAGACGACATACTTTTAAAATAAATGGTCCGTGGTCATTTCATTGTACTTCTGTTCATTTCCATTTTACTGTTTTAAAGAGCTCACCTCAAGATTCTGCATTTCTGTGCAGCTCTTTTTTTAAGTTTGTTTGTTTATTCTGCGGGGAGGGAGAGAAGCAGAGAGAAAGAGAGAGAATTCCAAACAGGCTCCACGCTGTCAGCACAGAGCACGATACGGGGCTCAATCCCACAAACTGTGAGATCCTGAATTGAGGTGAGACCAAGACAGGCGCCCCTCTGTGCAGCTTTCTGAAAACTGCAGACTTCAATTAACTTTCCCTTTTCCAATTACTAGTGAACCTGTTTTCTAAGCTAGGGTTGAAAACTGGAAAGGTGTATTTTTTGGCCCGCAGATTGGTTTATGTTTTTACTTTTCTGTTTGTTTTAGGCAAATGCCTTTTGTGAAGGCCCATCCCCTCCCCCCATTCCTCCCTTGTTCAGATATTTCAAAGCTTTCTTTCTGTCTAATGCTTCACAGACTTATAGTCCCTGCCTCACTATTGTTTAAGATATCCTGCTTGGTGCCAAACATATAATACTTTGGGTACATAAATCCATATTAAATTGTCATTTCTGTGATTAAAAATGGCAATATACAGTTCATTCCTGCTTAGGGATTAGGAATTGACCTGTTCTTGCTTCATAACCAGGAAGGGGTCAATTCAAGATTCACAGTAGGTACATCAAAGTCTTCTTTTGGTTGTTTGAAATTTTAAGTTTGGGCATGTGTATGAGAATGAGTGAAAGAGAGTGGCTAAATCTTGTGATTTAGGGTAAGAAACACTTGGATTTGAGAACCAGTTCAGGCACCATGTGTCCTTGGGCAATTAATTCAGTCTCCTCACACTTTAGTTTCTTCATTGATGCAGTTCAAATAATAGCAACAATATTGACCCTATAGCATTTATGGGAGAGGTGTTGTACATAAAGGGCTTAGCAAAAAGCCTTGCACAGAATAAGCTCTCATTAGATGCCAGCTGTTATTACCATCATCATAAATATTATTATTATTAGTTAATTTTGAAATAAGACAAATACAGACACATAGTGGAAACAAAAATCTGTCTCCTGACACACTCCAGAGAGACTAACAATATTAATTAAGACTCTCAAATGCTTTCTTTTTCAACAGGGATGGATATACTGAGTGGACACATGTGTGTCTGCACATCTAACTATGAATGTGCTGTGTGTTTGTTTTGTGTTGATGGCATGTGTATGGGAGTGGTCTCTTGCACCCATGTTTTAGTTTTACACGTTACCTCAATTTGACAACTGAAAAAAAAGCAGTGAGAGTAAGTATTATAGGAAGAAGAAATGCATGGGTGAGAAATAGCCAGCCTTTGTCACATTCTGTTGACTCAAGGTTGTGAAAATTAAGTGTAGGAATGCTGCTTTCTTTTTTCTTCTGGCAAATGGAAAGGCCAAAGCTCAGAATTGTTGGAAGTGACAACCCAATTAATCAGGCTCTGTGCTTCAAGCTAGGTGTTGAGCCTGCCCAGGACTGTGAAATTTTAAAATGACCCCTTTGTCTTCAGTAACGCCAAAGTGAAATTCTTGAGGGATCACTTGCTCCTTGGCATCTGGTATCTGACCAGCAAGAATGTGGGACAGAAAGTTCTTTAGCGAGAGGCCAAGCTGTGCATTTGTTTCCTCTGCAAGAAAATGTAAAAGATGCACTTTTACAGAACACAGCAGTGTATCAAACTCCACGACTGTATATGCCTCCAACAAGTACCTCTCTACAAATATCTGACTCCAAGTAGACATGAATGTGGAGTCCATCACTTACAATGCAACAGAAAAGGGAAGTTATAATACTCAAAGACTCTTAGAATGGAGGGCAGTGAGAAATCTTTACATTTTATTAGAATCTCCTTCCCTTCCAGTCCCCCAATTTTCTATCAGTTCATAAAATGGAGAGCAAAGACGTAAAATTGCATGTCTAGTATAACACAGGCAGATACAGTTAAAGAGAGAAACATGATCTCCTATCCTCCAGTGCAGGGTCCCTACATCCTGATGAAGACTCCAATGGGAAGACGCTTGTGAATTCTCTTCCTCCATTTGTTGTTTATATCGATTTAGAGAGATATATCCTGCCTCACAAAGCCCACATGGTTCATCCACTTTATCTCCATTTTTCCTGACTCTGTTACTGGGAATTAGACTGGACAAGGATCACTGATCTTCTACACATGAGGAAATAGAGACTTGGAGAGGTTAAGGGGCTTGGTCTAAAGTCAAAGGGATCTGGCCTCTAAATGGCCTTCTAGAGTCTGAACTGGACGAGTGGCAGATTTGAGCCCTGGAGGAGATATTAGAAAGACCCAAATCCAGAGGTTCCGTACCTTCTGTTGGACCCTGTAGCTGTCTGGTAAAGACTTGGACCCCTTCTCAGAATAGTGGGTTTCTAACAGATGAACATAGAGGGAGGGAAGGAAAAATAAGATAAAAACAGAGACCGAGGCAAATCATAAGAGACTCTTAAATACAGAAAACAAACAGGGTTGCTGGATGGGGGTGGTGAGGGGATGGGTTAAATGGGTGATGGGCACTTTTCCCAATGAGCACTAGGTGTCATATGAAAGGGATCCATCACTGGATTATATTCCTGAAGCCAAGACTATACCATATGTTAACTAGTTTGAATTTAAATTTAAAAAAATTAAAATAAAAAAATAAATGTCTTTAATACATAGGCTCATAAAGAAAACCAAAGATACTGAAAAATAATTATCAAAATATTTATTTTTTTAATTTTTAAAAAAATATTTATTTATTTTGAGAGAGAGAGAGAGAGAGAGAGCAGGGGAGGGGCAGAGAGAGGGAGAGAAGTCTTTCTCAATAAACAGATACTGGTAAAAAATTACATAACTTTGTCAATCCCAAGCAGGTCCTGTGCTGTCAGCACAGACTCCAACTCGGGTCTCAGGCTCACAAACCATGAGACCATGACCTGAGCCGAGACCAAGAGTTGGACACTTAACCGACTGAGGCACCTAGATGCCTGCAATGTATTTAAAAAAACAAATTTGTATACAGCGACACTGTACTTCTGTATTAATACATTAAATAGGAAGATCCAGCAATAGGTCTAATAGGTGAAAAATAAATAAATAAATAAAGTCATAGGGAGCTGAGCTTCCTACCCAAATCTCTGAACCCCAAAACTCTGTATTAGGACGGGATAGAATTCTTTGAAACAACACACGACAGAAAACAGAGATATTAAATAATGTATCTGAAGTCATACAGCCATCTCAGATTAAATAACTAACTTTTCCCTGCAACACGAGAAAATGTCAGCACTGATAACCTGTAACTTGAACACCAAAGTAGCAAAATATGTCTCGCCTGCCAATGACTTGCTCAGTGAATGCTTTTTTTTGTCACTTACTATATCCTTGAGAACCTTGCTAGACACTTTCTGTATATTTAAGATTTACCTCACTTGAACTCTCTGAGTTAAATATTACTAATCCAATTTTTCCAATGAGGAATCAGGGCTTTGAGAGAACAGTAAACCGCCCGAGTCCCATTGCTTAACGAGTCAAAGTAGAGCATGGTGCAAGTGATTTGGGACCTTGTAGATATTTACAGCTTAACTCAAGAACTGGGTGGGAATTGATAGGCAGAATTAAAACCTACAAGTGTTTTGCTCTAAAGTCTATACCTTTCTTCTACTGTCTAATCCCTCCATAGCGCAGATTACTTCTGACCTAATGCTTCTTCTCTGAATAGGAATCACAGATACTATTTTCCAACCCTTTCGAGATCTCCCAGATAATACATATTCCTAAAATAATAGTTACAGCCCTCTTGAAGACACATGGTCTGATGACTGCTACCGTCTTGACCGATTCATTTAACCTCCCCATAAACTCTGCATAATTTGTTTTATCTCCGACATGAGTATTACAGTGTTAGAGTAAGTAGACGTTAAAAACAACACGATCCTCCATAGTATAGTGAATTGGACCATCACAGCCCAATTTAGAAAGTAATTTTCCCAAGACATGCTTTCTTTAAAAGCAAGGAAAAAGCTTCCAATGGGAATGTTTTCAGCAGCAAAAAGCAGCTTCTAATCCCAGTGAGATAACCAAGGGGCAGTTTGCTTTCCTGAGGCTCCGATGAGCTGGTTTCCTCTGTATCTTCCCCAAAATGGTCACAAGCAGGTCTGGGCAGGGGGCGGGGGTGGGGGGTGGGGGGGCAGTGTCAGTGCCTGCTTTGCCTCAGTTCTCTAGTTCGCTTTGACTCATGCTTGGTTCACCATTTCTTTCTCTAACTCTTTCCAGGGCAGTAGCCCCTACTCTTCTTTCTCACCCTGATTACCCTCCTGATAAGTCTTGGGAGTCTGATGGAGAGCACTGGGAGGTACCCTGTTCTATGCCTGACAAAATCTTGTTGGTATCTCTGCACAGCTATATCTGAACTTGTCTTTACAGAATGTTTGAATTCTCACTCCCATGTCTCTGGAAACCTAAACAAGGCAGCATTTCAAGCAGGGATAGGGGAGAATTTCCAGAATACTAGCCCCTTCTGTGGTTACCCTCTTGATCACTATTTGAGAAACATTGCGCACTCCACATCCTGTCTCAGAGATTCATACTGCATACCAGCACATTGAACTTTATGAGATGTTCTGCCATGGAGCAACCAGTTTGATTTTATTCAACCCAGTCAATAATTAATTTATTTGACTATAGAACTGTGTCTTCCAGTCAACACTACTTATCATCTTCTAGCACTATTTGTTCATGGAACATACTTTCCGGAAATGCCAGATGAGGGAGTTCTTTGTTTTATATGAGTTCTCCCTGTTCCCAAATTTCAAGTTTATGTCAAAATTGAAGATAATCTCAGAGGCAATCAAGCCCCAAATTTATCCCTTTACACTGAGCCCTCAATCAAACCTCCCACATCCTCACATTCTGTTTGCCGGTGCAGTCTCCATTACTGCCACTAAAATGTCATTCAGGTCTTGGCTCAAATGTTTAAATCCACAGGGAGGTCTTGCCTGATACCCCTGGCTTAAGTCCTGTTATTAGGGGGGAAAATGCTAGAAGGATGTAATAATGCACACTGAAATGGGAACGATATTACCTTGGGGTTTAGGATTAAGTGGGATTTATATTTCCCTCTTTATTCTTTTCTGTATTTTCAATATTTTCTGTAACTATTTTAAAATAGAAAAAAATGTTCTTTAAATAGAGGAAAATAAAGTCCAAAAAAACACTTGCCGATCTCTTTGAAGTGCTCATTTTTACCTTCTCCAGTGTCTCTATATATATCTTGCTTGTTCCTGTTCAAAGCCAAACCATAAACTTTGTAAGTTTTATTGTATTTTTTTAAATTTAATTTGCTTTTCATTCACTATAGAAAAATCTGCAGATGTTTTAGTTTTACATACTTATTCATGCCATCTGGTGTTCTAAAACTTCACCAAAGTGATATCTCCTGACCCATGGGATGATTGTCCTATAATTTAGCCAGCATTGCCCTCAACATGAGTCTTGCCTCAACTAAAGGCATAGTCTGGTTTCTGCCTATGTCTTATTTGTTGTAGTATATGCCTGACCTTCATCTGTTGAAAACATAGCTGTGTGATTTGACTTCAGGGGAATTTTTTTAAATTCAATTCATTTCAGCATATTTACTTAAGTGGAATAGCCCTCTGCCAGGTCCTGGGTTAAAATAGAATGCTCCAGACCATTCACTGAGTAATCAAACACCCACATGGCCCTAATACTGAGAAGTCTACAAGTCTAATATATTCAAGTATAAGACTCCCAGTCTCATCCCTCATTATGTACTCAGCATTTCTATAATGCTTATGGATATTTTGGGGATATTTTGGAATGTCAATCAGAATCAGTTCTCTTTTCATGAGCTTTTTGCAGCAGCAGAACACTGGCTCCTGAGCAGAAAGTGTCCATAACACTGGTTATGTCTTTGTATCCCATACAAGACACATGCTACCTCACCCCCATCTTGCAGTAATGAATCTTCAGGGATGAGCTGCTCTCTCTCCACTTAATGAAGTGCTTAAAGAGCGCCTGGGAGGGCACAGCCAGTTAAACATCCTACTTCAGCTCAGGTCATGATATCAGGGCTTGTGAGTTCGAGCCCCGCATCAGGTTCTGTGTTGATAGCTCAGAGTCTGGAGCCTGCTTTGGATTCTGTGTCTCCCTCTCTCTCTGCTGGATAAATAAATAAACTTAAAAAAAAAATAAGAAGAAAGAGTAGGAATATTTAGTTTTAAGTAGGAAATTATAAATATTTAATTATACCTGCACTACAAATGAAGTAGAACAATGGACTGAAAATGAACTCAGATTGGGGCATCTGGGCGGCTCAGTCTGTTAAGTGTTCGACTTAGGTCATGATCTCATGGTTTGCAGGTTCAAGCCCCTCATTGGGTTCTGTACTGACAGCCCGGGGCCCAGAGCCTGCTTCAGACTCTCTGTCTCCCTCTCTCTCTCTTCCCCTCCCCCACTCATTCTCTCTTTCTCTCTCTTTCTCTCTCTCAAAAATAAATAAGCATTAAAAAAAAAATTAAGAGGCATCTGGGTGGCTCACCCGATTAAGCGTCTGACTTTATACCTCAGGTCATGATCTCATGGTTTCTGAGTTCCAGCCCGGCATCAGGCTCTGCTCTGACAGGTCAGAGTTTGGAGCCTGCTTTGAATTCTGTGTCTCCCTCTCTCTCTGTGTCCCTTCCCCCTTTGTGGATGCTCTCTCTCTCTCTCAAAAGTAAGTAAACAAACATAAAAATTTTTTAACTAAAAAAAAGAAAATGGACTCAGGTTTTTATATTTTTATAAATGTATATTTAAAAATTCTAGGGTACCTTAGTTTATTTTTTTAATATATATATAATTAACATGCTAAGAGAGGACAAAAGGTAGAATATTAAAACAAATGCTCAAAAAAATCAAAGAAAGCAGAAAAGAGGAAAGTTAAAAAATAAACAGAGAATTAATATAACAAAGTGAAAAAATTAGTAAGAAATATGATAGATTTTAATCCAACTATATTATAATCATTTTTAATGTAGGTGTTTTAAATATACCGATGAAAAAACATAGACATAGAATGGATATGAAATCAAGACCAAATTATATGTTGTTCATAAGAAACCCACTTTAACTATTAAGACACAGATAACTAACAGTAAAAGGATGAAAAAGATATACCATAACACTAATCAAAAGAAACCTGGAGTAGCTATATTAATTTCAGACAAAACAGATTTCAAACAAGGAAAATTTTCAGAATAAAGACGTGGTATTACATAATATTAAGAGATCAATTCTTTAAGAAGACAATAATCTTTACCTTGCATTCACCTAACAACATATAATCAAACTACATGAGACAAAACTGATAAAACTGATTGAAGGAAGGACAAAACCACTATTAAAGTTGAAGACTTCCACACACCTTTGTCAGTAGTCAACAGATCCATGTGCAGAAAATCAAAAAGGATATAAACTGAAAAATATCATCAATAAACGGGATTTAATTGACGTTTAAAGAATATTTCATCCAGCAATAGCAGAATACACTTTCTTCTCAAGCTCACATGGAACATTCAGCAAGATAGACAGCATTCTGAATATACAACACACTTTTATAAATTTAAAATAATAGAAATCATACAAAGTATGCTCTCTAGAATTAAACCAGAAATGAACAATAGAAAGATAGTTGGAAGATTCCAAAATACTTGGAGATCAAAAGCACACTTCTAAAACATACATGGGTGAAAAAGTTCTCAAGAAAAATTTTTAAATACTTTAACTAAATTAAAATTAAAATACAATTTAATATCTGTGGGATGCAGCAAAAGCAGTTCTTAGAAGGAAATTTATGGCGTTGAATGCATGTATTGAAAAAAATACTCTAATTTTCTACCTTTGTAAATTAGAGAAAAGGAGAACAATTAAATTCAAAGGAAATACAAAAAACAGCTATGAAAATGCAAAATTAATTAAATTTAAAACAAAATTAAGGAGAAAATCAGCAAAACTGAAGCTAATTCTTTGAAAAGAAAAATAAAGTTGATAAATTCCTATATAAGCTAATAAAGAAAAAAAAGAGAAAAAGACATATTACTAACATCAAATGAAAACTCAGAGATATTAAAAAGATTATAAAGGAATATCATGCACAGCACTATGCCTAGAATTTTGATAACATAGATGAAATTTATCAATTTCTTGAAGGTCAGAATTTACCAAACCATACACAAGGAGAAATAAGTTAATTTGAATAGACTTATATTTATTAAGGTAATTGAGGCAATAATAATAACCTTCCAAACATAAAGCACCAGACCCCAATGACTTTGCTGGTGAATTCTGCCAAACACTTAAGGAAAAAAATTACAGCAATTTTCTACAACCTCTTCCAGAAAATAGAAGCAGAAGGAGCACTCCTTACTCAATTTTCTAAGTCCAACATTATCCTATTATCAGAAGCAAAGGTGTTATAAGAAATAAAAATAAAAATATCTCTCTTGACCCATACATGGGTCATGGAAAAATCCTCAATGAAATATCAGCAAATTGAATCCAACAGTATATAAAAAGATTTACACACCTTGCCCTACTGGGATTTATTCCAGTTATGCAAGTTGGGTCCAAATTTAAAAAAATCAATTCAATCCATCAGAGAAACAAAATAACCAAGGGAAAAAACCTCATATGATCATATTAATATATACCCTTTCACTATTTCTATTCAACATGCTACTTGAAGTCCCTAGCTAATAAGACAAGAAAAGACATTAAACAATATTGGGAAGGAAGCAATAAAACTATATTTGTTCACAGATGACATAATTGTCTATTTATTTATTTATTTATTTATTTTTAAATGTTTTTATTTATTTTTGAGAGAGAGAGAGCGTGAGCAGGGGAAGGTCAGAGAGAGAGAGAGACAGAGAATCCGAAGACAAGCTCCAGGCTCTGAGCTGTCAGCACGGAGCCCAACGTGGGGCTCGAACCCATGAACCATGAGATCATGACCTGAGCCGAAGTCAGACACTTAACCAACTGAGCCACCCAGGCACCCCTATAATTGTCTATTTAAAAAGTTCTCCAATTAAAAAAAATAGTGGAACCTATAAGAGATTATAGCAAGGGTGGTAGGAGACCAAGGCAATTGTTTTCCTATACACCTATACAATTGTTACCAATAAACAATTAGAATTTGAAGTTAAAAAAATACCACTTATATTAATACCAAAAAATTAAATACTTAGGTATATCTCTAACAAAATATGTACAAGATTTACATGAGAAAAAAACCTGCAAAACTCTGATGAAAAAAATTAAAAATAAAAGATCTAAATAAATGGAGAGATATTACATATTTATAGGTAGGAAGTCATAATATTGTTAAAAGATGTCAATTCTTTCCAAACTCATATATAGATTTATTGAAGTTCCAATCAAAATTCCAGCTAGAAATTTTATGGTCATTGCTAAGCTAATTCTAAAATTTATATGGAAAGGCAAAAGACCCAGAATAATCAACACAGTATTAAAAGAGAACAAAGTTGAGTAACTAATACTACACTATTTCAAAACTTACTACAATCTACAATGATCAAGATAGTATGGTCTTGGTGAAAGAAAAGACAAAAAGATTAATAGAACAGATTAGAGATCCCAGAAATAGACCCCCACAAATACAGCCACCTGATGTTTGACAAAGGAGCAATAGCATTTCAGTAGTCTTTTTGAAAAGATAGTCTTTTTAACAAAGTGTATTGGAACAACCGGATATCCACATGAAAAAAAAAAAAGAAGAATCTTGATATAGACCTTATACCTTCACAAAAACTAACTCAAAGTAAACATAGGTATATATGTAAAAATAAAAAATTATAATACTCTTAGAAGATAACATAGGATAAAATCTAGGTGATTTGGGGTTTGGCAGTGATTTCATAGATATAACACCAGACAGTCTATGAAAGAAATAATTAAAAGTTGAACTTCACTAAAATTAAAAAGTTCTGCTCTGTTAAAGATACTATTAAGAGTATATACCTGTAAAACACATATCTGATGATAGGCTGGTATCCAAAATATACAAAAAACTCTTAAAAATCAACAATAAGAAAACATGAATGTATTAGGTAATTGCTAATTAAAACAACAGTGGGATATTACGACGCATCCATTAGAATGGCCAAATCCAAAACACTGACATCAGATGCCAGCCAGGATGAGACAACAAGAATTCTCATTCATTGCTGGTGGAATTCGAAATGGCATAGCCACTTTGGCAGTTTCTTATAAACCTAAATATAGTTCCACCATACAATTTAGGAATCACCCTCCTTGATATTTATTAAATGAGTCAAAATCTTATGTCCACACAAAATCTGCACACAGATGATTATACTAACTTTATTCATAACTGCAAACACTTGGAAGCTTCCAAGACATTTTCAATTGGTGAATGGATAGCAAACCTTGTACATCTATACAATGGAATATTATTCAGATAAAAAAAGACTGATCATATAGGAAGGAACCACAATAAGGGTAAGAGCTGACTTCTCTATGAAGGCCAGAAGACAGCATAATGACAAACTTAAAATACACAAAGAAAAATGCCAATCAAGATTTATATACCTTACAAAACTCCCTTTCAAAAGTAAAGGTAAACAAATGTATTACTGGATAAACACAGGCAGAGAATTTGTTGATACAAAATCTTATGCAATAAATGTGAAATGCAAAAGAAAGTGCTTCAAGTTGAAAGGAAATGAAACCATTAAAAGAAGGAGTACTGGTAACAGCAATTACATAGACAGGTAAAAATAGAAGATGGTATAAATATATATTTTTCTCCATTCTTAATTTGTTTAAGATAATTGCATAATCAATAATTATAAAACTGTATTGTTGTATATATAACATATAAAGATGGAGTAGATATCACATAATTACTAGCATAGCAATACCCCCAAAGGAGGAATGAAAGAAAGAAGTTATTTTGAGGTAAGGAAATGGTAACTTGAAGGATTATCAGATGATAGCTTGAATTTAAAGTAAGAGATAAAGATCTCCAGACATAATAAATGTGTGAGTTAAAATAAAAGACTCTACAAACGTATTTTTCTCCTTTCTTGTCATAATTATTTTTAGAAGATATGATTATATAAATAGATAATTATAATACTGTACTGTTGGATTTATAATGCATAAAGATGTAATATGTGCGGCAATAATAACATAGAGGAGAAAACAGAAGTACTATAGAGCAAATCAATGAAACTGAAAAGAGGTCCTTTTAAAATAGCAGCAAAATAGGGATACAAATAGGGTGGCTCATTTGGTTAAGCGTCTGAGTCTTGATTTCGACTCAGGTCATATTCTCATGATTTGTGAGATCGAGCTCCATGTCAGGCTCTATGCTTACAGTGTGGGGCCTGCTTGAGATCCTCTCCCTCCTTCTTTCTCTGCCCTTCCGCACAGTCTTGTACTCTCTCTCAAAATAAGTAAACTTAAAAAAATAAAATATCAGGAAAATAGACATCATCAGCAACTGACTAAGACACAAAGAGAGATGACAAATTGCCAAAACCAGGTATAAAATAGAGAATATCACACAGATCGTAAAGAAATGAGGGGCTCCTGGGTGGTTCAGTCAGTTAAGCATCCAGCTTCAGCTCAGGTCATGATCTCATCGTTCGTGAGTTTGAGCCCCACATTGGGCTCTGTGCTGACAGCTCAGAGCCTGGAGCCTGCTTCAGATTCTGTGTCTCCCTCTGTCTCTGCCCTTCCCATACTCATACTCTTTCTCTCTCTCTCTCTCTCTCTCTCTCTCTCTCTCTCAAAAATAAATAACCATTAAAAATTTTTAATAAAGAAATGAAAAAGATTATAAAGTAATATAAATAACTTGATATCTACATACCAAATTTCTTCAAAAGATATGGTAAATTTGAAGACACCTATATCAAGTAAAGAAATCAAATTAGTAATATAAAATTTTCTCATAGATAAAAGCTCAGGATCATGTGTCCGATGAATTTTACAGGACGTTAACCAAAAAAAAATAATGGAAAACTTTCACAAACTATTGCAGAAAATTGAGGAGAAGTAGTCCCTTTTCAACTCATTCTTTGGGGCTGGATTGATCTGATTCCAGAGCCAGGGAAACACACCATGAAGAGAAAACCACAAATCATACTCTTCATGAATATAGACACAATCATTTCTACTTTTATTTTTTAACGTTTTATTTATTTTTGAGAGAGAGAGAGAGCACGAGCAGGGGAGGGTCAGAGAGAGAGGGAGACACAGAATCTGAAGCAGGCTCCAGGCTCTGAGCTGTCAGCACAGAGCCCGACAGCGGGGCTCAAACCCACGAACCGTGAGATCATGACGTGAGCTGAAGGCGGACGCTTAACTGACTGAGCCACCCAGGTATCCCTAGTCACACTCATATCAAGAAAAGGGGTTCCTGGGTGGCTCAGTTGGTTAAGCATCTGACTTCGGTTCAGGTCATGGTCTCATATTTCGTGGGTCCGATCCACACATCTGGCTCTGTGCTGACAGCTCAGAGCCTGGAACTTGCTTCAGATTCTGTGTCTCCCTCGCTCTCTGCCCCTCCCCCATTCATACTCTTTCTCTCTCTCTTTCAAAACTAAATAAATATTTTTTAATTAATTAAATAAATAAATAAAAATAACTTCAAGAAAATGTTAGCCAATCAACTCCAAAAACATATAAAAAGAATTATGCAATATGACCCTGGGTAGCATTAAAAAGTCAATTAATATAATACAGCATATCACTAGCATAATGACAATAGAATAACCAACAGCATAGTAATGTGATGTAACATATGAATAGATAAAAATACATGATCATAATATCTGTCAGAAAAACTTTAAGAAAAATATAATATGCATTTATGATTTAAAAAATATCTCCTACAATGGAAGGGGACTTCCTCAACCTACAGCTGACATCATAATTAATTGAAGAAAACAAAATGTTTTCCCCCTTATATCAGGATATCTACTCTCAGCCTTTAAATTCAGCATTGTGCTCGTTGTACTAGAGGTGAGAAAAAGAAAGATGTGTAGAAAAACCTAAAGAATGCACATCCATGCACACACACACACACATACACACACACACACAACTAGAACTTATAAATAAATCCAGCAAGGTCTCAACATAGAAGATCAATACATAAAATTCAGTTGTATTTTTATATACTAGCCGTGGACAATTCAAAAATAAAATGAAGGAACAATTTTATTCACAAAACAATAAAATGAATGAAATATTTAGGGATGAATTTAACAAAAGAAGAGCAAGATTTGTATAGTGACAACTACAAACATTGCTGAGAGAAATTTAAAAATAAAAATTAACTGAATGACATTCCTTATTTATGGATTGGAAATTTCAGTATTAAGATGGCAATCTCCTCAGCTTGGTCTATAGGTTCAGTGCAATCCCTATTCCAACAATTACTTTGAAAAGGAACCTATAATTTTCAATTGCAACCATTGGTATTAAATCACTGCAATTAAGACAGAGGGATATGGGTGTAAAGATATAGTTATATCAATGATACAGATATGCCACCAATGGAACAGAATTAAGGGTCCATAATCAAACCCTTACATTTAGAATCAGCTAATTTTTTAAAGTTATCTTTTAAATGTTTATTTATTTTGAGAGAGAGAGAGAGAGAGAGAGAGAGAGAGAGAGGGAGAGAGCTTGCATGCACACTCATGCCGGCATGAGGTGGGGAGGGACAGAGAGAGAGAGAGAGAGAGAGTATCCCAAGCAGGCTCTGCACTGTCAACATAGACACCCATGTTTGATATCAAAAAGTGAGATCATGACCTGACCCAAAATCGAGTGTTGGATGCTTAATTTACTGAGCCACCCAGGGACCCCTGATTTTTGACAAGGGTCCTGAAGCAATTCAATGGGAAAGAGTAGTCTTTTTAACAAATGGTGTTGGGACAAGTGGATATCCACAGACAAAAGGATGAATTCAGATCCTTACATTATACCATTCACAAAAATTAACTGTGTTATCAGACTTATCAGTAAGATTTAAAAGTTAAAACTTTTACAAGAAAACAAAAACATCTTTGTGGCCTTAGGTTAGGCAAAGACACCAAAAGCAAGACCCATTTTTCAAAAAGTTAGAATTCATCAAAATTAATTGTATTCTAGTCATGGAGAGAGAAGAAGAATGGAGGGAGGTTCTCTTACCCTGAAGGTTATATTTCTGCAAGGATTCCATGAGTAAAACTTAAATGCCCACACCTAGCTGTTAGAAATACAGTAAAACCTTGGACTGTGAGTAACCTGTTCTGTGAGTGTTCGGCAAGATGAGCAAACATTTCTAAATTTTAACTTGATAAAGGAGTGATGTTTTGCAATACAAGTAGTACGTGATGCCGAACATCACATGATCACAACTGAGCCAATGGTTCTCATAATTCGCTTTGATATACAAGTGCTTTGGATTACAAGTATGTTTCTGGAACGAATTATGCTTGCAAAGCAAGGTTTTACTGTATAGTGTTTGTCAGGTCAGCCATATGCAGAAATAAAACTCAGGCGTCTATTAACTGCTGAAAGAAAGGGAGAATGGATCTTAGTTGGGAAACATTGTATTTATTTGTTCCAAATACTCACTCTTCTGGACTCAACCCTATAGAATTTATCCTTGCACCACTTATGACTGACTTGACATATGTTCTCTTTGAGCAGATGCTCTAAGACACTCAAGCATGCGCTGTGCTCTAGGATGTTTCTTTAACATGTGGTGTCTCTGATCTCTATAGAGACTGCTTTTCCAGTGTAGGTCCTGAAGTAAAGAAGACATAGTACAGGGGCAACCACACCAGAGGTGATGTGCATGTGACTAAAAAATTAATCATTTTATTATAAACCACAGAGATGCGGAGATCATTTGTTTCTGCATCAAAGTTCGCGAGCAGAAGAGAAGACATGAACACAAATAAATGTAACTTAGGCTTCTCACAGGCACGGAATGTTCTCTCCCTTGCTCTTCACCAGGCCAGCTATAATTCACTTCTCATCTCTCAGCTTGAACTTCACTTCCTCCCAGAATCCATCCCTTCCCGGAGTTAGGAGCTCCTGTGGAATGCTCCTGGAGCACCCTGAACTCTTCCACCCCTAACACTTACCTCACTTTGTTGTTAGGAATTATTTAATGGCCACTCCTCTCCATTCAAATATTAGCTATACAAGGGTCATAACCATGGCTATTGTTCATTCCCTCCTCAGTGCTCAGTTAAATATTTGTTAAATAAATCTGTAATGAATCAGCTCAAGACAAAATAATCTAAGAACATTCAATTGTTTAACCTTTTATCCCAGCTGTCTCTTAAGATTGTTGAGTGATTAGGCAGTGAAGTTGGCCTTTCTGACTATATTAGGGGTTGGGGTGGGGTACATGGGACCCAGACTATGCTAATTATAATATTCCCTATGCTTGTTTCTATCAGAACACTGCCTAGTAATTTTCTAAGTGGTGTTGCTGGAGAAATTTTCTTATCTGATTATGGATCTTTAAGAACGTAGTCCCAAAGCTGAAAAAAGAAAGTAGATCTATGAGCTAGAGAAAAGGAGAAAGAGATTGAGAGAGAGAGAGAGAGAGAGAGAGAGAGATTGGGGAGGGGAGGCAGGGAAAGAAGATGGTTTGGATTCCAGTTTTTAAGACCCTTGAAAGCTGTGTTTTGGTTTTCAGTTCATTTCTAGCATCATTTTTTCTCAAGTACTTTTTTGCTAAGCTTTGGTAAAATGTGTCTGAAAGAACCCCGACTATAAACACATTCAGCATGAATTTGTGCTGCGTAAAGATAGATACATGTCAACCATTTGGAAGGCTACAAGGTCAAATGCATAGTGAGGAGAAGAGAACCTTTAAAAACAAATAAAATTGTGTTTGGTTAATCTTTTTTCGAACTGTTTTTTCTTCCAACTACATCTAATTGTCTCAAAAGAGAATTCCAAATACTCACTCACATCTAAATGCTAGCAGTCACACTGATATCACAGTGGCCTGAGACGTGCAGGTGATTCTGAGTGGCCCAGCCAGGTAAGACTCCATACCAGACCAGAGATATGGGGGATGAAAACAAATTCCACCAAATTCCTTTAGTTTATACCTTTATTAAAATGTTATAAAACAGGCTTCTCAAACTTTCTTGGAGCAGCATTGCTGGAATGGCTTCAAACCAGGTGCACTAAGAAACTCAAAGAAATGTGAGACTCCGACCCAACAGAGACCCCCCACAATTTAGTTGAAGGAGAATAAGCCATAAACATGGGGGACATTAAATAGCTATAAAATGAAAATACAATTAAAGGGAAAGGACAGTGTGTGCTACTGCCAAGAAAATAGGCAAGTTGCACTAGAGGAATTCAATTCAAGAGAGGGCAAAGTCACTCCCGGCTGCACTGATCAGGAAAAGAAGTTGGGCTTAAAGTCAAGGATAGGGGGCTTGAGGAGCTCTAGGACTTCCTGAGTCTCAAGGATTAGGAGGCAGTAGGGATTGGTGGTTCCTAGGAGGAACTGGAAATGGTAATCACAACAAAAACAAGGATTAATAACAACTAACATCTTCTGAACAATTAGCATTGTTGGACATGCATTCTTACTTTTTCTTATCTCAGAAATGACCATCCTCATTTTACAGATGTGAAAACTGAGTGTTTCTGGGCTACTCAGCCTGTGAGTGGCGAGTCTGCATAACTCCAGAACCTGTACACACCCATGTACCGCTCAACTGCCTAGAGCACAGGCTTTGAAGTCAGGTAGATCCCAGTGTGGGTCTAGATCCACGTCTGTAAGATTGAGTGGTAATCCTGGGCAAGCAGCTTGATGTAAGGAGCCTTCTTTGCTTCGGTAGAAGTGGGCGTGTTCATACCTGACTCCCACTGGAGCTAAGCCTGAGGCTTAGCAAAGGACCTGCCTGGTACACCGTAGGTGCGTGATCCATGCAGCGTTTCTTCTTCTTTATATTTTCACGCTGCCAGATCTCCTGCTGATCCTCTTTTAGCTAAATCGACAATACTTGAAAATTTGACCTCCGTCCAGGAGGCCAGCCCGAGTTGTCTGGTTCCTCCTTCCAGTGTGCCAGGGTTCAGACTTGGCGTGGTCATCTGGGTTGGGGAGTAGGCAAACCTCAGAAGGCTAATTTCTGAGCCAGGTAGGCTCACCCAGGAGATCCTTCAGGGACATATTTTGGAAATGCTTACAACCTCTTTCTCCTTTCCTTCCCATCAACATGCCAACACACCCTTTAAAATGCCCTCAGATCTGGCTTCCACCAGACAGCATAACAGTCAAGCTAATTAATGGTCTGCCTGCCCCTTCACAGTCTAAGTGTTCACTCCCAGTGGTTTAAAAGAATGGAGGAGTAAGGAGCAGGGGGGTGGACTTATGGCTTCTGGGACTTGACCCCAAAGCTGTCTGAACTTCAAGAGTCAAAGCAAATCCAGGGGAAAATGGCAGGTTCTGTTCCAACATCAGCCTCCAATCAACATGGTACAATTTCATAGCTCATTATTCCTGTGTGTGCCAAAGCACAATTGGGAAGGGGGTGGGGACAGTGATGGAGGCTGGGAGGAGGGACAAGGGAAGAATCATATGGAAGCAATTAGTGGAGCCTTCATTCAAAAAAGCATTAAGGTGCTTGTAGCACTGAAGCTCAAGTGACCCCTAGGCTGAGACCATAATTCACCAACACTTAATACCATTTACACTGCAGATGTGCATTTTATACAGAAATATCAGCTTACCACTTTGAAAAATTAACCTATTGAAGGCTGTCAAATTCTGACGCCCTCGTGGGGGTATTATATATTGTCTGCACAGCTTTTTGTTTCGCCTTTCACCCCCAGAATCAGGGATGCCTAGGTTAATTGGGAAATGAGGTGGTCAGTAAGGGGGTGGAGTATGGTAAGAAAATGAAGACACAAATAGAAATGCTGATTTTCCTAAAGTGAAAATATTCCTTCCATTATTTCCAAAACATAAAGGGTTTGGGCAAAGAACCCCTCCCTTCCACTACACACGCACACACACACACGCACACACACAAAGAGAGAGAGAGAAAGAGAGAGGGAGAGAGAGATACACACACAGACACTCTGTTTCTGTGAGTTTTAAGTCAGAAAGTCCAGAATTTGTAAAGAAGGAGGCTATTAGAAGCATGAAGAAAAAATATGCTTAAGTGTGTTAATAAGTCTGAATTACGATTTAAGCCAACATTTTCCATTACAATGCTAATGGAAAATTGATAAACCTGTGAGTACTATAGGAATCCTACTTGGTTAAGTAAACACATATATACTTTTTTATATTCTAGTAAGATGTGATGCCAATAAAAAATTTCAGTGGGCGGGCGTCTGGGTGGCTCAGTCAGTTGAGTGTCTGATTCTTGATTTCAGCTCAGGTCATGATCCCATGGTCATGGGATCGAGCCCTGCACTGGACTCTGTGCTGAGTATGGAGCCAGCTTAGGATCCTTTCTCTCTCTCCATCTGCCCCTCCCACCCGCTGTCATTCTTTGTCTCTAAAATAAAAAACAAATTTTCAATGGGCACTATTTTTTGGTTATCAAATTGGTATTTAAAAGTATTAATATCCACTGTGTTTTTGAGATTGGTAGAAATGGGCACCCTTTGGCAATGCAGGCTGAACACTAGTTTAACAAAATAAAACCTTTTTGTAGACAATTTTGTGAGTTCTTCGCTAGGCCTAAGAATATGAGTTATATCTCTTGAAGCCAAACTTCACCTCTTGTGCCTTTTTGCTGGGATAAAGGAGTTTTTCTTTAGAAATGGTTACAAGAATGACAAGACATAAAAAACTACTCTAAGGAAAATGCCCAATAGGCAGTAATCACTGAAGTATCACTTTCTTTTCTAGTTCTTTGTGTGTTCTCCAATGTATACTGTGAAGACAAAGGTGTTTTAGACTCCAAAATGTATGAAATCTACAGTCTTAATTTATAAAAAATAAAGAAAATTACTTAACCTTAAAAAAATCAGAGAATCAACAAATTTATGGAAAGTTGCTGTTGGGGGGTTAATGAGAATGAAGTTTTTTTTAAATGTTTACTTATTTATTTTTGAGAGACAGAGAGAGAGAGAGAGAGATTGAGCAGAGGAGGGGCAGAGAGAGAGGGAGACATAATCCCAAGCAGTCTCTACAATGCCAGTGCAGAGCCTGACAAGGGGCTCAAACTCACGGACTCTGAGATTATGACCTGAGTAGAAACCAAGAGTCAGATACTTAACGAACTAAGCCACCCAGGCACACCAAGAATGGTCTTTTTAGTAATTTCTAAAACCACAGAAAGCTAAATCTGGGAGCAGCGCCCCCTGCAGAAGCAAGCCAATCTGGGCACATGCCACTCCAGGAATACACACAGCCTGGAACAGATCGGTCCCTGAGGTGGACCACTGATGTGGCATGCTGTGAACCAGCAATTTAGTAAGAGGTGTCAAAAACCTTAAAAATATGTGTACATAAGACCCAGCAAATCAATTTGTAGGAATTTTACATTAAAAATAAGTAAAGATGTTGAATTTGATATAGTCTTTATTATAACTTTATTTTAGGGGTGCCTGGGTGTCTCAGTCAGTTAAACATTGACTTTGGCTCAGGTCATGATCTTGCAGTCCATGGGTTCTGGCCCTGTGTCTGGCTCTATGCTGACAGCTTGGAGCATGGAACCTGCTTCAGATTCTGTGTCTCCCTCTCTCTGTGTCCCTCCCCTGCTCTCTCTCCCTCTCTCTCTCTCTCTCTTTCTATCAAAAATATGTAAGTAAACATTATAAAATTTTTAAAAATAACTTTATTTTATAAAGAGGACAACTGGATAAAAGCTAAAGTCCTGCAATAGGTTTAAATATGGCACACACATGTAGAGTAATAAATGCACTTTTTAAAAATCATATTTTAGAAAAATATGCACCAACGGATAAAAAATGTTCAGGCTGGACTAATAGAAAACAACAAGCTGCAAATCAGTACTTGCTGCATGTCTCCAGATTTCATAAATCCATTTTGCATGTAAGGTTGATTGACCCTTAGACAACACAGGTTTGGAGCCCACAAGTCCACTTATACACAGATATTTAGATAAATACAGTATAGTACTGAAAATGCATTTTCTCTTTCTTATGATTTTCTTAACATTTTTGTAGCTTATTTTATTATATGAATATGGCATATAAGACATCAACAAAATATGTGTTAATTTACTGTTTATATCATTGGTAAGGCTCCCAGTCAATAATAGTAGGTTAGTAATAGCTAAGTTCTTTTGTGGGGGTCAAAAGTTATACATGAATTTTCAACTGCATGGGGGTCAATAACCCCGACCCCCTGAATTATTCAAGGGTCAACTGTATATGCATAAATTACTATATCATGTTAATAATATCTTTGGCTAATGAGAATCATGTTTTCAAGCTTTTGTTGTTGTATTTGTTTTTTCATTGACCCAAGTACTATCATAGTACTTGGAAGGAAGCCTGATGCAGTTGGTATCATTGTCTTCTGAACCATCTTGGTCTCCCTCTCCAGTCTTTATAAACACTTCCTTTGTTCAAAAATAGTTGCAGCCTCAGTACATGCCGTCCCTTAGCTCACTGCCGCTCCCCAGTCTCCCCTCTGATCTCTCCTTCGGACAGAAATCTCCAGCATTCGGTGACGTACCAGGTCAGGCTTAGGTAGGAATTCAGCTTTATGACCTTTGGCAAACTATTTTCTCTCTCTGCATCTTACTGCTGTCCCCACTCTATAAAACAGAAACCTAATGTCTGTCTCATACGATTGCTGAGATTAAATTAAATAAGAAAATGTATACAATGAACTTGATCATATGACAGATCATTATTAATTGATTATTAGCTATCTTTAATTAGTGACTATCAGGTTAATATCCACCCATTCCATTTTAACAAGTATCATCCCACTGACTGCAGATGGTGAGACGTTCACGCAATTTCCTCATGCCCCACCTTCTCTGATGGCATGGACCTACTGATACCCATGACAAGGCCAATCCAGTGACCTCTGGCACTTTACAGTTGCAGTGCCCTGCTATGCTGTTCTTTTAGCTAGAAATGTCTTCAGACTACAGGGATGAGATGGGTACCTGTGGTCAGTCTCTGACTTCACTCCTTCCAGCATCCATCAGGAAATGCAGACTGGCCTTTCTGGTGTCTTTGAAGCACAGGGAATAAGCAAATGTGCCCCATGAAGCCTAGGTGCCTTGTTCAGAAAGGGGAAAGGATGAAAGGAGCAAAGGAAGGAATATTTTGGTACAGTGTATTCTTAGCGTCCTTCCAATTAAATTGTATGATCCACAGAAGCAGAGGCCTAGCCATCTCATTACCAGAAGGATCCACTCCGATTCAGGACTCAATGTCTTGAGATTAGAGGTATGAATGAGCCACCATAGCTACTTGCTCTGGTATCTGTGTTCCCTTCTATCGTCAGTAGTTCTCAAGTTTGGTTACACATTAGAAGCATCTAGGGAACTTTAAAAAGAAAAGTACTAATGTCTGGATCTTGTCCTCAGAAATTTTGCAATAGTTGATCTAGGAAGTATTTCTCAAAATGAGATCCCCAGACTAGCAGCATCAACCTCATCCAGGAACATGTTAGAGTTGAAAATCCCAGACCCCACCATAGACCTACTGAATCAGAAACTCTGTGAGATGGACCCAGCAACCTGTTTTAACAAGCCCTCCAAATGTTTCTGATGAACGTTCTAGATGGGGAATCATTGGTTCATCTAGGCTGGGGCTTGGGCATCCAAATGTTTCATGAGCTCCTTAGATGAGTATAATATGCATCCAGGTTTGAGAATGACTGGTCTTTTCTCTCCCCAAAGGTTTCTGGGTGTTTGAGTCTCCAACCTTACTTTCATATGAATTCAGTTCTTTTCCCTACATACTTAAAGCTTCAGTGGAAACAGTTTTCTATTATTTCCAGGTGGGGTGGCAAGGTTTGCCATTGCACTAACAGATGTCAAATTCTCTGAACCTCTGATAAATGGACCAAAGCCAACTGTTGCACAGCCACAACTTCTGGTAAGCTAGCACGCCAAGTGGCTCACTTAGGCCAAGAGAGGTATAAATCAGAAAGCCAACAGAAACAGGAAGATAGGCCAGAAGATAGTCAGTGGCAGATCAGCAACAGCCTTGAAGTACAAAGGGCTGTAAATTTAAATCTAAGCCTCTTTCTTTCATGAGAGGAGGCGCCCACATTAGGTCCAAGGTCTGTTTGGTTTAGATCCCACATGAGTTTAAAGGACAATCACGATCATCATGTTCCTGCTGGAAAAAACTATGTGTTTGACTGAAAAGGACCCAGGCCAGGTATCTCCAGTCTGGGCTAAATTTGAGTGCTGGCTTTGCTGTTAAAAGACATGCCAACTTGAATGATTCTCTTGTCTGTTCTGGTCTTCAATTTTGCCATCTATAAACTAATCGCTAGGGTACATTTTTCATGTGGTAAATCTTGACCAGAGTTCTATAATATTTTTAAACAATGTGTCAGTGAGTCCTGACCGGGAGCTGAATTTGAAGATGAAGATGATGCCTGAATGTTCTAAAACCCTTAACAGAGTCTGTTTCATACAACTCACCTCAAGTCACAATTTATATGACTACGTAATCAAAGTAGCTCATATTTCTATTTCCGACTTACAAAGTATGGTTGACATGATATTTCACTAACCCTCATAAGAAGCCCAAGGTAGATTAATGGCCGCATTTCACAAATAAGGAAGCTGAGGTAGATTTGAACTGACTTGCTGGCAAACCAAATGGTAGCAGCTAAGCACAGTAGCAAAGTTAACATTGAAACTCATGTCTTCTGACTCTTTTCTCCTTTACAGCTGAACTATTACTCTAGCTTGTAAAATGCAATTCCTTTCCCTGTAGCCAAAACAAAATTACATTTGGAAACCAGAATCAGAAGCTTGGTGATAGTTTGTCAAATATTTCATAAGTGATTAAAGGAGAAATCACGGCCCCCCACTCGTACCCCTGGGCAACCCTGTTCCTCTCTCAGATCCCTGAACACTTAGTATAAATTATCTGGCATTAGGATAGAGATCTTTTCATTAGTGTGCCTTTGAAAAACATTAATGTACAGGAAAGAAAAATTCCTCTTCATAGGGACAAATGTAATCTTATCAGAAAGGAGCAGGACAATAACAGGAAGAGGGAGGGGATTCTGGAATGCAGAAGAGGGTGGGGCTGTAGGGAAAGAAGACAGGCTACAAGTGAAGGCCCCAGGGAGGCTTTTAATCAGGGACTGGCAGCCATGATATTATTGTGTGCTGGAAACATGGGCAGGGAGCCATCTTTCCCAGAGCTGGGGCAATGAGGAATGTACATCCCCAAATAGTTGCCTTGCTGTCACTGTTAACTGGGTCATAGGACTGTACCAAGACAAAGACATTTATGCAGAGCTCGTTTTCCTCACTAATGACCTCTAGGGGAACCACATGGCCACTAAAATGATGAAGGCAGAATCCCAGTCCTGAAGCAAGAGAGGAGTGACCTTCTAGGACATGGAGTTCACCTCCCACCCTGTGCTCGAATCTCCTATAGCATCTGTCCCTTTCTGTCACAACCTCAGAGACAGCCGTCCCACTGTTGACTGACTCAACTGTAAGAGGCTCTAACCTGTCCCTCTCTTCTAACTCTCTCACAAGCCTGAGGCTTCCCAACCACACCACACCTAACCCTTCCCACACCAGAACACACTGTTAACAAAGAAATTCCTGCTTTTTTCGACCATCAGCTCTCAAACCTTTCGTGGCCCAAGAGTGGTTTCTCATGTCTCACCTAGCCTCTTCCTACAGACTAAGCTCATTTACTTTATTTGCCCTCAGTGGAGATATGGAACAGCTGGCCAACCTCGTGGGCATAATAACACTTTAGACACTTGACAGAAACAATGGAACCAACAGAAAGGACCACCCAGACATATGGATCTGTCTCACAAGAAAAGTTGAGGGCAAAGCAAATATTCCAGGACTTGGCAGCATTCTGCTTCTCTAATTATGCCCTATACAAAACTATAAAAACACTCAATTCAGAAACTTGACTTTTGTCTTGAATGTTGTATTTAACATGGTGTACTTGTCCATACGTAGAGCCACACACACATCTGTTCCTAGAATTCTTGCAGAGTAACTTGCTTTCCTTGCCACTTCACTTTCCTTTTAATTGTTGTCATGAATATAGCCTTTCCTAGGTCTTCCCATAATGCTCTTCTCCATTTTTAAAAGCCTTTAATCTTCTTCCCCCCTTAGACTTTCTGAAGTTAAATGATAAAATGGATCGGGATGTCAGTCCAAAAAGCCCAGTGCTCTGAAAATCTCAGACATACTGCCTAGGAGATGGGTCTTTGGGGGTAATTAAAAGATAATGTCAACAGAGTTGGACAATGTGACAAGCTAATGGTCTCCTTCTGCCAAAGAAGAGGCCTCAGAGAAACTGAGACGTTATTTTCAAAGCCGGAGACCATTATCCTGTCACAGCACCATCCTTCGATGACTTGGCTGCTATTATGCCCAGTGATTAGAACAATAAATAAAAAAGAGGCAGCGAGGAATGAGTGCAGATTTCTGCAGCTAACCAGAAACCTGACTGATCTTACTGGCTTAGGCTGGGGGTGAATAGTACCATGCAAGCAGATTGTAAATGCCTATACAATAGAGACTATATCTCATACATATTTATATGTCTTAAAATATCAATATGTGCTCTTAATAAATATCTCTGAGACTGTTGACCTCCCGTGCATATTTCTCTCTGTATTAGCTATTGCTGAGAAGGTATAGTCTGTGTTAGAGCATGATGTCTGTCTCCTTCAGCAGGTGACGAGGAGGAAATTAATGTTGTCCAGCATGAGATCACTAGAATGTGAGACTGGGAGAGAGTGAAACAATCCATTGAGCTCAGCTGGCTCAGGTCCCATTTTTGTGTCAAAGGGATAGAATTCAATGTTCTATCCCTTTCGGAAGTGGCATGACCCTCTTAAAGTTCTTGGGCCTTGGTATCCAGGTTATTTCTGACAGACCAATTGATTTATAATCTAGCACTGCAATTTGTTTTTCTACAAATTGAAAAAAAGAGAATGGTGTCTCCTTATATTGCCTCCCCATAGAATTCTCTGTGCAAGTCATTTTGCATTTAACCTTCTGGGCCTTCCCTTTTTTATTTTTATGTTTAGTTTGGTAGTTAGCTAGCTAGTTAGTTAAATAAAGCTTGGTCACACTACACAAAGATAAGCATATATAGAAAGCTGGGGTAGAATTTGTTAGTGGATGTTCATTTTTCTCTCTAAACTTTAAACCAATTCTGATTTTCTTCTAAAATTTTCAATTACTTCAAAATATTGAATTTTTTATTATCAAAAAAGACTATTATAAGACAGAGTTTTCCCCTATGGTCAGTAGATTAAGAATCAGAATACTTGAAGTACATTTATCTTTCCCTCTAATATGCCATATCACCTAATTTTAGGATGTTTTTGCTCATGTTCTTACTCTCTGGAATCTAAAAAGGATACACAGTCTATATCACATACTTGCTTTTGAGCATTTGTCAAAGAAGGCATTTTTTTACAAGTGATCGATCAAGTTACAGTAATCTTCCCTCAAATGTAGATACACCAAAGCAGAGAAATGGAACAACTGTCAATGGTTACCTAAAAGTACGAACAAAGCCAGGCTCCATACTTTAATCCTGTGTGTCCTAGTGTTTTGCTCACTAATGGTCATTATCAGCAAGTCATAAGGTTGTATGCAGGCCTCTAAAACAGTAATTAGGCCAGGAGCCCTCAATTCAGTATTACTTACCTTTGTGTCTTTTCATCATCCTCAAGCATTTCAAGAGTATGGTTTAGTCCTTAAGTCATGTGATATAAAATATGAATGAATTATTCCTATGTTAGTTCCAACTTTGTCCTCAACTGCCAGCAGCACAAACACCCTCATGAACATCTGTCCCTAGTACTTATGGGCCACCAAATGGCTTCAGTAGACCATACACTGCTGGGATGCCTGGCCCAAGGAAAGATACAGAAACCTATGGATGGTGGGTTGAAACTTCATGGATGTCTCCAGACCCTGAAATGGGTTGCAGGTGTTTGTCTCAAAGATGAGAACAGATAATGAATAAAACATGCCTGGAGCTTTGTGTCCAGAGAATGTGACAAGCTTGAATCTGATGACTTCAGGAATTAGATGAAATATGAGTTTGAGCTCATCTGCAAAGCTCTTAACGAATCCAAGATGCTCTAGCTGGTATTGCTGCTTATGGACTACAGTTTGCCCCAGGTTTATGGAAGGACAGGGAAAATGATGGGGGTGGAAAGATCTGGAAGAGAAAAGAAGGGGGAAAAAAAGACAAAAGAAGCAAAAACCAAGTTCTGGCTGGGGGTGGCATGTGGAGTTTTAAAACAAGAGCCCTCCCTGGCAATCTCATTGAAGACTATACTTGACCTTTATTTTTGAGCCAGAAAAAAAGAAATACAGATTATTTGGAGATCAGCACAGTTTATAAAAAAAAATACTCAGATTCATAGATGTTGGTATTGTTGCATTTCTATATTATCAATGATTCCACTTTTACTTTGGGTGGTAAAATAGAGACAGACATTCCTTACTGTATTTTAGTCTAAGATTAAACATTTAATGTCATCTCTCTACTACATAAAAAGCTAACCTTAAACGTATTGGAAGTGAGATAAGCTTTTGTGATGATATTTTCCATGGGAACTTATCTTACTTCCCACACGCGTAAGTGCACATCTTTTAAAGAGAAAGATGGATTGGCCCTAACATTTTAAATTTTCTTAGATTGTCATAATCTATTTCTGTTGAAACTCCAGTTGTGGTTTAAGGAAGGTCCAGTAGGGGTAGCTGTAACCCCACTCAATCCAGCATAGGTCTCTTATCAGCAAGATAGGCTGGAGCCAATGTAGATAGACTCCAGGCTGCTTTGTGAACTCTTCTCTCTGAACTCTGAGTGAAGGACTCTGTCTCTTTGAGAGCTGTTATTAACATTAAAAAAAAAAAAAAAAGCTAGTACATTGGAACTTTAAATCAATTTCTCATATTTTGGGACCTCTAGGGAAAAATATAATCAAGTTACTAGTTAGCACAACTCCCAGAAAGCACTTTGGTGATGGCCCCCTACTGATTTAAACTGGTACACGCAGCTTCGCAAAATGCCACTCATTCATTAGGACTCTTACCCTTGTACCTACAAGCTGAGATGCCACTGTGACTGCCATTGTGACTCTTCACTTCCACATACTAAAAAGTATAAAGCTTGAAGGAATCCAAGAAAGTGTCTAATGCAGAAAGACAAAATTTGCTACAGTCAGTGGGTTAGCTCCTAGCTCCACCATTTATGAATTTTATCATCTTAGGAAATTCATTTTGCTTACCTGAGCTTCAGGTTTTTAATCATCCCAAAGTGAAATGATAATTACACCTGTTTCAAAAGACTGTAGTGGGGGAAAACAATATGATATATATGACAGTGTTTGCTATTGTGCTATATAGCAATCTTTTTTTTTCTCTTAGCAATACTGATTTTATCATGATGAGAAATGGCCTCCTGCCTTCTGTCTACGGCTCATCTCAGTGGATCAAACTATAAAGTGAGGGACCTCCCCTCTCTCTGCTTGTAAACTTCATTTCATTCTGTATCTACATCTATGTGATTCTGTCAGTCTGTATGTTCATAATTGAGTTTTCTTGCCAGTCGTAACTGTGAACTGTCGTGGTCAGAAACTCTGAGATACTCCTCTGGTTTTTCAAAACATATGGCATAATAGTTAGCGTCCCGTAGTTGCTGCATAAATGTTTATAAAATAAACACTGTTGAGTAAAACACAATACCACATTTTTAAGTGAATGTTGTCATTCCATGTATCCATTTATTCCTCCTAGGAGTCATAAAACCAGATAAAGACTAACTTTATTCAGGCACTTTGAGGTGATCTGTCATCACTGCAATTCTTAGCTACTTTCCTAATTTAGTGCCAGCCAATCAAGACACATTGGGGCTCCTGGGCAGCTCAGTCAGTTAAGTGTCTTACTCTCGATTTCAGCTCAGGTCATAATCTCATGGTTGTGGAACAAGCCTCACCTCAGGCCGCACTGAGAATGGAGCCTGCTTGAGATTCTCCCTCTCCATCTCTCTCTACCCCTCCCCTGCTTGCATTCTCTCTGTCTCTCTCAAAATAAATAAATAAACTTTGAAAAAGAACAAAATATGATCAAGGTGGTATATTATATTATTGTGTCATCATAAAGAATTTTAACAACTGAAATGAGAAGCATTGCAGAGAAAGAGATTTTAGTACAAGAAATGTTTGAAAAGGACAGCTAACCATAAACCAAAATTTGAATCCTCACTTCTGCAGTTTAGAGTTGTGTTCAGAAGGGGTCATCTAGCCATGAACTACATATTCTTTCTTATCACATTTGCAGGTGAAGGGATGTGACTAGCTCTTTTCCACTGGGATAAAAGAAAAATACAAGTTTGTCACTTCCAGACTTAGGTGGTATGGGGGTCTCTGCTCTGTCGGTTGGATACAGAAGACTCTAAGGGCTTGGGGCACATTGGAGGAGAGCATGATGGAAGGTTCCTAGATCACCATTTAGAGGAAAGACCTCAAATGGCTAGAAATCTGCACTAGGTCATAAACAAGAAATAAGCATCTATTGGGTTAGGCTGCTGACAGTTTGGCACTTACTTGTTAAAAAACTAGCTTATCCTAACAAGGCACTGTATAATTTTCAGATGAAAAGGTTTAATATCAAATATGTTGGATTCAGAGGAGGAAACAATCACTGTGGGATTAAGTAGGCTAAAAGGCTTCCTTGAAGAGATGAAGTTGGAATTGAGCCTTATGGAGGACAGACCATACCCATCCCATGTGGGAGGATCTGCACAAGCAAAGAAGCCAGACAGGAGACTGAACACATACAGAAAAGACAGTGATCAGATAGTTATTCCAGAATACCAAGACCATTCTGACTCCAAAGGCCATTACTAAGCATTTGATTACCCATTCAACTCTTTAGCTTGTTACTGTCTTCAGTGTATTTTGAGCTATAGGCAATGAGATCCACATCAGGTAGGTCTCTTATTACAATAATTAGACATTTCATTTTCCAGAAAAGCCTGCTTTGGATCTGAAAGTATCAGGTCTTGCTAACTGCATAGTGTGCGAAGCACTTGTTTAAATTGTTTTGTTTTTCATTTGCAATTTCTGATATTACTGAAGTCATAACCAGACCTAAATATGAGAATTCAGAATCATTGAGTAGAGCTGGGATGGAGCAGACACTTTCAGCTCTAGCTTTCCTTATAACTGGCATCAAGAGCTGATGGGCTGGGGCACCTGGGTGGCTCAGAGGGTTTAGCATCCAACTCTGGCTCAGGTCATGAATGGTCCCTGCATCAGGCTCACTGCTATCAGCACAGAAACAGCTTTGGATCCTCTGTCCCCTTCTCTTTCTGCCCTTCCCCCCCCCCCAAATAAATTAACATTAAAAAAAGAGCTGATGGACTTTACTTGTGGATGTTTTACCACTATTCCATGAGAACAGAGATGATATATTATTGTGTTTCTATTGTCCTCTAATCACAACCAAAACTTTGTCCTTAAGAGAAACAGAATTACAAACAAAGTTAGAACAGGATGGGATAACAGAGCTCAGATAATCCAGCACACTGATTTTGTAGAGGACATTAATTTTCCTAATTGAGAACCAAAGATTTATAAGTGATACACATATATAAAAATAGGAACAAATTGGAGACAAAACCCCTATAAAATATTAAATTATTTAGCCTTCCCTTTGTTCTAAGTGACAAACTAGCTTAAGAAAAAAGGAATATTCAAAAAAACGACATTAGAATTTCACCTAAAATTCAGGGAAAGGAGTAAAGTGAGGTTTCAAGAATCATCTAAGATTTGGGGCACCTGGGTGGCTCATTTGATTAAATGTCTCACTTTGGCTCAGGTCATGATCTCTCGCAGTTTGTGAGTTCAAGCCCCGCATCAGGCTCTGGGCTGACAGCTCAGAGCCTGGAGTCCTCTCTCTCTACCCCTATCCTAGTTGCTCTTTCTCTCTCTCTCTCTCCTTCTCTCATAATTAAATAAGCATTAAATTTTTTTAAATCATCTGAGGTTTTTTGTCTTTGTCTATTTATCTACTTTATTCTTCTGTTTTGTTCAGAATAGTTTTCTCAACATTCTTGTACACATGATAGGAAATAGCTTTTGCCAAGAGGTCTCATGTCTGAATTCAAGAGAATAGACAGATTATTTTGACTTGGAATATTTTAGTCTCTATTCCAAACATAAGGGAGAGAATTTGATTGGGGTAATGAATTTGGCCAAGGTGGGAGGGGGCAGGCTCATTGTTTGAGTGGAGCTGGGGAAATTCATGGAACAGAGGGAAAGGGTGAGGCTTATTAGATAGACAAACAAACGCTAGGTGCCTTATGCAGGGAAACACACAACCAGTTAATATAGAAAAGACAACAGAATAACCAAGGGTCAAGTGTCTTACCCCAGGAAATAAGTCAGTTCTCAGAAGAGAAAGGATTGGAGTCAGCGTCTTAATCCAGTGCCGGCGGTTGTTTATTAAATGTTTCTTTCTCATCATTTAATCCTCAAGGGAGAGTCTTAGTCCCTGAAACCATTCAAGACAAGAATTTGTCTCAAATGTTCAATTTTTAGCATACAGTCTCCCCTGAGATTCTAAATACCAACCTCCAGGGGCATTTCAGACAATAATTTCTTCCTAGGCACTGTTTCTTCCCTTTGCATTTCATGTAGACACTGTGTATATTGTTCGACACAGATGATCTCCTGTCAAAATGATTGCTTGTTAGAGTTGTCAAGACAGATGCCAAGTTGTACAGTTTGGTACAGATGATGCTTTGGAAGGGGAAAGACACATTCATCATGAGGTTCAATTCATTCTGCCCAAATTTGCTAAAAGCACAACAACAACAATAACAAAAATGAGTGAATCCCAAGTTTGGTCATAGTTTACCACCTTCTGGAATTTGGATTTCCCAGGTCAGTTGAAAAGTGATGAAACAGCAACAATTAATTAGCAAAGTTGACATTTCTGTCTCAGCCTCAACCTCAGCTGTGATGAGACACCTTAAAAGGTCTGTACCCGAAAGTTCACATTGTTTCCTAAACTTTAAAATACCTTCTCAAGAGGATTGATTGTTTGAATATAATCTGTTGTGTCTCTATAATGTATGTATATAAATGATGATGGAATGATCTCTTTAGAACTGCAGGTCAGGGTTGTCCATGGTGTTGCTGGAAACTATTTGGATCAGAAGGCTGTTGGCTCTGAGAAACCACTCTTCTACTACCTCCAAGAAAGACCAATGTTAACTAGTAGCATAATAACATGATTGCGTCTCCAAAATCCAGTTGTCTCACATGACTGGAATTCAATTGTTACCAAAGGGTTGACTTTGATCCTAAAGTAACATCCCTCCCGATCAAATTTCTTGATAAATATAGTGTGCTATTACTCGATAGTAATTATAAATGGAGTTAATCAAGAGAAAATATCTCCTACATATTTAATTTAGAGGCTAATATTGAACCCTCTATTAGCCATTTTTTCTCTGGGATGTATATTTTTGTTCATGTTCTTTTTTATTTTGGTTGCTAGTTATGGGATCTTTTTGTATCTATAACAGAACTAATATAGTTTGGTATAAGAACACTGAGGTCAACTGAAGGCTAACTTTATCAATACTTTGCAGTTTGAAGATTTGTATATTATTTTTCAAAGATATTCTTTTACAGAAAAAAACTTTTATGGTTGTGAAGAAATATGTTCTTTTTAGAAAATTCTGAAGATAAAGAAAAGTAAAACTAAGAAAATTAGTTACCCGGAATCCCCAAACCTAAGAATAACCACTGATATTATTTTGAGTTTTATCCCTTCAATCAATCATTTGTGTGCATATGTGTGTGCGTGTGTGTGTGTGTGTGTGTGTGTGTCTAGAACTTTTCTAACTCCTTCTGTCTTTTCCCCTGGACCTCTTACCCAATGTGAAGATGTTTTGACTATGACAGCTAGAAGTGGTCAATAATTTGGCAAAAAGAAGTGCTTCTTTGCCTGTGGATAATTTTTTCTTAAAAAAAATAAAAACAAACAAAAAAAGCCTATATAAAACCCAAGATGGTCACAAGCAATGCAATTCTACCCCTTCAGGATGAGCCTGTTATCACATCCAGAAAATCAAGAACCACATGCCTTTCCTCTAGGATGAAGCAGGACTTTGTCGAGAGAAGAGATTTAAAGACAAAGGGATTATCTGAGGTGAAGAAAATATCAGATGCCCTCCGAAGTAGACTTAGTAAAATTTGAAAGGTGAACTTTATATTAAAGAAAATAAGTGGCTTGCATCATCTTGTGAGGGATCTGGGTACCTGTGTACATGGGTAAATGTACATTCATTTTGTCTGGTCACAGACTGGACCCGCAGTGTGGCTTTCAGCTATTATTAGCATAACTAAGATATATATCATAGTTGTTCTCAAACCAGAATTATAGTCAAAAGACCTCCCCATCCAGATTTTTAAAACTTAGAACTGTATTATGAATATTGTCACATAATTAAAATTTTGAAATATGGTTCTTTGCATGAATTCATATTATTCCATTAAGTGATGGACCATGGTCTATTTAATTGGTCCTTTTATATTGATTGTTTTAGTTTCAATATTTGTTATTCAATTATAAATATATATACAAAATATGCCAAATTTTGGGGTCCATTCATGATTGTCATTTTTTATAGTAACTTCCTAGAAGAAGAATTTTTGGTGAAAGGTAAAGGACATCTTTAAAAGTTCTTGATGAATAGTACTAAATTTCTTTTCAGAAAAGTATAAGAGTTCCCATATTCATTCTCATATATATTTATTAGTTTGAAAGATGCATTAGATTAAATAATTGGAAAAGTATCTGTATGTGCACTGAATTCAACAGACCCAAATTATCAGTGTATCTTAGCTCTAATAATTTTAAAAGAGCAAACTACTGTGATTTCTAATTATAATCAGAAATTCACTATTCCTGAATACATCTACTCAAATGCAGAACCCTTCTAACCCTTCTGAAAGCTGCTATATAGGATGTCACCTCTGGGCCAACCCAAAGGTCTTCCCTAGTGGATCAGCTAATGTTTGTACAGGGCTATTATGTGTGAAGCCTGAAAAAGAACATGCTCCATATTTGCACTGCATTTCCACTTAATCAAGCTGGGTACCATTCACAACCCCTCTGTGTTCCCCCAGGAAACACATACTAAAATAGAAGTCTTTGTCCACTTACTGTTATCATACCTAGCCAGAGAGATAAAATAATTTTTCGGAGAGTTCTGAGGGTATAATTGGGAATAGGTAAACAAAACAAAGGAAAAGACTTTAGACTTCAATGTCAGAAAATACTTCCTTGCATGCACAAAGAGTTACTTATGTAACTAGTTCCCCAAACAGAGCAAAGGAAATCTTACGGCTTAGGACAATTGAAACTAGATTGTAGGAATGATTCCTTACTGTCAGAGGCTGAGACTTAGGGGGTGATTACTGGATTTCTCCCTCTTTTGCAAAAGAAAGCTCCCTAAAGAAACTAATCTAAGGAATCTGCTTCTCATTCTGAACCCTAAAGTTGCATTCCGGTGCATTAAGAGTGCTGTTGTAAGATTCTGCACACACACGCACACACCCCTTCATCAGTCACATGGCCAGGCAAACGTGACAAACACTCCCACATACTAACTGACCCAGTGACTTACATAAGTTCCTTAAAAACTGCCTTCCTTTAGAAGCACCTGTGTGTGTGTGTGTGTGTGCGGTTCTTAGCAATAGTACAATCACTAATAGACAGAAAGGTAAAGGATTTGAAGGAGGAAATAAAACAAAGGAAAATGCCTTTCCCTTCATCCTGATTTACTACAGCTCGACTTTTATTTATGCCACTTGCTTTTTGTATATGGATTTTCCTGAAAATGGGATTATTTACAATTGTAAATTTTAAGTTGATCTTTTCATAAGTTGGGATTGGTAACTGAAGGTTTTTCCATCATATTTCTTAATAATTCAGTTGTTTGATGTGTTTTTGAATACCTTTTATTTTACTTTTAATGATACATTCATCAAAATAAATTTGCATTACCCTAGCTGAAATAAATTTCCAAGAGGTCAAAAAAAAAAACTTAAAAATTCCACTACTGAAAATTGTTTACAACTGGCTTCTTTTCTTATAAAATTTTTTAAAATGTTTTTATTTATATTTGAGAGAGAGAGAGAGAGAAAGAGACAAAGTGCAATTGGTGGAGGGGCAGAGAGAGAGGGAGACAAAGAATCCAAAGCAGGCTCCAGCCTGAGCTGTCAGCACAGAGCCTGACATGGGGTTCAAACTCACCAGTGGTGAGATCATGACCTGAGCCAAAACTGGATGCTTAACAGTCCAAGCCACCCAGGCGCCCCTACAACTGGCTTCTTAATGCCTGCAGAGGTAAAGCCAGTATAGCTTTTCTGCCTTCTGAGCAGGTTGGTTTCCCACAAGCCCTCAATTTTCTTCACTACATTTCTCTTTGTTCTCTTTCTCTCCTTTCTTTGTCTTATCCTAGGCTTTCCCCCTTCTTTCCTTTCTGTGAAGCTTCTCTCCATTTCCTTTCTCTTTGCCTTCCCCCTCCTTTATCTTTGTGGCTCTCTTTTGGGCTCTATAGGCAAATCCATGGTTGAGAATCCCAGTTCAAGTTCAGAGTCTGAATAGTTCTTGATGTATACTGTTTCCACCACCCAATTCCTAGTCTTCCAGGTCCTGTGATTCCCCTCCGTGCCTTTTTGTTTATGCTTGTTCTTCTCCTCAACTCTTTCTCTTTGATGCCCACATCCATAAAAGTTGTGTAAAAATACTCTGGAATTGTCATTCCCAAATGTCTTTGGGTCAAATAAATAGAACAAAAAAGATTCAAAGGAAAAAAAGCAGACATTTTTCACGTTTTCATGATTTGCTATCTTGCCAACTGTTTGGGGGCCAAGGTTAAAAAAAGAAAAGAATCGTCAAGTAAACTTTTTGCTGCTTTCTTTTATCGTACTGGAGAAGACCATACCAACAATTCCTTCTGAGTGGTTGTGACGTCTCTTTAAAAATTACCTGGAAAAAATGTTGAAAATCAGGTCTGTGTTATTGGAGGAACAGTACAAAATTGTGGGCAATTTGATACTGATTTTTAATTATAATGTTTGGAACCTCACAGTTTAGTAATATCTTAACAGTTATATAAGGTCCTTTGACTTTTTTATTTTCCTAAATTTAGCTTCAGAAATTATTTTTTAAAATTTTTAATGTCTATTTTTGAGAGAGAGAGAGAGAGAGAGGGAGGGAGGGAGGGAGGGAGGGAGGGAGAATGCAAGCAGGGGAGGGGCAGAGAGAGGGGAAAACAGAATTGGAAGCAGGTTCCAGGCTCTGAGATGTTAGCATAGTGCCTGATGCAGGGCTTGATCCCACGGTCCGGGAGATCATGACCTGAACCAAAGTCAGACACTTAACCAACTGAGCCACCCAGGCACCCCAGCTTCAGAAATTATGAAAAGTTGTTTATTTCTTTCATATGAGGTTCTGTTAAAGAGGTAGACTTCTGAGCACAGCAAAACTTGGTAATGTGTCCCCCTACTACTCTTGACAGCCGTGTTTCTTGAACAGCATTGTTTCTATTAGGTATTTCTTGTACTCCTTCTGGATGAGCCAGGATCAGCACCTTAGGCTTATAAAAAGTAAACTAACAAAAAAAGAAGGAAGGAAGGAAGGAAGGAAGGAAGGAAGGAAGGAAGGAAGGAAGGAAGGAAGAGAAAGATCTGTGTTCAGGCACTCCCTACCCATCTCCTTTGTTCCTTCCTTCCTTCCTTCCTCCTGAGTCAAACTTCAAGCATCTTCTTTCCATCCCTTGCAGAAGATAAGAAAACAGATCCCAACCTTGGCAGAAAATTTTTAGAAGGTTATCAACCCCCACTATAGTACTAGATTGTTACTCCATCCCACCTGGCCTGTTGACTTTCTCATGAGACAATATTTTATGTTTTTCTTTGAATTTGCCACACGCTGGATATCTTCTGTTTACCCCTGCAGAGCCAGTCTTGCACACACACTAACCTTCTCCCTGCTCTGCAAAGCTGACCCACGTGTGCAGCATCCAGAGTTTCAAGGCTGCTGGTGGAGCTCTGCCCAGGCAGGAGGAGAGTGCAGTTAGGACAGTTATTTCCCTAATTTAATTTCTGGCAGTTTATGTTCTATTAGCTCCATCTTTCCAGAAAAGTTGCAGCTGCTGTTGGGAGGCTTTCTCTATACACTTCTTCTGGGTTCAGGTAATTGCTTCTTCACCCTTCAGGAGTAGGGCTAATAATGCCTCCCCCTTACCAGCACCAGGATCCCTTCTTATTGGCTTTTCCTAAATACTGCTCACATCCTTGTAAATTGTCTCTTTATTCAACTTTCCTTGACTCAATTTTACTGTGCTGTTTCCTTTTTGGACTTTCACTGTCAATCTTGGGTAATTATTAGGTTCTATCTATCTATTTATCTATCTATCTATCTGTTATATATGCATCTACACATATACATGTATGATGGTCTTACTCTGATAAAGAGTGAAAAAAAAGAGAATGTGAAAAATTTGAAAAAGCCTTATGTATATTTAGTTTATATCCATATATTTCAAGTTTCCTTTATAAACCAAATGGTTTTGTACATTGTTAGGGGGAATGTCCAGACCCTTATTAGCTATTTGTTTTCTGTTTCTCTAATGTTCATATGTAATAATAGGAAGGTGTAGTTGGCTATCCAATTAACAAACATTTATTGAAGTTTAGACATGGGAACCATGTACTAAGAGTGTGGGACAGAATAATAAGACAGGAGGAACCTCCACCCGCTAGGAGATTGCATTAGAGTGAAGATAATCAAGTAACATATATGTAAATAAGCCAACAAATAAGATAAAGTGGTGATAAGTGCCATGAAGATAAAAGAGGGTAATTTTGACAGAGGGTTAATATAGCAGAAGAGGTTGTTGTATGTAGGGACATGAGAGAAGTTCTCCATGAGAAGAAGACATGAATGAAGACCCAACTGATAGGGAAAGCCTTGAATGTACAATGAACCCTACATACAAATGAGTATGTTTAAACCACCAAAAAAGGCCATGGATGAGGCAAAGTAAAACCAGAGGAGGAAGGGAAGGGGGCATGGTAAGGCCAGATAATGTTGGAATGAGTAGGCCATGGGAAGAAGTTTGGATTTATTTAAAGTGTATTTGGAAGCCACCAGTGCCTCTTATGTAGAGGAATATGATGATCTGATTTATGCGTTAGAAAGATCACTCTGGCTGCTAAGTGTACAAGGGACTCTAGGTAAGAAAGCAAATGTGGAGGCTGTAAAACTACTTCAGAGGTTATTTGCAGTAATCCAAGTAAGATCACAGTGCCTTGGGAAAAAATAATGGTGGAAATGGTGGGAATGGGTTAGATTCAGAATATATTTTAAAGCTGTAGCTGATTGATGGATTGGATGATGGGCTTGAGAGAAAGGGAAGAATCTAGAGTGACTTCTAAGTTTTTGTTCTAAGAAACTAAGTGAACATGATGGCAATTGCTTAAACAAGTAGCATGTGGAGAAGTGAATGCTGGGCATGTGGGTCAATCAGGAGTTCTGTTTATGCCATGCTAAACTTCATACACCTATTTGACATCATTCATTAAATATTGAATAGAAAGTTGAATATGCAGAGGACCACAGTCTTCTGTTTCTCAGACTTCTGGTCTGTTTTAAATTGAAGCATAGTGTAAAAACAAGCATAAAATATGATATAACTGGAAGCTTGCACCTTAGCTAACTGCCTTATGGACCGTCCCCCACACCCCCACCCCAGCCCTCGTTAAAATGCCTGAGAAAATGCTCTGGATTAAATTCTATGAAAAGTATGTGTGAATTTTGCTTTTTGTGGAATTCAATCTGATACTGAATGTGAGCGGTTTATAAAAAGATTCATATGTTAGCATAACATATGAATTCTCTTTATTCTCCAATGTCTACTAGTTAATCGTAATTAAATAAAAATAGACAGAATGTCCAATATTTCGGTCTCTCTAAACTGACCAGTAACTCAAGATTGGAATCCATTCCTTTCCAGAAATTCCAGTCTTTTTATTACTAACTTGGTATTTACCCTCAATACATCCTGAGCTAACGAATTTGAAAGAGTTTTTCAGAACTAATCAACTGAAACCTATTGAATTTAGAAGTTAGAAGTTAGAATTTCTGGATGAATTTTACTCAGGAGCTCAAACTTCATGGTCCTGTATTGGAGGGGACCTTTGAGGTCACCTAATTTGAAACACTTATTATGCATGCTAGTAATCTGACACTAGTAAGGTTAAATTGCCTGAGATCTCACAATAGAAAGTAACAGCTGAGTCTAGAACCCAGGTCTACCAATTCCTGGTCCAGTGTTATTATCATTACCCTTCAGGATTATTGATTTATTCATTCATCATATATTTATGGAAACTCACTACATATTATACAGTTGGCTAGCTGCTTCAAGATCGAAATAAGTCAATATTGTCACTATCCTTGAGTCACTTAAACCTAGTAAGTAATTTAATAGTAAGTAGGAAATCTTTCATACAAGACACAGCAGATGTTATGAAATCATGAACAAAATTATATAAAATCCCAGAGGAAACTGAGACTTACTTTGCCCTGGAGATTTGAAAAAATCCTAAACAGAGTTTGAAAACTCCTAGGTATAGTCTTGAATAATGAAGAAAATTTGCCTGGGCAAGAAAGTGAAGGAAAGATGCTTCAGAAATGGGTAACAGTAGAGAAATTCAGAGTAAGTAAACCAAAGTGTGAAGGGAGTGGAATGGCAAGGAGTGAGGTTATGGAGGTGAATTTGGGACAGTCTACAAGCATATTAGAATCACCCAAGAAGTTTGGAGTCTATCCAGGAGGACAGAAAGAGGCATGGAGCTTTGGGGTGCCTGGGTGGCTCAGTCGGCTAAGCGTCCAACTCTTGATTTTTGGCTCAGGTCATGATCTCACAGTCTGTGAGTTGGAGAGACCTACATAGGACTCTTTGCTGACAGTGCAGACAGAGCCTGGTTGGGATTCTTTCTCTACCTCTCTTTCTGCCCCTCCCCTACTCGCATGTACATCTCTCTCTCTCTCTCTCTCTCTCTCTCTCTCTCTCTCTTTCTCAAAATAAACTTGGGACGCCTGGGTGGCTCAGTCGGTTGAGTGTCCGACTCCGGCTCAGGTCATGATCTCACGGTCCGTGGGTTCGAGCCCCACGTCGGGCTCTGTGCTGACAGCTGTGTCAATTCTGTGTCTCCCTCTCTCTGTGCTCCTCCCCTGCTCAAGCTCTCTCTCTCTTTCTCTCTCTCTCTCTCAAAAATAATAAATAAACATTAAAAAACTGTTACAAAATAAAAATAAAAAAATAAAATAAAACAAACTTGAAAACAAACAAACCAAGAGGCACAGGGCTCTAAAGTAGGAGAATAACATGCTCAGATTTTTTTCTTTTTAGTTCTGGCAGCAGAATTTGCATAGAAGAAAGCTACGCATGGGTGGTACATCACAGAGATGTTTGTATCCTATTGAGTGATGTTATTGCCTTTTGGAAGTGTCCTTGGGCTTCTGCCGCGTGTACCTTCACAGTTTTATTCAAAATCACTTACTAGTGACAAAGCATCAAATCAGTAAAGAGATGGTCTGGGACTTCTTAGGAATTTTCCATATTTATTGTACAGCACATTGTTACTAGGTAAAGACTAGGGAGAGGAATTAGAATGGCTTTTTGGAGTAAATAAGATTTGGCCTGGAATGTGACGGATAGGTAGGACTTTTATAAGTGGAGGACCAAATGCCCTCCCTGTCTTGTCGTCTAAAATGCAGACTCAGTGCATAGACCAGAGTTTCTAACATCTGTGCACCATTTCCTTCTTGGAACTCAGAACAAACAAGTGCTCTACAATGTTACCAATCCACACTAAGTCTCTAACAAGCCAACATCTCTTGTTGAAAACTAAAGAAGGAAAAAATCAGCTGTTTTTGTTGGGTACATGATAGCAACACAACTCATGTTTTCATTGAATTGACTAGCTGTTGGGGCAGTGTAGAATGCTACCCAAATGGCTGACTTGGAATTCTAAGGCCTTGGCATGCACTAACCCTAATTGCAGAGAATTTAGCCAGTTTTTTCCCTCATGGTTTCCAACTAGAAGCCATAGCATAAAACACAATCTCATTGTCTCTGGCTGTTTTGAAGTTCCCTCCCACAGATTGGCCTAGATAGATTTATTATATTCTCAACTGAGGTCTAGTTTCAGTTAATGCCACAAGTACAACCCAAATTATATGAATGAATCAATGAATGAATGAACAAATGAATGAATGAATGAATAAATAAATAAATAAATAAATAAATGAAATAAATGAAATAAAGTCTGCCCCTATCTATAAATAATTCATTTCAGCCTACTGTATACCGTAGGTCATTATTCCAGGGAGGCAATCTTGAAAAGAACATACGATGCTTGCCCTTGCTCTCTTGGTTTTATTTCTCTGAAAGACATTGTTGTCACCTGTTATATATGGCCACAAGCAGGCACCCAACAACATAACGGAAAGGCCAAAGAAAGAAATTACCTGAGCCTTTCTACAAAAGTAAGGAAGGTGCTGATAGATAACAGCAAGGCCAAACCAGTTAGGGGTAGACAAGGACAAGAGGGCCTTCTCTTTCAGTTACAAATGCATCTGGCCTGTGTCCATGGCTAGATCATATATCTGACAATATCCTCCCTTCTAATGCTTCGCAGATCCAAGGTATATTATCATACCCTAAGCTTGAACTCTCCAGGGAAATTATGTCAAGCCATAACCAAGGAAGTCAGATTGTAAAATTCACCAAGGGAAGCAGCTGTCTGGAATTCACCGTTAGGAAACAGGAGACTATGTACCAAGAGGGGGCGCTGGGAGACTGTGGAATGATAAGAGATCCCCAAGCTGCCTTCTCAAGTGTTCCTTTAGAATTGTGCTCAGCATTTATCCAATGGGGGAAAAAATAAGAGGGTAGAAGTCAGTTTTATTTTTAGAACTTATCTCTGTGCACTCAGGGTGGACCTACAATTCTCACAAACTAATCTTCCCGGTTATTATGCATACACAACACATTCCTGATGTGGGCAGGAAACAAACTAATTTTTATAAAACCTCTGTGTCCAACATGTATTTATTATTTGGATGCGCTGACCTGTGTGACAGTGCTTTTTTCAAAAAAAAAAAAAAAAGATTAAATCAAGATGACTTAAAAAAGGTAAGTTTTCTACAAAGTCCTGAGAAACAGTTTAGCAGGCAGTTAGAAATATTAATCTGGGTAATACGGACACACAAGACTGAAAGAGTCATATAACTTCCAGCTGGAATGTTTGAGATTGTATATTTAAAAAAAGAGAGATCTCATTGCTAAGTTGCTTAAAATGCAAGTAGGCATTCTTTGTCTACAGCTAAGCTCACAAATACATTTTAGAAGGTTTGCAGAGAACTGAAAAACAAAACTGAAA
>CM053575.1:83227137-83273548 GCA_028646485.1 Cryptoprocta ferox | reverse complement strand
TCTTCCTTCCTTCCTCCTTTCCTTCCTTCCTTCCTTCCTTCCTTCCTTCCTTCCTTCCTTCCTTTCTTCCTTCCTTCCTTCCTTCCTCCCTCCCTCCCTCTCTTCCTTCCTTCCACATTTGTATATACAAAATGATCACCACCAAAAGTCTAGTTACATCCATCACCATCCAACTGAACTCCTTCATCCATTTTGCCTACAGGCCAATCCCTTTCCACTCAACAGACTAATGAATCTGTTTGTTTTATATTGTTTTGTTTGTTCATTTGTTTTGGGATTTTTTTATATTCCACCCATGCATGGAATCATATGGTATCTAGCTTTCTCTGTCTTACTTACTTCACTTAGCATTATACCTTCTAGGTCCATCTATGTTGTCACAAAAGACAAGATCTCATCCTTGTTTATGACTGAGTAATATTCTATTGCATATATATGCCACATCCTCTTTAACAATTCAACCTTTGAAGGACACTTAGTTTGCTTCCATATCTTGGATGTTGTAAATAATGCTACAATGAACATAGGAATGAATTTATCTTTTAAAATAAGTGTTTTTGTATTCTTTAGATAAATACCCAAAAGTGGAATAGCTGCATCACATGGTAGATCTATTTTTAATTTTTTGAGAAACCTGTATTTGGTTTTCCATAGTGGCTACACCAATTTAGATTCCTACCAACAGTGTACAGGGGTTCTTTTCTCCACATTTTCTCCAACACTTATTATTTCTTGTCTTTTTGATAATAGCCATTACAGCAAGTGTGAAGTGGTATCCCATTGTGGTTTCGATTTGCATTTCCCTAATAATTAGTGGTAGCGGTGTTGAACATCTTTTGATGAGCCTGTTGGCCATCTGCAGGTCTTCTTTGGGAAAATGTCTATTCATATCATCTGCCCATTTTTTAATAAGGTTGTGTGAGGTTTTTTTTATTGTTTAGTTCTATAAGTTCTTGATATATATTGGGTATTAAACCTTTATGAGATATATGATTTGCAAATATCTTCTCCCAATGAATAGGTTGCCTTTTCATTTTGATAATGATTTCCTTCACTTTGTATAAGTTTTTTGATAGTCCCATTTGTTTATGTATTTGTTTCTCTTGGCTTTGGAGTCAGATCCACAAACACATTGCTAAGACTGATATCCATGAGCATACTGCCTATGTTTTCTTCTAGGAATTTTATAGTTTCAGGTCTTATATTCAAGTTTTTAATCCATTTCGAGTTAATTTTTTTGTGTGATGTAGATACTGATCTAGCTTCATTCTTTTGCATGGCTGTTTAGTTTTTCCGGCACCATTTTTTGAAGTTTATTTATTTATTTTGAGAGAGAGAGAGAGAGAGAGAGAGTGGGGGGGGGTGGCAGAGAGAGAAAGGGACAGAGGATCTGAAGCAGGCTCTGCACTGACAGCAGAGAGTCCAATGCAGGCTTCAAACTCACAACCTGTGAGACCATGACCTGAGCCAAAGTCAGACACTCAGACACTCAACTGACTGAGTGACCCAGGCACCCCTCCAACACCGTTTATTGAAGAAACCTTCCTTTCTTCATTGTATGTTCTTGGCTTTTTTTTCCCATAAATCAATTGTCCATGTGTGTAGAATTTATTTTCTTATTTCTAACCAGGGGTTTTATGGAATAAATATCAAAGTCCCTATTCTCATGTATGGCAAAAAAGATCACAGTTCCCATAAAACATTATTTCCTGAGCATCAAATATGTACTTAATGTTGTGCCTGTAAGAAAGAGGGACGAGAAAAGTAGAACCCAAATTCATTTTCCTTGAGCCAGTTCCAAAAGAGTATACCAAAGCACTCTGATATCTTTTTAATTATTATCTTGGTAGAATTTGAACTATATCCTGGTCTCTTTAAATCCCCGTAGTTAGTTTTTCTGGCTGAAGTTTATGGAAGTATATAATCTCAGAACTTGAAGGGACTTGAGAAATAGCTAACATTTTACTGATACACACACACACACACACACACACACACACACACTTTGTGTGTGCGTATTAAGTGCTATGTGCTTTATATGCATTATCTTTTTAATCTTTGTAACAACTCATTAAGCTTGCCCCCATTTTATAAATAGAGAAATGGAAGCTTAAAACATTTGATAATTTACTCAAAGTTAATAAAAGGTAAAGTGAGTTTTACTCCATATCTAAATGATTCGAGAACCTGTGCTATGTTACACCCATTTTCAAGACCTGAAAAACGATCATGAGAACAAATCCAAACACTGAATAAACATGTTCTTCCAAATAGTCATCACCTCTCTGACATGCCCACCAAATGCTCACCCAGTCTTCCACACACAAGGGACTCAACTCCCCCAGGGGTAATTTATTTCATCTTTGAACGCTTTCCACTATTCTAAAACTCAGATAGTCAATTTTCCAAGAAAGGCAAAATCTTGAAGTAAAAGTCAAGAAACATCAGGAGTTACAGTTCCCACAGTCTTCCATCCACATTCACCTGTAGGTGTTAGCTCCTCCAGGTGATCCATGAACCTTTGAAGTTGCAACAGATAGCAGTTTGGAAGATATTCTTTTCTGAGCTCTCTGGCCTTCTGCTGGAAATCCTGCAGGGGGGTGATGCTTGGGGTGTGGACTGAGTTGGAAGAACAGTATGCAATAGACTATGTACAAAGTAGATGTCTTTCAGTTGCTTTGTAAATACCTGGTATTTTACAGGTGGTGACTGGGTCACAAAACCAAAAGTGGCTTGAGACTATGTAGGAATATAATGCTACCAATCTCCTAGGGAGACTTCAGACCTTCCATTGCCAGATATCTATGATAAAATGCAGTATATTGTATACTTACAACATTCTCTTTTTTTTTCTCCCCTCTTCTTTTCTTTCATCTTTGCGTGCCTTCAAAATCAGGAATATCAGATTGTATCCCATTTGGGTAACCAAATACACCACAGGATGACCCTTTTTTTTTAATTTTTAATAAAATTTTTAATGTTTTATTTATTTTTAAGAGAGAGAAGAGAGACAGAGCATGGGTGGGGGAGGAAACAGAGACAAAGAGGGAGACAGAGAATCCGAAGCAGGCTCCAGGCTCTGAGATGTCAGCACAGAGCCTGACGCGGGGCTCAAACTCACAAACCGTGAGATCATGACCTAAGCCTAAGTCAGAGGCTCAACCGACTGAGCCACCTAGGCATCCCACGGGATGACCATTTAAATTTGAATTGCTGATAGATAACAAAGGCTAATCCATCTTTATACAGAAGGATTATGTGCTACCTATCAGCAATTCAAATTTAACTCATTATTCTATATTTTTATTTCCTAAACCTAGGGACCTTAATCTACACAACAGCAAACCCATATTTGTCCAGGGTATAAACAAGCACAAGATTGCGTCTAAGTGAGTTTTGAAAATAAAAAGCTGCGCTAAACTAATTTTGAGTCAAGGAAATCAAACTATATTCAACACATCTTTTAAAAGCTTTTTATAAAGCAAAGGATACCTTAGTAATTAACCAAACTAAATTGCCCCAGAATTTACACAGATTCAGGTTTCCAACCTTCGTATCTGAGTGAAGAGCTCCCGGATTTCATTCAGTTAGTGATAATAGTGTTCTTACTGGTGACACTGGGGATTGTCTTTACTTAAGTCTCTAATATTTGTTTTCCAGAAGAAAGCTTTGCCACTAAGTTTAAGTGGGTAGTTTATCCTGCATCACTGCTGTCTCACCATTAGCTTATTCTGCTCTGTGTGACCAAGGAGGTTCCACAAATCCTAAAAGTATGTGCTTTGGACATAACTTAGTGGCTGGTGAAGTAGAGAGTCTTCTTGGGAAGACTTCTGCTCTGAAATCAGAAGCCAAAAGTATAACTGGTTTTCCTTCCTTCAGAATTTTCAACTTTAGGGACACCTGGGTGGCTCAGTTGGCTCAGTTAAAAAGCATCGACTTTGGCTCAGGTCATGATCTCATTCAAGCTATGATCTCATTCAAGTCATGATCTCATGAGTTCGAGCCCTGCCCTGATCTGCCAGCATAGATCCTGGAGCCTGCTTTGGATTCTGTGTCTCCCTCTCTCTCTCTGCCCTTCCCCTCCCTCTCAAAAATAAACATTAAAAAACTTAAAAAATAATAAAATTTGCACTGTTCAAAAGAATAATAATTTTCAACTTTATCCTGGAGATAAAGTTGCCAGGTTTAGCAAATAAAAATACTAATTTTTTACTTAGTATTTTTTACTTAGTAATTACAAATACTAATTTGACAGGGCTCCAGTCAAACCTGAATTTCAGATAAATAACAAATAATGCTGTAGTGTAAATATGTCTTCTGCATGGGACACTTTTATACTTAAAAATTCTTCCTTGTTCATCTGAAACTGAAATTTAAGAGGCACTCCGGATTTTTTGTGGCAACCCTATGTGGGAACACTGGGAGATGCTTGCACTTTTCAACAGTGAAATGCAATAAATCTCGAATGACTAAAAAAAAACAAGCAAATACAAAACAAAACAAAAAAGCAAAAACAATAACAGCAAAGCAACTTTTTAAGGACACTAGGAACAGTTTCCAAATGCTCTTTCTGGGCTGGGCTCTTACTTCATATTGCCTCCTCACCCATAGCATTGTTGAATCTACCTGAAATGCTTCCCCCACTTTCTAGAAGTCATGAAGCTTTGTCTAACCTCCCCTGTGGCCTATTCTTTCCCTAAACTCAGGGGAAGATCCATTTTTTGTGGGCCCTGCAACTTATACAGTGTGGTGGGGAGGATGCCCTTTAAGGAAAAAAATTTATATACAAAATGAAAAAATACAAAATATAATATAAAATTAGTTTCTAAAGTAAATAAGTCCTTAGAATAAGAAGTATCTATTTAGAAAATTTTAAAGTTGACAAATACCACAAGCATTATATAGCCAAGTGTATTAGTAACCTGCCTGACATGGATCTATAATACATTTTTTAGCTATCTTTTTGATCACCTTTTCAGTGGACAACAAGTTTGTACTATCATTTTTTACACACAGACTAGAAAGAAACCCCAGTCTTTTCCTCTAGCATGAATAATTGACTTAAAAAATTGATAGTTGAGGCTGTTGTCAAATTTGGAGAAACATCTATCAGATTTTTTTCATATATGACCTCTATGATTCCAAGGAATTTTAAAATTTCTTATGGAATGACAAGTTATACATAGTCTTTTAGCTTTATTTATTTATTTATTTAGAGAGAGAGAGAGAGAGAGAGAGAGAGAGAGAGAGAGAGAGATTGAGCATGTGCACAGGCTGGGTCAGGGCAGAGAGAGGGGGAGAGAAAGAAAAGGAGAGAGAGAGAGAGAGAGAGAGAATCCCAAGCAGGTTCCTTACTGTCAGCACAGAGCCTGATGCAGGGCTCAAACCCACCAACCATGAGATCACTACCCAAGTCAAAATCAAGAGTCAGAGGATTAACCAACTGAGCCACCTAGGCACCCCCATAATCTTTGAATTGAGATGCTCATTAACAACTACCTGCATGCATGCTTCTCATGGCAGGTGCCGTACGTAGGGCCTGGTCATGGGAGAGAAGACCTCTAGCCCAGAACTGCTATGTGTGACATGATGCTGGTGAACTCGGAGAGGAGGCAATAGAAGTCATCCTAAAAGTCATTCACATACCAGGACTGCTCAATGTATTTTAACAATACACAAGAGTCAGTGTGAGATGTCTAAACATATCCCACTAAACCCGACTCAAATCCCCCACGGTGGGAACTCCAGAATGTCCAGGACCACTCCTGCACCAATGGGCAGGAGAAGAAATGTAATGCAGTTGAAGTCAAAGCAGAAAGAGACTGGTAAAATACCTTACAATTAAAATGTCTTACTTTGGGGGTTCCTGGATGGCTCAGTCGTTTGAGCGTCGGACTTCAGCTCAGGTCATGATCTCGCAGTCCGTATGCTGACAGCTCAGAGCCTGGAGCCTGCTTCGGATTCTGTGTCTCCTGCTCTCTCTCTGCCCCTTCCCCACTCTCAGTCTGTCCCTCTCTCAAAAATAAATAAACATTAAAAAATTAATGTCTTTTGCGCCTTTGACAAATATATATAATGATATATCGTGAACATGTTCATAGGGTTCTTCCCAGAATTATACATACAAGTGAAGGGCCCTGACATTGAGCTTCGTGAGATACATTGAATCCACTTCCATCTGATCTTCTGCAGCTAATACGATCCACAGCACTCACTTGGCACTTAGCTGAGCAGCCTTGTGCTATTAGTCCACCGACCACTATAAAAAATATATGCTACATCTTTGCATTGAGATTGTAGGCTCTTTTGTGGGCAAAAATCATAATAGCTTCTACTTTATTTTTCTTTCTGTACTTGGTGTAGAGTCAATCATTTTTAAAATGCATATAGATAGTATGTACAGTAAAACCTTGGATTGCAGGTAACTTGTTCTGCGAGAGTTCTGCCAGACGAGCAAACATTTCTAATAAATTTTAACTTGATAAACAAGCGACGTCTTACAAGAGTAGTCTGTGATGCCGAATGTCACATGATCACAACTGAGCCAATGGTTCTTGAAATTTGATTTGATATATAAGTGCTTTGGATTACAAGCATGTTTCTGGAACGAATTATGCTTGGAAACCAAGGTTTTACTGCATATGATATATGCATATAATAATAAACATGTACACATTTATGTATTAAGGTATATAGGCCAAATGCTCCCTTATACATACATCTTCATCTCAAAAATCAGTATGATGGTCAGTTTCTCAAAAAAATATGTACTTGGAGAGAAAACATCTGGATTGAAGTCCCCACTTCATCATGTAATGGCTGTGCATTTAAACTCTCTGACTCAGTTTCCTGATCTGAAAACTGGAGTTAATGGAGGTGATAACAGTCTCCCAGCATTCATCCTAGGGTAATATGAAGCGTTGTGCAAATCAAGTGCTCTGTGTACGTAAACAATTATGCGACATTTATTTTTCAGGCCTGGTTTTCTCTAATCAGAGAAAAAAATTAATTCTTTGACACTTCCTGGCACTATTAGTGAACCAAAAATATGTTCTTTTTGTGTTCCATCTTCTACAAGACAACAAGGGAAAAAGGGAACAGGGTTATGTAGCTCTTTGTTGGAATTATCAGGGATCATTATGGTAGAAACCAAAACCAAGAGTTAACAGAAGGAGTGGTCCCCTGACTGAGCGATCAGCAGAATCACCTGTGAACTTTACAGAACGAACACTAATTCCAGACTTTATAGAACATACCAGACATGAGCTTGCTGAATTATAATAGTTATGGATATAGATGCCATTCTAATGATCAGCCAGGCTTGAGAATGACTGGTGTAGATGGAGGATAAATATGGACTTTCCCGGTCGATGTTGAAGTCTCCGCTGGTAGATGCATGCTGAGATTATTCCTTCATCATCCTCTGCATGCCTTCCTCTCCTACCAAGAAAAGGCCACAATCCCCAGCTCTATCACTGTTCAGTGCCTTCGTTTCTACCTGTTATTTTTGACCAGCCAGAGGATTTAGGAAAATGAAAAAATAAAAAAAGTTTGAGCTGCAGGCAAAGACTCTATTCTCCCACCCCTTTAGCCCTCCTGTGTACCCGTCAGTACTTAGCATGCTGGTGCCCCTCACATAACATCTCAGCTGTCAAATCTGGCATTGAGTTTGGGTCTTTGAAAATATGCCATGTATCCACCAAAACTGGTCTTTTGCATGTCATTAATGACTCCCATGCTCCTGAACTCCATAGGCATTTTTCAGTTCTCATGGTTTCTACTGATTCAGCTGCATTCAGCAAAGCCGGTAACCCATACATTTCTTCTTCTGAGGCTCCTGGGGTATCATGTTCTTGTGGTTTATCTCTCATCTCTCCAGAGACACTCCTCCTTCTTCCTTCTGGGGTCTTCCTCCAATTTGACCTCTGAAGTCGGAATTTTGCAAGCCTCAGTCTTGAGCCCTCTTTTACTCCTGGTTTACTCTTCCCCTCAGAATGATTTATTCCACCCTCTTGTTTTAAATTCCATCTCTATGATAAGGATGCAGAATTAATATCTCCCACTCTGCACTTTCCCAGCTCAGTAAATGTCATCCACACACAGTTGCTCAAGAGAGAAAGCAGGACAACCTTCTTCGATTTTCTCTCCCTTTCCACGTTCAATCTCCCATCACATCTTACTAATTTTTGCCCCCTGGATATCTCTCTAAACCATGCAGCTGCCTCCATTGCCACCACCTTCACCCAAGCCCAAGCTACAGGACTACAGACCTTAGTCAACCTGGTTTCCAACCTCATTCTTTGCTTGCTCTCCTTATACTCCCCATCTTGTCTCCACTCTCCATGGAGCAGGCAGAAGAAATGTTTAAATTTTTAAATCATATTATCCCTTCTATTTAAAAGGCTTAGTTTAATGGTTTTTTGATACTTAAAGATATAAATCTTTTTCCAGTTTTACTGGTGCTTAATTGATCAATAAAATTGTAAGATATTTAAGGCATACATAGGAATGATTCTATATTTTATGAAAAGATTCTTCCTATCTAGTTAATGAATACATCTGTCACCTCACATATTCACATATAGTAGAACATTTAAGTTCTGTTCTCTTAGCAAATTTCAATTATGCAATACAGTGTTATCAACTACAGTCATCACGTTATACATTGGATCCTCAGACTTTATTCATCTTACAGCTGACAGCTTGTATCATTCTGTCAACCTCTCCCTATTGCCTCTGGCAAGCACTTTTCTACTGTTTCTGAGTTTCCTTTTATTTTACTTTTTTTAGATTCTGCATATATAATTCTTTAAATTTTTTTAATTTTAATTTTAATTTTGAGAGAGAGAGAGAGAGAGAGAGAGAGCACAAGCAGGGGAGAGGCAGAGAGAAAGGGAGACAGAGAACCTAAAGCAGGCTCCATGTTGTCAGCTCAAAGCCCAATGTGGGGCTCAAACCCACAAACTGTGACATGAGCTGAAGTCAGACACTCAACCATCTGAGCCACCCAGGCACCCCTCCACATATAAAATTCTTAAAAGAGGGGCGCCTGGGTGGCTGAGTGGGTTGAGAGTCCAACTCTTGATTTTGGCTCAGGTCATAATCCCTGGGTCATGGGATCAAGCCCCACATGGACTGAACATGAAGACTGCTTAAGATTCTCTCTGTCTCTCTCTGTCTCTCTGTCTCTCTCTCTCTCTCTCTCCTCTCTCTCTCTCTCTTTCTCCCTCTCTCTCCCTCTACCCCTCTCCCCTGCTCTAAAAATAGATAGATAGATAGATAGATAAAATTCTTAAACCTCAAAGCTTTAATTTGTCTGGTTCCTTCTTAACATTTCTAGCCTTACCCATACTACTTTCCACATCTCCCTATGCCGTAGTCACACCAGCCTTCCTACACTTCCTGGAATTCACCAAGTTATTTAATCTGCTGTTCCCTCTGCCTGGAACTCCTTTTTTCCCTCTGGAGCTAATCTTTACTCATTCTTCAGTCTCAGGCTTAGCACCTCCTACTCAGAGAAGACTCCCATGACTCCAAACACTGTACTTCCCTCTTAACACATCTCACTTCCACATTCACATTCACATTCATGTGATTATTTATTTCGTATGTACCTCCTCCGCCACCTGACTGTGGGCTCCAGAAAAGCATACAGGTATCTTTGTGGTTACCACTGCATAATGGAAGAAAACTGACATCTCCTAAGTCCTCAATGAATATTTGTTATATGAATGAACTAATGTGTGACTGAACGCAGGAGAAAATAACATTCCACTTTTTTTTTTTTGACCCTTTCTCACAGTATTGTATGTTTGGCTTGCATTTTGAGATTGTGCTGTGTTTTCTTTCCATCTGGGGTAGTTCTCCCAGGCCCAATTACACCTGAGCTCCCCCAGTTTCTTTTGCAGCTCTGGCTGAGTCACTAGGTTTCCCTGAATGTTAACCAAGCCATCTGGAAAATAGGGCATGAAACTGTACGTCCCTGACTAGCAGCAGATGCGGCCAGTGAGCTGAACTGCATTTCCTTTTCAGTAACTAATTGCACACATGGTACAACACGGAGAAAAACATTATAAATCAATTAGGCTATTACAGCAACGCGGTGCTCTGTAAATAGAGAAGCAGGCCTTGTGCTGGGAGCTGGGAGATAGGAACACCTGATTCTCCTTGCAGTGGTCTTGGGTAATTACTGACATCTTTACCCTTTGTGTCACCACCCGTCCAGGTTTCCAGGAAGATTACTTTACTGATATTCATGTCAAGGGTTTTAATTTCCTGGGTTGGAAGGTGGACTATTTCTGGAGGGGCCTGGTGGTTACAAAGTCTTACTAACATAAAACAATCCTGTAAGTGTTTGATGTTCATGCCTTTGGCAATATTCAAGGCCAGAGCTCATTGTTGGTTTGGCCCAAGGTGACAGGAGCAAGAGGAGGTTATGTGACAGGTATCTGGGAAATTGACAATGTCACCAAGTGTCCAAGGCTGGAGAGACACTAACGTGGGCATGATAGGAATCAATGGAGTCTGGGAGAGAGTCCTTCCTTCTCTCTTTATTTTGGTTTTCATGGAAATTACACTTATAATAAAAATATCTCTGTTTCTGGAGATGAAGGTCTTGAGGTTTTTCTAGCCCACAGAGGAGGAGGTGGACAAGGGAAAAAGACCTGGACTTTTACCAGGGAGAAGGGAGTGTTTTTAAAAGTAGATGAATATGAATTTCAGAAGAAGCGTCTAGATACAGTTGTTAAATGATTAATAAGTTAGTAGGAATTTGCAAAGCTCATATGAATAATTTAGATGAGAGTGTTGCCACCAGGACTGAGGTTATTTGAAAGTTATCTCGGAAACTTAGTGATAGGGGCACACCTGGATGGCTCAGTTGCTTAAGCATCCAACTCTTGATTTCAGCTCAGGTCATGATCTCACAGTTCGTGGGATGGAGCCCTGAGTGAGGCTCTGCTCTGACAGTGCAGAGCCTGCTTGGGATTCTCTCTCTCCTTCTCCTGCTGCACTTCCCCTGCTGTCTCTCTCTCTCTCTCTCTCTCTCTCTCTCTCTGCCCCTCGCCTGCTCACTCACTCTCTCTCTTTCAAAATAAATAAATAAACATTAAAAAAAAGAAAATAAGTGATAAATTTTCTCTAATTATCCTTGTATTAATTTTGTTTGGTCAAACAATTTTCCTCAATCCTAGCTATGCCTTAGAATGACACAGAAAGCTTTTAAAACTTAGCAATGTCCCCAGGATCTCTGGAAATAGAGCCCAGGCATTGGCACTTTTTAGAACAGTTCCCCAGGTAATTCTATTAGGCAGCAGAGTTAAGAGCTGAGATCTATAGCAAAGCTTTGAAAGGCAGGAACTGTGTCTTCCATTTAAATATATACGTGTATTATGGTATTGAACCCCTGGGGGTTAATATATATTATCTCAGTTTATTTTTCACAATTTGTCTCCTCCACAAGGTCAAACAGCTGGTTGAGGTTGCTCAGAGAGTGAGAACTGGAAGTTGAACCTGGAGCAGGCTAATTCTGGCCTGAAGGTTCACGTGCAACGCATTGTCTCCTGTCTGCCTCAGCCCCAGCCTGGTGCTCGGCATAGGGAAGAACCTTAGGAGGTACCAGGTTGCTGATTAAATAATTGAGGGAATGAACTAGAATTTGATCACTTCCATGCTCACATTCCACATGGGATCTTATGTCACTCACTTGCTTAGTAAATATAACCGCAGGCAGAGATGGGTCCCCAGAAATCTTAGTCACCATCCACACTCACGACTCATGCACCTTACTTCCTTCGAATATATTGTCCTTGATTTCGTATTTATCTAGGGTGTCCGGACCGCAGCTGCTGTCTCTATAGACCCAGGCCTGGGTCACAGGGCGGGAAGAAAATAACAAGTGTTTTGCTTGTCTGGTGATGGATATCCTGTACCACTTTGTGTGGCTCGTTGCAGATTCAGTCCCATATCCTGTGAACTGTCCCTCCGGGCTGGAATCTCCAGCACCACACAGGGGCTTCAGGGACGCCTGAAAACAATCTGTGTTCTGACCTTGGCGTCACTCGGTCCATAAATCACATAAGGTGGCTCACACTTCAAGCAGTGGCCCAGGGACATGATAGAATCAGGGAGCAGAGAATAGAAGAGGGTGGGGTGAGGGCCAGGGGCAGGGAGAGAGGAAGGGTATGCTGAGGAACAATGAGAAACAGAGGGAGCTTTCTATTCTCTAAAGGAATGAGCTGTTTCCTAGACGTCACAATCCTATCAGTGAGGTGGAGATAGGAGAAGGCTGCTTTGGGGTGGGGGGCATGGGGGGAGAGGCAAGTAAGTCTTTTATCGTGAGTGATGTGCCTCCCAGGCATCACAACTGTAAACAACTTTTGTTGGGGTGGGAGATACTCTCCGACAACAAATGAGTCAACTCATGCTTGTGAAATGGGAGACACTCAAGTGACCATTCCTTGTACTTCGATGATCCTTGACAAAGCACTATGACCCACATTCATCCATCTTTCCCTCGGTCACAGAGGGTTACCCTGCTGCATCTCTGGGCCAGGCCGCAGGCTCATTGTTAGAGACAGAGCAGCCCCCAAGAAGACCAACATCCCTGGCCCCCCGAGCTCACAGTCTAGTGAGGAACGTAGACACTGAACAAAAAGTAGAGTGTGAGGAATATTGTGCGAGGAAGAAAGTACAGGAACATGTTCTTAGCATGTCAATTATTATGTTACGATGTCAGTATCATCTCACTTATTTAAAAATTTTTTTTAGTTTATTTATGTTTGATAGAGAGAGAGACAGAGAGACAGAGAGACAGAGTGAGAGTTGGGGAGGGGCAGAGAGAGAAGGAGACACAGAATCCAAAGCAGGCTCCAGGCTCTGAGCCATTAGCAACAGAGCCGGACACGGGGCTCGAACTCACAAAACCCGAGATCGTGACCTAAGCCAAAGTCAGATGCTTAACCAACTGAGCCACCCAGGTGGCCCTATCTTACTTATTTTTAAATACATATTTTTTTTTTATTGTTAAGCTCATTATAAACTTTATTATTAACTCCATTTTATGGTGAAAGTCAGAGGGGCTGGGTGGTCACACAACAGTTAAGTGATGGAGCCAGGACTTTAAAGTGTATTCTTGAGTTCTTTGTGCCCTTTCAACTCCATGATCATTACTTCAAAACACCATCAGCCTAGCTGCTCCCACGCCTCTGGCCCGAAGCCCAAGCTGGCTTCCGTCAGATGACATGCTGTTCTGCTGTGCTTCAGGCCTTCTGGCCTGGAACAAGCAATACGCTCTGCAGCAGAGTGGCCCTTGGCTTTCACGTCCAACACCTCAGGTGACCCAAACCCAATCACCAGCTGCAATTTGTGTCATGAAAACAACTACCCGCAGAGAAAACCAGAACTATGAAAGTGGGTCACGTCCAAATCATCTTTACACTGTGTGGTTCACTGAAACCCCAGACTTGTTTGCTTGCTGACATCTAACTCCCTCTAGGATACGCACGTCTTTTTTTTTTTTTTTTTACCAGTCATTTTTAACCTTTTTTTTTACTGTGACAAAATACATATAATAAAATTTACCATCGAAACCATTCTAAGGGTCTAATACCACAGTGTTAACCATGTGTGTATTGTTAGATGGCGTTTCTACTACTTCTCATCTTGCAAAACTGAAACTGCATATCCGTCGGACAACTGCCCTTTCCTCCCCCCACCAGCCCCTGGCCACGCACCATTCTACTTTCTGTTTCTAAGAGTTTGACTGTTTTAGATACCTCCTATAAATGGAATCATGCAGTATTTGTCCTTTTGTGACTGATTTATGCCACTTAGCACAATGTCCTCAAGGTTCATCTATGTCATAGCATATGACAGGGTTTTTGTCTTCTTTAAGCCTGAGCCATATTCCTCTGTATGGACATACCACATTTTCTTATCCATTCATGCATCAGTGGACATTGAGTTAGCTTCTGCCTCTTGACTGTTGTGAATAATGTTGCATTAATGTTGCATGGGTGTGTAAATATCCCTTTGAAATCAGGCTTGCACTTATTTTGTATATATACACCCAGAAGTGGGATTGGTAGGTAAACTAATAATTTTACTTTTCAGGGCACCTGGGTGGCTCAGTAGGTTAAATGTCTGACTTCTGATTTCAACTCAAGTCATGATCTCATGGTTTGTGAGATCAAGCCCTGTGTTGGACTCCACACTTCCAGCACAGAGCCTGCTTGGGATTCTCTCTCTGCCCCTCCCCTTCTTGCATTTTCTCTCTCACTCTCTCTCTAAATAAATGAACATTAAAAAATAATTCTATCTTTAAGTTTTTGAAAACCCTTCGTACTGTTTTCTGTTAGTGGTTTCCAACTGTGTATGAGAGTTCCAATTTCTCCACATCTTCGCCAACAATTATTATCTATTTATTTTATTCATTTATTTATTTATTTTCTGATGGTGGCCACCCTAATGAGTGTGAGGTGATATCTCATTGTGATTTTCCTAATGATGAGTGATGTTGAGCATCTTTTCATATGTTTGTTGGCCATTTGTAGATCTCCTTTGGGGAAATGTATATTGAATTGCCTTGACCATTTTTTTAATGTTTATTATTTATTTTGAGAGAGAGGGAGAGAGAGCAGATGAGGGGCAGAGAGAGAGGGAGAGAGAGAATCCCAAGCAGAGCCCAATGTAGGGCTCAATCGCATGAGCGATTCAGATCATAAACTGAACCGAAATCAAGAGTCGGATGCTCAACCAACTGAGCCACGCAGGTGCCCCCCCCACAACTTGGCCACCTTTTAATTGCCTTGTTTGTTTATTTGTTATTGAGATGCATGATTTCTTTATATATTCTGAATATTGGTCCCTTATCAGATATATGGCTTGCAAGTGTTTTCTCCCATTCTGTAGATTGCCTTTTCACTCTGTTTATTGTTTCATTTGCTATGCTGAAGTTTTTAAGCTTGTCTATTTTTGCTTTTGTTGTCATCTCTAAGATGCTTTTGGTGTCATCTCTAAGAAATCACTGCCAGATACAATGTCATGAAGCTTTTCCTCCATGTTTACACATATTTTTTAAACGGGAAACTGTTTCTTCTTAGACACAGTCTTAGCAAGTTTGAATGAAGCCAGAGTCATTGAAATTTTGCACACTTACTTAACAAAGGGAACTGAATGCATTTTAAAAGTTATTACTTGTTAATTGTCATATAAAGCATACCCTCTCTGTCTCCTCGCCACCTTAGATGAAGATGAGTCACTGTTCCTGTTTCAGGTGGGATTGTGTGATATGTATACTTAAACACGTAACCCAAACTTTATGTTCAAAAGAACTAAGCTTTCTCTTTTTTTTCCTTACAAAAGCCATAATTTGTATCTTTTCTAATGCCTAGACTCAATGATATGAAGCAGGCATTTCTGGGCAAATGTGACCTAACATTAGTGTGTGATTGTGGCTTTCAAATTTCTTATAAGTCATGGAATATTTCTTTTTTTCCAAAAGAGATCTTACAGACATCGCCATACACTGAAATCAAGTGTATTTAAGTGGAGGAGCTCTGGCTGAGATAGAAGTTAAGGCACCTATAGTTACATCTCTGTCCTTAGCACCATGCAGTTCTGGGAATCTGCCGACCACTTTGTAAACTCCTACTCCAAATGAGGACCAAGGCAGCACAACTTGACCTTGGAGGGCAGAAGCATGAATTTAGAATTAGAGATATCTCTGTTTCAGTCTGAGATCTAACAGTCACATGGTCTTGGATAAGTAGTTTTGGCGATCTGAATCTAACTTCTCTTATCTGTGCCTGTGTCATAGAGTTGCTATAGAAATTAAATTATGTAACATGTGCCGAACACATACATAGTAAGCGCTTGGTGCACTATATGCCTTAGATACACGCTGGCTTCCTTCTCAACTTTATAACCCTGCCCAATATGATGCCCATATTGCATCATGTCGTGTGTCTCCCTGGGGGGATTTGCGTGCACACTCACCGATGAATCCTACCCCCTCCGGTGACAATTATCTTTGCAGACGTGTCTTCCTTTCATTTTGTGTATTCTTCAGTTGGCAGTGAATCATGAGGCGCCCACCTTTATAGCCTTTCTATATCTTTATAGCCTATCTATATCTATATCTATATATATCTTGTGTCGAATGCCCTCCTACACAGTTCTGAAAGGATCCTTTTGTAATTTGATAATGCAATTTTTCCTAAACCAAAACACAATGACTTAACTTAAAAATAGAATACTTTTATTGTTTTCTTTCAGGGAAGCCAGTGGTAGGTACTGGTATGACTTAAATTGTGCCTCAAGCAGACAAAATAATGTACATTGTACGCATGCCTGTCAAGTATTGACATGACGCCAGAGACTTAACCTACCTATCACATGGAAATGCCCAGACAGACATTAAGATGGAGGTAAAATTGAAAGGACTGAATTACTTGAACTCTTGGTTACATATCAACAGAAATATATTCAAATTCAATGAAAAGAGGAGGTAGGAAAGGATGTCCCACAAAAACCAGGGGCAGGGCGGCAACTGAGCTTTGGAAATGAAATTATTGGGTTAAATGCTGTCAGGAATTTATTTCTTTTACTTGTTTTTTTCTCTTTTTTCTGTTCTCTCCCCCTCCTTCCTTTTCCCTTCCTCCCTTTCTCTCCCTCCCTGTCTCCTTTCTCTTATCTCTATCCCAATCCATCTCTCTATATCTATCTATCATCTATATATCAATTATCTATCATCCATCAATTATCTATCATCTATCTATCTATCTATCTATCTATCTATCTATTATCTCTCTAATTACCATCTCTAGCTCCTTCTGAATCTTTCTCTCTCCCTCTCCTCCCCACCCTGTACTCCTCTGCTGGTTTCCTCTGATTCTTCAGCTTAAGCGTTGAACACATGACTTTTCCCTAAAGTACATGTTAAAGGTGTACGACCCTGAAACAGCAGCAGCACCACCACCACCAACATTGAAGTGTCTCCAGTTCTTAACTCCGACTGCCAAGGTAAAAGCTATCGCTTGGCTCAGTGTGGCCACAACTGCCACCTCCTGGACCAGATAATGATGGCCAGAGAAGCATGGTCACAGTGCACTTACATGGATCCCAGGAGCCCAGTGCTGTGTCAAATATAGATGGGAAGTGTTAGTACACTAGAGCATTTCCCAGTGTGGCAGGTGAAACATAAAGACAGATAAATGGATAAGCATTCTCAAATACCCCCATTCCCCCACTCTGAATTACTTGGGTCTTTGAGTATGTTGACTAGAGTAATGGGTACAGATTGAGAACTGTGGAAAAGGAGGTGTAGGTTTATATTTTGGAGACAGAGAATGATATTTCAGGAATTGAATTACGTCTAAGAAAATAACTGGTGACTATGAATGATCAATTGGATGAATGACCAATGGTAGGTTGAGAAGTGGGCAACCAGAAAGAAAGGATGGCTGTGAAAGAAAGTTTAGAGCAAAACTGGCAAGCTAGGGCGCCTGGGTGGCTCACTTGGTTAAGCATCTGACTTCTTCTCAGGTCATGATCCCACAGTTCATGAGTTCAAGCCCTATGTCGGGCTCTGTGCTGACGGCTGGGAGCCTGGAGCCTGCTTCAGATTCTGTGTCTCCCTCTCTCTCTGCCCCTCCCCCACTTGTGCTCTGTCCCTCTCTCAAAAACAAATAAACACCATTTTTTTTTAAGCTGGCAAGCTATGGTAGCCAATTTAATTCATGAAATCAAGGACAGAGAAAACAAAACAGATATTTGTTTGATATTCTTTGATATTCTGATCCTGATACGTAAAAATTGTGATTGTTATTGGTATATTTCATTCTAATTCTTGCTCCATGCTATATTGAAATATGATTCTTAAAAAATGAAATGTTTCTTATTATTTAAAGATTTTTTTAATGTTTATTTATTTTAGAGAGAGAGAGTGCAAGTGGGAGAGGGGAAGAGAGAGAGAGCTTGAACTCACAAACCATGAGATCATGACCGGAGCCAACTGAGCCACCCAGGTGCCTCCTGATTCTTATTTTTTAAACCTGCGTGATGTTTTTCTGACTCTGTTCTGTAGCTCAATCAATTCCTTCTTTCTTAATGGCCCTTACTACTGAATTAAATCAATGTTCACAGGCTCATTCTGACCTTGTTTCTGGAATCCTCAAACCCATGAAGCATACTTCTGCCTCAGGACATTTGCACTTGCTCTTTGCTCTATATTAAAATGTTCTTTCCTCAGATACCAGTATGATTCTTACCCTTACTTTTTTGAGACTCTCTCATTGAATATCCTGTTTTTCTGACCAGTCTGTCTAATCATCACACTAACTCTCTCTGCCCTCCCCTGGCTTTAGTGTTTTCATTGCCTGACATTTTGTTACCAGGGAATAAATATAAATTTCAATAATGTAAATATAAACAAATAAAATCAGTTTTGCTTATTTGTGTATTGCCTGTCTCTGCAGACTAAACCGTAAGCTCAGTGAGGGCAGGGTTACATCTTGTTCATGATATCACTTTACCTCTTGGAATACTGCTAGGCGCATGGCAGATAATAAATACTTGTAGAATGAAAGTTGGATATAAATTTTGGCTAGAGTCAGTAGTGTCCATCTTAGTTTGAAATGACACTTTAGTTAGGAATAAATCAGTAAAAGAAAAAACTGAATTCTGGGTAATAGCTTTCCCCACCTGACGTGACTTTAATTTGGCTTGGTTATTTTTGTGAGTGAACAAACTTCTTTGCAGAATATTATTCCCTCTCACTGTCTCTACCTAGAATATGAAATAATGAAAAAGGCAGATTAAGGCAGAAGATTGGAATCAAGCAAATGTGGTTTCAGAGCAATATAATATCACAACATTGTGATCTTCTCTGTGCCTCAGTTTCTTTTACCTTAAAATCATTTACCATATGTCATGGATTGAACTGTGTGCTTCAAAAAGATGTTGAAGTCCTAACCCCCCAGTGTTGATGAATGTAACCTTATTTGAAAACAGTCTTCGCAGGTAATCAAGTTGAGATGAAGTCTTTGGATTAGCCTGAATGCCTTATGACTGTACAGAAAGAGAAAATCGACACAGACACAGACCCATAGACAGGGAAAATGATATAAAGACAAAGAGAAGACAAGGCATCCACAAACAAACAAACACGTGAAGCTACCAGAAACTGGGAGAGAAGCCTGGAACATATTCTCTCCCCCACAGTCCTCAGAAGGAATCAACCCTGGGAACACCTTCATCTCACACTTCCAGGCTCTACAACATTCAGATAATAAATTTCTTTTAAGCCACTCAGTTGTGGTACTTCAACAGCAGCCCTAACAAACTGATACAATGTGTCGCACGCACACACGCACTCACACTCTGTGCTCAACACATACAGTGTTATTAGTGATGCCCATCTGCCCTTCTTTTCACCCTTTCTTTCCTTCCAGAAGGCACAAGGAGGAGAAGGATTTGGTTCAGTTTTAGGGATGCAGTTAGGGTTACTGAGATCACTTCCATTTTCTCAGGGCTTATAAAAGAGTAGCAAAAAAACACATTTTTGTGAATGAGAAGCTGGCCGTGGAGCCTTTGCAACATCTGCTGGAGTCTCCCAATTACTCGGGGCCAGATGCTAATGGTGTGTGCATTTGCACATGGAGGGAAGTTTCGCTGCCACTAATGAGGCATTCATTGTCCTGCATTCCAGGGTTCCTCCCACACAGGCCTGTTTTCAGATGTTCTACATTAAGTGAAATGCGGCACCTTGTTTCCATGGGAACTGGAGACAAGGGCTCCCAGAAGACCTCACATTCTAACATAGACCAGAGCTCTGGAAGACCTGCTGGGTGTTGATTCGTCTGATAGTGAACACGCATTAATAAAGGTGTACGGTTGCCAGACCCTGGGCTAGGTTTTAGAAACAACCCAAAGAGACCCGCAGAGGGAAACATTCAGAGGCTGAGACAGACAAGCAAGAAATACATAGTGTGAGATGCTGTTGCACAGTAAATGTGCAGCGCCGTCTGAGTTCATAGGATGGCATCCAACTAAGCTTTGAGTCATGCAAAAGCACTTTCTAACATAGGTGATCTTTGAGGCTTCACGGTCAAGGAGGCAAGCCAGGCGGGATGGCCGGAGGAGGCCAGTTGTTCCAGACAGAAGGAAAATTGTGCCACGTTTCTAGGACTGTGAATGAAGGCAATCTGACTTAGAATTTCTAACTTCAAAACTCAGCTGCACCGTTGACTGTGCTCTGTGATTTGAGACTTCCATAAATCCCAGAACTGCACTGGCCAGGATGTCCCAACATGTTACGAAACCTCAGCCTTCTTTCAGAACAGCTCTAGCTGTGGATTAAGCTTCCAGCTCCGGAGAAAACGAGAGTGTGCGGTGTAACGTGAGCCCTGTCGTTCAGCAGCCACATCTGTCATTTTCTTGCTCTAAACGTCATGTCACACATTCCTGACTCCTTGCACCATCCTCAGACATGTGTGTTATCAAGGATTGATGTTCCCTATCTTTGAACCCGGCCTCGTCTCCTTTATATATTATTAGGGACAGGCGTAAAGCCCGGGTCCTGCTGGGAAAGTCATTCCAGTTGTCTGCATGGTCCATTTTCCCAGCTGGGCCACTCTGCTTTGTATAGAAAATGAGGGCCAGGGAACAGACTCGCAAGCAGTTGTTGAAAAATATTTGGCTGAGGTATTTCACTTGACTTTCACGACTTCCAGTGTTCATGCCCAAGTTTCTAAGTGACAAACCCATCTCAAGTGATACCCTGCCGAATGCCTGTATATGGTAGGTACTAAATATGTACATGTATATTTAGTTATATATACATATATATGTATAAATATGGTATATGTTATAATTCTATGTGATATATGACTACATGCCTAAAAGCTGAATTGATTTTTCTCTCCTTCAAACTCTCCTATGCATAGCAGACTGCCTTTACACATAGTACGATCTTTATAAACATTTGCTGGTTGGCTAGCTAACCGTCTGACTGCTGGGCAAAAAGAAGCCATAGATTCTCCTATCACAAAGTCAAAAGTATATAAGAAAATAATTTAAATTTGAAGCAAATTCCCCCAAAGGTCTCTTTTAAACAAACAAACAAAATCTAGAACTAAATATTAAGGCAAAACAAAGAAAGAACACAATATCTTTAAGGGTCTAAATCTTTTTTTTTCCAGATTCTTTTTTTTTTTGACATTTCCTTATTTATTTGTTTGGCTGTACGCCTGTAGATTGGAACTTGTTTGTTTGACTGGTTGGGAATCATAAAACATATTAGGGCATATTGGAGAAATATGCACAAAGACTAAACTCGTATTTGAACCCCTGCCTTTCTGACATAATGGGTGTTAATAGAGGCTTTTACTTCCAACTTGAAAAGTGGGCTGTGCAGTAATGAGAAGTGAGTCAAGGGGGGTCCTAGATTTGGATAATGTTTTAGGACTGTATTGGGGTAATTAGAGCGGAACCTCATACCCGTATTTGGAAGTACACAAGTTATCTGTCAAAAAGTGTTTTTGTTATTGCTATTGTCATTGTTTGTACTGAAGAATTCTTTTTTTTTTTTTTCAAGTAAAATCAACATATAGTGTTATATTAGTTTCAGGTGTAGAATGTAATGGTTCAACAATTCTTTTTGTCTTAAAGTTTGTTTCCTACAATTGTCTTATGCACACACCTGCACACACATACCAATTACACTCTTTGTTATGGGGAAAGTCAGGAAATCACACTATGAAAGCATTTTCCCATCTTACAATAAGAAGAGATCACGACCATATTAAAGTACCTTACACTGGGGTCTGTCCATAGACTCTTCTGAGAAAAGGCAAGCTGTGGTTTTCTCACTAGCATAAAGCAGGTGAGGACACAGGCTCTGAACCACACTCCCTCCCACCACCCACCACAGTCAAAGGGCAAACACAGCACTTAGCCGGGTCCTAGGTGAGGTGGCCCCAGCCACGCCACATAACCGGTAGACTATAGTGACAAAGTCCAGGCCATCTGAAGATGTAAAGGAACTTCAAAAACCCTCTTGACTGTTTCTCATCTCAAACACGTTCCAACCCCTGCAGCTGGGATGAATGAAACCCTCTATATCCTGATTCAATCTCTCCTCAGTCTTGCACCTCATAGAGTAACAGTGGAAAGAACTCTAAGCCTATGTTCACCACTTGGCTTTGAACCAGTGACATAGGTGTCATTAGGACTTTCCCCACAGGTCAGCTCCTTGTCCTGACCCTCACCACCCACGGGGAGCAGATGTTTGCTCTCTCAGATGCCAATGCCTTACCTGTCTGGTAGTCTGCACATCCCACCTAATTTTGTATGAAGTAAATTTATTTTACCTTGGTCTTTTACAAAGTGTAGAAAAATTGTGGATTGTATTTCTTAGTTCAAATGTGATAGTCAAATTATGTTGAAAGTTTAGTTACCTGTGCTCTCGTAGCTATAATCGACATATTTCAGTTTGAAATATTTGCAAATAATTCCTAACTAGCTTTTCTTCAAGGCACACATCCCTGGTCTCCTGTGGCAGCTAAGTCTCCCCCTCTTCTTCCCTGTGCTGTCAGGTGGGCCAGATGAAAGAGTTCTGGGATAGAACAAGGGTGAAATTTATATATACTGGTTTCTGGCCTGGCCTCTAACATGGTCAGCTTGAGTCTCTACTCTCTCTTTTTGCCCTTCAGTTAGAGGGTTAGAATGGATCTAGTATAGAATTTCAACACCCTGGAGTCTAAAGGGCCATCAGGTAGAAGAATCTTGGGTCCTGAATGACTAAGTGTAGGACAGTGGACAAAGCAGCCCCTTCCATTGCCATGAACGCCATTGTCCATTAATATGAGCCAGAAGTAGACCTTTACTCCACTAAACTTGGAAATATTGGCTTTGTATTTGCTGTAGCAGTTGGCCTCTGTTGAATAATCCCCGCCTCTTTGTAGAATGTTCCCTCCCCAAAGCCCATCCTCTGCACAGACTGCACAGTTTTGTTTGTCCCTAAGGCAATTTCTCACTTTGTGGTCCTGACCTTCCCCAGCCTCACTCAGCTATTGCCTGAGCCCGAGTTTTGACAAGTAATTATCCTCAGTGTCTTTATAAACAGCCTGGGCTCAAGGAAGGGCTGTGGGAAAATGGGAAATCCTCTTTCCATAACTGTCCTTTCCCTTCTATTACACCTCCTTCAAACACACACATTCTCTAGGTCTGAAAGCACTGTATCTCTTGACATGGAAACCTGGTCATTTGTTTAATTATTTTGTAGTAGTCCTTTTCCTTCATGAAACTTTGAGTTGATCCATGGAGTCAGTCAACTGCATTAACTACATTAAGAATTCATTATCTGTGATTCAGGCACTACATTTTTAAAGTATACTATATCTTTATATCCTGTTCAGGTGCTATATTTTTAAGGTACTTTTTAAAAATTACACATTTAAGACACACATATACAAACATCTTTTTTTATTGAGAAAAGTGAGGAAATCTGGGCAAAAGAAGTGGGAGGTTTGTTCACAAACATATACACAGTATGACCTGATGAGCTTGTGGGAAGTAGGTGGCAAATTGGACTATAATACATTTGTTTCTTAAAAATAATTTAATTCAAAATCAAAATGTTTCTGAATTATCTTTGATTATGGTTTTGCAGGTATTGGAGTCCCCTTTAAATATGTTTCTTCATCCTGAATGTATATTAAAAAGGTTTTTTAAAGTACCAGTGACTAAACCCCTGTCAAATCCTTAAATCAGGATCCCTAAGGATAAGCAGTTTAGGGGCACCTGGGTGGCTCAGTCGGTGAAGCGTCTGACCTCATCTCAGGTCACGATCTCATGGTTCGTGGGTTCAAGCCCCGCATCAGACTCTGTGCTGACAGCTAGCTCGGAGCCTGGAGCCTGTCTTCAGATTCTGTGCCTCCCTCTCTCTCTGACCTTCCCCTGTTCATGCTGTCTCTTTCTCTCTCTCTCAAAAATAAAAAAAAAAGATTTTTAAAAATTAAAAAAAAAAGGATAAGCAGTTTAATTTAAAATCTTTGTGGTTTTTAAGTGTATTTGGGGTTGAGAATCACTGTTCTCCTAGGCGTCTCCAATTACTATACCAATTGCCAAAAAAAAAAATCTCAAATGTATTGATATTATATTAATTAAAAATAATTTTAAAGCAACTAAATGTATTCAAGTCAAATATGGTCCCCCACATGTGTATTAGATCAACTGTCATAAAAATCCCATGAATTAATTTTTTTTAATGTTTATTTATTTATTTTTGAGAGAGAGAGACACAGAGAGAAAACATACATCTGCGTGAGCAAGGGAGGGGCACAAAGAGAGGGAGAAGGACAGAATCCCAAGCAGACTCAACACTATCAGTGCAGAGCTTGACTCAGGGCTCAAACTCATGAACTATGAGATCATGACCTGAGCTAAAATCAAGAGTCAGATGCTTAACTGGCTGAGTCACCCAGGTGCCCCCAAAATCCCATTAATTCTTAAGTAAAAATTATAAAAAGGACATAATAATGATAGCTGCCACATAGATTGTGAACTTTAATGAGATAATGGGTATAAATATCAAAGCATTCCAATAAATGTCTATTGTTATGATTAAGAGTCATGATTAGCTATTAAGTATTAATTAACCATTTTTTGACCTCTGCTCTGCTACAGAGAGCACATTTAAGAACAGTAGCCAGAGTGATCCTTTTAAAATGTAAATTAGATAATGTCATTATGATACTCAGAACTCTCTAATAGCTTTTCATCTCACTCAAAACAAAAATTAGAGTTTTTCCAATGGTTTGCAAGAGCAATAAGACCTTTCCTGATCAGTTTCTAATAGCATCATGTATTTGCTTTGATCTTATTGGACTGACTTTCTTGTGCTTCTCTGAACACACTAGATGGACATACCCAGCCTCAGAGTCTTTGCAATGGATTGCCTACGGTGCCCATCCCAGGGATATCTACCTGCATCCCTTTCTTACCTTCTTTAAGTCTTGGTCTAAATGTCACCTCCCGAGAGGCTTTCCCTCATCCTTGCAGTCCCATCTAACCTCCTTCCTTGCTTTATCTTTCTCCTTAGCACATAAAATGGTCTGATGAAGTATACATTTCTAAATTTCTTTATTTAAGTCTGTGAGAATTGTGGCAAGTTCATTAACCCCCTAATCTTATTTTCTCATATTGAAATGATGATAAATCTATCTTTGGGGGATAGGAGAATTAAATGAGGTAGATTTAATTTCCAGAATTCCTGACCTGTGATTGTTGTTTAGTAAATCTGAGTTTTGTGATGGACATTATTGATCTGTCAGGATGAGAAGGAACTGAATCGTAGCACAATCTCTTGGAAGAGGTGAATTATGCCTCTACATCTGAAAATTTGCTGAATGTATTTTGTGGAGTTCACCTTGTTCTATCTCTTGCTGGTGAAGCCTGAATCATGACTTGACAGGAGTATTTGAGAAGCTTCTAGCAATATAAGAAGAACTGGTCCCAATCATGTTTAAGGAAGGTTCATTCTTATCCTTAGAGTCTATGGCTCTTCACAAACTAGGCTTTTAATTGATCAGAACATTGGTGGACATCTCACCTGATAAAAACATCTGAAACTAAAAAATAAATGTAAATATAAAAGTTGAATTTCCTTTTAGCATATCCCTGTTGACCAGGACTAGGATCCTTGATTTATGAGTAGAACTTACAATCATCCAGTAATGCACAACTTAATAACTCTTTTGTGCTCTCTTGGTCACAGGATGGATAAAGAGGGTTGACTGACAACTATCTTCTGGTACTTGAAGGCTATAAAATCCAAGGTATAAAAATGAGGCATAGTGAAATAGTGTAAATAATGGGATGACATTTAGGAAAAGAGGAACTTGGGGAATAATAACTGGAAAAACTTCCTTATGTCTAAGATCAGCTGGATGATGAAATAGTCTCTGAGGGAAATGGTGGGAGCCTTCAAGCTTGAAATATTTTGAAATTTGACTGGACTGAGCCTCTGAGGCAAGTACTATGGGATCATTTGTAGGTTTCTTTTCCCCTTCTTTTTCTTCTTCTTTTTTATGGGAAGACAAAAACATGAGTTAATGGGTCTTTCCACCCTAACACCAATTCACTGAATCAGAACTTGAGACTGTGTTTTTTACTTAGATAACATATTCATTTTAGAACAAATGACAATACCCCAGGGGTGGTTCAGGGAGTCACATATGGTAATTATTTTGGGAAGCTTTCTCTATAAGTAATTGTAGTCAACGAACAGTGATATTGATCCTTTTTCCTTCCCTCTTTCCTTCTTTCCTTCTTTCCTTCCATCCTTCCTCCCTTCCTTTTTTTTTCCTCTTCCTTCTTCCTTCTTTTCATCCTTCATTTCTCTCTTTCCTTCCTTCTTTCCTTTTCTTTCTTTCCTCTTCATCTTTTTTTTTCCCCAAAGTGCATAACAGCTTGAAAGAACACCCTTTCCCCCTGCTATCATTATATTTTAAAGAATGAGTCAGGTCTTAGAGCCTAAATCTTAAGTGGTTACATTCAAGAATGCTTGAGAATAAGAAAATATACCAAAAAAGTAGAAAGATATTGCCAAATAGCTAATAGAAATGGGACATAAATCCAATGAGTTGATGATGGTCTTTACTATCAGATAATAATTTTAAAAGAAGAGATGTATTAAAAAAACAACAACAACAACCTTGAATTCATTAGGAGTGAGATCAGAGTCTGTTATATAAGTGAACAGTCTTTCTTCGTCCAGAATTGTCCAAACTACCTCTCAACGTATTTCAAATTTATTATGTATTTTCTTAATTTTCCACTTGGCTTTGCTGTACATCATTTCACAAAGCCATGTCTTCCTGCTTCTATTATGCTTCTTTACACTGAAATACATTTGGGAACAACTGAACCACAACGGTTCCTCCAGTTAAGAAGTAAGCAAGGCAAGTGTGATCTTATGCAACAGTTACATCGGAAACAGCTGGGGGAAATGGTATAGCTAATACCAGCCACAGGAAAGATATACCCAGGCATCAATCATGTTCAGAAAATGACACTGTTTAAGGGGGTGGGGAAGGAGAGAGGTGGGGCGGGGGATGGAGAATGGGTGAGTGCCTGCCCTTGCTGTTAGAGAAACATATACGCTGGCTTTATTTTGAATTTAGATGAATAATACCTGCATCCTCAGCAGGAATGCTGTTCTGGAAAGGGAAGTTTGCATGTGTGTTTACATGCCTGCCTGGCTCTCATGGTGTGGAAACAGGCAAATGTTTGGTGGCTAGTTTAAAGTTTACATTGGAAAGCATTTCATCAGCAAAGTGTATACCTTCAGCTACCCCAAAATACAATTTTGATATTTCCCTGGACTTTTCATCTCCAGTGGTATCCTTTAGAGAAATATATATACCTTATACATAAATGTTACATACTTTATATATAATATTATAATGTTTACTTATTATATTATATATTTTATATATGTATGTATTTTTTTATTGCCATCTCCTAATTCTTGACTGCTTTCAGTAGCTTAGAGGGATACCCTCATGATACTGGACACGATTCACATTTCATTGTGTGTGACCTTGCAGGAAATTGACACAAAGTGTCCTCACTGTCTTAACCAGAAGTCACAGGGAGAAAAAAAGATATAAGACCTTTCACGTAAGACAAGAAGTTTGATTAATGATAACAGATTCATATATATTTTTTCCTTTTGTAAATTTTGTTGAAACTATAGTAGCCCAATTGGAAGAGCAAACTATTTGGAATATGTTTGGCTTTTTACTTTCATATATGAAGAATATCTAATTATATCTGAGATTTTTTTTCATCTAAATCTCTTTCTTCCCCTAAATCTCTTAATTGTCTTCATTTTTATTACTTTGGGAAAAAAAGAAATCCAGTCTCTTCTGGTTTGCAAACTAAGCTCATTTTCTCAGGCCATTATAATGAGACTCCCATTCTGAAATCTATTCTCTGACATCTGCAAGACTTGTCTTTTCCTGGAATAAGAGTGGTTGCAGTATTCAGTAATGGAGAATGAGATATGTCTTAGCATTGTGCACATTTTATTAATTAGGAAGTGGTAAATAGTGTGCCTCTGCCCTCTATTTATAGTATAATTGAATGTACTTCACGACACTGGCTGCACATCTGGTCAAACTGCAAAGCACATTTGCAATCACCTTTCCTTTTTGAAATCCTAATGTATTACAGACTCCAGAAAGATTCTGCAGATAACACAAACAAAAGGCAGTGGAAAATGTAATGAAGGACACTTCCACGGAAGTGGATTTCAAAGTAAGTGTCAATCTCTGGGAAACTGGTGGACACAGACCTTCTTGGATTGAACAACACAGTAAATGACTTTAATGGCAATGTAAATAAAAAATACAATGTGAAAGCCTTTGGGACCTTGGTGACCAGCACCAATTAAATGGTGTTGGCAATGGTTTGCACTTCTTTGCCCAACTATACATTCACATACATCTGTATGTAAACTCCTGAGTTCCCACATGTGGATTCACAATTTGTAGAAGACTGTTTTTCATTAGTCTGGGATGGAATTTGTTCCACATTTTTTTTAGGATTGAAATCTTTATAAGAAGAGAGTGAAAAAAAGGATTCTATCTGAATATTGGACTTGAAATATTTAAGAACCAAACAGAGCTCTACAGTCCAGAGAAGTAACTAATCACAAATTACATTGCCTAATGATTTTAAGAAATAAGATAAAATGTAATCATAACCACTTTTTCCCAGGATATGAGTTTTCTGGACAATATTTACCAAATGAGTGTATAGTACAAATAGAAATAGCAGAATTATTTTCCTCTTAATTTTTTTAATGTTTATTTTATTTGAGAGAGAGAGAGAGAGAAAGAGAGAAAGAGAGAGAGAGAGACTGAGGACTGAGCACAAGCATGGGAGGGGCAGAGAGAGAGACACAGAATTTGAAGCAGGCTCCAGGCTCTGAGCTGTCAGCACAGAGCCTGACACAGGGCTCAAACCCACAAACTGTGAGATCATGACCTGTGCCAAAGGCAGATGCTTAACTGACCAAGCCACCCAGGCACCCCAGAAATAATACAATTCTTACCTTTATACTAAATAATTAGTTAACAATTGGCAGCCTCATGGTGTTTGTATTTACTAGTCAGTACTGATGGTTCCCACAAAAAAATTTCTCTGGGTTAATTTGAGAAAATCTGTATTCTAGCAAACCTTGTATCTCCATATTCTCCCTGGCTCCCCTGATGTTCTGACTTTACAGGTCAAGAATTCTCAAACATTAACATGCCAAATGCTTAAATGGTTGTTAAATGTATAAACCCAAGCCACACTCAAAGATTGGGTCCAGATCTAGAATAGAACTACTGTATTTTTAATAAAAACGCTACAGATAATTCCGATGTAGAAGATCTATGGAACTCACTTTTACACACGCTATTGTAGAGATATTTCCCTATTTCATCTTCTCTTTTTTTTTCCATGCAAACATTTTTTAGGTGGGGAAGGGCTTCAGGAAGTACACTTAGTCTTGATTACTGAACAGTGAGCCATTGCTATAGTACTCTCTGTGGCATCCTCTTATTTAGGGTCCTTTAAGAATGAATTGTCCTCCAGTGAAACTCAAACTACACCTAACAGTTACTCTATGCCAAGGATAGCTTGGATGAGTAACATTCATTTTGTTCAAATATGTAAATCAGATGGGAAAGGAGAATTATCAAAGAAATAGATAACCTACTACAATCAGGTCATTACTGAAGCAAATACAATAATATATTTATATTACTATATGACAATAGTGGGATATCATTTAATATATCTAATTTTGTGTATTTTTTTAATTTATTTTGAGAGAGACAGCAGGAGAGGGGCAGAGAGAGACGGAAAGAAAGAATCCCAAGTAGGCTCCATGATGTCAGTGCAGAGCCTGATGAAGGGCTCAAATGTTATATTCTTATACTAATATGATATTCCTGTACTGTTGCATCAATAACTATTTGATAAAAATTACAAGTTATGTATCTTCTATCACTCATCAAAACTTTCACTATCAATAATTTGTGGAACTGAGAAATTTTATTGGAAACTACAGCAAAAATATTGTGTGATGTCTACACATTAAAAACAGATTTGATTTTATTATGCCATTTTAGCTCTGACTAACTGAACATTTTAAGTAAATTTAGTTTTTGTCCGAATAATCCAATAATCACCTGATTTCTATATTTTTTCTATACCTTATATTCCATTCCATCTGTGTCCATAACCATCTATCTCACTCCGAAGCCCACCTGTCTTCAATAAGTGCAATCACCAACAGAAGAAGGAAAAAACTTAATTTAACAGGAAAAAAATAATGCAAGAAAGGATCCAGGGTCCTGCAGATGTTTCCAGCAGAAATACCAGCTGGCATTGTCGTTGTTTGTGTGGAGTAGAATCCCATAAGCCAATGAAAGGAGACAATCAGTTTTAGCTGACTCAAATTTTTTTTATTTCCATTTTCCTAACACAGATGAATCTGATGCAAATTGTTTGAAAATAAGAGCCTCATGGCTAAGTACATTACCATACTCTAATGCAGAAAACCAAATTTCCTGGTGACGTGATAAGTGTCTGAAAATACTGCCTTTTAAAGGTTGTTAAATATCCTTGGTGGAATCCCAGTTAGTTATTTTAACCATTGGTACTATTGTTGGTGCCACAAATAATTTGAATATCCCAGCTGTATAATATACCCTTTCTAGGGGTTCAAAGGTCTTTACAAATAAAAGAGCAATTGGAGAAAGCTCATCGCACATCTCTCCTCATGCTCAGCAATGGTTACAAGGGAGAGTTGGTAAAATAGTATGGTAGCCCTCTATAACATCAATCTTAATGCGATACAGATACGTGCCCTACATTTGAGGAGTAATATAATAATAATAATAATATTACTAATAGCTAATATTTACTCAGTGTTTATTATATATCAGTCACCTTATGTGCATTATCTAATTTTCACCAAACTCTATAATTTTGGTAATTTATTAAACTCATTTTACAGACAAGGAAACTGGGAACACAAAAATTTTAAATAAACTGCCTAAGGTTGCATAGTCCGTACTTTATTTAGGAATCACACCAGATCTAATTCCTCTTAGCCACTTTAAGGTATTAACTCATCTGATCATAATGTTTAATTGGGATATGTCCAAGAGTTATTGGAAACAAAAAGGAAGTTAAAATAGCAGAATACTGGGGTCCTTCCATTGACCAGTGTTAATATTAATATTTAATAAGCCAACAAATTGTGTTAAGCATTTTCTATGTGTTAATTGTTCTTTTGGAAGCTGAGGATACCAACATGAGTAAATAAGGTTTTTAGGACATAATGTGAGAAACAAACATGTATTATTATGCGGTTATCGATATAATAGAAATAGACAGAAAGGCAAGTTGCTAAGGAAGCCTAGTAGAAAGGGCTAATTCCATATGGGACTGGAAGACTCAATAAGGTCAAGAACTGGTCTCTAAGTGAAATAGGCCAATCTCTGTGGAGAATCTCATCTCTTTCCCATGGTTCCAGATGACCCTAATGATGAACACTTGGGAAATTCTCACTGAGGGCCTCTAAACTCTCTACCTCTTTAAAAGTGATCTGAGGAAAGTGGAGTTGAAGGCATTTTGCAGGGTGATTTTTTTTGCTCTCTTGCTTACTACCTATTTCTACATGAATCTCTTTTAAATTAAGCACCAAAATCCAGGCAACTTAGCCTGCAGCCTTGAATGCATACAGTGTGCTGAAGGTCCACCACAACAGAATCAGCTAAAATCAGCAACAGCCTTTCATTAATAATAGAAGGGAGAGGTGGTTCAATGAACTTGGGGAAGCCCAGGAGTCCTGCCCGAGTTACTCTTGTTTCTACAAAACCTCCTTAACTGGGCAGAGTCACTGAGATGAAAACCTGTTTTTCAGTCTTCAGACAATGCTCCTCGTATTGAAAAGCAACCAGATATTTCTCTATCTACCAACAGCTAAGAAGGGGTCCATCTTCCTCACAGATGCTGTTGATCGATTGCACACAGTTAAGATCTATGGACAAGGCCATTCCCCATTGGCTAGAACTGCTCTGAAACCCAGCACATGAAGAGCTCGGACTACTGTCACCACGTTGTCTACTCATGAAGTTATTTATGCCGACCTTCTGTGGTTGGTGTTTGGCAGGGAGGTACTGTGTTACATGTGGCGGGCATATATTGGGCCAGGAGAGTCACAGTTCATTCTGCAGATAGATGAGCAGTCCCAATGATGGGACGTGCAAAACATATCTCACAGCCTCCACCCTAGCCCAGGATCAGTGGATCCATTGACAATGAGTTTTATTAAAGAAAAAAAAATAGATTTCAAATCTGGGAAAGATTTGAAAGATTTCCTAAATGCCAAAGCTTTCTGTGAGAGTACAGTTCTGCCCGACGCAGGCTAATTTAACAAGTTTGTGCAAAGATTTTGTTAGGTTTTCAGGATTTATGAACTGAATGCTTAGTTTTCATTGTGGCATTTGGTCTCTCAAACTCTGTCAATGTCTCTCTCTATCTTGTTAAAATCTCTGGTCAGGGCCCATCTTGAAAATCCAATGAAGAAACAGACTAAAAGTATTTATATTTCATCCAAGTATGTTTGAAACCAGCCATAGAAGCACAGCATATAAAGGACTGTCTTTCAGCCATTTTTAAAATTATAGTTCATTCCACGGTACTACTTACCAGCACCATGAAATCACCTCTCCATGCCCGGCGGTGTTTTACCTGGCAAGATGAAGTGGTTTAAACCTCTCTGGAGCCCTCCACCACTATTATGAGGTTTCCAAAATACTTTCCTAGATTCAATTCATGTGAAAAGTTGCAGAGATAAAGTTACCTATAATATTCATAATAAATCAATTAAGATGAGTGGTCACCTGTAAAAAAATAGCACACTGCGATTGATAAGGGGCAGCATTAAGTTCTTCTCCTCACCCCACCACACACCTATTCCCTTGATTTCGAAGCTCAAGCATTCATTGTAGTTAAGTTCCCTGGATTAATGTGATTTCTTTCTTCTTTCCTTAGCTCAAGTAGCTGACCACCATTCTTTGTACGATATAGTTAGGAATATCGACAATAAAGCTTGAGGGTCCCACTAAATTTAGCAAATGTAAGGCAAATTTTTTCTCACTGTCCCCAAACAACACTGCGAAAAGGCCTTTCATTTACTTAGTGTCTATCATTTTGGGCGAAGTCAGAAGACAGACAGTAATTTGAACAGTGAAGGGTTAATATAAAAATCATTAACTACTGGGGCTCCTGGGTGGCTCAGTCGGTTGAGCGTCCAGCTTTGGCTCAGGTTATGATCTCATGGTTCGTGGGTTTGAGCCCCGTGTCAGGCTCTGTGCTGACAGCTAGCTCAGAGCCTGGAGCCTGCTTTGGATTCTGTGTCTCCCTCTCTCTCTGACCCTCCCCTGCTCATGCTCTCTCTCTCTCTCTCTCTCTCTCTCAAAAATAAATAAAACATTAAAAAAAATTAAAAAATTATTAACTACTTATAGAGGGTTTGCTATTTTAAAAAGATGAGGAGAATTCTAAGAAATACTCTAGGGTTGAAGCAGAGTACCCGAGGAAGGAATAAATTAGGGAGAAGGGTCCCCTCTTGAAGGGTGGGATTCAAAGCTCTTTTTTTTTCTTTTTTTTTTTTTTTTTAACATCCAAGTTAGTTAACATATAGTGTAATAATGACTTCAGGAATAGAATTTAGATATTAATCTCTTACATATAACACCCAGTGCTCACCCCAACAAGTGTCCTCCTTAATGTCCCTTGCCCATTTAGCCCATCCCCCCACCACCCAAAACCCTTCCAGTTTGCTCTCTGTACTTAAGAATCTCTTACGGTTTGTCTCCCTCCCAGTTTTTATACTATTTTTGCTGTCCTTCCTTTATGTTCATCTGTTTTGTATCTTAAATTCCATATATGGAATGAAGTCATATGATATTTGTCTTTCTCTGACTATTTCACTTAGCATAATACACTCTAGTTCCACCCACATTGTTGTCAGAGCTGGATGGTAGAGAAGTTTACTGGGTGCCTCAGGCCAGAGCTTGTCTACAGCTGCCAGGATAAAGAAGGCAGGAAGGGGACCACAAGCAGGGAACCCCCTATGCAAGTGGCAGCAGGCTAACTCTGGTGGGCAGGAACCATGGGGCTGGGGCTGGCCAGGGAAGAGATGAGCTAATTTTAATTAAAAATAGGCTGGGTTTTCTGGAAAGCAAAGTATACCATTCCCAACAGCACTTCTCACAATTAGAGTTTAGGACACCTGTCACAATACATGTGAAGGGCTCTGACTGAAGCCCCTTGGGGAAGGGCAGGACATTGAAGCTTGAGGCTTAAATTTCTATTGATCAAAAACTTGAAACTTGTTACCAGTACTCAGTGTAAACACCTACGTGTTTGAGGGGATGAGAAGTTTCTTTAGTATGTGGCTAATATACTAGAAAATATGCTACTCTCAGACTCGCTGAACTCAGAGTTCACGCCCAGTGAACTCATTTTAAGGAACAAAGGCTGAGCTTGGTAAGTGTGAGCTAAGCAGTGCTCTGACCCCTGAGCACAAGTTTGAACACCACTAATGCCCTGTCACAAACGTAGGTCAGTGAGTACATGCTACCAGAGTACTATACCTTCAAGGCAGACCCAGGCAGCTGTAGAAAGCTCCAGCAATAGAGGCTAAGCAGACTTGACTCTTCCTTCTACCTTTGCCACAGGAAGCAGACAAAACTCCTACCTGCCCCCATCCAACAGCATGCACACGTACTCACACATTAAAGGCCTCAAATAAGCCTTTAAGATACTCCGGAGAGGGGAAATCTTAACAGGGAGGTAGTGGCAGATTTTTAATGGAACACAATTTTGATATAAAAATTGTTTTAATAAGATATACATTTGCAAAGGGGTGCCTGGGTGGCTCAGTTGGTTAAGTGGCTGACTTCGGCTCAGGTCATGACCTCACAGCTCATGAGTTTGAGCCCCACGTCAGGCTCTGTGCTGACAGCTCAGAGCCTGGAGCCTGCTTCGGATTCTGTGTCTCCCTCTCTTTCTGCCTCCCCACTACTCATGTTCTGACTCTCCTTCAAAAATAAACATTTAAAAATTTAAAAAAAAAGAAATAGATTTGCAGGAGAAAAATTCAAGTGCTTCAAAAGAATTTATTATAAGAAGTGTCACTTCCACTTTTACCCCAAACACTCAGAGATAACCATGTTATCAATTTTGATACCTTTGGTTGTGTTCAAGAGATAGGCTATACATTATTATTAATTATATATAATTATATACATATTTTTATATATACATACATATATTCATTTTGTATATTCATATATCCATCCTATTCTGTTTTTACACAAATAATAGCACATTCTACACATTATTCTATATTTTGCTACCTTTTTTTGTTTTTACTTTTCAGATAATACTTTCACCAATAGTGCAATAGTGGGTCTGTTTCCACATGCCTTATCACTCTGATGGGCTGATGAGTGAAATATTTAATCTCTTTGTTTGATTTTTAATTTAGTTGCACAAAGGAAGATTTAGCACTTTTTGTTAGGTTTAAAATTGATTTATTTTTTTTCCACGACTCTATTCAAGTCACTTTCCATTTTCCTCTTGGGTTGTTGATTGATTATAGAAGTTTTCTTTCTCTGTGTTAGGAGCACCAAATACTTTTCCCTATTTTTTTCAATTGAGCTGCAACTTTTTGTGTGTCTGTGGTTTTTGTCACACAGCGATTTTTAATGTATTTAAATGTCAGTATTTTAATACCAACGCAGCCTTTGCATCCATAAGATGATGTTTTCATCAGTTTTCTAGTTCTTTTACTATCTTACATTTAAATATTTAATCCAGTTACTTATTTGGAATTTATTTTGATGTAATGAATGAGATAATAATCCAAATTTATCTTTTCCTAGATGAATAATATTTTGTCTAGCGGTCAAACAATTATTTTTGTTTCAAGTCAAGTTTAATGATATATATATCAATGTTGAAAATTCTGGGGCGTGTGCTTTTTAAAATTTCTATTTCTAAAAAGTGTTTGGAATTCATTTTGAATTTCTTTTTTGAAGACACACAATTATGCATATGTTAAATCTCTTTCTTGTTTCTATAAATCTCATTTTTTAAAATCAATCATTTTAACAGTATCTTATCTTCATTTTACTTTGCACACATCTACCATTCTTGTCTTCTGTTTCCTTAGAAGTACATTTTCTACTTTGAGTTTCTTCTTCTTTCACCCCCAATTTGGTGATTTTTTTTAAAAAAATCCTTTTCATTTTTTCCTGAGTTTTGATAATCACCTTTCATTTCCTTCTAGTGTATTACCATTTCTTCCCTGAAGTCTTGTATCTTTACTTTGTGTTTTTGTTTTATAGAATCTTGTTTCATTATTTTTATTTTTTAATTTACAGCAAATATTTCTATTGAATGTTATAAATTTGTTCAGGTTCCCCAATTTCCTTTATTTTATAGTGTAATTTAATAGAGAGAATATTAGTTTTTTTTTAATGTTTATTTATTTTTGAGAGCAAGAGAGACAGAGCATGAGTGGGGGAGGAAACAGAAACAAAGAGGGAGACACAGAATCCAAAGCAGGCTCCAGGCTCTGAGCTATCAGCACATAGCCCCACGTGGGCTCAAACTCACGAACCATGAGATCATGACCTGAGCTGAAGTCAGACACTTAACCGACAGCTACCCAGGCATCCCAAAAACTAGCAAGAATTTTTATCATGACCATGGTAGTGTGTGTGAGTTCTTTATCTTTAGTTCTCTTCAGCCAGTAAAGATATCCAGCCACGGAACTAATTACAATAAATATCTCATTTACCCTTGTCCCACAGACAAAACCAACTTCATCTTTCAAACAGAATATTCCCTAGTGGCTTCTTGAAGAATTGATTGGAAATAAATAAAATAAATATAGTTGTAGTATATCTTGAGTGAGTATATAAATCAGATCATAACTGACATATATAGTTTGAAAAAAAATCTTATATATGTACAGGGTAACAAGCATAGCCACATTATCTCTTTTAGACCATAAAATGAAGACATTGTACTACACTATTTAAGGGTTTCTTTCTTCTTTTATAAAACTATAACTTTTAAACTATTCTAATTGTATCATACAATGGAAATCACCAACCGTCAGTTACCCGTCCAGTCTTTCAGGGGAAAAATGTGTCTTTTCTGTCTCCATTGTTAGGAAATATTTTTACATTAATAATCATTGAACCCATTAATTAATGAAAAGCGAAGAGAGACAGTGGTTTAAATAATAAAAAGTGTGTCCTTTTGATGGTTAATTCACAACCAAATATTATACATACTAGTCAAAGTCCATATCAAATTAATTGGAATATCCAGCATTAGTTTGTTTCCAGATGATGCTAAATTATACTTTTGCCTGTATCCTTAATTACTACCATCTTTAATCACTGCCTTTATCATTACTAACTCTACCATCACTGTCATTTCTATACTTAATCACTCTATTTTCAATCATTATTAATTAAAAGAAAAGAGCCCTCTGGGGTACCCAGGCGGCCCAGTCAGTTAAGCATCCCACATTGGCTCAGGTCATGAGCTGGTGGTTCACGGGTTCAGGTCCCACATTGGGCTCTGGGCTGACAGCTCAGAGCCTGGAGCCTGCTTCAGATTCTGTGTCTCCCCCTCTCTCTGCCCTTCCCCTACTCTCAAAATATAGAAACATTAAAAAAAAAGGGGGGAGTAAGATGGAATGCCTGGCTAGCTCAGTTGGTGGAGCATGTGATTCTTGACCTTGGGGTCATGATTTTGAACCCCATGGTGGGATTACATAAAAATAAAACAAGGGGCTCCCGGATGGCTCAGTCGGTTAAGCATCTGACTTCAGCTCAGGTCATGATCTCATGGTTCGTGGGTTTGAGTCTCATGTCGGGCTCTGTGCTGATAGCTCAGACCTGGAAACTGCTTCAGATTCTGTGTCTCCCTCTCTCTCTGCCCCTCCCCAACTAGCCCTCTGTCTCTCTCTCTCTCAAGAATAAATTTTTTAAAAAACATTAAAAAAAGGAAAGAGCCCTCAAAACATTGGCAACTATTTATGTCCAAAATACATCATATATATAATATACATATACATAGAATGTATATATTAAAAAATTTAAAACTATGTTTTATTGGGCTTTTGTGAGAGAGTGTTGGCACTTGAAGTAATGACTTCTGCCAATGAAGATACAGTAAATATATAAGATAGGTTTTCTTTCTTAGGGGTGGGGGCGGAAAAGGCCATAGGAGTAATTCCCACAAAACAAGAAAGAGACATGCAAGCAAAAGAAATCTTTAAACTTGAAAGCAACTTATATTCTCAAATTCCTCACTCACACAACATTAAGCTAGCTAATGCAAGGATTGAAAGGCAAGAAAACTGTGTAACTCATAATATATAACAATAAGGCTCCCAAAAGATGTAGCATAGTGCCTTGAGGCATACTCTCTTTAGTATAATTATCCCAACATCATCTTATTCATGGGCTTAAACTCAAAGGAAGGGATATGCTGATATAAAAGGATAGCATGAAAGGTACCTTTGTAGTGATGAAAGAGTTCTGTACCTTGATTGTGGTAGTGATTATGTGAATCTATGTATGGGATAAAATTACATACAACCACGCACACACACACATATCCACACATGCGAGTCCATTTTAAAATGATGAAAATTAAGTAAGCTATTTGGTCTAGCCAATGGTGATGTGCCAATGTCAATTTCTTCACTTTTTATATTATGCCATAGTTATAGTAAGAGGTCACTCATTTGGACAGCAGGGTTAATGATGCTGTGGACCCTATATACTCTTTTTTGCAACATTCTGTTAGTCTATAATTATTATAAAATAAAAACTTTTTAATTGTAGTATTATTACTTATTCAATAATCAACATCAACATCCATTTTTGACTTCTGACTTAGATGACTATGGGAATGGAACAGCTTGCTGGTGCCGAAAAGTCATTTGGGAGTACCCTAGAACCCCCACCCATAATCTCAATAGACCTCCAAACCTGCTCCAAATAAATACACCCACTGAGAAAACCCAAGGATGCTTTTCAAGATCATTTTCCAGTTCCTGCCTCCTTGTAGTTACTTTGTTACTCTACCCTAAACACTTCTGGAAACATCATTGTATTGAGGACATTTGGAGGAAACATTCTTAATCTCAACCTATTTTTTAAGAATGGAAAATCTGATCACAGCACTATCCTGATTTTATTTATTTAACAAATACTTACTGATTGACTTCCTCAAATCAAATACACCTGAAACTTGAAGTAAAGCCAACTCCTGGTTACCCAATACCTACATGATGAATTCCTCATAAGCTCTGCTCACGTAAGTTCCTTGCTAACTTATCCTTCTGGACTCATTTCTATTACTCCTTCACTGTTGTTCCCCCTCTGGTGACTCACTATCTCTGATAGCTGATACATTCTACATTCATCCATATGCACGTACATGTAGCCTCACAAATATCACACCACCCTTTGTTTATGTTAATCACTGAGTTTGGAATGCTTTATTTGCCTTTCTGGAATATCTTCTGCCCCAACACACACACACACACACACACACACACACACAGACACACACACACACACACACACACACACACACACCCTACTGCATAGAAAACTCATATAAATATTTTAAGACCCAGCTCAAAAGTACTTCCTTTGACATGTTCCCTAACTAATTAATCCCTGTGGTACTTTAAAATGGCTACAACTGTTTTTTAGCTCCTCCCATCATGGGGTGGAGACTATTTTTCCTATTCTTGGTTCTGGAATGACCCACTTACTTACTTTCTCCAATAAAATGCAGTAGATCTGATACTTCATGACTTCCCAGCCTTAGCTTAAGAGCTCTTGCAGTTTTTGTTCTCACTCTCTTGTAAACTTGGTGCCAGTATTTTAAACACCTGGGCTAATGCTGAAAGGTCCTCATGGAGGAGAAACAAATTACCCAGGTAGGAATGCCACCTAATAGCCAGGTATGTGAATAAAGCTTTCTTGAACTGTCTGACCCTAGCCAAATCAACGTGAGTAATCCCAGGTGATACTAAGTCGAGATCCCAGAACAGAATCATGAGCAAATAAATGCCAATTATTTAAAGCCACTTCATTCTGGAATGATGTGTTGTATAGCAGCAAATGAGTAACACAATCCTATCCCAATCCCAGGCTCAGATAATTAGACATTCCAAATTCTGAAATAAATAGTATCCTGTGTCTCCTTCATTATAAGATTCATATTTTGCCATGATTTTTAATTCATTTCTTCCTACTACTTGACTCTGAGTTCTCTAGAAACAGAAATATCCCCAGGACTTCACAACAAGCCTGAATACATAGTAGGCACTAAAGAGGTAACATTAACAAAAACCTGAAGGATCAGTCTTCATTAGAACAGAAATCATCATGTTGATCTTGCTTGAGTGTGTTAACCCAACCACTGGCAGAAGGAACTTTCACTTCCTATACTGGGAAGAATGGTGAACCTCATGCCCTAATGGTGTGGCTCACATGAGGTTAAATTTAGCAGTAGTCATAGATTGGATCTTTTCAGAGTGCTAAGATTAAATAGCCTCAGATGAGCAGTATTTTACTAGCTCTGCCAGTCTAACAGCCAAAGGAACTCTTCCCCTGCAAATAACAGAATGTAATTCCAAGCAAAATTCTGTCAGTCTTGGCTATGGCCCAAAATGCATTATAAAAATAAAAACATTTGTTTTATCCAGTTCCTCTCAAGAGTTTTGTCCAGCATTATCCAGAACAAGTCAAATTATTCACAATAGCCCGTAATCACTTGTATGTTACCAGTAACATAGCTGGAAAAAGACATGATGATCTAATTAATCATTTTCAGATCATAATTCCTCCAGTTTAGAATATTATTTTGTATATATTTTAACTGAATGAATCCCTTCCTTGATTCATTAAGTAATTCATTTCTAAGTATAGATGTAAAGTTACTTTTTTCATATTCCATTAAGGTTGCATTAGCATGCATACTAGTACTATTTCCATCATATATATCATTACTAATACCATATGTCATTGATAAAATCACCGTTGGTATGAAGATGGAAGGCAAAATAAGGTTGAGGATTCAGGAGAAGGCATTTTCAATTCTTGCTTCACTTTGCCAATGACTTTTTGTCTCTTTGCTTCTTGAATATTTGCCCTTCTTTTTTTATTGGTGATTCTTTTCTTTGAGAAATGAACTTTTAAAAAAGATTAATCCCATAAATTATGGCTGAAAGTTTTTATAGGAATTATATATGCATTCAAATAATAGTTTCAGCTAAATAAAGTGATCTTAGTTCCATCATTAGGTTTTTCTGTTATTAGTTTACAATTTTTTTCATTAAAAATAAAGTGTGATTAGGACACCTGTGTGGCTCAGTTGGTTAAGAATCTGACTTTGGCTCAGATCATGATCTCATGGTTCCTGAGTTTGAGCCCCACGTAGGGCTCTGTGCTGACAGCTCGGAGCCTGGAACCCGCTTTGATTCTGTGTCTCTCTCTCTCTCTGCCTCTCCCTGGCTGTCCTCTGTTTCTCTCTCAAAAAAATAAATAAACATTTTAAAAAATTAAAGTACTTTAAAAACAATAAAAATAAAACATGATTGGGGCACGTGGGTGGCTCAGTCAAATGAGCATCCGACTCTTGATTTTGGCTCAGATCATGATCCCAGGGTTGTGGGATCAAGCCCCATGTCAGACTCTGTGTTGAGCATAAAGCCTTCATAAGATTCTCTCTTTCTCTGCCCCTCTCCCCCATGTATGTGCTCTTTCTCGCTCTTGCTTTCTCTCAAAAAATAAAACATGATTAATATCATGTTCTTGCTTTATTTTTTCCCAATTTTACTAAAATGCAATTAACATTCAGCACTGTATAAGTTTAAAGGGTAAAGCATAATGATTAAACTTACATATATTGTGAAATAATTCCCACAATAAGTTTAGTTAACATCCCTCATCTCATATAGATACAAAAAGAAAAAGAAAAAGAAAGGGAGAAATATTTTTTCCTTATGATGAGAACTCTTAGGTTCTATTCTCTTAACAACTCTCAAACGCACCAAACAGCAATGTTAACTATAGTGATCATGTTTTGCGTGGCATCCCAAGTACTTTTTTATCTTAGAACTGGACGTTTGTTCCTTTTTACCATCATCCTCCAATTCCCTCTTCCCTCAACCACCACCTCTAGTAACCTCAACTCCGATATCTTTTTCAATGAGTTTATTTCTGTTGTTTGTTTTTTAGACTCAACATGAAAGTGATATCATACAGCGTTTGTTTTTCTCTGACTTATTTCACTTAGCATAATGCCGTCAAGTTCTGTCCATGTTGTCACAAATGGAAAGGTTGGGTTTTTTTTTTTTTTGTCTTTCCAAATATGGCTGAATCACATCCCATTGTGTATATGTATACCACAATGTGTTTAACCATTTATCCATCGATGGGCATTTAGTTTGTATTCATGTCTTAGCTATTGCAAATAACGCTGCTACGAGCGAGCCCAGAGATGCAGGTATCTCTTCTACATGTTGTTTTTGTTGCCTTTCCATATATTCCCAGAAGTGGAATTGCTGGACCATATGCTAGTGATATTGTAATTTTTTGAGAAACCGCCATACTGTTTTCCATACTGGCTGTATCAGTTCACAAAAGAGAGTTCTCTTTTCTCCACACCTTTAACGGCATTTGTTATCTCTTTTTGTGGATGATGACCATTCTAACAGGTATGAGGTGCTATCTCATTTTGGATTTGATTCACATTTCCCTGATAAGTAATCATTTTGAGCACCTTTTCCTGTATCTCTTGGCAGTAATTCCTTATTAACCAAATTGTGTTTGTTGATACCGATTTTAAAAGTCACAGCCTTTGCTGATTTTTAACGATAACCAAAATCAGTAATGGTCAGATTTTTTAAAAACTATTTCGGAATACCCCATCAAGATGTACCGAAAATTTTTTTCTTTCTGATCCATTTTACTTTCAACTGTGGAACAGTATAGATCCATATGGTTCAAGAAAGACTACACATCCTTACTAAGTTGCTGTAACTTTGTAACTTTGGCAAAATGCGAACTCAGCTCTTCATTAGTTAGCCCTTATTTATTTGCAAGGAAATTTAATCCATATGGTGTTGATTCATCGACACTTACAGTAAATACAAGCAAGTAGTGTTTTATAAGTGCTACTTGATTTCCAAGAAGACTCTGAGCCATTTTTTTTTTTTTTTGGGCTGTGATTTTTTTTCTTAGGAGAAGGAAGTTTAGTTTTATGGGTTGGAAAAGAATAAAGAGCTCAAATTTGAGAAAAAATATGGACCCTCATCATGGTAGGGGATATAAAACAAATTTCCTTGGGACCAGTTATAGCATAAGTGCAAGGGGGTGTCCTGACTAATAGGCTATACTTTCTGAGTAAAGATTAACCTTCCAGCCAACATAAGGCAACAGCGATAAGCAGCTGACATGCCTTCCCAACACTGTCCTTCAGAAGTCCTGGGTAGATGACTAATGACTAACTTAGAAATACAATTCAAACTATTGTATATTGAAAGCTTGCTGATTCTGTTACATTCATGTAGGTGGGTGAGCTAAGGAATTAATCAGTTTTGTGTTTTCTGTTGGCCTGGGTGCCAGATAGACTCCATCTACACACTGGCTGGTACTCAAGCTTCATACCAGAGCAATGAATCACCCTCAAAGCTAACTCAGGGAACAATTTGGCTCTGAAGCCCATTCACTCTGGGAACTCCCCAGCTGAGAGGTGGGACTGGGGAGATTTAGAACTGCTGACTGAGAGCTGTGAGTCATGGGTGAGTGCCAGCAAGCTAGCACAAATCATGTAAGCACTTGAATTTTGTCGTCACTATTCATAATACTGGGGCAAGAGCACAACATTTATGGTAGACATTCATTTCAAGGATATAAAAACAAAATATTATTTGAATTCTTTAGACATTGAAAATTAAAATTCAGGACAGCTAATCTTTCCTGAACCATAAATAGACAGGAAAAGACACTGTTTAACCTCCTATTTTGTTTTCATACTTCTGCAGCCAAAAATCTATAGTGGAACGACATGAAATTTTGAATCAGAAAATTTAGATTAAGACCCACATCTGCTGAATTCTAGTAATTTGGTATTGGGAAATGACAAAACTCTTTACTGCCTTCAATCTCCCAGTTGCTGTCCAACATGCTTCATAGATGTAACAGCGAGGTCCACTGAGGTGCTGGGTCTGGAAATCTTTTATAGACAGAACGCTCTACACATTTATTCTTAGAATCGCAAGTGCAAAATTTGGAGTAAAAGACTTAGGCAAGAAACTTTGTGTGATTAGAACTCAAGAACATACAAGTATTTTTTTATCTTTGTAAGAAGACTTTGTAAGATCTGTAGTCCTGCATTTCAATCTGTTTTTAAGCATTAAGAAAAGGTATATATATTCGCTTCATAACCCAAATTCACTCCCCTAATACAAAGTGCCCCCCCAACACAAAGGTATCCAGCGGCAGCTGGAAGAATACAGCTGCGCACAACAAAGGACCACAATTTCCAGAAGAAAGCCAGTCGCCCAATTCAGCACAAGTCTGAAACACCACGTTTCACTTCTCTTGTACCAGATCTCATAATCTGCCCGTTAATCTCTACGGGCTTGATTTCGAAAATAAAACTACATTTAGACCGGAAACAATTCTACAGGTCCTTGTTGGAAGCAAATTTTGTTTCATTTCTTGAATGCTTTGTGATTGGTGTTTTTTTTGTTTTTTGTTTTTGTTTTTTTTGTTTTTGTTTTTGTTTTGTTTTTGTTTTTGTTTTGGACAGGGGAGGTTGCATGTTTGAACCATATGTGAATTCAAATGGAACATGTTAGTTTTGATTGTGCCAGGGTTCCTCAAGGCCTCCAAAAATCAGAGGATGTGGCTGGTCACCTTAGCTTTGGGAGACCTGGAGGCCTTTGCGCATGGTAGGGTTCCAGAACAAAAGGTAGCAACTTCCTTTCTCCATGGTTTCTTCCACCCCATGCTTAATCATCTGTCTTCATCCCAAGAGCTTTTTGGCTTACCCCATGGTAGCTGAATCAGACAATTTTCAAGGGCTGGGTCAGGGAGGAGACTCTTGGCATGAAGAACCAATGATAGAGTGGAACCGATGATAGAGTGGAACCGATGATAGTGTGGTATAATAGTGCTTGAGAAAACATGACTGCCTAGCCCAGTTTTAACATTAACAATCATTTTACTATTTATCTTCCTTATCTATTAAGTAGAAATTTGGATTAGATGATTTCTAAGATACTGTGTATGTCTGACATTTAATGAACCCATGAAACTCTCGAATTACGCCATCTTGAGTAACTACAATCGTGTGGCCTAAGAGAAGACAAATGAACCTGAAATACTTAAATATATAAAAGTTTAGCACAGGGCGCCTGGGTGGCTCGGTGGCTCAGTCAGTTAAGCGTCCTACTTTGGCTCACGATCACCGTTTGTGAGTGCGAGCCACGCGTCGGGCTCTGTGCTGACGGCTCAGAGCCTGAAGCCTGCTTCAGATTCTGTCTCCCTCTCTCACTGCCCCTCCCCCGCTCATGCTCTGACTCTCTAAAATGAGTAAGTGTTTAAAGAAATTTTAAAAAAATTTTGGCACAAAAATATAAGCAGAAGAGAGGGCTACACCATTTTAAGACAATAGTGAATTTAAAAAAAAGTTTATTTATTTATTTTGGAAGAGAGAAAGTGTGCACGGGGGAGAGGGGCAGAAAGAGAATCTCCAGCAGGCTCTGCACTGTCAGCACAGAGCCCAGATGCGAGGCTAAATCCCACAAAAAGTCAGCTCAGTTGACTGAGCTACTCAGGTGCCCTAGGCGATAGTGAATTTGACCTCAACTTGGTTCTGGAAAGTGACCAATGAAATTAGCAACATCTACTCCTTAAAGGCAGGCATTTCAGTAGTGGATATAAGAAAACTAAATGCATCAGTCAGCGTTCTCCAGAGAAGCAGCACCAAGAGCGTACACACACACACACACACACACACACACACACACACACGCAGAGGCACACACGCCCTTATCTGTCTATGTACTTTAAGGAATTGGCTCATCACACAATTGTGGAGGTTGGCAAGACTGAAATTCATAGGTCAGCCTGGCAGCCTAGAAAATCATGTAGAATTTGATCCTGTGGCCATGAGGCAGAATTCCCCCTCTGAGAAACCTCAGTTTTTTTTTTTT
>CM053575.1:83003912-83226637 GCA_028646485.1 Cryptoprocta ferox | reverse complement strand
AGACCTGAAGACACCTTCAGATTGAAAGTAAGTGGATGGAGAAATATCTATCATGTGACCAGTAGTCAAAAGAAAGCCGGAGTAGCCATACTTATATCAGACAAACTGGACTTTAAAGTAAAGGCAGTCACAAAAGATGAAGAGGGATTGTCTTTCCCTCTCTCTCTGCCCCAATCCCCACATTTCTCTCTCTCAAATAAATAAATAAACTTAAAAAAAAAACCAGACATACAAATTCAAAATGGTAATGAAATAGCCTGGGAAACCTGACCACTTTACACTGTATGAAGAAAGGTATGTATGCAAAAGTAGAATGCCACTGAGAGGAGCTATGGTCAGCATATTGAATTCTATACCCAGGGTATAAAGAGAAATTTGAATCAATAAGGAAAAGTATCAAAGAACCCAATGGAAAAATGGGTAAAGTACTTTTATGTACCACTTAGAGAAAATAAAAGCTGAATTTGCAAAATACATATGAAAACATACTCAGCTGTGCAAGTATACAGGGAAATTCAAAACATGAAATACTATTTCAAACTTACCAGACTGGGAAAAATAGCAATGTCTGGCCAAGCCTGTGGGGATTACTGATTGCATTTAATACTGATTTATATTTAATATTGATTACAGAGAGACATCATGAAGAGCAATGACAATACTCCCACACTTACATACTCTATGACCTATCATCCAAGCTAAGAGTTGTATGTGTGTGCACATATGTGTGTCTACACGTGTGTTTACCCTAGATAAACCGTACATACTTATTCACAAAGAGTAATGTATAATGATATACAAGGATATCCAATACAGCATTGCTATAGCAAAAAAATAGAAATAATCCAAATATCAAGCAGCAGTGGAGAGAGAAAGAGAAAGGGATGATGGACTGATAGTGGTATACTCATAAAATATACTTCAGTTAAAAAGTAATAACCTATATAGATATTATCATGAATCTATCTTTAAAGTTTTTTAAATTTTTTTAATGTTTATTTATTTTTGAGAGAGAGGGGCAGAGTGTGAGATGGGGAGGTGCAGAAAGAGAGGGAGACACAGAATCTGAAGCAGGCTCCAGGCTCTGTGCTGTCAGCACAAAGTCCAACGTGGGACTTGAATTCACGAACTGTGAGATCATGACCTGAGCCGAAGCGGGACGCTCAACCAACTGAGCCACCCAAGCGCCCCTCATGAATCTCTCTTTAACATGTAATACTGAATAAAAAAGCATATTAGAAAACTTGACATATACTGCATTTAATTTAAATAGTGCCACAAAGGAATTATATTGCTTTGTTAATATATATATGTGATATTTACTATATATGTAGTAAATATATACCATTGAATGTATATGAAATTCATTCTTACTGGCTAGCCCTGGAAAGGAAGGGAATGCAATTAAGGAAGAGATCACAGAGACCACAACTTTATCTGTATGATTCTTTTGTCTCTAGATAAATCCGGAGAAAATATAAAAGAATGTTAACAGCTATTCCATTTTGGTGATGAATAAATGAGTATTTATTAATTAATGTTTATTTTGTTTCAATTAAGAAAAAATGACTACGGGCATCTGGGTGGCTGAGCCATTAAACACCCAACTCTTGATCTCAGCTCAGGTCTTGATCAGAGGGTCATGAATTCAACCTGGCATTGGGCTCCATGCTGGGCATGAAGCCTACTTAAAAAAAAAAGAAAGAAAGAAAAAGAAAAAATGCTTAAATTCAAGGGGCTTAGAGAGTGTTATGGGTTTTTCTGACCTAGAAGATTGAAGAGGGACTTTAAGAGACAGCATATATACAAGCAGAACACCCCAGATATGTCTTACTGGGAATGAGTAAGAGAACAAGAGAGAACAAAGAGAGTGAGTCAACATAAATTCCTTCCAAAACTAAAAGTCACTGGCTTGTACTCTTTTGCGTCAGGGGTTCTAACTAAAGTGTACATATGGAAGTTAGAGGGATGCAGATTAAGCTGCAATTTAGGCAGAAATTTCTAATGATTACCACCTTTGAAAAATTACGTGGCAGTCTCAGGAGGCAGTAAGACTTTATCAAGATCAAGTCTAGGGTGGATAAAACTTGTTATGAATACAGCCTTGGGAACTTACCAGTATGTACCATAGATGAAGCTTGCTTATGGTGGCAATGACAATAATGACAATACCTATGACTTTAATAATCAGCCCTCTCATTTAACCCTAAAAATAACCCTAGAGGTGAATATTATTTCATTGTCTCCATTTTACAAATGAAGGATAGTATTTGAATCCAGACTATTTTAACTCTAAAGCCTGAACACTTCATCAAGTTCCTTGCTATTAAAATATAAAGGTTTGTGAAATCAAAGAAATGGATTTCTAGTTGTGGAATTGAAGACAAGCTAAGGATAGCTGATTTTTTTTAATGTTTATTTATTTTTGAGAGAGAGAGAGAGAGAGAGAGTGCAAGGGGGGGCAGGGGCAGAGAAAGAAGTAGGCTCCAGGTTCTGAGCTGTCAGCACAGAGCCTAACCCAGGTCTTGAACTCACGAACCACGAGATCCTGACCTGAGCTGAAATCAGACGCTTAACCGACTGAGCCACCTAGGCACTCCAGCTGATATTTTTTTTAAGTTTTATTTATTTATTTTGAGAGAGAGAGTGCAAGTGGGGGGGGGGGAGCAGAGAGAGAGAGAGAGAGAGAGAATTCCAAGCAGGTTCCTTGCTGTTGGTGCCGAGCCTGATGCGGGGCTCGAACCCACAAACTGTGAGATCATGACCTGAGCCAAAATCCAGAGTCGGATGCTTAACTGACTGAGCCCACCTAGGCACCCCAGGATAGCTGATTTGAAGATGTTTCAGGCTAGTCAAAGTTCTTGAAGGTGTATTTTAAATAGTACTATTTGGTCTCCTGCAGTCTAGTTTTAATGCCGTTAATCAAAGTAACTACGGCATAAGATGAAGTTGTTCGAAAAACTGACAAAATGATGGAAGGCATTTGCAAAAGAAAAAAATAAGTGGAAAGCCTGGCTTTTAAGACTCTCAGTGTGTGTGTGTGTGTGTGAGTGTGTCTGTTCCACTCAATGACCATAAGCCGTCCAAATTTTCAAAGTGTCCCCCATTCTAGTCCTGTCATATGCTCATTCTTTATCACTTGCAAAATCTGTTATATATTCTAGCCTCAACCAAACCCTTCCCACACAGCTAACTGCCAGGCATTCACTTTATCTATATCTGAAGAAGAGAGAAGCAGATGAGTCAAAAATGCCAGAGTTTTAATGTGTGGTGTGAAAGATGTGTGGGTGTTTGCAAAGCTGAGTTTTACTAACTCCCCCAGACTGGGGAACCTTTCGGGGATGACATGCAATTTGTTCACTTAGTCTCAATGTCTATGTTGGTTAAGAGGGACACTTCCCCAAAGACACTGTGTCAAAGCAGAGGAGATGAATTGCAAGGGAATTAAGCTCAGACCAGAAAGTATCTGTCATTGGATTGTTGGCTATGCCGATTCCTCAAAGAGAACAAACATGGAGGATTAAATGGGGCTGGCTCAGTGTTGGGGGTCAAAGGCCATACCCACAACTAAATCCAAAGTGTTTTGTGGGGAAAGAGATAAAACGGTGGGAAGGGAGGAATGACAGGATGTTGACGTGCGTGCTGTCTTGTCTCAACCACATTAAGTGGAGGAGCCCACCATTACTTTTCTGAGAGAGTCTGAAGGAGGACAAGATGGGCAGCAAATGCAACTCTCTCAAGCTCTCCTGATGTGCTTGACCTTCCTCCAGACAGGAAGTTCCATTTAGCACTGTTTCTTGCCTTCTCTCCTTCTTTCTCTCATATCCATCAGGATCAAGATAATGAGTGTCAAAGATGCTTTAACAAATGATTTCTCTAATAAAACCTTAACCAACAACTCTACATATTTTGTCAGGGCTAAATATGGAAAAATGCGTACAGGATAGGTATTGGATCCCAAAGTTTTGGTCTCAAAGATGTTTCCAGATATCCATCCAAAGAGGCCACTTGACCAGAACCCGAAGAGGTTGCCATGAAGAAGGCTTAGGGAAATCTGCACATTTGTGCTAATTTGTGCCAGAATCAGGTTCTGCTGCTCTAATGCTTTGAAAAGGCTGGTCAGCAAGGATTTCTGCTGAGCAGAGAAAGTGACCACGGCGGAGGTACAGAGAAAACTTTATGTATCTGAGCAAGAGAGACTAAGAAAAAATTCCTGGAGCTTAAATTTCTGAGCCCGAAAAGATCTCTTCTTGAATTTATGAAAACTAGAGGATCATGAGTAAAAAGTTCAATGAATTTTTGGCCCCAGGTCTTTAATACAGCTCATCTCTTGAAGTCAGTGCACCAGTAAGTTCCACTTGAAACCAGCAACAAAGTATTTGCATACAGAAGGAAAGTTCTGAAGCTGAGTGCATACTTGTGGTTACCTGGAAAGAATTTAGAAAAGCAGTGTAAAATCCCATTAGAACAGCTCTGATAGTAGAGAACTCATCATATACTCAGACTGTACACTTGAACCATGAGGGAAGGAGAATATTGAGGCCAGGGGCAGCATTTACAAACACTTGCAGACACTTGTTTGTTTCTCAACAAGTAAAACTCTGATTCGATTTTCTCATGTAAAACTGGAAAAGTAGTACCTATTCTATCAGCTCAGTATTGTGAGAATCTCACAATCTCTTAGATGGTGAGAATCAAATAAGGTAATTGTCTTAGTCTGCTCAGGCTGCTGTAACAAAATACCACAGAGCCAGTGGCTTAAACAACAGACATTTATTTCTCACAGTTCTAGAGGCTGGAAGTCCAAGGCCAAGGTGCCTGGTGAGAACCGTCTTCCTGGCTCGCAGATGACTGTCTTCTTACTATATCTTCACATAGCAGAGACAGAGACAGAGGGAGGCAGGGGAGGAGGGAGAGGAAAGGAGGGTTGGAGAGGTGGAGGAGGAAGAGAGAGAGTGAGAGAGAAAGCAAGAGGGGGAGAGACAAAGAGAGAGAGAAAGAGAACACTATGGTCTCTTCCTCTTCTTATAAGGACACTAATCCCATCATGGGGGCTCTATCCTCATGACTTTATCTAAACCTAATTACTTCCTAAGGGCCCCTCTCAAATACCATCACATTGAAAATTAGGGCTTAAACATGAATTTTGGAAGATACAAACATTTATTTCATGGCAGTAATAAAACAAAAGTTTTTAAAAATTAAAACTGCATAAATTTATTATAGTATCATTATCATCACTACTAATGTAGCCTTCATATAACTTATTAGAGCCTTCCACCATATTCTGTCTTTTTCTCTTAAGGATCAAGGCGTTATAAAGAAACGTAAAACTATGCCCTGCAACACCTGGCCCCACCTCTGCTCTTCATAGGAGGAAATGAGCTCATGTCATGTCCAAGGTTATGGAGTAATTGTTAAGGCAGACTGGGTCTGTGGATAAGAGTTTTGGAAACAGATAAACCTGACAATAAATTTTATTTTTACTATTTTTAATGTTTTTATTATTATTGTTATTATTATTATTATTATTTTGAAAGAGAGAGAGACAGAGCATGAGCAAGGAGTGGCAGAGAGACAGAGGGAGACACAGAATCCAAAGCAGGCTCCAGGCTCTGAACTGTCAGCACAGAGCTCAACACAGGGCTCGAACCCCCAAAACTGTGAGATCATGACCTGAGCCGAAGTCAGATGCCCAACTGACTGAGCCACCCAGGTGCCCCTAATTTTGCTATTTTATTAAGTAGTGATTTTGGACAAGTTATTTGACCTTTCTAAGGTTCAATTTCCTCATTTGTAAAAGAGGGGTGTTAATAATAATACAAATTTTATCAAAGTAGTGGTGATGTTTAACTCAGATAACATATGAAACATGCACATATTATTCCATATTAACACAGAGTAAGAGCCTGATAAATATTGTTAGTGTTAACTTCTCCTGAATGCTAAGTGCTTCTGTTATATTTATTATTGTTAGCATCATTATTAATCACCGAGTTGGAATAAGCACCCAAATCTCCTGGCATCCGGTGTTCTTCACAGAAAGAGAGCATTCAGATCTAGCAAAGCCAATTAGGGGCAAGAACAATTTCTTTCTTAATGATAAATTTATTAGATTATCCAGCTGTTTGCGGCATCTCAACAGTAAAGCTGAGTGCAAGGGAAAACCAGTTCCTGGAAATAATCCTCAGGGTCCAATACGTAGAATAGGACCCAGGTTAAAAGCTCAGTTGGTTTTAGTGGAGCTTTGCTGCTAAGGCACCTGTTTTTCCTGAAAACCAAGGACCATATAAAGTCTAGTTGGGGGGCACCTCAGTTGGTTAAGCATCTGACTTCAGCTCAGGTCATGATCTCGAAGTTTGTGAGTTCAAGCTATGCATTAGGCTCTGTGCTGACAGCTCAGAGCCTGGAACCTGCTTTGGATTCTGTGTCTCCCTCTCTCTCTGCCCCTCCCCCACTTGCACTCTGTCTCCCTCTCTTTCTAAAAAATAAACTCTGAAGTCTAGTTGGAGCCACAGGTAAAAGTTGCCTGGGTAAAACCATCATTGGGTTCACTTTTGCAGATAGCTTGGCTGGAAAGGGAAACTTTTTGTTTGTTTTTTGCTTTTTCCCTGTACTGTCGATTTCTTAATATTTAGAACTGCTACTTTACTTTCCTAAATCTAGAATAACAACAAACAAACAAACAAACAAAACAAACAAAACGTGAGGGTCCAATCAGAATTGGTAGTGCTACTCAGTGTTCAATGACCAAGTTCCCTGCCAGAGAGAGGCTGGATATTTGCCTCACATCCAAGCTCTCTGCTTAAGCAGAAAAAAGTTAATGGATTAGTCCTGACAGATGACTGATGCTCTCAGCAAGCACGGGCTCCAAGCCAGAAATCAGCCCTCTGTGCAGACGGCAGCCATGTCTGGGGGTGCCGGATGGGACTGATAACAGGACCGGAAACCCATCAGAGACACCCACCCCCTTACCTCTGGGCCTCATCAAAATTACCTGCCAAAGAGACACTGCTCCAGACCAGCACCTTGTCAGACTATTTTGTAATAGAAAACAGCTGCTCTTGTTGGGAGGCAGAGGTGGGAGGAGTGCAAAGAATAGGGGGAAGAGCCATTCATAACTTTTCTGCTTGCGCAGAACTGTTAAGTTGCAATCACAAGGCAACTAAGAACGGGAAATTCTAGGGACCCTGTGGGAATGATATTATCCTCCTCTAAAGGGACTGAAAGGAAATCAAAGCTACTGAATTTAAATCACAGATGACAGTTAATCCTTAGCAGTGGGCTTAGCATAGGGTCTGGACGCTGCTGAGCAGTGTCCTAAGGATAGCAGAGGAAATGAGGTATGCAGTTTGATCAGGCAGTTCAGGCAAGGGGGAGCCTCCATTGTTACTTCCTTCTATGCACTAGGACAGTGCCTGTCCCGTGATTGTATGCTCCGCAAATACTTGTTGAATCCATGATTGTCAGTGTTCATGACACACATTTTCTAAGGGATGGAGGGGACTTTGAACAGATCAGAGTTTGACTCAATGTTCTATGACTTCTATCACTTAACTACCTGTGCCATCTCAGGAAAGTATCTTCATGGTTTACCTATAAAATGGGATTTGATCATCCATATCACATGATTTTAGAGATTATTAAATGTAATGGGAAAGCGTTCTTAAGTTTCTGACATGAACTAGGAGCTCAAAATGATAGAAGTTATCAGGGATGATGTGGTCATTAAATTACATTGTAATTATTACTGTATATAAATGGACCCCATATTTAATAGGAAATAATAGCAACAATACCCAATACTGAGGAATGCCTATATCAAACAGACTATTCTCTTGGTAATAGTAGCCAGTGGGGAGATACTCTTGGAGGGGTATCCGAGTCATACACACACACACACACACACACACACACACACACGATGCCTGTTACACAGAAGAGTTCACCAAGGAACAGGGGGCTAAAGAGGGGGTTGTAGTCAATTAAAACAAACAAACAAACAAACAAACAAATCATTTGAAAAAGCAGACAGCAAGTATGAGAGGTAGGGGCAGTTATGGCTGCCATCAACATTACCATTCCTTGCATTCATATAAAGCCAATTTAATTTTTAAATTAGATCCAGTTTTCTTTCTTTGAATAAGAAGATACTCTGTACAAACACATAAATACATATACACGTGCGGGTACACATATACGCACAGGGAACAAAAAGGATATTAACTCAAGAATTTAATATTATTCAAATTATTATCTTTAAAATCCAAATGCCAAATTTAAAATCCAAAATCCAAATCCAATGCAACTGCATTGCAGTTATAGCAGGAATAGGAATGTGCATAAGGAACAATCAGAAAACAAGAAAAAGATCTTGGGAATTAGAAACATGATTGCCATATACCTATAATCTCTCTCCTTCTCTCTCTCCCCCTGCCTCATGCACACTCACAAACATAAACTACAATTTCCAAACATCCTGCATGACCATTTTTTATGCAAGACATGTAATCCAGATGACTTACACTATCAAATTAGGAAAGGGCTCCTGGTGGCCTTGAGCAATGAAGCTCTGAGGAAACACTTCCACGTTGAGAGACTCACCCAGGGCCCTATGAAAATCCACTTTCTGTTGTGAGAAGGGACACTCGGAAATGAATCAGCACTTTGTGCCTTGAGCCTTTATATTTGCGAAGGATGAAATGGGAACAGAACTGTCCTTACTGTGTGGTCTTCTGAACCCCCTTTGAAATAATAACCTGCTCAGTTCTATCTTCCTCTCCAAGCACTGGAGTCTCTCTTATCATCTGGGAACACTAGTTTGTACAGTTTGAAAACACTCCTCTCGGTGGTTCTGACTGACAGCACCTCCACCCATGCAGTGCTTGATTGAGAACTAAGGTCAAAAGGCACAGCAAACAGTGAACATAGAGCTGGCTGCCCTGTCTCTCACTTCACAGACCTTATAGAAAAGCAAACTTGGAAATGAATGAGTCCAGGATGAGAATTTATGTCAAATCTTTTTCTTTAAAAAAAAAATACTTATTTATTTTGAGAGAGAGAGAGAGAGAGAGAGAAGGAGAGAGAGAGAGAGAGCACGTGCGTGAGCAGGAGAGGGGCAGAAAGAAAGGAGAAAGAGAACCCCAAGTAGGCTCCATGCTGTCAGCATAGAGCCCAATGTGGGGCTCAAACTCACGAACTGTGAGATCATGACCTGAGCTGAAATCAAGTGTCAGATGATTAACCAACTGACTGAGCCACCCAGGAGTCCCTATGTCAAATCTTTGTCATCTGGGGCGCCTGGATGGCTCAGTCAGTCAAGTGCCTAACTTGATTTCAGCTCAGGTCATGATCTCATGGCTTCGTGGATTCAAGCCCCACATCGGGCTCTGTGCAGGCACCGCAGAGCCTGCTTGGGATTCTCTCTCTCCCTCTCTAGCTGCCCTTCCCCCACTCGCGCTGTCTCTGGCTCTCTCAAAAATAAATAAATAAATTTAAAAAATGTTTAAAAATGTAAATCTTTTTCATCTACAAGGAAACAACTCTTTCCTCTGCCAGTGGTAAGATTTGCGTGTCTTTTCAGTTGTCACCTGGGTATTTACAGGCAGTACCACCTCCCTAACATTTCAGTGTGTTGTGCCTTTACCAAATACAGGGCAACAGAGAGATTCTCTTATTCCTCTTTTATTCTTATCATCTCTGAGGCTCCTGTTCTATAATTGAAGAGGGAGTAACACTGCCAACCCGCAGCTCTGTTATGAAGATTAATTTAGTTGTATTACATAAGGCATCTGAAGCAGTAGGAGCTGCTTACTATATGATACCCTCATTATCATTAACTTCTCTTTGAATATAGTCTTGTGCCTACATTGAACAGGAAAAATAAATTAAGTTTGCTTATTTATTTTGAGAGAGAGAGAGGGTGCCAGCGAGCAGGAGACGGGCAGAGAGAGAGAGAGAGAGAATCCCAAGCAGCTCCCCGTGGTCAGCACAGAACCTGACTCAGGGCTCAATATCATGAACTCGTGAGATCATGACCTAAGCTGATATCAAGAGTTGGATGCTTAACTGACTGAGCCACCAGGAACCCCTTGAATGGGCAACATTGTATAATCCTTATTGCCTAGTCATAGGAAATCTCATGTTCACATAAATTTCCAATAGTCTAGGAAGCATTCTGTAGTTTTCTTTAATATTGGCATGATTCTTGCTTGGATTGGCTTAAGAAGGGTGTAGAACAGATTCATACTGTATTCAGTCTTTTTTTCCCCCTCTTGTTCAAACTTGTCCATTGTCTTCTCCTTGGAGTGAATCTGATTGCCAGGAAACGGTTGTGAAATATGTCTCAATATTACATTCATTTGTGGGATACTCAGCTTTACCCCGGGATCTGGCATTGCTCGCTCTGATGAGGTCAGTGTATTGCCAAACTTGAGTCACTGGCTCCCTCCCTTCTTCCACAGAAAACAGAAGTGTGATTCCAAAGAAGCTTTCTTGCTGTTGTTTTTAGTTTCCCAGTCTCCAGTTTCCTTTCTATCATAAATCGCATCAATTATCTGATGTGTAACTGGGGGCAGTTAGTCTGCCTCCAATGCATCATTTAGTTCAGCTGATTCAGCAAAACACTTGAGCATGAATGTGCCCCTCTGTGTGTGTACAAACTTCAATGCCTGAGTTTTCACGTTAGCTGGGAAAGGCTATCTGTCTGTCTCTAGAATAATGATAAACAAAGTTGAGAACACAGTTTCAAGTTGTGTTTCATTTGGGGCTTCTCAAGCTGCCTTTAGCAGATGTTAAGCTATGACGACCTTTGGAAAATTCACAAGTTTTCCAGGGGTCAGAAGAGCAGTTAGCTCCAGTTAGCTCTTATTTTAAAAACAGGTGATGAAGAAGATAAGTTCATAGAAAAATAGGAAATCAGGACTTTGCACAGTAAGTTACATATGGTAAAGGAGTAAATGAAAGAATGAATGAATACCATGCTTTTCTGTTCATAATATCATCGAAGGGAATGAAATGCCTTATGTTAAAATCTTCACTCTGCTAGCATTTTAGCATCATCAAGAAATACTACTCTTCTTTTCACTTCAACTTTCTTAGATCTGCCTAAATTCAACATCTGTCCTATAAAACCAGTCAAGTCACGCAAATTTTTTTCAGGAAAATGAATGAAAGGTGACATATGCTTAATTTTATAGTAAAGAAATTTAAAATAATTGATGGGGTTTTGGAGTTTTTTTCTTTTTTTAATGTTTATTTATTTATTTTGAGAGAGAGAGAAAGAGAAAGCACGTGAGAATGTGAGAGAGCAAGGGAAGGATAGAGAAAGAGGGTGAAAGAGAATCCCAAGCAGGCTCTGAACTGTCAGCACAGAGCCTTAGTGGGGCTTAATCTCAAGAACCGTGAGATCTTGACCTGAGCCAAAATCAAGAGTCAGATGCTTAACCAACTGAGCCACCCAGATGCCCCTTGGATGTTTTTCTGATGTAAATATTAGTTCACAAGAAAAAAGAACTCATTAAAACTTTTCCATACTTTGTATTTTTATGGGTTTCTAGAAAAAAATGATAATTGATGAAACAATAAAAAAACAAAGAGCTAATCCATGATATTATAGATATTACACTATAATACGTAAATATTCTTTCCTAACTCAATATCAAATGTAAGGGAAAAGAGATGTTAACATCAATATGTAGAACTCTCCTCATTGTGAATGTCAGTGTTTATGTTCTGATGCTAATTACAAGAGTTCCTAAGCAGAGATTTAAAATGCTTTATATATCCACGAATTGAGAAATCACAGAACTACAATTGCTGCTAAAGTGTTTATGCAAATTTTATTGTTATGTACTTATTTATTTTATTTTAGAGAGATAGTGAGAGGGAGAGAGTGAGGATCCCAAGCAGGCTCCAAGCTCAGCATGGAGCCTGATGTGGGGCTCGATCCCATGACTCTGGGAGCATGACCTGACTGAAATCAAGAGCTGGACGCTTAACTGACTGAGCCACCCACATGTCCCACAAATTTATTCTTAATATAGCAATTTCTGTTTTCCCAATACAATGAAATCCTATACTAAAAAGTTAAATCCAGTAACTCATAATTATGTGTCTTGAGTGACCAAGCATTTTATCAATTTAAAATAAAATATAGTGTTGCAAAACTGTTTGTAGCATTTCGGCAATTGTGCTTTGGTAGTTGTAGTATGTTGGTATCAACAGATATTGGACAGGTTTCATCACAGCTCTTTCAAATATTTAAGAATAAAAAAATAACAACCTATATTATTTTGTCTTGTATCAGCATCAAAAGGCCACATTGTAATAAGTACCATATATTTATTGATTTGAATATTTACCATGAGCTAGTTTATTTATGTCTCAGTCTTGTAATCTTGGAACATTCCTATGGAGTAGGTAGATTACTTTTATTTTCATTTACAGATGAAGAAATTGGAAAGGTAGATAAGTGTACTCAAGATAAAAAAAATAAGCTAACAAGTAGAGGCTCTGGGAATTAAGCATCCCCACCATCTTGACCTATACAAGTTGGCAAAAAAAAAAAAAAAAAAGCCAAGAGGTAATATGTAAATAAGATGTATACAGAGACCACACATTTAAGGAAGGGTCACATTCCAAAGGGTGATAAACTTCTCTGTATTTCTCCTGAAATGTTGAAGGAAAGGTATTCTTTTTTTTAAGTTTATTTATTTATTTGAGAGATACAGAGGCAGCAGGAGTGCAGGAGGGGCAGAGAGAGAGGAAAAGATAGAATCTCAAACACTGTGCTTGACAGCACAGAGCCCGATGAGGGGCTTAAACTCACGAAGCCGAGAGATCGTGACCTGAGACGAAACTGAGAATCAGACACTTATCCCATTGAGCCACCCAAGTGCCCCAGGAAAGGTATTCTTTGAAGAGGATAAGATGCTGCAAATCCCTTCCATTGCACCAATATCTTGTATTTTGAGGAACATGTGTTGAACCCTACTTCTGAGTCAGGGAGATAGGATACATGCTTACATCATGGATCCTAAGGAAGCTCGTGTCAATGTATTCATCATTTTATGCCTTATATCAAAGGCTATAGATATAATTCCTGAAGATGAATGTGATCTTCTCAGTGATGTTGAAGTGTAGACATATAGATTATGATCAAATTTTCTTAGAATTGTCTATCTCTGAACTTTTTTTTTTTTTAGTTTTAAAACAGTTCAAAGCAGAAGCTAAAAAAATTCATTGAAGATTGCACCCAAGATAAAACTAGTGGCATCACCAACACGTTAAAATGCCTCCGTTAGATGTAACAGTTGAAAATTATTTCATGTCAAGCTTTCCATCCTCATGTATTTCAGAGGAAAGCATTTCTGGGTCATTCATATTTATTTCAACAAAGCGCTACTGAGTAATTCTCTTAGGCTCTATAATTTACTTCAGTAAGTTTGATTTTAAGCCAAGATGCTACAAATTAAGAGGTCTTATACAAATGTGGCTTTCCAAAGATGTCAACCTTACTGCATATGTTAAAAGTCACAGGGAGTATCCTAAATAATATTTTACTTTGCAAAAGATATTCAACTGAAACATGACAAAGACTGGCCAGACTTCGACAACTTTGTAGCATTGAAGGACTAAAGGAGGCTCCTGGCAACTAAATGAGCTGTAGATTTGTGTTCCAAACATGACTCCACAACTCCCTTGTATGAGGCAGCTGATCATCCTTTACTCAGGAGATTAGCTTTTAAAGATAAAAGGAAGATTAATTTGAGATAATATATGTAAAATGAGATAATATATGTAAAATCATAGGGATCGATAAAATCTATAATTATTACCAACTAGCATCATAGATGATAGCAAAACATACAAATTAGAGTACACCACATAAGAACTTAGCTGATCCATCCTACAGCTTTGAGTGTGCTGCTCAGGAAGCAGCCCTTCGGGGAAGACTCACCACCCACAGAAACCAACAATTGCAATTTGGAGGAAGTGGACCCCACCCTTACCACTCCAACAGACTGGGGATGTTCCTACCCTGGGAGGCATCTACTCACAGGTGGAGCTATTTCTTTTAATGTCTAGTTCATGTCTACCTCATCGGATCCTACGGTGGAGATGGATATTCTAGTAGATAAGAGTATTTATTTTAGATCCACATTGTCAGGATTCAAATCATGATTCTGCCATTCAGAGCCAGATACATATTTTGTAGGACCCAGCTCAAAATGGAAACGCAGGGTCCCTTGTCCAAACATCAGGGACAGAGTGCCATTAAAGATACTAAAAGAGGGTGCCTGTGTGGCTCATTTGGTTGAATGTCCAACTCTTGATTTCAGCTCAGGTCATAATCCCAGGGTCATGGGATCGAGTCCCATGTTGGGCTCTTCACTAAGTGTGGGGACTGCTTAAGATTCTCTCTCTCTCTCTCTCTCCCTCTGCCCCTCTCCCCCGCTGGCACTTGCTCTCTCTAGAATAAAAATTTTTTAAAGATACTAAAATATATAGCTTTTTTCTTTCTGCCACAGTCTCTTTCTCTTGCCATGATGTTTCATTTGCTAGTTATATCAGTAAATTTTAAATTATTAGCACAGATGTCCCAAATCATCTTTAAATTATGCAATGCCAATTTAAATGCAGATATAAGAGCATTTATGTTGAAAATACTTTTTAAAAAAAGGAAGGGGGAACCTGACTGGCTTAGGCAGAAGAGCATGCAATTCTTGATCTCAGGGTTGTGAGTTTGAGCCCAACACTGGAGATAGAGATTGTTTTAAAAAGTAAAATTTTTAAATTGTATGTGGAATCATTGAAATTATACAGTTCATATTCCATAGCTCATATAAGCATATATATTTTGTTCTTACCAAAACAGTGGGAATGTGGCACAAAGCTATTTTAATTATACTTTTTGATACATGAACATTCTACCTTCGGCTTACTGCTGGGAAAGGAAATCTGAAAGGCAAAGGAATTATGGGTCGTCCTGACTTTCCCTTTTCTTTCGTATCATTGTTTCAAGCCTAAGTTGTTGGTGATACAAGGAAGTAGCCTGAGTGAGAAGGCATATGACAGGGTGCCTGGGAATCCGTGTTTCTTAAAACACCATTGCCTTTTTTCTGTGTTCGGTGTAAATTCTGGTTCGAAGAGAAAGTGTGGCATCTCGGGGTTGTCAGTGCCCCCACTCAGTCATAAAAATAGCGTGCTTACTTTGTACTCGCACTGAGCTTCTCTGAACTCCCTTGCATCGTGGGTGGGTTCACCAGAATCCTGTGCTCAAGAGGACATCACGAACACTATATGTGAATTGGGCAGCAAGAAACAAAAGATTGCTACATGACACATGCTTTCTCCACTCACACGTACTCTGTTGTTCCACTGAGCTTCAGTTACAAAGCACAAGTTCAAAGATAAAATTATTAAGAAGTTTGGGGCACTTGGGTGGCTCAGTCAACTAAGCCTTTGACTCTTGATTTCAGCTCAGGTTATGACCTCATGGTTCCTGAGTTCAAGCCTTGTGTTGTCAGTGTGGAACCTGTTTGGGATTCTCTCTCTCCCTCTCTGTCTACCCCTCCTCACTAGTGCATGTGCTCGCCTTCTCTCTCTCTCTCTCTCAAAATAAATAAATAAACTTTAAAAAATTATTAAGAATTTTAGGACAGCAATAACAGAGCTTTAAACCAAGCATGGGGCCCTCTGAGCATGGGGCTGTATACAATTGAACAAGTTGAATACCCATGCAGTCAGCCCTGCACATACAAGCTGTGTTACCTCATGCATATTACTAAACCTCTCTGTGCCTCAGTTTCTCCTTCTGTAAATTATAAAAATAATCATACCTATCATAAAATTGTTGTGAAAACCAAGTGTATTAATATGAAAAGAGCTTGAATAGTGTCTGGCATACAGTGCAATACTATTAGTAAGTATTATTGCTATTTTATTATCATCATTATGAAGTTATTTTGGGGGGTATAGGATTTTAAAGATAATGAGATCTTAAAATGAGATCCAAGGACAATCCTTGAATTATACACATCCATACCGTCCTTGTCCTTCAGTTGTCACAAGGATCATAAAAACTTTCAAGTTGTCTCTACATTGGGATGATTCACATTTCAGACCAGACAGTCATTGCTGTGGGGTGCTGTCCTGTGGATTGGAGCATATTTCACAGCATCCTTGGCCTCTATCCACTGAAAAGATAACTCCCTCTCTAGTTACGGCAACCAAAAATTACTTTGGACATTGCCAATGTCTACTAGGGGTCAAAATCTCCATCCCACTCCCGATCCTCCCATTGAAAACCACTGCTTTATAATTATATGATATGCATCAGGACATGTAAAGCTATCTTACTGAATAAGTCCACCAAGGGCCAAATAACCCCTCAAGCATATAGTGCTAGGTCAGCCCCCTCACAACCCTACAGAACAACCCCAAAATGACATCCTACTTAGACTCACTATAGCCCTATTGCTATCTTCTTCTTCCTCTTGCTTACAGAGGAGGGAGGATCAGCTGTTTAAAAAAAAAGGTGGGAAAAAATTTCATTCAAATCTGAGAACTGTCAAATCTCTGATAAGCTGGTCCAGGAAAACAGAAGTGAATTAACTCTGGTTCCCAGGACGGAAAGACTCAGGAGGTATTATTGTCCAGATTATGCTTCCTCCTCCCTGCTGCAGACACTCCTTGACATGCCTCTGCTCAGACAAAGCCCTTATGGAAAGTAACATGAGGACTGTGTTGACTCCAGTGAGTTTGATTTATCAGGACTACTGGCATTTGCAAAAGCAAGTGGTCTGTTTGGATGAGATGTTTCCCAGGCAAAAAGAAAAAAAAAATCTGGCCTGAATATCGCTGCTCTTGGAACTTGGTGTCGTTGGTTCTTCTCAGCAGGGAAAAAGCAGTGGGAACTCTGCCTGCAGAGGCATAGGTGTTCTAGGCATGCCTCACCCCCAGCGCCCACCACCTCCTGAAGCACTTGTGTTTCCCTACATAGGGAATGTTAATAAGCCCACTCTGTACCCTTTTCTAAGTCTGCATACACTCTGACCTTCTTCACCACACTCTCCCCATCAGGCCTCCTTCTAATTCCCCTCCCCCACCTCAAGGTCTGTTCCCATCTGTTTTCTGTTAGGAGTTCATTTTCAGAGTGCAGGCTGGTGGAATTTGGAGTTCAGACCCCCTCGAGTGATGAGAGTCCTGGGGCTGCTGAAGGTCCCTTCGCGCGGTCCCTGCCACCTCCCCCTCCTTTCCCGCCCTATGCCCCATTCGCCCTTGTGCAATAACATGCTGGAGCCTACATCTGTTTTCAATTCCATGTTCATTTGAACTGCTCTGGGAAAATGGAAGCTCTCACTAAAGACTGGGGTCTTAAAGCAACAGCATGAATACAAATAACTTTATTTGACCAGTCATGTATACACACACACACACACACACAATATATATATGTGTGTGTGTGTGTGTAATATGTGTGTATAGATATATGTATGTGTGTATGTGTGTATATATATATATGTGGAGAGAAAGAGAGATTTTTTCCATTAGCCAAGCTGGAGCTATTTCATTCAAGAAATCTCTACTCTGGTTCTTGGATGAAGCAGTATATAATCACGGATTCTTAATTCCTTCATTCTTGGTTCTAATGGTCATCTCTTGCCCCATTTCCAATCTGGGAATGTTGCCTGAATTCTTCAGTCTGAATCAACAGAGTAGATGTTCTCAGACTTCTCTCTTAGTCTTCAGTGTATTGTCTGATTAAACAATGAGAGTCTTTTTCTCATTCAAAAAAATAATGTAGGGGATTTGTTGTCATTTACCATATCTCATTTTATTCCTCAGGTACAAGGTGAGTCATATATTTGTCTTTTAGCAGGGAAAGGTAGTAGCATGTTCATCTTTCAGGCAAAACAAGCAAATGATCCTTTGTAAAAGGTGATGCTATGTCATCAGCCAATATTCTGATTCTTCTTGAGAAAAGTGTGTTTGGCCATTATGATGCCTTTGCCCATGGCTTATGTGTCACTGGTAAGTCATAGGAAGAATGAATTAAAAAAGGTTTGGAGGCCAGAAGATCCTAGAAACTGAAGATTTGCTTTGTCATCATAAAACAAGAAACCCGGGATGCCTGGGTGGCTCGGTTGGCTAAGAGTCCGACTTTGGCTCAGTTATGATCTCATGGTTCCTGGGTTTGAGCCCCACGTCTGGCTCTGTGCTAATGGCTCGGAGTCTGGAGCCTACTTCAGATTCTGTGTCTCCCTCTCTCTCCCTGCCCCTCCCCCACTCACGCTCTCTCTCTCTCTCTCTCTCTCTCTCTCAAAAATAAATAAACATTAATAAAATAAAATAAAATAAAATAAAAACAAAACCAGAAACCCTGGTGGTAGAAAATTACCAGAGCGAAGAGCATTTGTTCTTTCAGGAACTGGGGAACCGGCATTAGTAATTGAGGGTGCAGATACTTCCATTTCCTCACTTCTTTGTAAACAACCTAAAGGCAGATGCCCGTGGGTCATCTGATTGACACCAGAGGTACAGGAACAGGATAGGCATAGGGATTCTGTGTTCATTCATTCGTTATTCATTCACTAAAGAAATATTAGCATTAATTTCATATTCATGCTTTATAAATTATATATCAAGAACATAATATTCATTTATTGGATACGCCATATATAACAATATATATACTATATTACCCTGACAAATATTTGTGGAATAATTTTGCAGTCAGTTACCATATATGGGATATATTTATGTATGCATATGTGAATGTGCATTTATTCACTAAATATTAACATAATATGATATATAAGTAACCTTAATATAAAATAAACTATATAGTATATAGATATTATATGCATAATATAAATATATACAAGCATACTGAATTATTGCACATAGGAAATATCTACATGTAATACATTAATGGACTATAGAAATTCATTCAACGACTACTTATTGAGGTAGTATAGCTTGGTAGTTTAAATTTGGACTCTGGGACAAGACATTCCAAATTCAAATCTTGTTCAAATCCACTTAGTAGCTGTGTGTCCTTGCAAGTTACCATACTGCAAGACCAATATAAGTCTTGATTTCTTCACATGTAAAATGGATATAATGATATTAGATGCCTGATAAGGGTCTTAAGATTTTTCAATACATTAATTTTTCTTTAAATGCTTAGAAGAAAAAGCATTTAATTAGCATGTGGTTAGAGTTTGATAAATGTTAGCTATTGTGCACCCCACCTGGGCAACGCTGGAGTCATGATCTAGAGAGGCAGATGAGCTATAAAATGAGGGGTCAAGAAGTAAAACGAGGGGTCAGGAGTAGTTTCCAATGGTGGAGGAAAGAGATGCGATGCCTTCATTCTAGTTCTGGGCTCTTTTATAAAAGAGTCGAATCAAGGATCCTCATTAACTAAAAGAAGTAGAGCTACCCCTGATTTGATGTTGATAACAATGCTGTTATCAACTTCCTTCATTTTTCATTTGGTTTCACATCAATCTTAGGTTATGATGGGTTTGTTTCTCACTCAAAGTTAGTGGGTTTTGAGAGAAGAGAGATTTTGGCATTTAAAATATTACCCAAAAACTTTACTACTTCCACAACAAACCCTATGTGCTAAAAGAGAATTTCATACACTCTCAACTCTGAAGCCAGTGCCCTAATTTTAGGTTAATTCCAAATCTGAATCCTAAATATTATTGAGACCTTCTAAAACCATAATCCAACCTTTGGCTGGATCTTGGGTTGGAGTAAGAGAAGTCTCTTTCTTTCTAATTAGAAGCTGGGAGGAAGGGGTTTCTATAAGTAATCCTACCTCATCCTCTAACTTTCTCAGCTAACTCTGATATAACTGTTGATATGACCTGACTTTTTAATAATCTCAACCCTTCTCCCAGATCCAGCTCACTTGAACTTGAATTGATCAGGAGTGTAAAGAGTGCAAAGGTTTTCAGATGAGAAAAAAAAAATATTTGTCCAGTTTTAGGGCTTGTTGGATCTTCAGTTATTTCATCCTGGAACTCAAACATATCCCAGACTTAATAAAAATCCTGTCCTTAATGATAAAGCACATAAAAAATTGAAATCCCAGAGCACTTTGGAAGAGTTTCTTAACTAAGGACAAAATGGCCTGAAAGAAGTAGTTTTTAAATGAGCTCTTTAAAGGAAAAAGGTTGCAAACATTTTTTTTATAATTAAAGGAGGCAAGTTAAAAAAAAAAAAAGGCAATTGCTAGATTAATGCAAATACTAAAATATTGGGGGCAGGAACTGTTAATATAATTAATACTCTGCCCAGTAAGCTAAGACAATTAGTTTTTTTTAGGGGAAATGTAATGTGTTCAGATCTATAGCTATTGACTGTGATTAGATTGGAGAAGATGAGATAAAAAGATTGGGATACGTAGATTGTTGACTCAACTAATAAGTAGCAATATAAATTGGAAAGAGTGTGGGCTTCAGAAAAGAAACCTGAGTTCAGATATCAGATCTATCACTTTCTAGTTATGTGACCATGAGTAATTTGCTTAATGAAATGAACTTTAGCATCCCTATCTGATCTATGCCTATGTGCATGGCTCCTAATGAATGGCGATTGTGCTCATTAATCTCTTTGTACCTCACCCAGCATGTGAGTCATGAAATGCGTGCTACCTGCACTTATAGGAAATAGCTCATAGGAAGACAATGGCATTGTAGTAAGGTAAGTGGCATTTCAGAGGCATGCCATCCACTGACCCGCTGTGTAATCTTGGGTCCAGTCATCTCATTCTAAAGAAGGGTTAATAATAGTCATAAGGCATTACAGTAATATGGATTAAATCCATTAATTATCCATATTAAGTAACAGTGTCTGACCCATAGTGTGCGCTCAGTAGAGGTTGGTATTTTTATTATTCCAGGAATCAGAGCAGAGGAGAAGCTCTAGTATTCGCTGTACTATAGCTTGTTACACTCCAGCCACAGCTACCTCCCTGGGAAATCGTCAATACTCAAAGAGTCCAGGAATAAAAATGCCTCTGTCAGGTGGAGAGGTAGGAGAGCTTTACGGACAGGGAAACTTAAGATGATAGAACATTCTTGCTAGAGAATGGCAAATGTACAGACACCCTATTATTCAAAATAGCTGTGAGCCTGAGGCTCCAGAAAATCAGGTCACTCTCTCACTCTATAGCTCACGGCACACAGTGCAGGCTGTCGTGGACAGAGGAGCGAGGGTAATGTGTTTGTCTTCCAAAGAATACTTATAAAATAATTGGTGAGGGTCTTCTAGGGTTACTTTGAATATATAAACTGTTTATTTTTGCAGTACTGATTGAAAAGTCATGGAGAAGGCTAACGCACTTGGGTTCAGTGTTTACTGCTTCTAAGAGGCTGAACCCCAGCTTCGTGACTGTGCAGTCATCCTCTTTCTGGAAGAGATATAATTCCCCAACACATCCCCAATGACACAAAGTCATACCATCTCACCCCATTTCCTCTCTTTCAAACTCGGTGGGTACAAGTGGTAACTAACCATCATTCTTGAAGCCTGTGCCTGGAAAGGAACATGGGGAGTACTCACATGTGAGTATCTCAAAAGACTCTCTTGTACTCATTCCCACTAATTGGTTGGGGGAGGGAGCCACTGTTTTCAATCAACTTTGCATTACATCGAACTTGTCACTGCATCCAGATTTAATGAGGAAGTTTTTTTTTCTGAAAAAAAAATTTATCATAACTAATTAATAGTAGTGACTATAAAAATCAGTTCCTGTTTGTAAAGTGTAAAAACAATGTGAAATCTGTCAAATAATGCTCATGTCAACAGTCAGCACTTAATAAATGCTTTTTAGGTGGTAAGCATCGTTCTGAGTGCTTTTAGGGATTCTCTTATTCATTCTCACAGTGATTATTCTATGTGAATAAACATTAGTATTCCTATTTACAGATAAAGTTACAGAAGCACAGAGGTTAAGTATCTTGGCCAAGATACTTACATGGTGAAACTAGTAAACAGTTGAAGCTGCAATTTTGAATACAGGGAAATCTGAGTCAGAGCCTGTTTTTTGGACTCTGCTGTAGGAGGCCATCTTTTAATTTTTACCATGGAAATTTCGAAACACTAAAAGTACTGGAAACCAATGTGGTCTAGATCTCAGCAGTGGGAGGAAGGCCCCTCTTCAGGTTCATTCCTTCCTTGGGTGTTCTGTCTCAACCCTAGAAGTAAGAGCTTGTTTCTCATATCTTCTATTTCTATGTTCATTAGAGTTTTCCTCCCCTTGTTATCACTCCAATCTCCCATTATAAAGAACATTTCTTTATATTAAATTTTTCTCTGTTCAAATCATGGTGTTTTCTGTCTGATGGTAGGATGGGGATGGATACATCCCTGACCTCATTTTCTACAGTGTCTACCTTTGCTTATTCTGCTTCAGCCACTCTTGACTCCTTGCCATTCTTCAAATATTATATCTATGTCCTCAGCTCACAGTTTAGTACTGCTTCCCCTCAGCTTGGAAAGCTCTTCCCCCAGATATGCATATAGCTTCCTCTCTTACATCCTGAGAGTCACGACACACTCCTTAAGCTCTTGCTTAAATGACACACATGCTACCTGCTCCTTAAGCTCTTGCTTAAATGTCACAATCTCAGTGATGACTCTTTTGAAGCTCTATTTGATCACCACCCCTTTTCTAGCCTCTGTCTTCTTTAAATTTTTTTCTCCAGAGCACTTTTCATCATCTAGCATATTATGCGTGCTACTCACTTCTGTTACTTATTATTTACATTACTTCCCCCACTAGAATATAAGCTTCCTAAGGGATTTTTTTACTATTTTGTTCACTGCTGCTTTTTCAGAACATAGCACAACAGCCCACACATAGTAAGCACTAGGCAGTTATTTTTTGATGAATGAATATTTTAAGGTAGAAATAAACCAGTTATGTGGATAATGCACAATTTTTGATACTGCTGAGAGAGAAAAAAATCTCTTGAACCTATAGGCTCTCATAAAGAATATACTTTGTTATTTATTGAACAATATCTTTAACAATATTTCAGCAAACACACCAAAGAATTTCATGATATATTATAATAACATCTCTTAAAATAAATCAACATCTACAACAGTGTTATCCAGTAAACACTATAGAGAATCTCACACTGAATTTTTAAAATACCATTATTTTATAATATATCAGTTTTTAATAATCTCCTTTAAAATTTTTCAAGAACTTCTCTCTATGCAAATTAAATATGCGTGTAAATTTATTCTACTTTGTTTCAGTAATATGCATAATAAAATAATACTTTTATCTCTTCTTTCATCAAAATGTATTATGGTTTTCTGATTTTATTACCTAAACTGTTACCTCTTGTGTCTTCAAGTTTTCCCATAATCCTAGACCACTTTGTCACTTATATTCAGAGGTACTTCTTAAATTCCCTCCCAGAGGCATAAAGTACCATAGCTTACTTTTGATACTCAATTTTACTTTCTACAGCTCCCCTTAGCTATCTCAGAGATATATTTTAAAACATACTCCATCTCTCAAATGATTGCCAGCACAAATGATTCAGATTTGTCTTTACACAGACTAAAATATTTGACAGAAAAATATAGAAAAGTAAATTTCTGTATCCTGGGATATCATGTAAGGGTAATTTGCACTATAGTAAGAATGAGCATATTTACTGTAGCTACAAAAAGATTTTAGATCATGCTGAAATTATTCTGATGCAGAAATATGAGAAAGCTTCTTGCAGGAGATTATAGAATATTCAGCATTTTTTAACACCAAAACATCTCAAGTTTTCACATCAACATTCTTCTCACTTCCAAGATAAGAATGTCTCCAAAGCCCAGAGATAGCTCTTCCAGTTCACAAAGATCCCATTGTGAAAGACCGAACTCTATGCTCAACAAGAAAATAGGGGTGCCTGGGTGGCTCAGTCGGTTGAGTGTCTGACTTCGGCTCAGGTCATGATCTCACAGTTCGTGGGTTCGAGCCCCGTGTCGGGCTCTGTGCTGGCAGCTCAGAGCCTGGAGCCTGCTCCCGATTCTGTGTGTCCCTCTTTCTCTCTCTGCCCCTCCCCTGCTCATGATCTGTCTCTGTCTCTCAAAAATAAACAAAAATGTTAAAAAAAAAATAAAAAAAAACAAGAAAATAAATGGACAATTTACAAATGGATGAAGAACTGACTAAAATAGCATTATCTTTTGATTAAAGCAGATATCAGATGGTAGGGGATTTGTGGACAGTCAAACAGTGACTGATAAAAGCATGGAGCTTTCTTGCTGAAATCATTTCTTTCCCAATCTAGAGACACTGCCTGTAACTGATAGGAATGTCAGGTCACTTCACATTTTCCTTCTTTAAGAGATCCCATCCCTATGAGCTCAATGTCCCCTTCTGTGAGTTTCATTAATCACACAATGATCTATTAAGTTTGGAATGTTCCCAAGCACATATGATTTCCACAGTAAACTTCACTAGGAACAGAACTCACCCCCACTAGCTTGTTGATGCACAGTGACACAGAAGACAAAATGCTGCTATAGAGAAAAAGCACAGGCAACAGGAGCTGCATAAAGAAAGAGCATCAAAGAAGGAGTAAGTGAAGGTTAAATAGAATCATTTACTTTTATTGTCAATTGATCTAACAAGTAACAGTCTGTTAAAAAAATAATACCAACAATATATTCTTATGTATATAATATGTATATCTAACAAGTAACAGTCTGTTAAAAAAATAATACCAACAATATATTCTTATGTATATAATATGTATGTATACATATTATGTATATGTATATGTTTTATGTATATGTATATATATTCTTATATATGTATGCTCATGTATTTATCACACACACACATATACTTATGTATGCTTATATATAACTTAAATGAAAGATAGCAGTGATACAACAGATGGAAGGGAGAAATTAGTATTGTTTTGTTATTATCAAGTATCCATACTACCCCTAACATGGTATAGTGTTATTAGAAAGTGGACTTGGATTAGCTGTAAATTTATATTGTAAATTCTAGGGCAACCATTAAAAGAAGTTTTCAGGGGTGCCTGGATGGCTCAGTCGGTTAAGCATCCAACTTCAGCTCAGGTCATGATCTCATGGTTCATGAGGTCAAGCCCCATGTTGGGCTCTGTGCTGACAGCTCAGAGCCTGGAGCCTGCTTCAGATTCTGTGTCTCCCTCTCTCTGTGCTCCTGTGCTCCTCCCCCACTCATGCTCTGTCTCTCTCTCTCAAAAATAAATAAAAACATTCATATATAGATATAGATATAGATATAAAAGAAGAAGAAAATCCTGTTGTTTGTGAAAACATGGATGAACCTGGAAAAAGTTGAGTGAAATAAGCCAAATACAGAAAGAGAAATACTGTATCATCTCACTTACTTGTGGAATCTTTAAGAAAGTTAAACTCGTATATAGTGACTGAGTGGCGTGGTGATTACCAGGTTTAGGGGGTGAAGGGCAACAAAAGATGATAATCCTTCAGAGAGATTTAGGTAAGAAATGAGGTAAGGCCTAAAATTTCCCACCTGACTTTTTTGAGTGTCCAAGTATAAGGGATGGGAGACACCAAAACTTGTAATTAAATTGATCAAAACCAGTGATAAAGAGAAAATCTTTAAAGTAGCCCAAGGAAAAATAAACATTACAAAAAATAGGTCAGGATGATGACAGATATCTTGTCTGAAACAATGAAAGCATGAAGACAATGTAGCAACATCTTTTAAATACTGAAAGAAAAAAATTCTCTAAGTCTTAAATACTTAATATTTTTCAATTAATATTAAAAAATGCATCATTGGAACCCCAAAACTATAAGATATGTTGCAGGAATTCCTTAAATCAGATGAAAATGGTATCATATGGATATATAGATATACCCAAATGACGAATATTACTCATTTTAATTACATAGGCATATATATATATATCATATAGGCATATATATATCATACAGGCATATCATATATATATGATATTTTATTACTTAAATATCTTCAAAAGATAATTGACTGTTTAAATAGAAGAATAAAAATGTAACACAAATTTTATAGCAACATATACAAACACATATACAGTTAAACCTTGGTTTGTGAGCATAATTCATTCTAGAAACATGCTTATAATCCAAAGCACTTGTATATCAGTGAATTTCCCTACAAGAAATAATGGAAACTCAGATGATCCATTCCACAATCCAAAAATATTCAAGTAATAATGATTACAACACTGTAATATAATACAAAATAATAAAGAACATACAAAATATAAAGAAAAATAAATTAACCTGCACTTATCTTTGAAAACCTTCATGGCTGGTGTGAGGGAGACAAGAGAGAGGAGGGTTACCGTGTAGGATGACTTTATCTCTAACAGAATCACTGCTATCTATTGGCTCAATAAAATCTTTCTGCATGGGGGACATTGTATACACCGGCAAGGATGTAGACCACAGTACAGTATTAATAAACTCTTGTCATATACTGTATTTAATGTAACTGGCAATAAGGCAGCAGAGGAAAGGGTCTATATCTGCAGGCAGCCTGACCAAGAATGAAGCAAAGCATTCCTAAGCTTACTCTTGTACAGAAAAGCAAAGGACTGTCCATAGGTGCTTCAAAGTGACAAAAAAATACACTAGTGCCAGTTGTAGGCTCCTTCCAACGTTCTGAAAAATCACTGATTTCTGCCAAATACTGCAGCCTGACATAAAGCATCTGAGCATGGGAGATGATCATCCACAATCCTGCAGAGACAGAGAGAGAGAGAGAGAGAGAGAGGGAAGAACCATTGGCTCAGTTGTGATCATGTGATGTTTGGCGTCACATACTGCTGGCGTTGCAAAATATCGCTCGTTTATCAAGTTAAAATTTATTAGAAATGTTTGCTCATCTTGAAGAAGACACACAGAACAAGTCACTTGCAATCTAATGTGTTACTATATGTATAAAAACGTGTAAAATATATAACAATAGCATAAAGACAGGGAGGGAGAAGTTTAAGTATTTTACTATAAGTTTCTTATACATACATAAAGTGTATAATGTCACTTGAAAGTAAACTGTGATAAAGTAAATATGTATACTAAAATAATCTAATAAATATAGTTACTAAACCAACAAAGGAGATCAAATGCAATACTAAAAAATTACTCAGTCCAAAAGGAGGCAGGAAAACAGATAAGGGAACAAAACCCAGATGGAACAAATAAAAAGCATATGGTAAGATGGTAGACTGAAATACCACCTTATCAATAATCACATTAAATGCAAATTGTCTAATCACCCTAATTTTAAAAACCAAGATTGTCAATTGGATAAAAAGTAAGAATCAATTTTATGCCAACAATAAGAAATACACTTTAAATGTAAATTCACCAATAGTTTAAAAGTAAAATGTTGAAGTAATATATATAATGCTAACCTTAATCAAAAGAAAGCTGGAATAGCTATATTAATAACAGACAAAATATTTTACATATCAAATTATATTACCATGAGCAAAACAACAACCACATCACTGTATAATGAAAAAAGGGTCAATTCATCAAAAGGGCATAATAATCCTAAATGTTTATACATATAATATCAGAACTTAGAATACAAAGAGCAAAAACTTGTACAACAGAGGGAAGTCACCAAATCTATAATTAGGCAGATTAACATTCCTATCGCAATAATGAGTAGGACAAATAGACTTGAAGTCAATAAAAACATAGAGGACTTGAACAACCCAACTTGACCTAATTGACAAGTCTAGAACACTCCACCCAACAACTGTAAAATAAACAAAATAAGCCATTCTTTTCAAATTCATAGAATTTACCAAAACAGACCATATTTAGGGCCAAAAAAAATAAGTCTCGATGAACTTAAAAAGAATAAAGTCATAAAAAGTCTGTTCTCTGATGACATTTGAATTAAAAATCTATAGCAGAAATATCTTCAGAAAATCTCCAAAAATTTGGAAAATAAAGCACAAACTTCTAATTAACACATAGGACACAATAAGTTAAAAGGTAAATTAGAAAATATTTTGAATTGATTGAAAATAAAAACACATCATTTCAAAAATTTGTGGGATGTTGCTAAAGCAGTACTTAGGAGGAAATTTCTGGCATTGAGTATGTACCTATCTTCAAAAACAACAGGATCTTGGGGTGCCTGGGTGGCTCAGTCGGTTAAGCATCCAACTTCGCCTCAGGTCATGATCTCACAGTTTGTGGGTTCGAGCCCCGTGTTGGGCTCTGTGCTGACAGCTCAGAGCCTGGAGCCTGCTTTGGATTCTGTGTCTCCCTCTCTCTCTGCCCCTCCCCCACTCATGCTCTGTCTCTCTGTATCAATAATAAATAAACATAAAAAATTTTTAAACAAACAAAAACCACAAAAGGATCTTAAGTGAAAATTCTCAGCTTTTACCTTAAGAAACTAGAGAAAAAGATCAGATTAAATACAAAGTAAGCACCAGAAAAGAAATAATAAAGATCAAACCAGAAACGGATGGAACAGAAAACAGAAAAACAATAAGGAAAATTAATAAAACCAAATTCTGGTGCTTTGAGAAGTTTAATAAAATTGATATACCTACAGCCTATGAATCATGCCTTTTTATTTTCTGTTTCTGATGCTTTGAAGCTGAGGCTTTGCTGGCCCTGAAGAGGTTGCCCCCTCAGGATTGGAGGCTATCCAATTCCTAGGGATAGTAAACAATTTATCTGAGAGCACAACTTCCACATGCAAACCAACCAATCCAGAACCCAACTCCCAACCCCCTCTTTAATAGGTCTCTCAAAGGACTCACATTTTGACCATTATTCCCTGTCCTACTCAGCGCAGGGCCAGATATCAGACAGGTAGAGATGTTAACTCCAGAGCCTGTTGACATTATTCAAATGATCTAATCCTCAATTTATTTACAGGGCATTGTCTATTTTTTCTTGCAGAAGCCACAAGAAAGGCTTTTGCCCACATTGCTACCTTGCTCACTCTGCCTCCTGACCCAAACTGGTGCTTTTGTATGTAGCCCTTTATAATGTGGTATTCTCACTCCTCTTGGGAATTCTAAGTAACAAAGTATCTTTTAAATGGTAATCATCTTTTGATCTGTTGGCCTTACCATGTCTAAATAATAATAAAAGCTACACTTTAAAACACCAGTCTGATTAGGAAAAAAGAGAGAGAGACATATTAATAATAACAGTAAAAAAAAGATAATATCACTATAGATTCTACCAATATTGAAAGTATAAGAAAATATGAGCAATTTTATGTTTGTAAATTTGAAAATTTTAGTAAAATGGACAAATTCCTTGAAAGAAACGAAGTACCAAAGTCAGTCAAAAAATATATAGCATGAATAGTTCTGTATCTATTGAAGAAATCTAATTTGTAGTTAAAAATCAGCTTACCAAAACCTTTTAGCCATGAATCAAAACATTTCTGGAAAAAAATGATGCCAATACTACACAAACTTTTTCATAAGCTGAATAGAAGTGAATACCTATTCTATTACATCAACGTTACCCTGATACCAAAACCAGACACAGATATTGTAAGGAAAGAAAACTAGGGGCACCTGAGTGGCTCAGTCAGTTAAGCGTTAGACTCTCCATTTTGGCTCAGGTCATGATCTCGTGGTTTCATGAGTTTGAGCCCCGCGTGAGGCTCTGTGCTGACAGTGCAGAGTCTGCTTGGGATTCTCTCTCTCTCCCTCTTTCTGCCCCTCTCCTGCTCACACTCTCTTTGTCTCTCTCAACATAAATAAAGTTAAAAAAATTTTTTAAATAATGAGAAAACTATAGACCAATTATTTCTCACAAACATAAACATGAAATTCTAAACAGAATTTTAGCAAATCAAATTAAACAATATAAACAGGATAATACATCATGACTAAGCAAGGTTTATACCAAGAATACAAAGTTAGTCTAACATTAAAAAATTAATCAATATCGATCCCATATTTACAGTCTATACAAGATCTCAAAGTATACAATCATCTCAAAGTATGCTGAGAAAGCATTTTACAAAATCCAGCATTCTTTTATCTCAGTGATTAAAATTCTCAGTTAACCAGAAATAGAAGGAAACTCCCACAAAATGAAAAAGGGCATAATGAAAAATCGACAGTTAACATCACACTTAATGGTGAGATATTGGATGCTTTCCTCAGTAACAAGATCAGTAAGAAGACAAAATCTTCATTTCATTGCCTCTCAGTAACGGTATCCTGAAGGTTCTACCAGCATAATAACGTAAGAAAAAAACATCCAGAATGGAAAGGAAGAGTTAAAATTGTTTTTATTCTCAGATGATATAATTAGCACATATTAAATTTGAGAGGATCTGTGAAAAAACCATTAGAACTAAAACGTCAGTTTAACAAATTTGTAAATTTCCAGCAAGTTTGTAGGATGCAAGATCAGTAGACAAAAATCAATTATATTTAAAAAAAATTTTTTTTTTACATTTTATTTATTTTTGAGAGACAGAGAAAGACAGAGCGTGAACAGGGAAGGGGCAGAGAGAGAAAGTGACACAGAATCCGAAGCAGGCTCCAGGCTCTGAGCTAGCGGTCAGCACAGAGCCCGACACGGGGCTCGAACCCACTAAATGTGAGATCATGACCTGAGCCAAAGTTGGATGCTCAACCGACCGAGCCACCCAGGTGCCCATAGATCAATTACATTTTTATGTACTGACAACAAATCATCAGTAATTGACATTGAAAAAGAAACACTCTTTACAATAGCATCAAATATATTAAATACTTAGGGACAGCTTGATCCAAAATGCAAGACTTGAACACATACAACTAAACAGAAAACTACAAAACATTGCTGACAGAAGGTAAAGGATTCCTAAATGAATAGAAAGTTATACCTTGGTTATGGGCCAAAAAATTCAATACTCTTAAGATGCCAAGTCTCCCCTAAATTGACCTATAAACATATTGCTATCTCATTCAAAACCCCAGTGGGATTTTTTTTGGTAAAAATTGCCAAGCTGATTGTAAAATTCATATGGAAGTAAAAAAGATCTAGAATAGCCAAAACAACTTTGAAAAAGAAAAACAAAGCTGGAGAATTGAATATGACCCGATTTAAAGACTTATAAAGTTATGGTGCAGTATCAAGTATTATACCACAAAATATAGTGCAAGTATTAATTAAGATGGTGTAGTATCACCATCAAGACAGACAAATAGACTCATGAAACAGAATAGAGAGTCTAGAAACAAAATCACACAAATGTGAATGACTGATTTTCAACGGTGCAAATGGAACTCAGTGGGAAAAGAATACTCATTTAGAGAAATGATTCCGGGGGCACCTGGGTAGCTCAGGTGGTTAAGCCTCTGACTCTTGGTTTTGGCTCAGGTCATGATCTCACAGTTCCTGAGTTTAAACCCCACATCAGTCTCTGTGCTAACAGCGCAGAGCCTGCTTGGGATTCTGTCTCCCTCTTTCTCTGCCCCTCCTCTGTTCCCTCTTTCTCTTTCAAAAATAAATAAAAATAAACATTAAAAAATGATTCTGAAATAAAGGAGGACAGAGAAAAAGGGAGGAGGAGGGAGGGAGCGAAGGAGAAAGGAAGGAGACAAGGAAAGACTTCATCTACACCTCATTTCAGAGAGAAAAATTAAGTCAAATGAAAGATATACTAAATGTAAAACCTTATAACTGAACAGTTTCTACAAATAAACATAGCAGAAAAGCTTTGTGACAATGAGTTAGAGATTTCTGATTTACAAGATTCGAAGCACGATTCACGAAGTAACAAACTGATAAGTTGGACTTCATTAAAATTTAAACGTTCTACTTTTGTTTTTGTTGAAATGTAATTGAGATATAGTATTATTCTACAGGTATACAACACAGTGATTGAACATTTAAATATCTTAGGAAGTGATCACAATGCTATGTCCATCACCATGTATAAACTACCATCTATCACCATACAAGTTATTACATATTATTAACTGTATTCAATATGCTGTACACTGGATCACCATGCCTTATTTATTTTATAACTGCAGGTTTGTTCCTTTTAATCCCTTTCCCCTATCTCACCTAAAAAGTTCTGCTTTTTGAAAGACACCGTTAAAAGAATTAACAGATAAGCCCCAGATGTGTGGAAATATCTGCAAATTATGTATCTGATAATGTACTTGTATCAGAATATATAAAGAGCTTCCAAATTCAATAGTAATAAAACAGAAAATAATAATTTAAAAAGGTAGACGATTTGAACAGATACTTCACCAAATAGGAGAATATAGATGGTCAAATAAGCACATAGAAAGACATTCAATGCTATGAGTCATTAGGGAAATACAAATTAAAGTCACTGAGAGTTATCACTACAGGCCTATAAAGATGGCTAAAATTAAAATCCTAACTATACTGGGTGTTGGCAACAAATGGATAAACTAGAATTTTAATACACTGTTGGTAAAAAGGCGATACGGTACAACTACTTTGGAAAACAGTTTGGCAATTTCTTAAAAAACGAACATACATACATCCATTCCATCCCGAAGCGTTTACTCAGAATAACAAAGCATATGTTCATATAAAGATTTTTCCACGCACGTTTATAGCAGCTTAATCTTTAGCCCCAAACTAACTGGAATCAACCCGTATCTTGATTGGATAACAGATAAATGGGTAAACAAACTGTTGTTTATATAATAGACCACAGTTCTGCAATTAAAAAAAGCATCCACTATTGATACATTTAACAACATAGATGAATTTTAAAATAATTATGCTCATTTAAAGAATCCAGATGGTAGGGGCGCCTGGGTGGCTCAGTCAGTTGAGTGTCCGACTTCGGCTCAGGTCATGATCTCACGGTTCCTGAGATAGAGTCCCATGTTGGGCTCTGCTGACAGCTCAGAGCCTGAAGCCTGCTTCTGATTCTCTGTGTCCCTCTCTCTCTGCCTCTCCCATGCTCATGCTCTGTCTCTCTCTCTCTCTCAAAAAATAAATAAACATTAAAAAAATTTTTTTAAAGAATCCAGATAGTAAAGAGTATATACTGTACTATTCCACTCATATAAAAGTCTAGGAAATGCAAGCTATGATAACAGAAAGCAAATCAATGTTTGTCTAGGACCCAGGCTGTGCTAAATGTGTGGAAGAATCAGAGAGAGGGATTGCAAAGGGATAAGAGCAATTTTTGGATATTATGGATACTTTCACTACCTTGATTGTGCTGATAGTTTCATGGGTATACACATAAATGTCAAAACTTACCAAATTGTACACTTAAAAATAATAGTCTACAAGCAAAGTCACTGTGCTCAGGCTTCATAGCAAATTCAATTAAACTATCAAATAATAAATACTGTCTGTTCTTTAAATTGTTTCAGGAAGTAGAAACAAAGAACAATCCTCAAGTCATTTAACAAGGTTAATATTCCCTTGAAACAATACTAGAATAGAATAGTATGAGAAAGGATAAAGATAGGTTTTACTGAGCTTTAAGGCAGATCAATACTTAGCCGTGGGTTCTCTGCTGAGAAAAAGGACCAAAAGAACATTCAGCAGCACCTCCCATGCAGTTAGATTTACAAGGGTCACTGAATGCACTCCGGCTCCAGGGCGAGGGGCAGACCTCAGCTCCCCCAACCACATATGCTCCCGCTGTTCAACTCTTAAGGTTTACCAAGCAACCAACTGTTTAGAGACAATTTAACTGTAACGAGACCTCAGAGCTAAGTGGTCTTTTATTAGCCCAAATGGAGTTCCATGCATCAGGAGGGGCCACCTGCCCCCCAGACCCTCCCAGTCCTTCCCTATTAAAGTGAAATATGGCTTTAATATAGTCACACCTGGGGGAAGTGCTCTCTTAGCAGCCCTGGATGCTTACCCTCCCCCATTTAGGGTTGCCTCTCATTTCTTTATTCCTCGGGGCTCGGTTTGGCAGATTTTCGAATGATCAGATTCGTTATAGAGTCAATAGAAATGTCACATGTGAAGAGCAAAATCACTGGCACTAATGTGCTTGGGAGCTAACTTTAGTCGTAATTTAAGTCAAAAGGGCAGAGGAGAAGAAGCAGATTGCATCGTCCATGAAAACACATTTTAGAATTTCTTTATTCAGTATGTGTTTGGGGAAATTGCAGGATAAATGACTCCATGAAATCCAGGTTTTAATGTCTCTTGGGCTCCTGAAGCATGGGAAAGGCTACAATGAGCCAGAGCATGTTGGTCTTAATATCTGTGGGAACTGCATGGGATAGGGGGTAGAAGGACTGTACATAAAGATAAAAGTCCAAATCTCAGCTCTGATTTCTGAGGTAAAAAGTTACCAAAAAGTAGAAAACAAAACTCATTCAGGGCACATATCTCTGATCAAAATGTTTCACCAGTTCTCCAAAATCACTTTTCAACACCCTCAGAACTGGGCATACCTCGCTACCTATGAACACACAGCTGCACTGGGAACTAAACAATATATTGAATCCAATATATGATTACCTCCATTCTCAGTCATGTTAGCGAAGGCTCAGAGCTGTTCATAACTTTGAGAAGGATCTCAGCTCTCAGATTTTTCACTGCAAAATCTGTGCATCTCATATTTAAACTAGGTGATCCGTGGATAAGGACACATTTCTCTCTCTCTTTTTTTTTTAGAAGTTCATGACAAGTCCTTAAACTGAAGCTGTTTTTGCTATTTCCAGCCTCCTCCTATTTTGGAAAGAAGTCAACAGTATGGCCAGAATGACTCACTTAGTAACTCCCCAACTCCACATTTTGCATGATCAAGTATCCTGTGCATATTTGTGATATTTATATTCCTGAGGAAGTTTGTATCCACTGACCCCTATCTTCAGTCCATCATAACTTTTATGGTTGTGAAGTTCAAAATATCACCCACTCCCACTTTAAAATCCCACTAGCCTTCACAGAGATTCAAGGTCTATAGGGACCAGCAAGAATATTTCAGCTGTGCCTTGGGGAATTTCCCTAGTTGACTTTTCCTCTTTAAATAACTTTAGAGTTCTTGCCACAGAGAAAACCTATAAAGCAAATATAAAGGGGGGGTGGGGGGAACACTGGTGAAATTCAAGTATCCTAATTCCAACAGGAGAGAGAGACAGGCAGAGGGAAAGAGAGACAGAGAGAGAAGTGTCATGCTGAGAGTCAAGAGAAATTCTTTCAATTATCTGAAACTTCAGACCAAATTACAGACTCTTTTTTCTTTTTTTATTTCAAAATAAATTTTTGTTTCCTCTTTTTCCCCTAGCTTTAGGGAGGTATAGTTGACAAATAGAAATTATATATATATGAGATGTACCATGTGATGCTTTGATCTACGTATACATGGTGAAATGATCACCACCATAAAGCTAATTGACAAATCTATCATCTAGCAGTTACGTTTTTCCCCCAGTGTGGTGAGAGTACTTAAAATCTCTTTTACCTAATTTTAAGTGCAATACATTATTATTTTTTTTTGTTTTAGTGTGAAATACATTATTAACCACAGTCACCACGGTATACCTTAGGTCCCTAGAACTTATTCATCTTATAACTGAAAGTTTGTATCTTTTGGCCAAATTCTTCCCATTTTGCCCGCCTCTCAGTTCCTGGCAACCACTGTTTGACTCTCTGTTTATGAGTTTGACTTTTTTAGATTCTGTATGTAAAGGAGATCACGTAGCATTCATCTTTCTTTGTCTGGCTAATTTCACTTAGCATAATGAACCCGAAGGCAGGTTCATGCATGTTGTGGCAAATGACAGGATTCATTCCCCACTCCTCTGTGGCTGAGTAGCATCTCATTGCACATATATGCCATATTTTCCTTAACTATTCATCCACTGATGTACAATTAGGCTGTTTCCATACCTTGGCTATTGTGAATAATGCTGCAAAGAACATAGGGAATGCAGATATCACTTTGATATTCTGATTTCATTTCCTTTGGATATATAACCAATAGTGGGATTGCTGGGTCACATGGTAGTTCCATTTTTAACTTCTTGGGGAAACTCCATATTGTTTTCCGTAATAGCTACACAAGTTTACATTCTACCAAGAGTGTACAAGGGCTCTCTTTTCTTCACACCCTCACCAACACTTGTTATATTTTGACTTTTTGAAAATAGCCATCCTAATAGGTGTGAGGTGCTATCTCGTGATTTTGATTCGCATTCCCTTGATGATTAGTAATGTTGAGCACCTTTTCATACATCAGTTGTCCATTTGTATATCTTCTTTCAAAAAATGTCTATGAGATCCATTTTTAAATTTTTGGTGGGAGGTTGCTATTGAGTTGTATGAGGTTTTTTTTTTTTTTTTACATTTTAGATGTGAACTCCTTATCAGATTTATTACAAGCTCTGCTGTCATCAGAGTTAGGTGATTAAACAGGTGCCCTTAGTGGGTGGAGGTCACTAACGCTGGGATGCCAAATGCGTGTACACATTTCTTCCAGGTAGATGTTGGTGAGTTGGGGCAGGTTACAGGGAGAATGGGGTGTTTAGATTCTCCTGTCTCCAGGGTGGAGAGCAGTTTGTCACTAGATGAGTCAAAAATAGAAGCCTGACCCTCAGGATGCAGCTTTTCAGATACCTAAATAGACCTTTGCAGGGAAATTCTGGAAGATGGGTATTTTTGTCTGTTCTTTCTGCACGGAGCCCTAAGGTCATAGCCAAAGCAAGTCTTCAGGAGCTCATTATCACTTTTTTTCTTTGTTTGGTATAGTCTTGCAGGTCTTGAGAACACAAGTCCTGTTGGCTTTCAAACTTACATGTTTGGGAAATCAAGCCTCAGACACAAGATACTATTTGCTTTCAACCCTACCTCCTTAACAAGACACATTTTTGTGTCTATTAATTACAACATACTACTTCTGATGCAAAATTCATAGTAGTGCTTAGTATCCTTTTGGTTGTAAATAATAGAAAATCTCTCCCAAACTGGCTTATGTATAAAGCAAATTCATGGGGTGCCTGGGTGGCTCAGTCGGTTGAGAGACCAACTTTGGTTTTTTTTTTTTTCATCTGTTTGATATCTTCAGATCCTCGTAGGAGTGAAGATATATATTTGTCTTTTTTTTATTTTTTTTATTTTTATTTTTATTTTTTTTAATAGTTTATTGTCTTGTTGGTTTCCATATAACACCCAGAGACCAACTTTGGCTCAGGTCATGATCTCAATCCCAGTTCGAGCCCCACATTGGACTCTGTGCTGACAGCTCAGAGCCTGGAGCCTGCTTTGGATTCTGTCTCCCTCTCTCTCTGGCCCTTCCCTACTCATACTCTGTGTCAAAAACAAATAAGCATTAATTTTTTAAAAAATAAATCAAACTTATTGTTCAATTAGTATAATCAAAACATAACACTGGATTAGATTATACAAAGATAACACAGACTGACGGCCTTTTACTTCTATCTAGGGTTTTTGCACTTAGAACACTCTTCTTGGAGATATCCAAATATCTTCTTCATTTTCTTCATTTTTGTCAAGGTTGCTTTTTCAGTGAGACCTTACCTAAGCACAAACATTTCCTATCATCTTTTAATAGTTTTATTGATATAATCTATATATCATAGATTTGCCCTTTTAAAGGCACAATTAAATAATTTTTATTATATTCACAAATATATGCAACCATCACCACAGTCTATTTTGAATATTTCACTACCTCAAAAAGAAATCCTGTACCCTTTAAATATCATTCTCTTAGATGCCTTTCCCCCACTCCAGCCCCTAGGAACTGTGAATTTACTGTCTGTCTCTATAGATTACTCTGTTCTGGATTTACATAAGAATGAGATCTTATAGTAAATGGTCCTTCGTGACTGGTTTATTTCACTTAGCATAATGTATTCAGGTTTCATGTTTATTCTAGCCATCCTAGTGTCTGTAAAGTGGTAACTCCTTGTGGTTTTGATTTGCATTTTCCTCATAACTAATGATGCTAAGCATCTTTTTATGTGCTTATTGTATACGCTTATTGGCCATTTTAGGAGAAATGACTCTTCAGATTCTTCACCCATTTCTTATTTTGGTTAATTGCCTTTTTATTATTGAACTGATAGAGATTTTTATGTATTTTTAGATATAAGTCCCTAATCAGACATATGATCTGCAAACATTTTCTCCCATCCTATGTGTTGTGTTTCTTTTTTCTTGGTGGTGCCTTTTAAAGTATAAGTCTTGTTTTGATCAAGTCTAACTTACCTATTTTTGTTATTGTTGTTGCTTACACTTTTGGTGTCATACTAAAGAATTTCGTGCAAATTCAAGGTCATGAAGATTTATCCCTATGTTTTCTTCTAGGACTCTTATAATTTTTGCTCTTACACTTATGTGAGTAACACATAATATATGACTTTTTAATATAATTTTGTATATAGTGTAAATAAGGGCCCAACTTTTGTGCCTATTCAGTTGTCTCAGCACCATTTGTTCAAGACACTGTTCATTCAATATTGAATAGTATTGCCATCCTTGATGAAAATCAGTTGACCATAGATATGTGATTCTGTCTCTGGACTCTGTACACACACACACACACACACACACACACACACAAACACATCCTTGTGCCAGTACTATACTGTCTTGATTACTGTTGATCTGTATGAGTTTTGAAATCAGGAAATGTGAGTCCTCCCAATTATTCTTCTTTTTCATAATTGTTTTGACTTTTTTGCATCCTTCTAATTCAGTATAGATTTTAGAATCAGCTTATCAATTTCCATAAAGAAGTGAGCTGGGTTATAGTAATTGTATTGAAGCTGTAGATCAGTTTGAGGAGTATTGGCATGATAGCAACATTAAGTCTTCCAACCTAGGAACATGAAATGTTTTTCTGCTCACTTAGATCTTTAAGTTTTCTTTCTTTCTTTCTTTCTTTCTTTCTTTCTTTCTTTCTTTCTTTCTTTCTTTCTTTCTTTCTTTCCTTCCTTCCTTCCTTCCTTCCTTCCTTCCTTCCTTCCTTCTTTCCTTCCTTCCTCCCTTCCTTCTTTCCTTCCTTCCTCCCTTCCTCCTCCCTCCCTCCCTCTTCCCTCTTTCTTTCTTTCTATCTTTTTTTCTTTCTTATTTTGAGAAAGACAAAGACAGCGTAAGTTGGGGAAGGGCAGAAAGAGATACAGGGAGAGAGAGAGACAATCCCAAGCAGGGCAGAGCCCAATGCAGGGTTGAACCCACAAAGCTACTAGATCATGACCTGAGCCGAAACCAAGAGTTGGATGCTTAACTGACTGAGCCACCCAGGCACCCCTTCTTTAACTTCTTTAAACAATGTTATAGTTTTTCAGAATACAAGTTTAGTACTTTTTTGTTAAATTTACTCCTAAGTGTTTTATTCATTTTGATACTAATGTTAATGAAATTGATTTCTTCATTTATTTTATCTTATTTGTTTTTCAAAGCAAGTACGTAAAAATGCAATTGATTTTTGCATATTGGCCATATATCCTGCAACCCTACTGAACTCATTCATTAGTTCTAATAATATCTAGTGGATTCCTTAAGATTTTCTGTACAAAAAATCAGGCCATCTGTGAATAGAAATATTTTACTTCCTTGTTTTTTTAATTTGTATGCCTTCTATTTATTTTTCTTTCCTAATTTCTTTGGCTAAAACTTGTCTTGTTCCCAGTATTAGGGATTAATCATCCAGTCTTTAACCATTAAACATGATGTTTGCTGTGGATTTTTCATTGATGTTGTTTAGCAGGTTGGGGAGGATCCCTTATATTCTTACTTTTTTTTTACTGTTTTTATCATGCAAGAGCTATAGATCTTATCAAATATTTTTTTGCATTTCATATTATCAGCTAAGATGATAATATGATTTCTGTTTTTGTTCTATTGATAAGAAGTATTACATAAATATATTTTTTTCAGATGAAAAACCCACCTACACCATCAAGATAAATCCCACTTGATCACAGTGAATAGTTCTTTTTATATGATGCTGGATTAAGTTTCTTAGTTTTGTTTGGAATGTTTGCCTCCATATTCATAAATGATATTGTCCTGTAATTTTGTTTTCTTGTGATATCTTTGAATAGTTTGGTATGAGGGTAATAGAAGGTACTGGAAAATCTTTCCATGTCATTCATTTTTCGAAAGTGTTTGTGAAGAATTGGAATTAATTCTTCTTTTAAAGCTTGGTAGATGCAGTGCCAAAGCTATCTTTGCCAGGGCTTAATTTGTGGGCAGTTTTTGTTTTGTTTTCTTTCTAGTACTTCAGTCTCTTCCCTTGTTATAGGCTTTGGCAGAGTGTCTATTTTTCTTGAGTCAGTTTTGGTAGTTTGCGTCTTTATAAGAAGTTGTCTATTTCATCCAATATATATAATATATTGGTGTATAATCATTTATAGCATTTTTTTTGTGATGCTTTTTATTTTTCTTAGGTCAGTAGTTCTGCCTTCTTTGATTTCTGATTTTAGTAATTTGAATCTTTTCTCTTTTTTCTTGGTGAAATTAGATACAATTTTGTAATTTTGTTGAGCTTTTTAAAAAAACCCAGCTTTTGGTTTTATTGATTTCCCTATTGTTATTCTATTCTTTTTAAAAATTAATTTTTGCATTATTTTTTAATTTTTCTTCCTTCTCTCACTTTATATTATTTAGTCTGCTATTCTATGTGAACGGTTAGGTTATTGATTTGAGATCTTTCTCCATTTTTAATATAATCATTCATAAGTATAACTTTCCTTCTAAGTACTATGTTAGTAGCATCCCATACATTGTATCTTAATTTGCAATTCTCACAAAGTATATTCTAATTTTCATTTTTATTTCTTCTTTGACCCATTAGTTATTCAGGAATATATTATTCAATTTCCACATGTTTATGAGTTGCCCAAATTTTTTCCATTACTGATTTCTACTATTGTTTCATTGTTATCAGAGATTTGTATTATTTTATATTCTTTTAAATGTATCAGGGCTTAGTTTTTGGTGTAATATATGGTTGATTCTGGAAAAACATCCATGTGCTCTTAAGAAAGTACTTTCTATTCTTGTTGGGTGGAGTGTTCTATAGATATATCTGTTAGGTCAAAGTTGGTTTATTGAGTTGTCAAGACACCTCTTTCTTTGCCGATCATTTGTCTAGCTGTTCTATCCATTTTTGAAAGTGGTGTATTGCAATTCTTATTATTGTTTAATTATTCTTTTTTTTTTTTCATTTCTGTCAGTTTTTGTTTCATGTATTTTTGGTTCTGTTAGTAGGTACATATGCGTTTATAATTTCTATAGCTTGCTGATGAATTGACATTCATTTATTGTAAAATATTCCTCTTTTCCTATGGTAACATTTTTTCTTTTTTTTCTTTTTTTTCCTTTTTATTAGTTTCAGGTGTAGAATGTAGTGATTCAACATTTACATACAACATCCAGTGCTCATCACAAGTACCCTCCTTGATCCCCATCATCTGGTAACATTTTTCATTTTAAAGTCTATTTACCTGATATTAGCATGGCCAGTCTAGCTTTTCTGTGATTGCTGTTTGCATGGTATATATTTTCCCATCATTTTATATTAAATCTCTTGTGTCTTTGAATCTAAAATGTGTCTGTCCTAGAGGAGAAATATATGTGTGGATGATATAGTTAGATCATTTGTCACAATATCTACCATTTTATTGTACTGTTTAATTTATTTGTATTTGTTACTATTGATACATTTGGACTTATGTCAGCCACTTTACATTTAGTTTCTTATATGCTACATCCTTCTTAAAATTTCCCTATCTCTCTTCTGCTGCTTTATTTTGCATTTAGTGAATATTTTTTAATGTAGTATTTTAATTCAATTAATGATTTTTTTCCAATATTTTTTGGATTATTTTTTGTGTTTGCTCTAGAGACTACTATATACATCTTAAATTATGAACATCAGCTTAAAATTTATACTAGCTTAATTACAGTAATTGGTTGGTATGTTGCACCTATGTATTTCTATTGCCTTTCCTCCTTTTTGTTATATTATACATATTACATCTATTAATGTTACAGATCCAACAATTGTTATACACTGTTATAACCACTACGATCTGTCATGATTTTCTTAGTCAAATTACAATTTTTCTCCCACCCACTTCCTTCACTTCCTTTGTATTGGCAAATTTATCGCACATATATTACAATTCTATAATTTGTAAGCCTAAGAATACATTTTTTATATATATACACACATATATATGTAAGTTATATAATTGCATTTCCAATCAGTCTAGAGAAAAAGGAGAAATATAGTGTCCTTTATAATTACATGAATGCCTTCACCTCTTTGTTTACCTTTGCTCTTGTTTATTTCTGTGTATTTGAATTACCATGGGGGTCACCTTGCTTTCAGTCTGAAGAACTTAACCCATAGTATCTTTTGTAAGGGAGATCTGTTAGCATCAACTTCTCCCAGTCTTTGTTATCTGGAAAGTTTTTATTTCTCCTTCAATTTTACCAATAGCTTTGCTGCATATAAAATTCTTTGTTTATAGCTTTTTCTTTGAGCGCTTTGAATATTCTGTCCCACTGTCTTCTGTCCTTCACTGTTTCAGCAGAGAAGTTAGCTATTAATCTTGAGATTTCCTCATGAATGATGTTGGTTTCTTTCTTGCTACTTTCAAAATATTCTCCCTACCTTCGGCTCCGTTTTGTTTTTTTTGTTTTTTTTGTTTTTTTACTACGCTGTTGTATCGGTCTCAATTTCATTTTGCTTCCTGGCTGTGATATAACTGTTTTTCTACAAATGTAGGGAGTGTTCAGCCATTTTTTTTTCAAGTTTTTTTTTCTTTCTCTCTGCTTTCCTTCTGAGGTCCCCTTTATGTTCATGCACTTAATGGTGTCCCACATTTCTTTGAGGTTTTGAGGCTCATTTTTCTTCATTTCTTTGCTTCTCATTGTTCTTTGGCTTTCATAATCTCTAACGATCTACCTTAAGTTTGCTAATTCTTTCTTCCTCCAGTTTAAATGTACGATTTAGCACCTCTAATAATTTTTTTTCAGCTGTTATACTTTTAAAGTCCAGAATTTCCATTTGGTTCTTTTTAAAATAATTTCTATTCTTTTTTTTACATTTATTTATTTTTGAGAGACAGAGACCGACAGGGCACAAGTGGGGGAGGGGCAGAAAGAGAGGGAGACACAGAATCTGAAACAGGCTCCAGGCTCTGAGCTGTCCGCACAGAGCCCAACGTGGGGCTTGCACTCACAAACTGTGAGATCATGACCTGAGCTGAAGTCGGACAGTCAACTGACTTAGCCACCCAGGCACCCCCTCCTTTAAATTCTTTAATGTTGCTTTCCCTTAGTTCTGTGAACACATTTGTAATTGCTACTTCAAAATTTTTCCTGTTAAACCTAACATCTGATCACTCTCATGAGTTTTTGTCGCCTGGTTTTTGTGATGTTTGAGTCATACTTTCCTGTTTCTTTGTATGTCTGATGTTTTTTTCTTAGAAAATATTTTAGATAATATATTGTAGCAACTTTGAATACTCCCTTCCTCAAGCTAATTTTTGTTCTTGGCTGAATTATGTTCCCATAGTGTTAAGGCTATGATATTGTTCCTCAACAAGGCTCATCTTTGAGTTTGTTCAAAGTCACTCTGGGATGACCCTAGTACTGGCAGGTTTCTCAAACTCTTTCCCGGCCCATACCCTTCCATCAAACATCACTAACTGCCGGCTAATTTCCCTATTGTTTTCCACAATACCCCGGGTATATATTGCTCTCTAAATTAATCCAATCAAAATGTGCCTCCCTGGAAAGAATAGTTTCTGAAGTGAGTGATATTTGTTCTGACCCCAGCTGTCTTATTCCCAGTTTCTCTCTTATAAACTAACCAGCCTACAGTCTAGGCTCTATCTTCATTAGATACATGAATCTCCTTCCAATTTTCTTTTGTTATAATTGCTTCTGTTCTTGAGAGCATCAGAAGAATTACACTATTCCACATTGTGTTGTAAATGAAGTCAGTTCCTTTGGGAAAAGATTAAGAAGCATATGTTTTATGGTTTGCTTCTTCCTCTAGGCAAAATTTCTGAGCCAAGGTTCTGGACCTGGGGCTACAGATGATGGCAATCATTTCTCTGTATGACACTCTCACTCTAGGATCTGAACAGTCAGTGGAGAGAGGTCAGTAGCCTGTTGTTCTTCTCATCTTACCTCTCTTGGCATGCATCCACTGACTCAAAAATGGAAAAGACTATGAGGATCCCAGTATTGTCATTCTGCCGTGCCCAATGCAGAGCCTCCATTCTCTGAGTGGGGATTAGGCAGAAGAATTAGAACACAGCCTTAACAACAGGCAGCTAGCAGCAGGATGAGAAATGCTGAAGTTGTACTTCTGGCTGGATGTGAAGACCTCTGGCTGGGTGCTGGGTAAAGAAGTTATGTGTTCTTGGCTGCAGCAGTCTGGAGTGGAGTCTGCCTTCCTGAGCAGGAAGGTGGGACAGAAGGAGCAGTCTTGGTTCAAAATAACAGCTGCTTGCCTTTTTTTACAGAATTTCTATAGCTTTTCTTAAATAAATGTTTTTTTTCTTCATTTATTTTTTTGCTTTTAGAATAAAATAACAGGGGTTATAAATGGTTGTTATTAATAATTTTCACAATTTTCACCGAGCTATGGATCAGTGGAATTCCTGATGTTGCAAGGCTGGAAATCAATTTTCATTTTATCATCTTGTTTCATTAACTTAACCCACCACTGTTAAACTATTAAACTAGATGTGCTACAGATGTTCTTATATTTTGAATGGTATCATTTATTTTGCTCATTGTCTGTCTAAACTGCCCCACACACCCCAAAATATTAGCTCCATGAGCCTCAAATTAAAAACCTAGTCTCAGAAAATTTCCTGAGACTTGAGAGAAAGCTTGCATCCATGAAACAAAACAAAATACAATAAAACAATAAATATTAGAGAACAATAAAAAGCTCTTAAAATTCAATATATAAAATAAAAATTAAAAATATCTTGAAAACGTAAATTTGAAAAAATATGTATGTACTCCTCTGTTTATTGCAGCATTATTTATCATAGCCAAGGTATGGAAGACCCCTGAATGTCCATCAATATATTAATGGATGAAGAAGATATGGTGTGTGTGTATATATATATATATGTGTGTGTGTATGAATGGAATACTACTTGGCCATTAAAAAGAGTGAAATATTGCTATTTGCAACAACATGTTTGGATCCGGAAAGTAGAATGCTTAATAAAATAGACAGAGAAATACATATACCATATGATTTCACTCCTATGTGGAATTTAAGAAACAAAACAAATGAACAAAGGAAAAAGAGACAAACCAAAAATCAGACTCCTAACTACAGAGAACAAACCGATGTTTACCAGAGGGGAGGTGGGTGGGGAATGGATGAAATAGATAAAGGGATTAAGAGCACACTTATCTCGATGAGTATTGAGTAATGTCCAGAATTGTTGAATCACTATACTGCACACCCGAAACTAATATAACACTGCATGTTAACTACAGTGGGATTAATATTTTTTTTAAATCTTGGAAAATTGTTAAATATAAGTTTGAGATCTCACCACTAGGCAAGCTGATGGAAAACGGAATAGGAAAGATGAAAAAATTGGAGTATAAACCCAAAATATCCTATTGACAACCAATAGGATTTTCATAAGGAAATGAAGAAATTATCAATGAAATATTTTAATTTTTTCATAATTAAAGAATACTTGTTTTTTATTGAAAGGGATATTCAATATCAAACAAATCATTTTTAAGGTATCCAAACTAATGTACATCATTATGAAATTTCAGTATATCAAGAATAAATAGAAGTTCTAAAATCTTACAGAAAGAGGAATTAAGTGAAGAAAAAAGAGCCACAACCTTAGAATCACAAATGGAAATATCATCAGACTTCTCAATGGCACCATTGGAAGCTAAAAGGCATTAGAACAAGGCCTTCAAGATTTTGCGTGAAACTGATTTTAGACTAAAATTCTATAATCACTAACCTGACACATATCAGTGAAAAAGAACAATATCTTCACGTATAAAAAAAAATTGAAAACCTAGCTAAATAAAGCCCGACTTCCATTCCTACTTTTTTGGAAAGGTTGCTGAAAATATGTCCCACCAAAACAGGAGACCGTATCAAGAAAGTGAATGAATGTGTTCATCCAATATAAAACAGCAGTAAAAGAGAGTCTAAAAATCGTAAAAATCACATTTAAGAATGTAGCAAGATGACAGTTGGGCAACAGGCTTGAGGAAAAGCCAGTCTAAATTGAAAAAGGAGGATTGTAATTACTATGAAGGAGGTCTTCAGGAGGGAATTGGAGCCGCAACATTTTCAGGTAGGGTTGACCATGCGGGAAAATTTTAAAAATTATGATTAAAAAGAAAAGAAAGAGAAAATTTAAAACACTAAGCATGCACATCTGATGAAGGACTATTATTGAAAATATACAAAGAATTCTTAGAACTTGATAGTAAGGGAAAAATGATTAAAAAGTGGGCTGAGATCTTAAAAGACATCTCGAAAAAGAAGATGGCATATAAGCATCTGAGAAGATTCTCTACAGTGTATGTCAGCGAAACGCAAACTGAAACAATAAATAGATACCACCTATTCCTGAATGAGCAAAATTCAGGAAATTGAAAACATCAAATGCTGTTGGGAAAATAGAGCAGTAGGAATTCTCATTCACTGCTGTGAAAATGCAAAATGGTACAGCCACTTTGGAGAGCACTTTGGAAGTTTGCTACAAAACTAAACATATTCTTGCCATATGATACAGCAATTATACTTCCTGATATTTACCCAAAGGTGTTGAAAACTTATGTCAAAACGAAAAGAAAAAAAATACCCGCACATGGATATTTATAGCAGCTTTATTCATGATCATTAAAGTTTGGATGTCCTTGAGTAAGTGAGTAGATAAATAAACTCTAGTGCATCCAGACAATAGAATATTATTCAGAGCTAGGACGAAATGAGCTATAGAGCCATGAAGAGACAAGGAAGACACTTAAATACACATTACTAAGTGAAGGAAGTCAACCTGAGAAGGCTACATACTGTATGATTCCAACTCTATGACATTCTGGAAAAGGTAAAACTATGGAGACAATAGAAATACCAGCAGTTGTTGGGGCACCTGGGTGGCTCAGTTGGCTAAACATCTGACTCTTGATTTTGGCTCAGGTCATGATCCCAGGGTTGGGATCAAGCCCTACATCAGGCTCTGTGCTAGGTGTGAAGCTTGCTTGGGATTTCCTCTCTCTCTCTCTCTCTCTCTCTCTCTCTCTCCTCCTGCCCCTCTCCCCTGCTCTCTCTCTCTCTCTCCTCCTGCCCCTCTCCCCTGCTCTCTCTCTCTCTCTGAAATAAAAAATAATAATTAATTAAAAATTTTTAAAAATACATCAGCAGTTGCCAAAGGTTGAGGTGTTGAAGAGGTATGAATATACAGAGTGCAGAGGATTTTTAGGGCAGTGAAAATACTCTGCGTGATACTATAAAGGACACATGTCATTATACCTTTATCCAAACCCATAAAATGTATAATACCAGGAATGTAAACTATAGATTTAGGGGGCACCTGGGTGGCTCAGTTGGTTAAGTGTCCAATTCTTGGTTTTGGCTCAGGTCATGATCTCACAATTCGTAAGAGTGAGTTCCATGTCAGCCTCCATGTTGAGTGTGGAATCTGCTTGTGATTCTCTATCTCCTTCTCTCTCTCTGCCCCTGCTCTCCTTCCTCTCTCTCTCTCTCTCTCTCTGTCTCTCTCTCTCTCTCTCTCTCTTAAAATAGATAAATAAACATTAAAAAAATAAATAAACAATGGATTTAGGGTGATTATGATGTGTCAATGTCGGTTAATCAATTGTAAAAAATGTGCCACTCTGGTGGGGGATGTTGATAATGGAAAAAGTTATTCATGATTTGGGGTAAGGATCACATGGAAAATATTTGTACCTTCCTCTCAGTTTTGATGTGAACCTAAAACTGCTCTTAAAATAATAACATCTTAATAATCTGATAATTATTAAATAGACAATAATAATAATAGTATTTTGGCCATTCTAAACATTCTAAAGAGTTAATAATAGTCTTTTTAAATTTTTTAAAGTTTATTTATTTTGAGAGACAGAGAGAGCAGAGGATGGGCAGAAAGAGAGGGAGAGAGAGAATCCCAGACACACTCCATGCTGTCAGCACGGAGCCCAATGTGGGACTCGAAGTCACAAACCGTGAGATCATGACCTGAACTGAAACCAAGAGTCAGACCTTAACCAACTGAACCACCCAGGTGCCCCTATAATAATAAGGTCTTAAAAATAGTCTGAATCTGAACATAACTGTTCTCTTTGGATTTGTGAATGCATTTTATTTTGTTTTTTAAAAATTAAGTAGTATTGAAACTTAGAGAAGTGTCCACTGTTTTCAAATGAAAAGTGACTTACAGAGCAGTCAATAACCTGGTCTACCTCTCTCTTCCACCCACTTCTCTAAGCTTTAGCTGTGCTTAATTTGCCTCCATTTCTTAAATGTGTCATACTCTCTTGTTCTTTGGACTTCACACACACCATTTAAATTTGTCTGTGGTGTCTTTGCCACTCCTCCCCCACAAGCTCCCATCCTTTTTACTTGAATAACTCCTACTTATTCTTGAGATCTTGGCCTAGATAACCCTTTCTCCCTGAGATGTCTGTTGTATGCTATAGTACATTGTCATGAATACTCATTCTTGGATAATTATTGTTTGATTTTCCATTCTGTCTGATAAAATATGAGATTAATAAGTGTACAGTTTTTCACACATTGCCTGGCACATAATAGGTGGTCATTAAGTAGTTACTAAGTATATGCCCAAGTTTATGAATGAGACATAGTGTATTTATTGCACTAAAAGTTTAGATGATGAACTGGGGATTTGGTCGATAAATATTATACACCAATAATTTGCAAAGCATGGCAATATAATGGATAAAAATAATTTACAAAATTTTTTCTTCTTTTTCTTCAAGAAGTTTTTTTTATGGTGGGCAATGGAGAACCTATATACTGTTAAAGATTTTAAAATTCAGGTATAATTTGAGTCAGGACCAGCTACTTCAAGTTTCTATATTGGCACATGAATATTAGGGTGCATAAAGATCCCTCTAATGTTCTTTACCAGTAGCAGCAGCATCCTAACTATGAGACACCCATACAGTTGTCTTGGATCAGGAGAGCATGTCTACTCTCAAATTAATATGTAAGTTTATTTAAGGTAAATGACTTAGCAACCATACATTGCATTGGAAGATAAAAAGCCCACCCTAGTAAAAAGAATAAAGAAATATAAAGAGCCAACATCCTAGTAGAAATATTTAATGTTTCCTTAGATTTTGAGAGTTAATAAGAAAGGTCTGAAGAACCACAAAGCTGGCCTTGTGGTTAAGTTCCTTTAAAAAGATAAGCTGATACACAAACACCTTTTTAGACTTTGTCTTTGTCAGATTAAACTTCCTTCCTAGACAGATGGCAGATTACCAAATATCAGGTTAGCTTTGGGGCAGATTAATTCAGATGGTGTCAACATAAATAGCTGTTGACTGTGGAAAACCAAGTAATTCCAAGACAAAACCCAAATATTTTCTTATAGGCAATTTTGCTTTCAGATCATATTTCCTGTGTTATTTTTGCACTGTGTTGTTTTTTGTTATTACTACCAATATTTGTATGTAAACAGGATCTCTGTTGCTTAGCAATTCATTATTTCTGTTGCTTCTTCTGAGTTGAAATTGGTTTAGTTCTCTAGTAGGGAATAGACTGACCTCTCTCCCATGTACAAAATGTATCCCATTTTCGAATCCAAACGTAGGTCTGTTTCTGGAACAACTCAGTCAAATGTTCTTCAGACTTGTCTTTGTATTCCAATTCTCACTGGAAAGGAGTTCAGAAGATCATTGTATTTAGTCATTTTTACTTTCTGCCTCATTTTATTTGTGATTACTTTTTCTTCTTCTCTCTTTTTTTTTCTCTACTGGATCCCATCCAACAATGTTAGAAGTCAGATTTGATATGAATGTCTGAAATTGTGTTTAAAAAAAAAAGGTCAAAAATGTTGGTCAGCTCCCCTAATGAAATGATCTAAGATTAATTAAGAAAGAGATACTAACAAATTCAATGTACCTAAGCAAATCACTTTATAAGAAATTTAGTTTCAAAAAAGTCTTCACACCAACAATGAACTGAACAGAGGGGTGCAAAATCATGGATGGCAGCATGTCAGAAGCTGATAACAATAGAATCAGGAAGGTTAAGGCCCAAGAAAACAAAAAAGGCTTTTCAAGCTATATTTGGAACAGGAAGATGAATATGGAAGGTAACCAGTTGGGAGTCATACTATAATGTTATCATAGGCAGAAAAAAGGCAAAACTACACAAATAGCATTTTGCTTCCACAAGAATGGTGCTCATACTGAAAAAAGATACTTAGGCAATCATGATAAGAAATTTAAATTACAGAGAAAAGAACTGAGGAGCATTTAGCCATTTTTAGTAGACTCATGCCTAGAATAATTTCTTCCCAGAGAACAGAAAGAATTTGGAGTGGTGATGGTTTATAATGGAAATTGTAATCTTGTCAAAGTGACAGAAAATTTGAAATTCCTTACAGTTTAGGGATACGGATATACTTTATTTTCAAAACAGAAAAAAAATGGGATTCTTCAACAATAGACAATTACTGTCAATCTCACAACCTAAAAGCAACACAGGAATTTCTGTTACTCGATTATGATTGTAAATATCTATGGTGTTAAAGGCACTTTAAAAAAGAATACCACATCACTAATAACCTATCATCCTAATCGATTCAGTATTTCCACTTGTGTTCACTCTTTCTCAGCTCTTACTGACACAAATATATGGTTTGGGGGTTTTTTTGGTTTTATTGTTTTTTTTGTTTTTTGTTTTCTGGGTTTTTTTTGCATTTGCAGGTAGTAGGTCTACATTTTTAAGTGCTGTTTTTTAATATTTTGGCATATTAATATTATGTTTTTAAAAATGTTTTTGGATATCACAAGCAGAATTTTATAGGAGTATATAATATCCTATCATAGCAATGAGTGCTACCTAAGTAGTCATATATTTACTATTGAACTCTTTTTGGCTATGACTCATTCTGAAATGAACATATAACATATTTAATTTTTCTCTTTATTTCTTGAAAAAGCTTATTTGAACACATTCCCCAAAATAGGTTGAGGACATCAAAGTCAAACACTGGATGGAGCTGGACAGAGGCTACCAAATTGCATTGTAATGTGATAACAATTTATTTCACATCAGTAGTATTTTATGATCATATTTACAGCACTGTGAATTATGCTCTAATTTAATTTTATGGAAATTTTAAAAGATATACAATGGAATTCAGAGGTGTTATGTGTATTTATTTGTTTTTATGGAGGCTAAAATTGTCCAATTTTATTCTATTTTATTTAAAAAAAATTTTTTTACATTTTATTTTGGAGAGTCAGGGAGAGACAGAGCGCGAGCGGGGCAGTGGCAGAGAGAGGAGATACAAAATCCAAAGCAGGCTCCAGACTCTGAGCAAGTTTACAGCACAGAGCCCAACGCGGGGCTTGAACCCACCAACTGCGAGATCATGACGTGAGCCAAAGTTGGTTGTCCAACCTATTGAGCCACCTAGGTGCCTCTAAAATTGTCCAATTTTAAACCTATTTAATATTCCTTTATAAATTTTGTGCATTAATAGGATTCTTAAAGTTTCTTTTTCAGATTGTTTTATATTTAACAATATATTATAACAAGTTTTCCTAGTTGTTGCCAATATTATAGCTTTCTTGCCTTTTCTTTGAGCTATTTTCATAGGTTTTAACTTCTTTTTTTTTATGTTTATTTATTTTGAGAGAGAGAGAGCACGAGCAGGGAAGGGGTAGGGAAAGAGGGAGACACAGAACACAAAGCAGGCTCCAGACTCTGAGCAAGTTTACAGCACAGAGCCCGATGCAGGGCTTGAACCCACCAACTGTGAGATCATGACCTAGGCCAAAGTTGGAAGCTCAACCTACTGAGCCACCCAGGTGCCCCCATAGGTTTTAACTTCTAAGCAATTAAATTGGTTTGTTTCTTTGGAATTTTCTCAATTATTTCCAAAATAAATTTTTCTTCTTGAAAAAAATGTTGCCAAACTAATGAGAAAGAAACTTAGTAAGAACGCAGATGATGGCAGCAAACCATCATTCCCAACATCCCCATTATGGAAAACAATTAAGTTTAAAAGATCAAAAGTGTTAAGACAGCAGAGAGCTTCAGGTAAACCAACTCTAAGGGAACCAAATTCAGATATGGAAAAGCTCTTTTCAGGTAAAGATGACTTTCTCCTCAGGAAAGCTTTGTTGATGAAACAGTGCTAGACCACATACATAGTAAGTGTGAATGTTACGTGGTTTGCCAGAGAGCTCCGTCCATGACCTTGTACTCTTTCAACAATGTTTTCACTTACACAGAAAACATAAAAGGTATGTATATGAACACAGCAGATCACACAGAGTTCTGAGGAATAATTAATATAGCAAATGTCACATACTTACGATTTTATTTTTATTTTTTTAATGTTTATTTATTTTTGAGAGAGAGACAGACAGACAGACAAAACATGAGCAGGAAGGGACAGAGAGAGAGGGAGACACAGAATCCCAAGCAGGCTCCAGGCTCTGAGCTGTCAGCACAGGGTCCGACGCGGGGCTCCAACTCATGAACCGTGAGATCATGACCTGAGCTGAAGTGGGACGCTTACCCACTGAGCCACCCAGGTGCCCCACATACTTACCATTTTAAAAGACTATGATCACCTGGAAAGTATGGATTTATTAGAGACAAATCACCCATTTTTAATTAATAAACCACATTTAAAGAACATAATGTCAAAAGTCTGGGCTCCAGGGAGAAGAGATCTGGGCTCTGGAGGTTGTCTTTAGCAAATGCTTTGTGGCCAATAGTGCTTTTTTGATGAAAAATAAATGCATTTTGTTGTTGTTGTTGGTTGTTCATATCTAACACCAGTCAAACAAGAATAAACAAATTAACATATTAGGATGTCCAATATGACAAAAACCTTTGAAACCATTTAACGGGTAAAAGAGCTGTTTTATATAAATTATACTATGTTAACTCTGAAGCTCTATCTTACGTGGGGGGTTAAAAATCAAGCTCTCTCCTTCTCGGAGTTTCCTCCAACATCCCGGGCTATACTGAGGTTCTTGGATCTTATTTAGGACTAGGGAGCTCTTAAGACCTTTTTAATATCACGTGCCTAAAATATTACGAGTAGAGTTGAATAAATTTTTTGAATCTGTGCTTTGATGTGTTTTGTCAGTTTTTGAAACATCTCTGCCAAGGTTTCTTCAAATATATTTCTGTCTCATATTCTCCCCTCCTCTCCCTCTGGGACTCTGACTATAGGTATAACAGTTCTTCTTATCATACTCCACATATACTCTTTTTTTATTTCTCCACCTATCTTCTGGCTGGCATTCAAACCATATACTTTCTATTACTCTGTCTTTCAGTTCACAAATCCTCTACTTTCCTGATTAATTTTTTATTTTTTTAAGTTTATTTATTTTTGAGAGAAAGCGAGGAGGGGAGAGAGAGAGAATCCCAAGCAGGCTCTGTGCTGTCAGCATCAAGCCTGACACGGGGTTTGAACCCACGAACCCAAAGATCATGACCTGAGCCAAAATCAAGAGCTGGGCGCGTAACCGACTGGACCACCCAGGCACCCCTTTAATTTTCTATTAAACCCATTTATTGAATCGTTAATTCCAATTATTAGATATTTCAGTTCTAGAATTTCCATCTGATTCTTACTCGCAGATTCAAGTAAATTCTCTCTTTATCCTCCATTTTCTTAAACATATTAATCATAGTTACTTTATAGCCCTGGCCAGATGACTGTAATATCTAAATTACTTTGGGCCTATTTCTACTGCTCTAAATAGTGTTATCTCCTTCTAAGAGAATTTTTTTTTTTCTGACAGGCAGATAGAGTCCATAGAGATCACCTTAATCTTTTTGTGAATGTTAGGCAAATAAAATATGAGGAGGACTGCTCAGCTCAGCTAGAGACTGAGGTGATTTCAGGCTTGTTAAATTTGGTAAGGCTCAGTGCACATTCATTTCATCTTTCTCCTGCTGTGTAGCCTTTCAGGGTTCAACTGAAAGCGAATGCTTCCACCCGTTCTCTTCCCTCAGTCTTTGTCTCTTCGTATCAGTAAAGGTGGAAAATTTTTTTCTTTGAGAGGTTGCTGACTTAGCTCTTTAGCCCCCACCCCACACAGATTTAGAATTCAGCAAATACACCAAGGAGTGGATTAGGTGTGCTAAGTTCTCCATTTTGTTACTCCAGCTTAAAGCTCTGATGATTACTTTGTCCCCAGCAGTACCTCTTTTCTGAGTCAAGCTTAGGGTTGCCAGGTACAATTCAGGACACCCAGTTAAATTCGAATTTCAGAGAAACAATGAGTATATCTGCATCAGAATCAGGAAATAATTCCCAGAACAAAGTAGCTACTTCCATACAGTTCTCTCTTCTCTGGAATCTTTTTCCCTGTCAGCTTTGCTACATCCACAATGACCTGATGCCTTTAAGCAAATTTTTTTTTTTTTGGCTCTTCTAGTTGTAGTTTGTTGGAAACATTCGTTTGCCACAAATCACTCCATTTTACCTGGAAGTGCAAACTTACTCTTACTTTTTTAACTTACATACTCAGCCATACATTTTTTTCCCTAGCAATGTATTATTTTTTGATATGCCTATTCTAATTCACCCCTGAAAATAACAAAAATTAATGTGCTTTATGTTTCCCTTCATCCATCACTTTCTTGTTGTCTAACAGTTTGGGGTTTAAGTCCATGCAGTCCCTTGAAATCCCTCTCAAGATGCAGGTCTTATATTACCACTGCATACATTCCATTCCAATATGATATTGGTGAAATTTCTAACCTAGTCAGTGAGGCAGTGAAAAAGTTGGCTCTGTGCCTGGTTCACAGATAGTGACCGCCATGCCCATCCTTATGCTTAAATAAAAAACACACCAGATGGAGCTACCTTTATCCATTCTTCTTTCCTGGGTTTGGCTCAAACATCTCAAGTCAAATTATAAACAAGGCTCTGGCACCCACAATGTATGGGGCAGTTATAATGTTCAATATGCCAAATGAGCTCAAAAAGATGGTGAGAAATGTTTCCTACCCCGCCCAATGCTATCAGGTGTAGCAGCCCCAAGGCTCCAGCTCTACGTACTGCTCATTGGTTTATGTTCTCATTAATTTTCAGGCCCAATTTAAACATGTTCAATATCTTTTCCTTCTTTTTTGTTATTTCAATTTCATCTATCATTGCTAAATGTTAGCAGGAGCCTTCTCAGATTGTGATGAGAAGATGCTACATCTTGACTACATGTAAGTTCAGTAGAGTTTTCTTTGTTTCTTTTTTTCCTTCTGCTGATTTGGAAGATACGTGCTCCATTTCTATTCTGTGTGAGTTTACATTTAAAAATATAATAATCAGACCTTATACTTTTTCTAACAAAAATAAATTATTTGTTACCTCCCCCATGAGAAGAAGATAATGAGCTTAGTGTACAGTAACTTTCCTCTCTTTGCAACTTGTAACTCATGTTTATCTAATATTTTATTTCTATCCCAGTTTTTAAACACAAACCATTATTTTTAGAGGCTATACTATTTTAGACTTATTAATATATTTTACCAATGTTTTTGCTTACCATTGTTCTAATACTATTGCTCTACATAGATCATATAGTCTATTTTTTCTCTTCTTGATTTATTTCCTTCTGGCTAAGTTCTTCCATTGAAGTATGATGGTCACATAGATGTCTAAAAAATGTGTTTGCTATTTCTTCAATCTCAGAAGACTTACTTTCCCCTTCATTCTTGAAGGCTAGATTAACGAGGTATAGAATTTTATTTATATTTTGTGTACTTTTTAGATGTTAGTTCACTTGACTTTCTTTAATTCTGGAAAATTCTCATGAATTTTCTTTTCAAATATTGCCTATTCCCTAATCTCTGTATGCTCTAAACCTTTTATGAAGTAATGTTATATTTTCTATATTACATATTTTTTAACTTCCATTTAATTTTTAATATCTTTTATGTGCATTTGGTTACTTTCTTAAAACCTAGCTTTTAACATTCCTTTTTTTAGCATTTATAATTCTTTTTTACTATATTTGCAACTCATCTAGTGACTTTTCATTTTCAATAACAATATTTTTCTCTTTTAAAGTTTATTTATTTATTCGTTGGGAGAGAGATAGAGCATGAGCTGGGGAGGGGCAGAGAGAAAGGATCCCAAGCAGGCTCCACACTGTCAGCACAGAGCCCGAAGCAGGTCTCAAACTCACAAACCATGAGATTATGACCTGAGCTGAAATCAAAGAGTCCAGGCTTAATCAACTGAGCCACCAGGTGCCCCCTTTTTAAAAATCTTTTCAAAAATTTTTATTAATTAGTTTGAGAGGGGAGGGTTGGAGAGAGAGAATTGCAACCAGGCTCCATGCTGTCAGCACAGAACCTGACTCGGGGCTCTATCCCACAACCTGTGAGATCACAACCTGAGCTAAAATTAAGAGTCAGACACTTAACTGACTGAGCCTCCCAGGTACCCCAACAGTATTTTTCAACTTTTATATCTTCTGTGGTTCTTTTCTATATCAGTTTATTCATTTTTATAATCATGCATTTATCTTGTGAATTCTATTTCTTACAGTATTTTTAAACCTCTTATAAAATCTCCTATCTCTAAGTATTTGAATGTAACTGTTTATTGGATCAGTACACTATATTTTTAAGTAGAGTCAGTCCTGATTAATTGCAGATTCTGCATTTGTGTATTCACTTATTTGCTAAAATTTATTTGTAACCCCTAAATCAATATTGAGGTAGTTTTGCAGTCATTTGCAGACATGCACATACAGAGGGCAACAAAATTTTGAGTCTCAATATTCATATTCCCAGCTAAGGTTGAACAAGGTGATGCTCTGTCTTCTTGTTTTGGCTCTCACACTACAAACATGGCCTTTTCATAGAATATTTAGTGCCTTTTTTTGTTGCTTTTTTGTTTGTTTGTGTGCCTCCTGGTAATGATTTTTCTGTTTAAATGGTCCCAAGGGTGTGCTGAAGTATTGTCTAGTGCTCCTAAGTGCACGAAGGTAGTGATGTGCCTTACAGAGAAATACATGTGTTAGAAAAGCTTCATCAGGTATGAGTTATAGTGCTGTTGGCTATGAGCTCAATGTTAAAGAATGTATTTTAAATAACAATAATAATAAATAATGTATATTAAATACATTTTCTTTAAACAGAAACATACATAAAGCTAAGTTATGACTTGATTCATTGGCACAAAAGTTGTGACCAGAGAGGCTTACAGGAACCCCTTCATTTCCCCTAAAGGCAATGATTCAGTATTCACTAAGTCAGTGTTTGTGGTAACTTTATAAAATGTAACTATGGTGAATAACAAGAGTCAACTGTGTTAGATTTCTTTGTATGTGTTAATAATTTTTACCTAGGTGTTTATCTTCTATGGCTGCTATCTTCCGCAGATTCGCAGATGGTGATGAATCCCTATCGGATAGTTCTTCCCCAATATTACAGAGATGTAATTGACATATATGTCAACTATGTTTACATTGTATACATTTAAGGTGTACACTGTAATGATTTGATATATGTATGATTGTGAAATGATTATCGCAATAAGGTTAGTTAACACACCTATCACATTACATAATTACATTTGTGTATGTGTGTGTGTGTGAGAGAGAACATCCAAGATCTACTCTCTTGACCACTTTAAAGTATGTATAATACAGCACATTTAACTATAGTCATCATACTGTACATTAGATCCCCAGAATTTATCTAACTGGAAGTTTGTACCCTTTGCCTAACATCTGCCCCCACTCTCATACTCTCCTCTCTCATTCCACATAGGTGTTTAAATCTTTAGTAGCTTGTAGTCGGTCTGGTTTATCCCATTGGCAGTAGCACCAACTTCCTGTCATCACTATCAGAGTGGATTTGCTCTTCTTTTTGGACACAAAAATGTCCATTTTTAGGCTTTAAGTCTGAATGTTATATATGTAAAACTTTAAAAATAGATCTAAAATTCCTATGGCTTTGGAACAGAGTCCGAGGGATTCCTACATCTACTGAGTCTAAAATCTTTAACAAAAGTCCTCACAAGTCACTTGAAATTCCACAATTAAAAATCAAGTTTCTGTAATAACACATGTCCTCCAAAGTATCATGCCAAATAAAGTCATGCCCTTCCAGATAATGGTAGCTAATATTTTTGAGAGTTTAATGTGTTAGACACCATTCTAAGCTCTGTATATTCTCATTTAACAGTTATACAGGAAGTAGGTTTTGTTCTTGTACTCCATTTTAAAGATGAGGACACTGAGTCAGAGATTAAAAACTTTCCCAAGGTTACTCAGCTAATAAGGAGTAGTTGTAAAACAAAGCACACTTTTTAAACCATTACGCTTTCCTGAGAATACGTTTTTCAGCATGCTTTTGTCTCTACTTGGAATCAGCTACTTCTACGTTTCCTCCTTGGTTCTCATTTATCTATCTATTAAGGTCCATTCCCCCACCTCAAATATCATATCCATGTGGAATTTAAGGCACTCTCTTTTCTGGGGTCCATAGTTCTGTGCTCTGTATTGTTATTATCTGGTCATTGGTTTGTTTTTCCCATTGAATTATAAACTCTCCTATGGTAGAGACTTTGTTTTATTACGTTTGATTGACGGTAGTCATAAAAGTATATGCCATAGAGTGCATCTTTGACAAAGGTTTTTGATTAAATAGAGGTCTAGAGAGGCAGAGGTGTAAGCTGTTTTCATTACGATGTTGAATTATTTTAACTGTTTAAATCCAGTTTTGCATATGATTATCAGTATAATACTGTTATATTGCAGCTTGATGTGCTGGGAAATACATGAATATTTGGAACCAGTCTAATCTGCATTTATATTATTTTTTACCTTTGGATACCTTTTTTTAAGACTTTATTTTTTATTTTTTTAGAGCAGTTTTAGCTTCACAGAGAAATTAAAAGGAAGGTACAGAAATTTCCCATTTACTCCCTGCCCCTACACATATAAAGCCTCCCTTAAGATCAATGTTCCCCACGAGAGCGGTTCATTTGTTAGAACTGACACATTATTATCACCCAGAGTCCACAGTGTACATCAGGGATCACTTTTGGTGTTGTACATTCCATGGGTTCGGACAAATGTACAATGACATGTACCTAACATCATAGTATCATAAAGAATTGTTTCCCTGCCCTAAAAATTCTCTATGTTCCATCTAGTCGTTCCTCCCTCCCCTCCAGCCCCAAGCAACCACTGATCTTTATATTGTTCCCAAAGTTTTGCCTTCTCTAAAATGTCATATAGTTGGAATCATCCCCTATGTAGTCTTTTGAGGTTGACCTCTTTCACTTAGTAATATACATTTAAGGTTCCTCCATGTCTTTTCACGGTTTGATAATTCATTTCTTTCTAAGGCTGAACAATGTTCCATTGCCTGGATATGCCAATTTATCTATTCATCTACTAAAAGACATCTTAGCTGCTTTTAAGTTTTGGAAATTGTGAATAAAGCCACTGTGAACACCCATGGGCAGGTTTTGGGATGGGCATAAGTTTTCAACTTCTTTGGGTAAATACCAAGGAATGTGATTGCTAGGTCACATGGTAAGAGTATTTTGGTTTTGTAAAAAAACTGACAAGTCTTCCAAAGTGTTGTGCCATTTTGCATTCCCACCTGCAATGAATGAGAATTCCTGTTACTACACAATTTCATCTGCATTTGATATTTTTTAGTATTCTGGACTTTGGCCTTTCCAACAGGTGTGTAGATCTACAGATATCTCCTTATTGTTCTAATTTGCATTTCCTTAATGACATTGATGTTGAGCATCTCTTCATTTGTTTGTCATATGTATATCTTTTTTGGTTAAAGTTTTGGGCTTATTTTTTAATTGGGTTGTTTGTTTTCTTATTGTTGATCTTTAAATGTTTTTACAGATACATAACACTCCTTTATCAGATGTGTTGCAAACTTTACATTCATTTTTGGTCCTTTTGTGAGAGGCAGAGATTTGGACAAATTAACATTCTCACAAAGTTTTAGTCTCCCCATCTGAAGCAGAAGGCAAATATGACTCACTGGGCATGATTGGCAATCTGTAAGATGGTCCCCAATGGCCCCTTTTCAATATTCAAACTCTTGTATGTTCTCTTTCCTTTCAATATTAGGTGGAGTCATTGATTTGTCTTTAATGAATAGAATATTATAGCAGTGATGGGATGTCACTTCCAAAATTAGGTTATAGATAGACTGTGGTTTGTTTAGTAGGTTCTCTCTCCCATCTCTCTTGGACCACTTCCCCTTGGGAGAAGCTAGCCACCATGTTGTCAGCTCTGTGGAGAGGCCCACATGGCAGGGAACTGAGGACTGCCAACAGCCATGTGTGCAATCTTGGAAATGGGTCCCCCCTAAGTTGAGCCTTGAGATGCCTGCAGCCCCTGCCAACAATTTGGCTCCATCCTTATTAAAGACCCTGTGTCATAACCATGTGGCCACACACACACACACACACACACTTTCAGTTTGCTGATTCACAGAAAATAAGTATTTGTTGTTTTCACAGCTAGGTTTTGGGGTGATTTGTCACACAGCAAATAACCAAAATATTTTATCAATGGGTATTACTTAAAACCTATATGCTAACCCTTTGAAAGAGATCTTTAAAAATATGATAAAACAGGTCTTAGGAAACTTACATAATTACAAAAGGATACAAATACAGATTAGTGTCAATTTTGCAGCATCCTTATTATAATTTGCTTATGGTTCACTAGTTAGTTTAAAACCCATGTGTGGGGGGTTTTAAAGAAAAAGTGGCAGATGTTTCTGTTGAGAACATTTCCAGGGAAGTGAGCTAAGAAGAGTGACTAGTCACACAAAGTTCGATGGCTATGCATTCATTGAAAGGACTGATTACTTCTAAGGGTTACCCAATAGGTCGTCTGAGGTTCCTGTTGAATCTCTCTTAATTTTATTTCCACTTTTAAATTTGCATGAATAGTTCTGATGATAATTACCAATGTTGATATGTATGGAAAATCAGCCTTCCACAAATATCCAACTCGGGCAGCTTTCCTACACGTGTGGCTGCTTGAAATTCAGCAAATTTCATTAGTATCACATGTTTGCTTAGAGAAATGGTAGCCCAAAACTGTGCTGAGAACACACACACACACACACACACACACACACACACACCCCACAAGAAGATGCAGAAAAGAGGGAATCTTAGGTTGAACCTGTAAGAACTGCAATCGCAAGGTTGAATCTTCTTAGATCCCTCATTGCTGATACTACTAATAATACCCTGGTTGTATCTCTTAATACTATGCTTCAGTAGATTGCTGTATTTAATGAGACAATAATATTGTCATATATTACAGATATGCTCACTGCCTACATTTTATTCTCTCATGCATTCTACATTAATGAGCATCTTTGCCTAATTGCTGAAATATTATTGTGATTATTAGCATGTAGAATTATTTAGTCATTATCAACTATGATTTTCAACTGCTTTACATATAAATATACATACATATATACACGTATACACACATATATTCTATCTATCTATCTATCTTCTATTTATCATCTATTTCTAGATCCTTTTCTTCACCATTCACTAGCTTTCAGGATATCATCAAGAGAAGTTGCCCTTATTCCTTGAATTTTCAGTCCCTTCTTCACATTCTTTTTTTTTTAAACCAATATTCTGCTCTCATCTGCAACAACGTCAAGGATATTGAGCAAGGATGCTATTTGCAGCCTGAGGTTTTTACTCTGAGTATTCTTTGACCTTCACAATCCCTGTTAGCCTTCACTCATGATCTCTTCATGCTTAGAACATTTCCATTTTCAGGATGGCCCATTTGACATCCTAAACTTTATGTGGCAAAGAGCATTCTTGGTGTTCTACCAATCCTTATCCTCTTCAAAACCTATTCCTCTGAAAGGCACCTCGGCGGCTCAGTCTGCTAAGCATCTGACTCTTGATTTTGGCTCAGGTTATGATCTCATCGTTCTTAAAATTGAGCTCCACCTCAGGCTCTGCCTTGGCAGCAGGGAGCCTGCTTGGGATTCTTTCTCTCTGCTCCTCCCCTGCTTCTGCACTCCCTCTTTCTCTTAAAGACAAACAAACATTTAAAACAAAAACCCCACTCCTCTGTAGTCTTCCCCATCTAGGCAAAAAGAGTCATCTCTTGTTTGATTCATACATTTAGAAGTTATCCTTGATGCCTCTCTTCCTTGTGTCTGCCTCTCCCCCATAAACATAAGCATGTCTCGTGAACTCTTATCACATGGTTCTCTCCAGATGGAGATCTTCAAAATCATTCAGATCTTGGATTAAATGTCTTTCCTCAGACAACCTCCTGTCCCACCCAGCGTATGGCAACCACAGCCACTTGCAATCACAGGACTGTACTTAAAAATTGTCATTACCACCTGATGTCCCCCCCCCTTTTTTTTTTTTTTTTGGTCTGCTTTATTTTCTGTCTTATCCTGCCTTCTGCTCTCACTACTAGAATATAAATCCATGAGGCCTGGGTGGCTTAGTCAGTTTAGCATCTGACTTCAGCTCAGTTCATGATCTCATAGTTCCATGAATTCGAGCACCGCATCAGGCTTGCTGCTGACAGCACAGAGCCTGCTTCGGATCCTCTATCCTTGTCTCTTGGTCTCTCCCTTGCCCACACTCTCTCTCTCAAAACTAAATAATCATTAAAAAAAAGAATGTAAATCCATGACAACAGGGACCTCACATGTCTTATTAACCATAATGGTCAGGCACATAGTTGATGAGCAAGGCATACTTGTGGAATTAATCTTAATCTTAGACCTCAGACCTCCTCTTTCTGACTACACTAAAGCCACAACAAGGCGCTTAACTGAAATCCTTTGAACATATTCTTACCGTCATTGTGACCTGTTGCTCCTCAATGTATCTCTGATTTCCCAGTTGTTTCTCCCACTGTTGGCCAGATGTGGCCCTGCCATTGTCTTTTTCTAAAACTCTGGACATCTCAAATTCTTGACCTTTCTCCTTGCTTCTACTGCTAATTTCTGACTTCTGCTTTCTCTTTTCCTACTCTTCAACAGCCATGCGTAGCTCAAGAAATGTTTAACAGGTTGCTGTTTTGGTCCATAATAAACACAAGCTATTTAAGGCCAGTTGACCGCTCAGTCCTTCTTGGAGATGCTTTTTCAGCTTTACTTGTTAACTCCTTCCCAAACTTCCACAAGGCTATAACAAAATGTTTTCATTCTTTGAAACCCTCATCTTTCTTCAGTTTTTATAACAGATGGCTGAAGTTATCTATGAAGGCTTCCTTCCCATCTTTTCTCCTCCCTTGTGATTGTACCCTTGTTGTTGCTTTGATATCTCAACATCTTCATTCCATGAAATCCTCCTTCCTTCTCTAAGGAATAGAGTGATCCCTTTACCTTCAAAATGTATTTATCCACACGTCCACCAAGGTTCTCTTGGCATTTTATTGCCATTTGATTGCTTTTTCCTCATGCATGGTGAATTTTCCTTTCCCTATAAATATGTCCCGATCTTCACCATCCTAAAAACATATCTTCCCTTTATCTTACTAACATAGAAAGCATATTCAGTCCTTCCCTTTACATTTAAAAGAATGATGTCTACAGTTTTGGCCTCAATTTTCTTAAAACCAGTTCTCTCTTTGGCACCTGGCTGCTCTGCTTCACTCATGCTCTTGACTCTTCGGGTTCCACTATTCTTTGAGTTCTGGCTCATTTCTGTCTGATGTTTTTCTCCAATATTCTAGGCTTATTCCCCTCTCCTTCTTCCTTTCTCCCTTAGAGATGGTGCTCATCCCAATGACTTCAGTTATCTTCATGTGAATCATTACAATAATCTGTATTTGTGGTCCTAACTCTTAACCTTTACCTCAATACTATGCCTACAACAATTCACCAAACCTTTAATCAGGGATGCACCTCCAGCATCTTGAATGTATCATCTTTCCATCCAGACTTCTTGCTCCTGATTCAAACCTACCTCCTAAGTTTTGTTAATGATTCCCTCAAATACAAGCACAAATGTTTGGAGGGATCTTCTACACCACTTTTTTCTTCAGCCTCATAGCCCATCACATGTTCAGGTAAGCCCGAAACCCACAGTTTACAAAACGGTGGTCTTAGGACCATGTTAGACCTGCAGAGTCATTGCCGGGCTGTGATGCAATGAAAAAAATGAGATGGTCAAGGTAGTTATATGCAAAATTAAAATGTATCAACCTGGAAGATTGCCCTTCATCCTGAGACTGTGTTCTCCCTACCTTTTCATGTGTTAAAGCAGTCCCGTTTTCATGAAGTCGAGTTGATAGTAGTGTTTAATTTGTTTTGACATTGTCATGTTGAGAAATCATACAAGGTTTTATTTTTTAATCATCTGTTGAACTCCAAATCAGAGAAATTCTGCACTAAGTTCCTCATTTGCAGTCCCTCTTTTCTATTCCCACTGCCACTACCTAGTTCAGGCTTCTGTTATCTTTTTTTTTTTTTTTTTGAAAATTACAATAACCTCCTAATGAATTTATTGGTTTCTATGACTTTTCTCCTTTCCAAATATCTGACATACAGACCACTGTCAGAGGAGACTTCTACAACAGGGTCTGGGTGGTGTCATTCTCCTTTTCAACATTCCCTCATGCCACCACCACCATGGCCATTTCTCCCATCTGCTGAGATTCAAGATGCCGCTAAACACAAGACATGGTATTCAGGGCTCTCCAGGGACCTCACACTTCCTTGTCAAGCCTGATCTACCAACTCTTTCGCTCATTACCTTGTTTTATTTTCTTCATGTTTTTTATTGCTATCAGCAACCCTCTCGTGTATTTGTTTTGTGTTTACTCTCTGTCTCCTTCCCAAACATATATTGGACTATAAGCACTTTGAAGACAGGAATTTGATTTTTGTTCACTACTGATCCTTAAAATCTACTTCATAGTATAAGTCTTCTATAATTAGTTGTTGAAAAATATAAATGGGGAAAAAATAGTGAATGACAAAAAAGGGAAAAATGAAATCTCCCAATCTGAACATCTCTTCTTAGGTCAGTGGTTCTCAACTGGGGATGATTTTGCTCCCAGGGTCAGATGGTGTGTATCTCTTCCTTTCTATGGCAACAAAGGGAAACTCAGCAGTGCATGTAAGAGAATCAGCACCAACACGTTCTTTCTGACTATCCATTTCAGAGGATAAAGTCACTTGGCACTCATGGGCCATGGGGATAATGGATTTGCTGGTCTCCCTAGCAGTAGCTACTAGAAGTTATGTAAGTTATGAATAAAAATATACAAAAATGATGTATGTGAATAGAGAAAGGACAGTCAAAGGAGAGGCTGTTCCTCTGGAAAACCAGTCCGCCCTTCAGCTAAGACCTCATAATGAAACAATTGTCAACTCAGCTGAATTATTTGTGAATGGAATGCTTTCTGTTGCATGAATGAATGCAGCTCCATCATTTACAGAAAGTGACTCAAAATGGGCTGAGATATGAGCATGATTTGACTGATCAATTACTATTTGACTGATCAATTATTGCACATGTTTTCCCTTCTGTCATCCACAGTCATTTTGGTTTTACATTGTCACCCAGATGCTAGTGAGCCACAGCCAAGTTGTAGGAGAAACCCAGTCATGTATGATGTAACTAAATAATTGTCCATCTGCTCTTTGCACACGGGTATGCGTCTCTGATCTGAGGATTCAGGTCTTCAGGCCAAGGAAGACTTGCACTAATGGCTTTCTCCCAACCAGAAGACTCTTACAGCACTGAGCTGTAGAATCTTAGAACTAAGAAGGTCTACAAAAGTCATTTACTTGTCTTTTGTTGTCTTTTAGCAGCCTGTACCAAATGTATTAAGGAAAAAAATGATTGTAAGAAATATGATTAAAACTTCCCCAAAGGGAAAATCTTCATGACTTTAGGGAAAGTGTCTCTTCCCCCCTCCCCCAAGTCTTACAATCAGAAAGCTTTTTTGTTATTGTTTTATTGTGTTTTTTTTTTTACAGTGTTCAAATGACGTATTCCCTGCCCCCCCAACTTGTTCTTTTTTTATCCTGTCCTTTATGGATCTAGCAGACCAGCTGATCTTTACTCAGGAAAAAGGGGTATAGTGTGGAATTTGCACTATTCGTTCCCTCTGTTATATGCATATTCTGCTTAACGAATAGCTTTTGTTTAAGTAAAAGTTCCCAGCAGTTGTACTATAACCTCATTTTCAACATATAGTTTTATTTAGTGATCAATCCCTCTAGAAATAAGGAAAATAGGCCGAGAAATTGCCCTGGTTTTCTTAACACATTTTGTACCCATAAAATTAGGATGCACTCTATCCTCACTCTTCAAACTTAGCAACCTGGAAGTAAAATCAAGTTTACACAAAAATTCTGCCCACAAGGGAAGTCCTAAATCCTCCTTGTCTTCATCAAGGGGGAGTCCTGTCTTCTAAAATCTTGCCACTAGAGGGAGTAAAACCCAGCAATCTGCAAGTCATCACGTTAGCAAGTTTGGCTGTTTCACCTTTCTCTTTAAACAAATGATCCTCAGCTCAGTTGCCCCAGAAAAACAACAGCATCTGGTGTGCTGTGTTTATTCTGAGGTTACTATTTCTAAAAATAGTTTTCTGAAAAATTGCCCTCACTGACTGAGAAGTACACAGGCGGAGCGGTGGCAAGCAAGAGCTTCATCTGCCTCAGAGGGTCCCTAAAGGTTGGGAGTGTGGGACCAGAATACACTAAAGAAAGCACAAAACCAGTTTACATGAGAGGGCTACAGGTGCGGAGGAGAGCCGTGACAGGCCAGATTCACCAAACCCCATGAAAGCAGAAGGTTGGGTGGGAGCTATAGACCTCCCAGCTGAGCTAATGCTACTGATGCCCCCACACAGGTGACAGGGGACAAGAAGCTCTGGATGAGAGGTTTTTTTTCAGCCAATTGGTGGCAGATGAATGAGGGCTTGCCAACCTCTGTCTTCTGGACCACACCAGAGGAAATGTGTGTGTGTGTGTGTGTGTGTGTGTGATCACAAGCATGTGCTAGAAGGAGGAAAATGGAGACAGCCAAGATCTGGGGGTTCTTTCCACTTCCCTCCCCCAATGTTTATCTCTCTCCAGTTTTCCAGCTCCTAGTAAGGAGTTACCATTTTTATTTTCTTTTTCTTTTTCTTTTTTTTTTTTAGAAATTACCATTTTTAGAGTCATTTTTATTTTTCTATGGATTTCATCCTAAAACCCCCTGTAGGGCTCAAGTAAAAAAACTTCAGTAGTGGGATTTCTGTCCCTCTGACCCTCTGAAGGGTATCTGAGGCAACACCCTGGACTTCGCAGTAGGGAGCTGGGTACTGTCCCTCCTCAGGATCCCAGCCCTGTTTCCAGAGGCTCCAGCTTCTCTTCCCAGGCTGTGAATGCCACAGTGCCTTAGCATGAAACCTGACTGGTGCACTGTGGGCTAGGGTGCAGTGCCGCCCTGGGTAACTCCACACAGTACATGGGAGGGTCTGGCATGCACACCGCGCTCTACAGAGAACCCAGCCACCTCCCCCTCACGCAGACCCCGAGGCACGTAGGTGTCCTCTGGGGTAGGCTGCCAGAGGACAAGGCTTCTCTGTGTCACTCTGATGAACTCATGGGACAGTTTAGTCTACTTGGATACTGGAGAAGGCCGCTATCTGTATTTTCAGTGTTTTTTGCTGAAATTTGTAGTTTCTCGGTCTTTGTGTGGAGGCAGAAAGCATACCACACTGGGTATTGGAAGACTTCTGGCTTCTAGTGCCTGTTCCATTTATCACCTACCTCTGATTTCAGATAGTCCATTGAGCTCCTCTGGGCCTTGGTTTCCTCATGTGTAAAATGGGTAAGTTAGACAAGACTTTCTGTTAGGATCTTTCTAACGCAAAAGGTCCGTGATTTCTGCGTGGTGAGTGTAGCTTCTTCTACCATTTCCATCCCACTATCTCCACCTAAAAGTCGATAGAGAGAAGTCTGGGGTGAAGTGCACTGCCAACCTCAGGGCACAGAGCCATGCTGTGTGGGAGGAACCAAATTTAGAAGGAAACAAGCTCCATTTATTCTGCCTGATATGGTTATCTTTCTGAGGCTTGTGCCCATGAAAGTGAGGTGGGGGTGAGGAGGAAGGGAGGGGGACACACTGTCAAATGTCAAATGTTTAGCAAAGACTTTGAAGTCTGACAATTGAGACTTCCGGTAACTTTTGTCTCTACTTTTGTAAAAGGGAGTGGGGAGAGGGGAGAGAGAGAGAGAAACAGAGAGGGAGAAGACAAAAGTGGATACAAATAAGAAATGATAGTCATGTAGGTTTCATGCAAAAATTAGGAAAATAATATCTAAATTACTTGCAAGTAACCTGGGACTCTCTGCTTTGGCTGCCTTTGTGAGGATCCCCGACGATAGCTCGGAACTAACACTGAATTTCAAGGTGTGATGACACTCCCATGTGGCCACCACACATGTGCTGAGGAGAAGCATGAACCTGCTAAGAATCCAGTTAGCATTCCTAAAGCCTCTGCCCTCCGGGAATATCATTGTTTGAGGGAAATAAGAAATAGCCATGAACTAATCACCAATGATAAGATACAAGAGTACAAAGTAGGATCCGATGGTATTTTATATGAGTCCAATACACATAGACAGAAAACACATCTGGAAGCTATGGCGGTCTAGGAAGTGTTCACAAGTGAGGTGGGAATTGCATTCTGAGGTGGATGTGAGTTTGTGTGCATACTAAGAGATCTATTTGGAAGAAGAAAAAAGTCACATTTGGTTATCAACGTCCTTCTCACTATCTAGAAATTTAGCCAACCAAAGACATATAATGAAGCACTCTGGTCCAGATCTCCACATAAGTAACTAAAAGACCAGGAGAATCATTATTCAGTTTAAACTCTGATAATTGAGTACAGAAAACTGATGAAATGGAAAATCAATTAAACGTGAAGGTCCACATTTTGCCTGTGAAACCTGGGTGTGCCCAGCTACCAGTGACAAATGATTAGGCAACCATTGCAACCTCACACTGTGAATATGATGCTAAGCAGATAGGCAATTCCAGGGCCAACCCTCTCTGGGATTTTTTAAATATTTCAAACACAGCATTGAGTTAGTTGGCTTCTCCACTAAGCAGACAACACCATGAGGTAAAAGAAGTGCTAGCCCCGGGGAGAGGGGAGCCTCTGAGACGCCAGGCTTGGTTAAATGCTGGCATCCGAAAAGAAAACTTGAGATACTGGAGGATTTCAGGAAGGGAGGGCCCCAGTGGAGACCATTGAGGGGCTGCCGACACTGTTCTTGTTCATGACGCCTGAGTTCAAGGAAATCGACACTCCCAGAGCGCACGGTGGAGAAAAAGGTTCTTAGCTATTTCCTCTGGAAACCACCACCGAATGAATGCCAGATTATTCTAGAATCTTCACTCATGGGTGCTTCTTGCCTTTTGGATGGGCCAGGGGTGAAGTACAGATCTGATGGGAAAAAATAGCAGAGATGATGGCTATTCTTCTAAACCCTCCCCTCATTGGCCACCTGGGAAGCTCGCCTGTGTCTGGCCCCATAGGTCACAAGGAATTCTCATTTCATGCAAACCGGAAAAGAAGCCGGTGATGAAATGCTAGAGAAGAGGGTTCCCAATGGGGCGTGATTTCAGGGACCCCCTTTTGCCCCACCAGATAGTTCACAGACCCCAAACGCTGCCCCCCAAGAGGCAAGGGCGGGAACTGCAAGGAACGTCCTATTCAGTTTTGCCCAGCTGCTTGTGGCCGGAAAAACCCCGGGGATGTCAGATTCCCATTCTTCCTCTCCGAGTTCTGCCTTATTACCTCCCCAGCCCCTGAGAGAAAAAAATAAATTTTCACAAAGGTTGGGGAGTGGAGGTGTGGTGGACTGAGAGCAGGTTTGCTTGTGGAGAGGGAGATCTGTGGAGAAGGTCCCCGTGTTGAGGCTGGGAACTGGCTGGGGGAGAGTGAGCTTCCAGAACCCACAGCACCATCCGGAGAGGTTGCAGCGATCCAGGTACCAGGAGCAGGGGGCTAACTCTCTAACTGCAGGGATCAGGGCAGCCCCCGACTCCTGGCTGGGGACCCCCAGGCACTTCAGCGACTCCATGCCTGCCCCTTTGTCTCCTGTTCCCTTGCCAGGTCCGTCTGCTCCCTGCTCTGTCTTCATCCCAGGGAACCAGCTGCAGCGTGTAGGAGAAGCGGGCCCTGTCACGGCTGTCTCTAGTGTGTTATTGTTAGTGTTACGTTACAAATCCAGTTTCCATGCTGGGGTCCCTCGGGGGTCATAACCAGGAGAGGCCATGACCCTGTCAATAAACAGAACCCCAATCCTTAATGTAACCACTTTGCATTCACTAAGGCCTGCTCCATGGGTTTATATATCAGATTCCTCTCCCAGGCAGGATCATTTCAGAAAGGCTCCCTTGGAAGTGCCAGCTATAGGGTAGGCAGAAGGTGCTCAGGTGCTGATCCTGCTGGCAGGTGAAAGTCAAGTGTAGGAGGCTTGGCCTGAGCGCCCCCAAAGCCCCCCACTCGCCATAGCAAGGTGTGTGAGGTGTGTCACCACCCATCTGAACTTTCTCCTCCTGCTGACTTCCCACAAAGTCCTTGCTGAAGTTTTATTGCTCTTAGAAGACCCCCTTCAACAGAGAGGTCTTAGCTGCTTTGTCAGATGTTGAATAGGAGCAAGTGTAAGAACACCGAACAAACAGGACATGAACACTCTGACACGGAGACATGGTTGAGTTTAGCCTATTCTCAATGTGTTTTTTTTGCAGATTACTCTACCCAATGTGGTGTGTATTCCTTCCCAAAGCAGAGCCAGTTGGTAAAGGGTGAGTAGCACCAAGTGAACAAAAAAGGACTAGACTAGAGTCTGCTCACTCACTCAACAAATACTCCTTGACCGTCCACCATGTGCCAGGAGCACAGGAGCCACCCGTATATGAATGCCACATGAGCAAAAGTAATAAAGGACAGTGTGATGGGGGCTGCGGGTTGGGGAACATTCTTTTTGTTTGCTTGTTTTGCATCTAACACCCAAGTGTCCCAGAAACTCCTGATGACATTCTCTTGGCCTCCCTAGCTATCGCTCTCCGTGGAACGCTGGCCAGGCCTAAGGGAAGAAAAGTTCTTGAATGCCTGTTGAAAGATTGGTATCTAGAGAGGAAAGTAGTACTGAACTCTGCTAACCAACATAGCTTCAAAGTTATGCTAACATTGCTTGGCTTGTTTCTAAGACACCATCGCGTGTTTATTTGCGTATATGGGGGGGAGGATGAGGAGACAGTCGAGCTAAATGGGGTGGTGTTATTTCTGCTGAGTTAATTAGACTCAATTACAGAGCTGGAAGGGGCCTGGAGCTCTAGAGTCCCAACCCCTCTTCTTGTAAATGAAGCATCCAAACTCTGGAAAGAGAAAGGCATTTGTCCACAGTCACAAACTCAGCTGCTGGTTTTGTAAAAATGTGCGGGGTAGAGAAAGAAGCAACTGGAAAGGGGTGAGAGGAGGTAAAGGAGAAGAGCAGGGGGCCTAAAGCAAGCTTCTCTTTTTCATCCTGGGTCTTTCCAGGAATTCTAGCCCAAGAGACTAAAGGTAATCACAGAAAGACCAGTGACCTCTGAACTTTGACCTCAGAGGCACGCATTCCTCACCAAGGCATGGAGTTTAGTTCCCTGACATACCTCAAGCATCTAGAACGGTCCTGCTACAGTAGGTGCTCAGCAACCACTTGCTGAGTAAACAGATCTGCCTTGCAGTTCTGTCCTGGCTGAAAATCAGGAGTTCAGGGAGAGAAAGAGGAACGCTTAAACAGGCCCCAACCCCTATTTATCCACATCAGCATCCAGATCCACCTTCTTACCAAGTGGAATCTATAAAACAAACACACAAACAAAACATACACACACAGCCAGCTGGGCTAGTGGCTCCCACTCTTAGAGACTGTAACACCTGGGGCTCGGCATCACTACATGCCTTGCCAAACACTGTCTATTGTCTGAGAGGGTGCAAGAGGGTACTGGGTGAAGTGAACCAGGCAACCCAAGGCCACGTGAGTGGGTGCCATTTTGACTGAGTCCATGTGAGTTAGTGCCCGTTTGATGGAGTCCCCGTGGGCTGGTGCCACTTGAACTGAAGCCACAGTAAGGAGTGCCACTTTGACCGAGTCCGTGTGGAACAAGGCCATAATATTTCTCATACAAAATAAGCGGGACTAATTTCCCAAACACATGTAAATAGGGCTGAGAATAATTTCTAAATTAAAAGATATATAGAAACCTTTGTCATTGTATGTCAGTGAAGACTGTGTGTAGAAACACAAGCAGGTATTTTATTATTTTATTTATTTTATTATTTATTATTTATTTTGAAATAAATCTTATTTATATTCAAAAAGAATCCTCTGCTCCTCATGTTTGCAAATCACTGCTCTAGACCTACCCCCTCATTTCACAGATAACATTTCATAGATTCTTCCAGAGAAGAAGGACTGGTCCAAGGTTGCTCAGTCCTTTGGTAGCAGAGCCAACGGTCCACGCAGGTCATCTCTGTGCTTTGCACTACATCACATTCCCTCAGGTGGCATTTTCCCAAACATACTGATCCAAAAGGACAACCCAATTCAACTTAATTTATTTCTGAAACAGAAATACCAATAGCATGGACTGTGTGTCAGGCAACACACTTTCCACTTTATGGCCATTGTTCTCACATCAACTCAATGAGGAAGGTGCTATTTTTATCCTCATTTTATAGATTAAAAAAGACCAAGGGGTCTGGAGGGGTTGCATGGTTTGCACGAGGCCATATGATTAGTGAGTTGAAGAGACAGATTCAAACCACTTAACTCCAAAATCCAGCTTCTCACCCACGGTGCTATACACAACTTAAGAAATATGCATTTATGGAAATCGCTGGTATCAATTGAAACAAAATTCAAGAGCACAGAAAGGCGGTGCTCAGTAGTGTCAGCTCTAGCCCCGGGGTACCTGCTGTGAGCAAGGTGGGGCAGGAGGCAAAGAGTTCTAGAAGACCCTGGTCCAGAGGGCCATGTCTCAAGCGGAGAATATGAACTCTCAAAACCAGAACCACCTAAGTGTTTCCTAAAAATCCACTTCCTCCACCCCCTCTTCTCAGCAACTCAAAAAGGATCTCTGGTGTGAAGCTAGAAGAAACTTCAGTTATCACCAACACCCCAGCTTCTTTCAGGCAACCCAAATTTGGGAACCAGAGGCCTGAGACACCCCGGAGAGGGGAGAAAAGAAAGGAGCTCTGAAAGCCAGGGTCAGCAGCTCCAGCATCAGAGGAGCCTAGCTGAGTCCCAGAAAGCATGCCTGATATTTCACACACGGGCCACACCCCAAAGCCTGGCTTTCTGAAGAGGGGGGAGGCGAGGCGCCTTTCATGTCTCTGGATGGGCCCAAGGTTTGCGTGTGTTTGTTTAGAACAAAGCCTATACTTCACTGACACAAATGAAACAGATTTTATAAATAGATGTGAGCATGAATGGTTTTTATGATTAGCTTGTTTTCAATCACTATGCTTGACCGGTGTCTGTGTTCAACTAAGTAAATATTTCTATGGTGATAGTATACACAATACAATGGCCATTATTTAATGTTAATACAAGTACCATATGGGAGGTCTTATCATGCTCCAGCCCCAAAGCATAATAAAAGCAGATAGGAACAGATAGGCAAGGGTGGGTCTCATTGTACAGTAGGCTTGATAAAACACCTGCTCTTGCAAATGTTGGCCATCGAAGTGTTTATGCCGTGATGCTTCCCAGGGGGGATTTTTAGGACCAGACCAGATCGCTATGAGTTCCAGTTTTTTCCTCTTACTCACTTGGTGACTTTGGATAAGTCTCTGTGCTGATGGTTTAAACATCCATGCCTCAACTTGTTAAACTTTAGGCCTTCGCCTGCGCCTCCAGAGAATAACGAAGATTAACACCTGATAGAATCTTGAGTTCTTTATTTAGAACAAAGAAACAGAGGAGGGTGGTACTGAAACAATGCCAGATTATTTTAAGCAGTCCAAAGTATAAAAAGAGAAAATATAGCAGCTCTTTTCATCTGCAATTGGGAACTTGAGAACACTTGGAAGGTTTCTGAGATTAGTAAAGTGGCCTTGCAAAGAACAAAGTCTCCTAGAGAATGTACAGAGTTGCAGACATTTGTCATCACATGTTTCTTTTTTATTTAATTAATCAATCAATTAATTAATTAATTTTGAGAGAGAGAGAGAGAGAGAGAGAGCATGAGGAGGGGAAGGGCAGAGAGAGAGAGAGAGAAAGAGAGAGAGAGAATCCCAAGCAGGCTTCACACTGTCAGTACAGAGCCCAATGTGGGGCTCAAACCCAGGAACTGTGAGATCATAACCTGAGCCAAAACCAAGAGTCAGACACCTAACTGACTGAGCCACCCAGGAACCCCTGCCAGTATACTTGTCAGTCAGGAGGGACAACAGTGGTGCTAAAGGCCATAAAACTGGAATTATTCTCCACTGACAAAGGGCAAATGAGAATGTTAAAGTTTTCAGTGCTGTGGAAAAGAGCATTTCACCTTTTCACACAAATGTTCATGCCGAATGTGCCACCTGTGTCTCAACCTCCGTACTATTACAATGTTTGGTGCAATAGAATGTTCCTAGCCTATTTGTAGATTATCTGGTTTCATCTTCAGAACTTGCCATGAAGAGATAACAGTGTTCAATTCGAGGCCTTAGTGTTTTGTTCTGTTTTCATTTTTAACTGAAGTATAGTTGACATCCAACATTATATTAGTGTCAGGTGTATGGCATTGTGATTTGACGATTACACACATTACACCATGCTCAGCACCATAAGTGAAGTCACCATCTGTCAACATACAAAGTCATTACAATATCACTGACTATATTACCCATATTTTACTTTTCATCCCTGTGACTTATTTATTTTATAACCAGAAGTTTGTACCTCTTAATCCCCTTTAACTATGTCATTCATCTCCCACCCCCATTGCTTTGGCAACCACTAGTGTTGTTCTCTGTATTTAGGAGTCTGTTTTGCTGTTGTTGTGGTGGTGGTTTGTTTGTTCAGTTGTTTTTTTCAGATTCCACAGATAAGTGAGATCATATGGTATTCGTGTTTTGCATATATAGGTTCTAATGAAAAATCTCAGCAGAAAGCACTCTTCATATTTATCTGACACTTTACATCTACACAATGGTTCATGTCCATGATGTCAACTAATTCTCACAAACACGGGAGGTAGATATTTTCAGCACTTGCTCTAAGGATGAGCAGACAATCTCAGGGGGTATGATTTGTGCACAGTTAAGTGAGTAGAGCTAGAACCCAAACCTCCAAGACTTCTGCTTTCTAAACCTAAATGCTTCTGAAGACTGTTCTCATTTGTAATTCAGAAATTGGAACTGGACCCAAGGAAGAAGAGCTATCCTGAGTGGTCAGTCTCGCTCTGATGAACTCCAAGATTAGGCTCCAAGACCATTGCTTGTTTTTCTTCTGGACAAGCCAGCCCCAAGTCAATGTTGGCCTTTCATGAGCACTCACTATCTCCCTGACTAATCTGGCAATGAGTCTGGCTAAAACTTGAGCATTAATTTGTCTCATTTTACTACCAAAAAGGAAGCTAGACATAGGCGAGAAGAGAAACTTCCTGACAAATGCACAAGGAAAGAGATTTGAATTCCCAACTGTGTAAAAGGATCCTTTCCAATCGGTTTACTGTAATCACCAGAAACAATATGTTCTTAAATGTATTTGGAATGGCCAAGGGAAATGGTTGGTTGTTGTATTAACATATGACATGTGGGCTAAGAAGGGAATTATACACACCCAGGGGGTAAGTTAAGTTAACTTGACGGAGTTAAGCAACTCTTCTACTATGCTGCCTTATGTGTGCTAATGTAAACGGAGGGAGGATGAGAAGGATTTCAGGATTCCAATCGAACCCAGACTCTGGTCCCTTCCCTGAAGCCAGCTCCTCTCGGGCTTCCTTCCAGAGGCTGGCACCAGGAAAATCACTCCCTCTGATGTGAAGAAACAGCTCACTCTGGTCAGAAATGGGGTCTCCTTTAAGTGTCTCTGGGAATTGTGTGTGCACATGTGTTCACATGCTTGTGGCCTGCTCATTTAGTCACAGAAGGAAAGGGGAGGGGGACAGTAACTCGGGGTATCACAGTATAGGCTGAAGAGCATGGGCAGGTCTGTTGCTGATTTCTGCCCTACTTCGCTTTCTCCACCCAACTGCTGTGCATGTTTCTTATTATTCTGTGGATTTGTCTTGAACTTATGGGTGGGAAAAAGGCTGGTGAAGCAATAATCATTTAAGTGAAAGCAATGACTCTCTGGTGCCCTCTACAAATTTCCCACAGTCTTTGCTAATGCCTTGGGATCCTTCAGGGTTTAGAATTACAGCTTTCAGTAAATATTCTTAAACTCACTCTGAACGTGAGCTGCAGTGAAACAGTACCCACTCTGCTCTGATAAACCTTCACAAAGCTGTGTGTCCAAACATTGAGCAGAACTGAGGAATAACAACAGCAGCTAACGTTTATTGAGCATTTAACACATGACAGTTCCTGTTCTAATCACTCTACATGTATTCATGGATCCAATGCTCATAACAATGCTGGCAAGTAACTGCAATCATTGTCCACTTTGGATAAATGAGGAAACTGAGGCACAGAGAGGTTAGGGGACTTGGCAAGATTGCACAACTAGTAGATGGAGGAAGTAGGACTCAGACCTATGCAGTCAGACCTCAACTTCTCTAAGCAATCTCTCTTTTTGGGCAGCCAAGAATGGAAAAAAGGCAGAGCTAGGAGTGAGTATTTCACACTAACCCTGTTCTCACTAATTAAAGAAAGGAAACATTCATTAAAAAAGAACAAGTACTCCCTCTTCTACAAATGGGGACATTTTAAAGTAAGAATTATGCTGTTTTTATCTCAGTATTGTTAACCTTAAAAATCAAACTGCCAGTATTTTTACCAGCAAAAATGTCTTTATTCAAGAATAGCAGAGAATTGCCATCTGGGACAGATAAGCTTTGGCAAAACCATAGGCAAGCCAGGAAAACAAGGGAGAGGGACACTCTTTATAGAGGAAAGAAGGACATTAGGAGGGTTGTTACAAACAAGAAGTCCATTAGCATAACCTAGAATTTCAAAGTATAGCGGCTTTTTATTGGCTGAGTTGTGATAGACTCTCATTGGCTGGGCTGTTGCTGGGGTAGGAAAAATTTCCTTCCTCCTGCTGAGATAGTAAAGTAGTATATCCACCTGCAAGATCTGTCCCTTCCCTTTGGGTCTCCAGTTGACGAGTGGTAGGGCTCCTCTTGCTGGCCATCTGTCTCCATCCTAAACAAGATTCTTTTTTTATGTTTTCACAATATGGCTGCCAGCCAGAAGCCTACCCTCTGGGGATTATGGTATTTCCAAGCACTTAGGTGAAAGACCTATGGGGAAGCTGTCAGGTGGAGAAAGCTGCTGTGTGCTGCACATCAGGATGACACTCCTGACCCAAAGCAAGGCTTCTAAGCTAAGCAGTTTCCAGTTGTGGTGACAAGTTGTCCTGAGCCAGGCAACCCCAGTCCTTTCCTCCATTGACTAGGTGAAAGACAGATGACCTGGGTCTGTGGAGGAATGTCTGATCTTCTTCTACTCAAAACTAGATAACCCAAAGGGAGCAGCTTGGCTACACATGCTAATATTCTCACCAACTGAAACATCCTCCCAGCTTTCATCGGAGAAAAGAAAAAATCAAAATTGGAAGTAGTAGCCATTAGAGCCTCTCAGGTATGGAACACAAGCAAGATGTTTATGAGACACCTTTGGAGAAGGATAGCAGAGGTAAAACCCGACGGAAAACACACATATAAAGTACTGTCTGAAGACTGTCTTACATTTCAGTATTTTTACCTATACTTTCTCTGGTCGCTTAAAAAATAAAAATACATAATTTTGAGAACTTTTTCTCATAAGTGATAATATTCAGTGAACTTTGGATGATGTAAAAATACCTTGGAATAAAACTATTCTAAACTGATTCTAAATCCTATGTTTAAAAAAATGTTGCCATGCCATAACTATCAACTTTAGGGACCTAATCAATGTAGACAGATGTGATGAATAAGTCACTTTCCCTAAATCCTTCTTATTTTTCAATAGCAAGTGTTCTTAAATTATTAGAAAGATGCGTGTCATGTCATTTTTAAGCTATGGTCACACTTCCTCTTAAAGTAGAAGATAAAAGGCCCATATACATACTACCAACAAGAAAATAAATTGCATAAACTTGTCAGAAGACTGTATTAACAGAAGCTTTAACAAGAGGCATAACAGAGACAGAAACATGATGGGGGAAAAAACCTTGGAGTCAACCTAAATGTCCATTAATACATAACATGCATGATACATCATTATAATGAAATAATATATAGCCATGAAAATAGGGAATATTTAAATAACATGAAGCCATGGTCTGCTATACTCTCAAGTGAAATACCAAGTTACAAAATAACATGTATAATGTTAGCCCACTTTTAAAAAACAACAAAAATGTGTGTGTGTGTGTGTGTGTGTGTGTCTGTGTCTGTGTCTGTGTCTGTGTATGGTATATATTGTGATAGTTATAGGAAAAGACAAACTCAAAGGGTAGATATGGAGAGAATACTCAAACAGCTATTTTATTTCTTGGTAGTAGGACTTGGTGGGATTTTGGTTTTGTCTCTTTGCTTGTTCATAAGTTTTTGGCAATAAAATAGAAAAATAAACACTGACTGGGTGACATATAGAATTTCATTTTGATGCCTTGGTGTTGGCTATATTTATCACCATGATTAATTCTACACATTTTTCTCCCCACTCATCTATATTTAACTCTTCTTATCCTGCTTAGGTCTTTTAGTAAAGATGGCTGCTATCTGACCAGATGGATCCATGAATTTATTTCTTCTGTCAGTGTTTATAGTCAAGCTTCATAAACTAATACTTGTCATTGGCTTTTATGATTCTATTTTTTCAAGGTTCATTAAATCATTCATTAGTCCATCTTTGCAGTATGGTTTTCCATTTCCTGAGCCATAAGATTTCAGTTTACCTTCATTCTCTTCAAGCCATATCTCCTCAAGGCAACATAGTGATTCGATTTAACAATTATTTTTTGAGTGCCACTGAGGTCTGGAACATGACACCAGGAAGAGTGGGAATGGCACCAAGGAACAAGAGAGAACAGCACCAAGTCAGGCATCAAGAAAACCCAGGCGTAGGTGACTGCAATACGATGATTTCAGAAGCAGCGTCCAAGCACCCATTCCAACTCCTGGATCCATCCCGTATCTGCCAACCTCTTACGAAACGCTCATTTGCGCCATTCTTGTTAAAATATCACAAGTTGGAAATGTCGCAAGATGGGAAAGTGTGACATTATAAACCTTTAATAGATATAAATGCTCCGAAACAGGGACATGGTTATATTTGGATGGTGGTTTCTTGAGTGAAATCCAGTCTACCCACTAAGGAGTCAAATTACATAAACCATCTCTTTGTGTCCAAGTTCACTGGCTTCTCACCAAGTTAAACCCTCGTGAATTCTGTCCACATAACCATTTTGCTTTATTTTGCAGGTGAGGAAATGGGAACACTGACAGGAGGTACATCTTGTCTTCTTTCCCCAGAAGTCCTTGTTGAAATCCATGTTAGGTGACCGGATTCCTGCTTAAGGGTGGCATCAGGATCCTTCAAGTATTTTTCTGAATGCAGGATTCCATCCACTACAGTGAGAGCTTAGGGTCTGAGCCCGGATGTGAGATGAGCTCTTGAGGCTGAGTTGTCTCTGACTGCTGCCACCCCATTGAGTAGACGAGAGAACATGCCTTCATGTTTGTCACTGCTGCCTCTTTCTGCCCCTCTCCTGTGCAGCGATGATCGGTATCTGGTTGCCTTAGAGACTGTCAGACCTGGCATCTCTGTTTATCTGCAGAACTCTTGGTGGTTTCTCAAAACAGGTGTGGCCTGGTTGAACATAGCGTAGCCACAATATTTTTTTTTGAAAAGTTGCTTTGACTCTGGTGGCTTTTACCAACTTTCCGAATGTCACTCAGTCTCCCTCAAACGCTATTTGTCAAAGTTGCTGGCAAACTAGTCTCTTACCTGCTTTTTTTCCCTCTATATTTTAAGAGATGCGATACTAGACAAAAAGCTTATTGAAGCAAAAATTGGCTCAAAGTGACAATTATGTGTTCGTTGTGGCCTGTACATTGACTACTGGTCCTGGCCTTCTTGCTGCTGGTGTGGCTTCTGAGGTAAATTACATGAAGAAAACCAGTTCTCAATTTGTAAACTCCAGTGGGTTACAGAGCCGAGGGAGCGATACTATCTCCAACCACCGTATATATAGCCCCATTGCTATGGAGCTTATGACCAGTAAAGGTATTGAAAGCATGTTAATATTGAGCAGGGAAAACAGATCCTATCCAGCTACAGACATATCACTCAAAACAGAGGTGGGGAGTGTCCAAAGAGAGGGGCCTGAAATTAGTGAATATGGAAAAAGTGGGAGAAGTGGGGTAGATTTTGCTGGAGAGGAAATGGTTTAAGAAAGCTATGAGGACTGACTTCACATCTGGGGAAAATAGCATAAATGCATAGGTAACCATATTCATTAAGGTGCTGGAAGGCAGAACTGGGTCAAAAAGGTGGACTTAACAGTTTAAAAGGGGATAGAATTCAATTCCATGGAGGCAAGACATTCTAACCACAAGATCCCATCTAGTAATAGGGGAATGGCTCCCTCAAGACAAGTGAAGATTCCCATCCCAGGAACAAAGGTCTGATGACTGTTTGTCAGGCTTGCTGTGGAAGGATTCCTGCGCCAGGAGTGAGATTGGATTAGACCTCTCAGGTCCTTCCCAAATGTAAGATGCTATCTGTCTAATTAATTGCCAGTCATAGTGTTAGGTGTTTCCTTGGGATCTCATCTTTGTGTCATTGAAATTTGGACTCACTTCTCCTTACCTGTTAGATAATCGAGTGGATTCACATCTTTAAATCAGCAGTCAGCAGGAATAGCGAGGGGGGATTGATAAATTCCCTGGACTTTCAGCCTGATTAATTAGTGCCTCAGAGCTTCAGTTTAGGAAGATCCAGAAGACCATGAGGCCAGTCAGAGGCGAGTGCTAATACTATGTGAAACCGACCAGGTACTCCTGTCTATTTGCTTCCTCTGAGGAAAAAATAATTTCCTTCTTTTCTGGTGTTTGAATTCGGGGATGTTTTGATCTCTAGTTGGGGGTTTTTGTTTGTTTGATTTTTGCCCTGAAATTCAGAAATATATCATAAGAAAACTTGGGTGGCCAATACACTGTTGTCTCTCTCATTGGTGAGAGTGAAAAATATACAGCCTGTTGTGGTACGTGGTTACAGCTCAGTCCCTGGTGGGACGTGTGGCTTGGCACATGCTGCTTCCCTGTTTGGGACCTCCATTTTCTCATTTCTGAAATGGATTCAGCACTACTTTACAAGTGTAGAGGACCCCCTAGAGAAAATACACATGAAAGTACTTACTTTAAAGGCTTTGAAGCACCTTTTTCAAAATTTAGCTAGAGTTACTCAAATTGTTTTAACTGTATGCTACAATCCAGTAGAATATAAAAAGCACATTTTTCACTCTGTGTTAGACATTCAAAGCAACATTTCTTGATCTTCCAGTAAGTGCTCTGGGAAAACAAATGATTGATGAGAACCATTGCTTTGAGTCTACTCTTGTAAGTGACACAGAGCATGAGGTCAGTGGCAGGAAAATTATGTCTTCCTCAAATTCTCAACTCTGGGTTGGCATCGATAAGCAAATAGCCAAGGAGCAGGAACTATTGGGTGTTACTAAGTAAGCCTAACAAGTAAGGCAAGTAAACCTGAAAGTTCACAGGGAATGCAATTCTAAGTGTCAAGTACCATACTTCAATTATTGGTGGGTATTAATTATGAAGGCTCGCCATTTCATCAGCATTTCTGTTCTAAGGGAAAAATGTTCAGAGAGAGCGCCTCCAGTCCCAAGCAGCAAAAAGAAAGTTCCCAGTAGAAGAGATAGTATTTCACAGAGCAGCATTTAGCTGAGCTTCTCACATCTCTGTGGAAATAAAATGGTGTGACCGTATCATACTAATAATCTGTCGATAAATATTTTGTTGTGTGCTTCAGCCCTTTTCTGCATAACACCGAGTCTGTATTTTTTTTTTGTTTGCTTTACACACAATCGCAGAAAATACGTAGCCACAAAGCTTCACTCTATTTTCAAAAGTGCAGTCAGAATGTTACACTTCTAAATTGTGGCAACAGGGTGAGACACACCCTGAAGAAAGGGAGCTTTGCACCTTCACAAGAAAACAGAGAAACCAAGATACTTTGTGAGAGCTCGTACATACCAAGAAAAATGTCCCCCAGCTTTGAAAGCCCATCTTAGGGGGGTGAGCAGGACCACACCATGACACAACCAAGATGCTGTTTTGTCCTCATTTACTCTCCCCCTTTTTACCCAGTGGACACCTGAGACTTTGACCTTCTTCACACGACACAGAGTTTTGCATGGAGTTCTCCCATCTTTACCTGCTTTCAGTAACCCCAGGCTCAAAAAAGTCTGGACATCACATTCTTCACCAACCATCTCCCCATTGTCCATTCTTCGAGGGCACAATTCTCTACTGATAGGAACCAGCCCTGACAGGTCATCCATGTTCCTTAACCTTGATTATGAAACTATTTGAAGTACCTGCTTTTCTCTAGATGTGAACTTCTAGAGACACAGTCTTACGTGAAAGGAGTGATTTTAGTTGCAGAGATTACATTCCTAATGGGAAGCTGACAGAAGAGATTAATGGCGGACAAAACTCTGGGACCTGTAAAATCAGACCATGCAGAAAGCTGCCCACCCCGTCCAGCGGATACACTGGGGATGCACTCTTAACACTCTTACAAGCTCCTGATTAGGCACTTCACTAAGGAAAAGGGCGAGGCTTTTGTGGGGACGCTCACCTGGGTGTCCTGCTTGTGAGTGCAAGGCTTTTAAACTGTGGGCCTTTATGAATAAAAGTGGAAATTCTATCTCGGCACACAGTGCTCTCAATTCTATTTCTCTCTCTCCATATCTATTAAACTGTTACCGACGTATAACCATGGCAACTGAAAATTGGCCTTAAGTGGAGCACTAAATTGATGCATTTGGACATTCAATCATTCATTAATTAAGTTTTAATTTAAGTAATTAAATTATTTAATTATTTAATGTGGAGCGTGTGCTGCACAAATGCTTATTGAGCATTTATCCTCAGTGAGGCAGTATGCTGGTCGCTGGGGATTTAGAGGGAACAAGGCCCTGTCTGCCTTCCGGAAGCTTGCAGACCACTGGATAGATAAAAATAAACAGTAAATAAAGTGCAGTTGTGGGGTGGGTGCCTGGGTGGCTCAGTCGGTTAAGTGTCTGACTGTTGGTTTCGGCTCAGGTCACAATCTCACGGTGTGTGAGTTCTAGCCCTGCATCGGGCTCCATGCTGACACTGCCGAGCCTGGTTGGGATTCTTTCCCTCTCTCTCTGCTTCTCTTCCCATTTGCTCTCTCTCTGTCTCTCTTTCTCTCTCTCTCTCTAAGTAAATAAATAAATTTTAAAGGAAAAATAGATGCAGTTGCAGGAAGTTCAGAGCACGATGGTAACTTAGGCAGGGATAAGTGGTACAAAGTCAGGAAAAGCTTCATAGATGACATTTCTAAGTTGAGTCCTGAAAGAAGCAGAAAGGGGCAGCCTGTGAAGACAGACCGAAGGTCTGCATTCTGTGCAATGAATTCAGCCTGAAGGTGGGAGACATCGGGTTATATGACAGGAATAGTGAGCTTTTTAATATGACTGGACAGAGCGTAGGAGATGGAGAATTGAAAGAGATGAATTTGTAGCAAAAAATCATGCCGAAGATACATTGGATCTTGCAGTCTTGGTTTCATTTACAGCCAAAGGCCTGCTTGGCTGGATGGAACCTCTCAGAAGGTGCCACTTGAATGACAAGGGCATAGAATTATAAAGTTGGAAGGAGTTTAGGAGTCATGTAATACAACACCTACCCCCAGTGCCTATGTCCTCCGCATGATATCTAGGCCACACCTCCAATGAGGAGGAGCCCACTCCCTGACAGAGCAGCCCTGTCCCTCCAAGTCCAAGGATCTGCAATGGTCTTCAATCCTGCTTTAAAGAAAGATGATTTGATGGTCCCTGCCCTCAAAGGGGTTACAGTTTAATGACTGTGTGAATGATACGTTAATTGCTACATAGAATAATCTGGAAATAATCACACAGATAATAACATAGTAGACTAGGGTAAGCAGATGTTATTTTTTCTTATTTCTATGACAGGATACAAAAGAGGACAAGACACTGTCTTGCCGTTAAAGAATTTATGGTGTAGGGGCACCTACAGGCTCAGTCAATTAAGTGATTAACCATCCAATTTCAGCTCAGGTCATGATCTCGCAGTCCGTGTGTTTGCGCCCCACATTGGGCTCTGTGCTGACAGCTCAGAGCCTGAAGCCCTCTTCAGATTCTATGTCTCCTTCTCTCTGTGTCCATCCCCTGCTCCCACTCTGTCTCTCTCTCTCTCTTTCTCAAAAATAAACATTATTTTTTTAAAATAATTTATGGTGTAAAGGCAAAAACATTTAAGAAACCACTGCATGCCTATTAGAATGGCCAGAATCTAAAATACTGACAAGACCAAATATCAGAGCAACAGGAACTCTCATGCATTGCTGGTGGGAACGTAAAATGGTACAGCCACTTTGGAATACAGTTCAGTAGTTTCTTACAAAATGAAACATATCCTATCATGCTCCTTGGTATTTACCCGAAGGAGTTGAAACTCATATTCACACAAAAACTTGTACACGGATGTTTATAGCAGTTTTATTCATCATTACCAAAACCTGGAAGCAACCAAGATGTGTTCAATATCCCTCCCATACCTGTAAGTCTTTTTTTTTTTTTTTCGGTTTTTAGGACAAGGTGTATGTGGTCAAAATTAGCATGGGGTTTCAATATCTTAACTCCATTCTTCTGTCTCAAGAGTAATTTTTTTTCTACAGATGTTTAGAAAAATCAGCACCTCAATTTGTGCGTTGTATAGCGGGGATCCCTCCTCTTCTAGAATAATCCAGCTCTTCTACTCTACTAGATGGCATTTTGGGTTATATATGTGTTTTGCCAGACCAGAATTCTGGTCTTGTTCCAGAACTCTCTGGCTTCACTGGGCCCTGCTACCTTGGATTCATTTCTTATTGCTGCTGTAACAAATCACTAAAAATTAGTGATTCAAGCAAAACAATTTTAATGTCTTATGATTCTGAAGGTTAGAAATCCTAAGATCAATATATTCCCACTGGAGGCTCTAGGGGAAAATCTGTTTCCTTTCCTTTTCCAGATTCTAGAATTTACTTGCATTCATTTAAATGAATGAATTTAATTTTGTGGCCTCTTCTTTCATCTTCAAGGCCAACAGTGTAGCATCCTTGTCTTTCTCTTCCCTTTTTACCCCTTTCTCTCTCATTTGTATAAGTCAAATGTAAAAATGTGTAAGCCTATGCCCTTCAGCCAAAGTAAAATTATTCTAGAGGGCACAAAGTGACACCTGACCCTTATATTTAGCGTCATTCTGTGCCTCAGTAGCAGCCTTTTTTCCAACATCTGCTTCTCTGAGTAAGTTAGTAGGCATTTGCAGAACTCAGTAAGTAGGCCCCAGACTTCTCATATATGGCCATAGAGTTCCTAAAGATTGGACACACTACAAACTGTGTGGATTGTTACTTCTGTCCGAGCCAATCTATCAGTCCACTGGGAATCAAGAAATGTGCAGCAAGTTCCCTATAGTGTCAGGTGCTCAGTTGAATTGTGGTGAACAATACAGATGTTTGAGAATTATCAGTAGAAAGCAAGAAGCAAGGCACAGTTATTTATTAGGCATACCTTGATGAGCAGACTGCAAAATAACATAACGCAAAGGAGGAAAGGTGGGAGTCTTCCTGTAGTACTATGTTTGCTGTGCTATGTTAACCAGATTCATTGCTCAAGAATAATAAATAAGAATTAAAAGACTTAGACCTGGCATTCAGAAAGTTTTCAGGGTAACTGGGCAGACAGAATGTTATGCATAAAATTACATGAGAAGAAGTCATCGATTACAAGCATAAGTCAAGAGCAGGAACAATGGTACAGAAGGAAAAACCGTCTAACAGATTGGGAGAGTCATTAGTGGGAAAAAAAAAAAAACTGGTTGGAGCAGTAATGGAAAGAGGCCAGGAGATATGCAGCAGGAGCAAGGGAAGAGTTAGACATTGAACAAAGAGCTTCCGATGTGAGGAAAGAATGTCTGGTGCTTGGAGAAAACCATTCCACCAAGTGCACCCAAAAGGGTGCTGAAAAATCTATATGAAAGTTGCTGTATAAATATCAAGTGTGGTTACAAAATGTATGCTTTTTAAGAGATGAGACTTTGCCTTATTACCATTCTAGCAGTGGAATCCATAGTAATGCCTGGCACGGGATAAGTAATTAGTAAATGTTTCTCAAATGAATAGGTAAAATAATGAATGACTATAAAAGGATCAATAAGGAATTGCACTTTAGACCAGGGACAGTAATAGACAGATCTGGCTTATCTCACTGGAATGCAATGCTAAACCCCTGAGAGCAGTCCATTATCACTTGTCTTTGCCTAGGGATCCAAAGAGTTGGGGGACTTTAAGTCACAGACACAGCTTATGACTGCTGATTTGAGCATCAGGACCCATTCTGTTACACATAACCTGTAAAAGTTCTTATGGGCCTGGGTTAAGAATTCTACAAAAATAAGAATGAGCCAAGGAATCGGGGCTTATTTCTAGGAAGTTCCTTGAGCTCCCAATGCCCCCATTTTTATCTCTTTCAAGTGATCTGCTCCTGTCCACTGTTCTTTGTGGCATAAACCCCTCACCCCTGGATGGAAAGTGGATAGACCAAACCAGATGGAAGAAAAGCCTTCAGACAGGGGAACTGACTGAGTGAAGAACATGACACTAAATATTAGTTTCAGATGAAGTCTCAACACGAGTAATTGACACACCATTGACAGAAACAGTTTTCTCCTTCCGTCCCTTTGCCTCAGCAGGTCCCTCAATATATTGTGTTCAGCTTCTCTGAGTTTGGTCCCTTAGAACTGGGAATCTCTTTTAGCCATTGTCACAATCAACTGGGGATCTTAAGATGGGTTTTTGTGAATAAACTGAATCCCGTGACACTATCCCTCCACAGAGCAATTTTCCATCTGTCAGGCAGGGAACCTAAAATAGGTGAAAGTGGCACTGACAGAATTAGAAAAGTCTTTTCCCACTGTCTCTGACATTTCCCGAAAGTTGACACCAGAGCACCTCCAGTGCAACATCCCTTCATTATGAGAAACCAAGATGGCCCTTGACTCCATGGGGCAATTCCCCAGCAAGGGGAAAAGAAAGAAAACAGAAATGAAATGAAGTCTGGGACAAGAAAGGACAGGAGGGTAGCAGTAACAGTGTGAACATGAAACAAAGCTGGGTCCCTCACCTCCAGAGTATCTTCCCCAGCAGGCTAGTCAAGGGCAGTGGACATGGCTTTGAGGGTGAGCCCAAGAATGTGTATTGCTGAGTGGAGTCTCAGGCTGCAGGGCCCTTTGTCTGAACAGAATGAGTGCTGAGGAGACCTGCTTATCATGGATGGTGGCAGAGAATCTAATATGGGAAACTAACCATGGAGGTCCATGAGGGAAAGTGAGCTGACAAGGGTAGGGGGGATGGAAAGAGGAGATCATAAAGGGACCCAGGAGAAAGGCCAAATTTCTGACAGACATTAACTTGATCTCCCTATCTCTAGAGTGATGGATGAATGGCTAACTAAATGACTCTGTTTAATGATTATTTAGGAAAGGGCAGTAGCAGCCCCAACACAAATGGACTCAGAGCTTGAACTTTGTTCTGGCCTTGGAACAGCTTTCATCTCTTAGGTGGACTCAAGTTAGAAGGTTAATCCATAATGGTGCTTTTATTTGTTTGTTTGTTTGTTTGTTTGTTTATAGAGCAGGAGAGAAGGGCAGAGGGAGAGAGAGATTCTCAAGGAGGCTCCACACTCAGTGCAAAGCCTTGAGGCAGGGCTCAATCCCATGACCCTGGGATCATGACCTGAGTCAAAATCAAAATCAAGACACTCAACTGACTGAGCCACCCAGGTGTACCCGCGATGGTGCTTTTAAAGGCTCTATAACTTTGCCTGTCATGGCTTTCTGACTTTTTGAGGATTTTCCTGTAACTTTTAAACATTTTTTTAAAATTTATTTTAACATTTATTTTTGAGAGACAGAGAGAGACAAAGCACGGACAGGGGAGGGGCAGAGAGAGAGAGGGACACAGAATCTGAAGCAGGCTTCAGGCTCCGAGCTGTCAGCACAGAGCTCAATGCAGGGCTCGAACCCATGAACCATGAGATCATAACCTGAGGCAAAGTTGGACGCTTAACCGACTGAGCCACCCAGGTGCCCCTAAACATATTTAATAAAAATTCAGTTATGTGGAATTATTTAATTAAACTCCTTCCCAAGTAAAGAAGAGGGAGATACAATGAGGTCTCAGCCAGTCTCATGCATTTTGACTTGTAGGGAGTTTCTCTCTGGCCGAGTCTCTTTTTCAGTTAATTGTCCTGGTTGACTAAATTGAGTGTTTTCCTTCCCATCACCACATACTCATGTGACTTTCAGAATGATTGTCCTTTTTTTTCCCTGAAATGAGTATCATATCATGTCAGCCTAAATTTTCAAATAAAATAGACAGCCTGGAATCATTTTAATTAGGAAATAGGTAGCCTGGAGGTACACTGTATACATTCATTTTATGAAAACTAGCAAGAGGATGAAACAAAAAGAGTTTAAGCTTCCCAGTGAAGAATGTTCTACATGAGGTATTTGTCTTTGCACACTGAAGAAAGCTTGGGAGAGCTCAGGGAGGTGGCTGGAGCTCATCTGTTCCCCAAGTATACTATTTGTACTGTATTACGTGAGGTTTGGGAATGGTGTCATCAAAAGCAGCCAATAAACAAGGGAATGCGGTGAGATTGCTTGGTTCAGGGACAATCTGGAAAGCAGAGCTTCAAGGACACCCCAATACTCTTTCTGTGGCCACAGTTACACAGGACATCTACTCAGCACAATTTCAGTTCAAAAGACACTCACTTGAGAGCTTCAATGAGTTACAAGGGGTAACTCATGTTGTGCTTCCCAGGGTAAAGGAAGAAAACAAGAATGTAGGAGTAAGGGAGCACATGGGTTCCCAAAACACACCGACAAAGTTCATATCTCAGCTCTATAGAACAACCAACTCATACAAAAGTTGAAGCAAATGATTTGAGGCCATTACCTGATGTTTCTATTATCTTAGTTTTCCCCTTTATAAAATGGTAAAGATAACAATGCTTATGCTGTAAGTTTATTGTGAATATAACACATGAAAACACAGAGCTTAGATGTAATTAGCATTCAATAAAGCTTAGCTATCATTATTATTAATCATCCCAATAAGATTTCTTGTATCTTGATTATTTAGGAAAGGGCAGTAGCAGCCCCAACACTACTGTATTATACAAATAACACTATTTGTATTATTGAGTTATTTGGAACTCTGTAGCCTCATTTTCTACTTATTTTCAATCAACAGAAAGCTTTAAGAGAACTATTTTAATATAAAAAGCCTTCTAAATCCCTGTCTTCTGTCCTATTAGGCTGTAAGAAAAAATTAGATGACCCCTTATCAAGTTTTTAGAATGGATTACATTGTGCCACTAAAAGTGATCCATGCAAGCATAATACAGAAACTGCATTGATCAAGGACCACTTCCCAAGAACCTTAATGGACTTACATCTTGATCACATTTGGCCCAAAGACATCATTTAAAAATGGGAAACCAGTTAATGACTGACTCCTGTACTCTGCTCACTTTCATTAAAAAAAATAGGAAACTATCATAAGCAGAATTGAAACTTGCAAAGCAAGTTAATTAATATAAAAGGCTAACACATGGGTTCTAAATTGTTCAACATAATATGGACAGCCCATATTCCCATCATCTTCTCTTGAAACTTTCCTTGATTAGAACTCTGTCCTATCTATATCTTATTAACATTTTAATTTCCAAACGGTGTTGTAAAGTTACCTACCAGCCTCTTTTCCAAGACCTTCCATCTTTAGACTGCTTCTCATCCACTTCACTTGAAGAGTCACAGTATCTAAAAGTCTGCTTATTCTCTCTTCCCAAGGAATTGGTTGTCAGAGCTCACAAGATGTATATTCTGTTCCTGAACTGAGGACAGCTCGTGGTGCTACCTACTGTCTCTGGCCAGCCCTCCAATCCATTCGCTATACTGCAGCCAGCAAGATTATGTAAAAACGAATTCTTATCTAGTTACCTTCTGTAAAACCTTAAGAGTTTAAAAGAAAAAAAACATATACCATATCTTCTTTACCCATTTATCAACTGATAGACACTGGACTACTTCCATATCTTGGTTATTATAAATAATGCTGCTATAAACATACGGGTGCATATATCCTTTGGAATTAGTGTTCTGTAAATACCCAGCAGTGTGATGGCTGGATCGTAGGGTAGTTCTATTTTTAACTTTTTGAGGAAACTCCATACTGTTTTCCAGAGTGGCTGCACCAGTTTGCAGTCCCACCAACAGCGCATGAGGGTTCCTTACTCTCCACATCCTTGCCAACACTTGTTTTTTCTCATGTTGTGGATTTTAGCCATTCTGATAGGTGTGAGGTGATATTTCATTGTAGTTTTGGTTTGTATTTCCCTGATGATAAATGATGATTAGCATCTTTTCATGATATATATATGTACACACACATATACATATGTACATATATGTATATAGAATGTGTGTATCTGTATATGGAATAACATTCTATATACATGTGTATACATATGTGTATATGTATGTATGTATACATGTTCAGATACATATATACGTGTATATACATGTACATATACACATATGTATATGTATACAAAATATTATAAATATACATTCTATATACATATAACACTTCATATACATATTCATACATATATATGTATATATGCATATATGTAGAATATATGAATATACATTTTATATACATTTGATATACATATGAATATATTCAGATATATTCATATATATAGAATGTTATATTCATACATATGTATACAGAATAATATATATATATACAAATGTATATAGACTATTATTAAGCCATAACATGAATGAAATCTTGCCATTTGCAACAACATGAATGGAGCTAGAGAGTATAATGCTAAGTGAAATAAGTCAGTCAAAGACAAATACAAGATGATTTCACTCATATGTGGAATTTAAGAAACAAAACAAACTAGCAAAGGGAAAAAGAAGAGATAAACAAACCAAGAAACAGACTCTTAATGATAGATAACTAATGATTACCAGAAGGGAGATGGGTAGGGGGATGCGTCAAATAGGTGATGGGGATTAAGAAGTGCAGTTGCGATAAACACTGAGTGATGTATGGAATTCTTGAATCACTATATTGCACACCTGAAGTTAATATAACACTGTGTTAACTAACTGGAATTAAAATATAAATGAAAAAAACCCCACGTTAAGTGACATCCCACCACTCCTAATGAGAATAAAAACCAAATTAAAAAAATTTTTTTGATGTTTTTTATTTATTTTTGAGAGACAGTGCTAGCAGGGGAGGGTCAGAGAGAGAGAGAGACACAGAATCTGAAGACAGTCTCCAGGCTCTGAGCTGTCAGCACAGAGCCTGACGCGGGGCTCGAACCCATGAACTGCGAGATCATGACCTGAGCTGAAGTCGGGCGCTTAACCGACTGAGCCACCCAGGCGCCCCAAAAAACAAATTTTTAACATGGGCAACAAGTCCCTATGAATCCCAGTCTAAAATTCAGCTTCATTTTGGTAGGCCTTTCCCCTCACTCTAGCCAGACAAGCTATATTTTTGTTTCTTAATACACTACCAAGAACGTTTACATATGCTGCTTCTTTCTCCTAGAATCTCCTTTTCGCTGTTCCCTTCATTTTTGGCTCAGGGAGTTCAGGCATCCATTGTCTAGCTCAGGTCTGATTTGGGTTCTTTAGTTATATATGAATTTATAGTACAAATCCCAATATTTAATTACATATTTATCACAAGAAGTATTTAATTATTGAATTAATATTCTCTCTCTCTCTCTCTAGGATACAAACCCCAATAGAGCAGAGACTATTTGTTTTACTCTCGGCCACGTCTCTGAGGCTTAGCACATGGTCAGCCCTCACAAACAATCAAATGAAACCATTTTTATTTTGATGCACTCATACATATTTTTTTTTAATTTAAGAAGTTAAATCAGAAGCGCCTGGGTGGCTCAGTCAGTTAAGCATCTGACTTCAGCTCAGGTCATGATCTCACTGTTTGTGGGTTCAAGCCCCACATGGGGGTCTCTGCTGTCAGCACAGAGCCTGCTTCAGATCCTCTGTCTCCCTCTCTCTGCCCCTCGCCCACTCGCACTAGTACTCTCTCCCACAGATAAACATTTATAAATACATACATACATACATACATACATAAAATAAATGTTAAATCAGATTAATTTGTACCTTTCATCATCAATCTTCTTTACCAAAATAAAAATAAAAGTTATCCAAGACCATAATTTTCTTGGAATATTACCAATGTGACGTCTTTCACAAAGCATGACCTTCTCAGTGACATCTTCCCTGGCAACTATTTGTAAAACCTAAATTCCTACCTCAACATTTTGTATACTCTTCAACTCAGCACTACAAGACCCATTAATTCTGGTGCTAATATCTTCTCAACAAAACTATATATGCCATAAGAAAACAGATAGCTGTTTCTGATGTGAGGGGCTTCACATATGGTATTGTTCAATACAGTAGCCACCTGCCACATGTGTTATTCAGCACTGAAATGTGACTGCTCAAAATTGACATGCGCTGCAAGTATAAAATATATAGTGGATTTCAAACAATTAGTACAAAGAAAAGAATGCAAAATATCTCAGGGATAATTTTATACTGATTACATGTTAAAGTGATAGCATTTTGGGGAAGCCTGAATGGCTCAGTTGGTTGAGTATCTGATTCTTGGTTTCAGCTTGGGTCATGATCCCAGGGTTGTGGGGTCCATGTGAATCGTGGAGTCTGCTAAGATTCTGTCTGTCTGTCTCATTCTCTCTCTCTCTCCCTCCCCACCTTCTGCCCTTCTTGCTCTCTCTGCTCGTTCTTTCTCTCTCTCTCAAATAAATTTAAAAAATGAAAAAAAAGGTAATATTTTGGAGATACTAAGTCAAAGAAAATATGTTATTAAAATAAAGTTTACTAGATTCTTTTTATTTTTTTAAAATTTTCAGTGTTTATTATTTTTGAGAGAGAGAGAGAAAGAGAGAGAGAGCATGAACAGAGGAGGGGCAGAGAGAGAGGGAGACATAGAATTTGAAACAGGCTACAGGCTCTGAGCTGTCAGCACAGAGTCAGATGTGGGGCTCGAACTCATCGACATGATCATGACCTGAGCCAAAATTGGACACTTAACCAACTGAGCCACCCAGGAGCCCGTCTTTTTATTTTTTAATTATGTTGCTAGAGAATGTAAAATTACAAATATGGCTTGCATTATATTTCTATTGGAGAGTGCTGTTCTAAAATATAGTATTCCAGTATCTAAAAATATTTTTAGGGATGAATGTCAGGATGCAAATCAAAGAGTAAAGAGCCCAATTTCTTAATTATCTTTGAAGGATTTCATATTATTTGCATGTGAGAAATAAAGATTTTAGGAAATGAATTCCCTTTCACGTGGGGTGTGAATCTCTTTCTTTTCAAGACATGAAACAAAGAAATTTTGGTAGAATTCAGAGTGGGTTGGGGATCCTAAACTCAGGTGATAGTAATAGGATTATTTATTTGTCCATTTCTGGCATATAATCATTATTCTGATTTTCTCAGGTTTGACAGAATTCACAAAAGAGACTGAACCAGATTGTCTTAGGTTTGTATATTTCTAATTATGCTTCAAAGTTATATTCCTTACAAAAAGATACATGTACATTCTTTAGAGGTAGTATCTCCATTTTATACTCTGGACTAAAAAACTTATATTCTCATGGGCCACTCATCTAAAAAGAATAGATTAAATCAAAGAAGGAAACACCTAATCAAATTTATTTGTAAGCATGGTATGAATGAGTGCCCATGGAACTAGTCTAGACATTATATTCTCATCCCACTTGTGAAGTAAATTTTGTGCTAGTCAGTAGGTTTTTAAAGGAATAATATGTTGACCCTGTCTTTGAGGAGTGTATGGTTTAGTGAAGAAGATAATATGTGAACAGTTAATTTCATCATCATGTGGTAGATTCTATGATAAAGAGAAATTCTGGGTCCAACAGGTATGAGAGAGAGAGAGAGAGAGAGAGAGAGAGAGAGAGAGAGAGAGGGACAGGAAGGAAGGAAGGAAGGAAGGAAGAAAGAAAGAAAGAAAGAAAGAAAGAAAGGAAGGAAGGAAGGAAGGAAGAAAGAAAGAAAAAGAGGAAGGAGGGAGGAGAGGGGAGGAAGGAAAAAAAGAACCAGACTGGACTTGCTAATGCCTGCCTGTGTGTGTGTGTGTGTGTGTGTGTGTGTGTGCATGTGTGTGCAGGTGTGAGTGTGTATGTATGTGTGTGTGTGGTGGGTGATGGGAGATATAGTCAGGAAGGAACTAATACTATATCTCCAATTATAAATCAATGTTATTGATTACTTAATAGTTAGACTGTCCTTGTTTATCACCGTCTCATGCAGATATACTAGGTTAGTTTGAAAGTGATCACTTCCTCCTTACCACGACTTTCACTATAACTGTCCCGAATGGCTTGTGCTAACAAGGAGTAATGAGATCAAGGGGATAAGACAGCTGCTATGAAGATTGTCTGCATTTCTTTACTTTCTAAGAAACTCTCTGCCGTCAGAAAAGGGATGGTATCTTTCTTCCCTAACTCCGATGGCATGGTTTGCTACGGTTACTCAGCCAACCATCCCTGTGGGTCTGTACAATCCACTCAAGCACCCCTCTGAGCATTTGAGAAAATCCATCCCCTTCCCCCAGTGCAAAATATCTTTTCCTAAGTTTTTAGGTTATGTCCTTGGCTTGTACCCAGCAAGTAATAATAATTACTATTATTATTTCTCTACATTTTTCATTAAGCCATTGCTAAAGAGATGATTCTTTATGTAGTTCAATAAACTTCTTGCATCCAAAAATTCATTTGAACTTAGAATCTGAAACAAAAATAGATTTTATCTGAAGAAAGAAACAGAATTCGTTATGTTTCTTTAATTGCCCTGCCTGTTAGAAAGCCCAAGCAGAACTAATGTTCAAATAAAGCAAATACATCAGCCTAGGTCAGCATTTCCCAAAAGCTCCTCTGTAGATCGCTACCACAAGCTGCTTTTCAAAAACTGTTTAAAGGCCACAAGTGTGAGAAATGAGATTTACAATTCCATTAGCATATTAACAATTCTAAGAGGTCCAACAATAAATGTTTGAATTTGTTTTATCCAGACTTTCCTGAATTTATGTGATTACGCAATTCTGTCTTTGCCTAATACTTCTTATCATGAAGCACAATGAATTTGGGAAAGGCTGACCTAATTCATTGATTTTTTCTCTCTCCCCCTTCTAGAGATGTTTTTGGATCTACCTTTTACATATGCATTATAAGGCATAGATAATAAATACGTTGTGAGTGGGGGTATGTCTATGTCTGTGTGTGTGTGTATATATATATATACACACACAAACACACAAACACAGACAGAAAGGTCCAACTTCTACTTTGCTCCTTTTTTTCATAGTTGTACAGCTACTCTTTTCTTATGTATTATGGGGTGTGCATTTATTATATAGAAGGTCTCAGTTTCATTTTGGCCTGCCTAGCAGATCTCCTGTCTGTTCCTGGCAGGATCTGTACGTGAACAAGAGCCTTCTAGGGAAAACCCAAAGCCCTTCAGGAAGTGGTCTGTGATGATGTGATGTAGTAGCTGGTGAGTTTCCTTCTGAGTCAGGGCTGCCACAAGGGGGTCCCCAGGAATTGACACCTCTCCCAAAAGATGTAAAGATGTTAGTGCTGAGGTCATGACCAACTCTACCTTTGTTAAGGGCCCTCTAAGGGCTTTTCCCAAGTCACTGAGAGGAATAGAATCCAAACCAGATTTCAGCCTAGTTCCTCCCCTTTCTCTGAATTCCCCTTGCTTCCCTGTTTTAATACTTCCTTGTAGTATCTTGGGTTGCCTGTTTTGGGTTTCACATGCTTCCACCATGAAATACACATCCCTGTGCTCCATCTAAAGTAGCATCATAAAGATGGCCCCCGGGGTTCATTTTACATTTTCTCCCACATCTTTTCATGAGAAGACTGAGTTGAAAGAATGCTTGAAGAATACCATATGCCTGGGGCAGCAGTAATAATCCTGCTCCAAAAGTTTATAGACCTTTATGCTCTTCTCCACTGTACGATTCTTCCTCAACTTACGATGAGGATAGGTCTCAATAAACCCATTGCAAGTTGAAAATACCTTAAGTCAAAAATGTATTTAATACCGCTAAACTATTCAACGTCATAGTTTAACCTAGCCTATCTTACAGGTACTCAGAACACTTAACACTAGTCTACACTTGGGCAAAATCATCTAACACAAAGCCTATTTGATAATAAGGTGTTGGATATCTGATGTAATATATTGAATACTAAATGGAAAGTGGAAACCAGAATGGTTGTATGGGGGCAGAATGGTTGTAAGCTTATTGGTTTACCCTGAGTTTACCCTGGTGATCACCTAGCAGACTGGGAGCTGCAGTTTTCTGCCCCTGCCCAGCATCCTGAGAGAGAATCCTACCACATATAACTCACTAGCCCAGGAAAAGACTCAAATTCAAAATTCGAAGTACCGTTTCCACTGAATGCATATTGCTTTCATACCTCGGTAAAGTTGAAAAATTGTAAGGGGAACAATCGTAAGTCAGAGATCACCTCTCCTCCGTCTCAATGTTTGCCTTCAGAGGCTTACTTCTGTTAGGGCCACGTTGAGCTTATTCTTACACAAAAATACTCCCACAGTGCTTTGTAAGGATTTGATGCTTCCTAGGATTCTTGACGTTTAGTCAAAACCACACTTAATCCATGCAAAAATAATTTAGAGTTTGAAATAATCGCTGCTCTGAAGTGTACTTATAGAGGGACCTGTTTCTTTCACCAGCCTGAATGTGTTTTAAGGGCAGAGGTTTATCGACTGATCACTGCATCTTTATTGCCTAGAAGACTTCAGGTACATAGTTAGTTCTTAATAAATATATGTTGAGCAAATGAAGCAATAAAACTAGTAGTAGTTACTTGGGAAGTTACAAAAGATTCATTCACTTGGGAAAGAAAAACCAGGGCACTAAAGATTTGGGTCACTCACTGTTATATCAGGAAGTGCTTTCTCAAGTGAAACACATCTCCCACCCATTACAGGCAAAGTGCATTTCTTCTGATTCTGTGCTCAGGGACTACAGAAGGCAGATGTCACCTGTCTGGACCCTGTGTTCTGACAATGCCAGACAAATGAGATATAGGAAGCCTCCAGTCATATTTCTTTCAGAGCTTTTTGCTGTTTTGCTGTTACTGAGTCTGCTTCTAAGATTCTGAAACATGGGCCCATTTCTCCTTTGATAGCTGCTGTCTGGGAAATCCTTACTTACAGAACAACTTTAGATCCTAGAGCTTCTTCTCAGATAATTCTCAAGCCATCTATGCTATCATTCTTCTTTGAAACTTGGAGTTAGGCCTGGTGAAAGGCAATGAATCACAATAGGTTGTCACTGAAACTATTCTGGATTCAGCCTAGGCGCTAACTGTCCCTCTAATAGTCAGCACTATTTTCTGGACTAAATCCATCATAAAAAAAAAAAAAAAAAGGTCAATGTTTCTAAAACCTTGGCTCAATTAACCAGAATCCCCTGAGGTGCTTATTAAAAGATTATATTTTAGCGGCGAAATCTGAATAAGATCTATAGTTTAGTGAATAGTAATGTGCCATGATTATGTGACAAATTAACATTAGGCTTCTGGGTATACACCTAAAATAACTGAAAGCAGAGACTCAAACAGATATTTGTTCACCACATTCACAGCAGTACTGTTCACAATAGTCAAAAGTGGAAGCAACACAAGTGTTAACAAAGTAGTATATATATATACCTTTTATATATATGCTATATCCATGCATATCACAGATTATCCTTTTCTTTTAAATTTTTATTTAAATTCTAATGAGTTAACATGCAATGCCATGTTGGTTTTAGGAGTAGAATTCATTGATTCATCAATTACATACAACACCCAGTGCTCATCATAACAAGCACCCTCCTTAGTATCCATCACCCATCTATCCCATTCTCCACCTGCCTCCCTCCATCAACCCTCAGTTTTTTCTCTATCTTTGAGAGTCTTGCATAGTTTGTTTCCCTTTCTCTTCCCTCTCCACCCCAAGTTCATCTGTTTTGTTTCTTAAATTCCACATAGGAGTGAAATCAGGAGTATTTGTCTTTTTCTGCTTTATTTCACTTAGCATAATATACTCTAGCTCCATCCATGTCATGCAAATGGAAAGATTTCATTCTTTTTGATCACTGACTAATATTCCATTATATACATATATACATGTTATACATATGTATATACAAATACATATACATACAATAAAATACATATATACATATGTATATACAATATATACAATATCATTCCATTATATACATATATCCATATATTATATATATAATATCTTCTTTATTCATTTATCAGTTGATGGACTTTTGATAGGATCACAGATTATTATTCAGCCTTAAGAATGAAGAAAATTCAGACACAGGCTGCAATGTGGATGAACCTTGAAAACATTATGCTCAGTGAAATAAGCCACTCACAAAACAAATACTGTATGATCCCACTTTATATCAGGTACTTAGAGTCGTCAAATTCATAGCGGCAGAAAGTAGAAGGGTGGTGTCCAGGGTGGGGAAGGGGAGAATGGGGAGTTAGTATCTAATAGGCACAGTGTTTCAGTTTGGGAAGATGAAAATACTCAGTAGACGAATGGTGGTGATGGTTGTAAAACCTATGGATGTATTTAATGACACTGAACTATATGCTTAAAAATGGTTAGGGTGCAAATTTTATGTCATGTATATATTACTACAACTTTTTAAATTTTTTAATGTTTATTTATTTTGAGAGAGACAGAGTAGGAATGGTGGGGGGGGGTGGCAAAGAGAGAGGGAGAGAGAGAGAATCCCAAGCAGGCACCACACTGCTAGTGTAGAGCCCAATGCACGGTTGGAACTCATGAACCTCAAGACCATGACTTGAGCCAAAATCAAGAGTCAGATGCTTAACCAGCTGAGCCACCCAGACTCCCCTACCACAACTTTTAAAAAAAGAAATCAACACCAGGGGAAATGGCATGAAGGCTATACTGAATTCTCGATACTATCTTTGCAAATTTTTGGAAATCTAAAATTATTTCCCCAAGAAAAAGTTTATTTTAAAAAAGCATAAAAACATGGTGGGGTGATTGGACCAACCCCACTGCCAACAAGGAAAATATATTCTTGGCCTCTGCACTAAACTATGTAAGAATCTCTGGAGTTGGTGGGGGTAGTGTAAGAAGCCTCATTTTTAATAAGTTCTAAAATTTAAGAATAGCTATTTTTAAGGCATTCCTAACAATGGTTTTAAAAATTATCTTCTTTCTTCCTGCCTCTTTTAGTCTAAGTGATGGAATCAAATCTGTACTAGAATTCTTGAGCAACCAATTTTTATGTAGATGCTGTTTTCCCATTGTGCTTTGGTTAGTGTGTAGGCCCAACATGGGCCCCTGGGATCATGTGTGACCCCGGAACTAGGGACATTGCCAACGTCTATCCCTGCCCTGGATCTTGTCTCCATGGCTCCTGCTTTTCCTCCACCTCTACCCCTCGACCTTCTGAAAGGAGCTCCATTCCTGAGAAACATAGTAACCATGGACAGATTGGGTCATGACCAAGCTTATTTCTCCCTCTCTTTCCTTACCACTTCCAATGACCCCTTTCAACAAGGGTCACAGTCAGATTTGTAACCGAATACAAGAACAACAAGCAGAAAAAGGTGACAAGAGCATCAAGTCATGCCGGACTGCTTTAAAGCCTTCTTGTTCTGCTGTCGCATTTAAGAAAAAGAAAGAAGGAGGCTGCTGTGATAGTCATGAGCATTTTAGGCAAAGAGCTCTGAGGCTAGAGAGCACTCCATAAAAACCACAACACTTCACCTCTCAGTCCCTCAGTTTACCATTTGTAAAATGACAGATGAGAGAAACTCCCGGGGCTTCTCCAGTTTTGAAACTCTGTGATTGAACAAAACAAAACATCCTGACCTGAAGTATTTGAATGGCCGCTATCCCCAGGAGTGAAACTTACATTTTTTACAGCTCAGAATTTTTGAAGAGAGATTTGGCACCAAGGGTGACTCACATGAAGCTTCTGAAAGCACGAAGATCATATAACTTAGTCAACTTTTCCAAGTCCACTGGGAGGGAGGAGTGATGAGAGGAGAGAGGAAAGTGGCATCTGAGAGACTGTCAGACATGACTCTGTTCTTAAATGTATGAATGGCTCCTGCCCTATTGTTGATTATGTGTTGAAGGAAAGGAACCTAGAAACAAGAAGTTAGGTGTTCAAAGAAGATGCTGGGGTGGGGTGAGTGGGACACTTGCTTATGTCCCCATGCTTGCTCCTCACTTTTCTCCTGCCCACAAATTTCTGATCCCTTTTTCAAGCAACACCCCCCCTCCCACCACCACCACCACCACCACTGGAGAATCTCAAGACTTTGCTTCAGCTGGTCTGATCTTCGGAACTTTGGAATCTGGCATTGTGAGATTTGGAGGCAGTAGACTTTCTGGTCAAGGTCAGAAGTGTGAGTATTTAACAAAGTTTGGGAGCTAGTGATCCAGCTGGGCCCCAAAGCCATTCTGAGTAGCACTGAGTTAGCACCTTTAGCTTAGCTTAGAAAGAGGGAAACAGGCCAACTGTGAAAATGAGGCAGAGAGGCCAGAAGAGAGTGGGACAAGAGAGTAGTGCAGATTTCTCAGAACGAGGGGCTCCCTTGGCTGGTGCTGCCCTTCCCGGGCTGAGCCCAATAACATCTAGGTATAGAAACTTCCTAAAGTATCCCCGAATTCTCCTTCCTGGGCTCTGGGGTACAGAAAACTTGTAAGTAGCACCATACCACAAGCCTACCAAAATCTTGCTTACCATTCCTCCTGTTGCTTTCATTCTCTTTTTAGAATTGGAAGGTCATTCTGCCTAGTACATGGACTCTTAATTTCATTCTTGCTGCCACTGAGGCAGCTGTGATGGTTGGTGGATTGCTTTGGGCCTTGGAGGATGGGCAGGGGATACTTTCACAGTTACTAATAGGGTCATCTTAGGAGACCCTCATTTCTCCGACTCTAGGCACCAAAGGGGAGGAAATGCACATTGGGCAACCATATGTGGCTAAAGAGAGTGGCGGAGCCTGGGGAGAAGCAGGCAGCTGTGGCCAGTGGATGAAAGGTCTCAGCACACCCCTTGCAGGGACTTCTACAGATTCCCAACCTAAACAGACTCCAAGAAAAAAGGCTCAGCTCACAGGCTGGGAATGGACAATCAGAAACCCTATGAAGTTGTGAGCTCTCTTCGGGCAGAGTTAGAGCCTTGTCTGCCTGTTTTGCATAGCCACTCCACTACCGACTTGCCTAGTGACCTGGGGTAAGTTGCTCAGCCTCTCAAAGCCTTAGGTTCCCCGTCCATGAAACAAAGTTCAAAATACCCCATTCTAAGTGAAGGGGCATAGAACACTGCAGATGTCCCTAGAGGCATTACTCTATTCTTCTGAGTGAGCCTTGAGTGTTTGTGTCTTTCTGTAAAATAAATAAATAGATAAAGTGAATAATTTATTTTCATGACTAGTGGTCTTTTGCAAAGTTGGGGGGCAGGGGAGAATTCCCTTGCCAGGGCACTTTTTCTTGTGTTACTGTTATGTCACTGACTCACTGGGTATCTTTGATCCAGAGTCAGTCTTCTGCTCCTTGCCTCAATCTCCTTGTCTCTGATAAAATTCCCCACCTCCTACCACCTTCGGTTCAACTGAACGAAAGTCTCCTGAAGCACCCCCACACCATCTTTTCCTGAATAAATGATTTCTACAAGCTCCTCGTGTCAAGGGTTAGCAGATTCTTAAGACTGAGTGTTCCACACTCAGGCAATGTCAGTGTACAAAGCATGACTTTTGTAATGAAGATGAGCCCCAGATAATCCTGCCCACAACACAATTACTATCTAATCCTGCCCCAATCAAGGGTTGCTCTTCCCTTTTGAATCACAAGGAATCCTTATAACATGAAAAATAAAAAAATAAAAATTTGAAAAGCCTATCAGAAAGGCACACGTACCACCCACCTAACCAGGCTGCAGGGATGGTGAATTCTCGCTTTGGTTTAGATGCTGACGTCTGCGGGACTCCGCCTGTCAGCTCTGAAGTAGAGATGCTTCTAGAGCAGAGAGGTGGCTCAGAGGGAGTATTTATATATTTATCTTTATAAACACCATAGCACATGATGGGGCTCAGCGTCAGTGCTCACCACATAAGAAATGTTCTTGACTATTGTCATTAGCGGTGGAGAAATAGCCAAGGGTGAAAATAAACAACCCAAGGGGAAGAGAAAGGGAAGAAACGTAAAGTCTTTCTACCCCATTTCTATCTGAGGGGCACCCTTAGAGCCATGCCTCCCACCACCTCCTGGAAGCGAGGTGCTGGGTGAGCACTGGGAGCCCAAGCAAGCTCACACGGAGGAGCATGGAGTGCTCCCCACCACCTCTGTGCAGAGCACACTGACATACCAGACCGCCTGCAGCCTGATGGTTGATCTTATCAGGCCTGCAGGGAGGTGAAGTGAATGTGTCAAGGAGTTCGTGCCTGTTCATCATTGTGGTTGCCCCAAAGTGGAGCAGGCAAGGTAACACTTGAAGCCATTTTTGCAGAGAATTGCACAAACATCAGTGGCTGTCGAGAGTCAGTGGTTCCATTTCAGATCAAGAAAACACCCACAGAATGGCGAAGGCCGCTAACAAAACACCACAAACACAGAGCGACATACGCATGCACACACACACCAAAATCAAGTCTGAGCCCAGAGCCCCCAGAGCTAGAGGAAGTACTCGTGTGCCAGCAAAGAAGCAAAAAAACTGGAAAGGAAAGATGGGTTTGGTGGCAGAAGAGTCTAGGGCCTGGGGCGGTGCTGCAGATGCGTGGAAGCCATCAGCTTTCTTTGAGGGAGCAGTTCTCAGAGGGGGAAAAAAAAAACCAACCCTGACTGTTCTCAGAGTTTGAAACTGAACGTTTCTACTTCAGAGAATTGGAAACAGTTTCTTTCTGAAGGTGAGGGGAGAGGGAGCAAGGAAAGCCCATATTTGGGCTTTGAAGGAGGCAATGGACATTGTTCCACCTGCTAAGCACTGCAGGGGGCAGGGACTGACAATTGTTGGTAATTCTTACAATTATTCTTAGATAAATATGATTCCTGTATGAAGATGTTGTATAAAGAAGTTTTTTTCCCCTCCAAGTAGAAAGGTAAATTGTGACCTGATGAAGTTAGCCTTTGAAACGTCTAAATTGATGCCACAGTAACCACTATGCCTTTGTTGATTTGGCCAACACAATACAAAAATGAATGAGACAAACCTTCTCTTTGTTCTCATATAGTTTTTTACCTAATCAAGGGAGCAGACATTAAAGAAACAGGCACTGAAATGCATAATTATAAATTGTAATTAATGTTTAAAATTTTTTTAATGTTTACTTAGGTTTGAGAAAGAGAGAGAGAGACACAGAGCATGAGTGGGGGAGGGACAGAGAGAGAAGGAGACACAGAATCCGAAGCGGGCTCCAGGCTCTGAGCTGTCAGCACAGAGCCCGATGCGGAGCTCGAACTCACGGGCTCTGAGATGATGACCTGAGCTGAAGTCAGACGCTTAACCAGCTGGGCCACCCACGCACCCCAAATTATAATAAGTGTTTTAAAGAGAGACTATGTGGTGTTATGAGAGAGAATGTTTTTACCTGGAAGTTTTGAGTCTCTCCAATAAGCATTTTAAAGCAATGATTATGTGTAAAAATTGTAGTAATATCTAGAAATGCCTGAAATATGATCCTTCCTTTCCGGGAGTTCAAAACCTTTTAGGGAATGCAGACATGTTGATACATAAATAATAATATTTGAAAGGAGAAATAAGAATTTTCATTAAGTTATTTGGAAAACTACGGTTTTTCTACAAAGTGATGTGATTATGCTTTGTGCTACTCATTCACACACCACACACACACGCGCACACATTTGCACCTTTTGGTTATGCAGGTCTGTGAGAGTCTTTATAATTAAGATTAGAAGACATAAAAAGCATTATCATGTGCCTGGTATAAGCCATCTAATGGGCATAATGGGCATAATGTCTTAGAGCAGAATTTCTTAAGATGTAATCACTTGAGGGTTTTGCCAAATACAGACTCTGAGTCAGTTGGTCTGAAGTGGACCCTGAGATCTGGCACTTTCGGTAACAATTTTGCAGATACTGAAGTTGCTGCCTACCTGTGGACCACAGTTTGAGTAGCAAGGTGTTAAAAGAAGGAATAAAATTCTACAATACTGTGTTCACCCAGTACTCTTTCTTTCAACGTATCTTTCCTGAGTATCAACTGAAGTTGGCTTATATTAAGCATCCACCAGCCCTTCTCTATATAGAAAAGGGGGTTCCCAAACTAGAGATTGAGCAGTATACGGTTTTTGGAATCTGGGTGGCCATTTTGTAGTTGGTTTAAATACTCAAAGAATCTGTGGAAAGAACCAAGGAAGATGCCAAAGACAGTGTCAAGATTCTGAATCCCTAATTGGCTTTGTCACCAATGATGGCTTCATTGTGCTGGATGACATAAACTGACATGGATGTAAACTTATATGCCAGAGGTGGCTCTGGAACTCAACACAGCTGTGTCTTAGGATCATGGACCTCTCCAGTCCTCTGAGGTGAGCACAGAGTGCAACCTGCCTTTCTCTCCAACCCCTCACGTCTTTCCCTCCAGTCCTTCCACTCTGCCATCTTGCAGGCAGACTGCCCAAAAGAGGCCATGGTTCTGCTGCTGTTCTTTCCCACATGACATTTATCAACCAAATGAAACTTGACACTAGAATTGTCATCTTAGTGAGAAGATGTTAAAACCCATTTAACCTTTCCACTTGATAGGCTGATAATTCCCTCCATGCCTGATGAATCTCAGCAGGTTGGCCAGAAGAACAGAGTCAAGAGGCACAGGGCATGTTAATGCATGCCTTTCTTTTTCACGTTAGGAGTTCATTTCTACCTAATCATTTTCAAACTTCACATAAATGGAATTTCCAGAGCTGGGTTTGAAGAAAGTACCTTGATTGCCTCCCACTCACATCATGAAGAACATCAAAAGCCTTGATAAATGATGGAGGGAGGTAATATTCTAGGCACAGATAAAGCCCTTCCTCCACTCGTTTTGGACTGTCAGGGACATAATTGATGTGCCTCCCAGAGCACAACAGCCTCACACCATCAACACCCTTTTGTCCTGTTGGGAATTAACCCTGTCACTTTGTCTAATTCTCTAACGGTAAGAAGTATTCATTTTCAGAGACTGACCTGTCATTGGGGGTGTGATTACTTGAAGGCAATTGCAACATTTAATATTCTGCAAATGAGGGACAATCCAGAGGATAAAGGAAAGGATGACACACATAAAAAAAAAAAGAACAATTACTCTTCATTCTCTAACTCCAGGTGAATTGCTGTCTACACTATCTGAACTAACTGATCCAAATCCAAATCTTAGTAACAGGAAGAGCTAGTCAGAGATTCAAGAAACCAGTTAGTAAATATTTCCAGGTATGCCATTGTTTATTCATGTTACAAATATTTTGTGAACATTTCCCATGGAAGGCACTGTTACAAACCCCACCCATTGTGTAGGGGGAGAATACTCAGAAAAGGCGGGAGGACCAGCTAAGAGAACGTGTAGAAGACACGAAAGGCAAAGATGAGAGTATGATAGAATGAGAAAAGCCTTGGTGCTGAGCTCTAATCCTGCCCATACCCTTAGCTGGCTGTGAGAATTGGAGCTTGACTGAACTGGTTCCTAATTTCCTCACCTGCAAATTAAGAGAACTGGGTCCTTGGTGAAGTTAATGTTTTATGGCTTCATGTAATGAAAACCCTCCATCTCCTAAGGAAATTGCATTATCTCCCAATCCTTTATCTTGCACGTGATTGCTGGCTTGATACTAAGCCACTCACCATGAGAGACCAGGAGAGGTGATATGCACTTCATCACCCGTTCCTTCAAAATAGGTCTGTCTGTCATTGCTTCACAAACCAAGGGATAATCTTACCCAATCAAAAAGGCATGTCTAGATATCTCTGTAGGTATCTACAGAAGGCATACTCCTTCAGTTTTAAGATAGCAAAACTAACAAGGTGATCAAGGTCAAAACAAAATTACTCTCTCCCATTAATTTTACTCTGAAATAAATTTAAATACTTGGGGTCAAGCAGCCTGAGAGAAACATCCTAATATTACTCCATGTGCTTCTGAGTTTAACAGACTAGGCATGGAAAGAACAGAGACACAATATAAAACTAAATTCAAATTTCATCTGTTCTATCTCATTTGACCTCCATAATAATCCAATGATGGAAGTTATGCCCTCTGATTCATAGATAGAGAAACTGAGCTTGGAAGGGTTAAATTATTTCCCAAATACCATGCTGCTTATATACAGCAAGACAGAATTTGAACCCAGATCTAACTATTGATATCCAGTCTTAGATATCTGCCTCAGCTTTCTTACCTATAAAAATGGATCCATAAAATATCAATAAGTATATTGATCCAACATGGATCAATAAATCACAGTTTTGTCGAGAGAGTTAAATGACATGATGTATACAAAATGTTTAACTCAGGGCCTGTACCATAATAGGTACTCAAACTTTATTGTGTTTTGAAATATAAGAAGACACAGGTCTGTAGAAATAAACATTCTTTTAACAGAATGGGGAAGAAAAAGACAAAAGCATTGATAAAGCAGTTGGATGAACTCTTACAAGACCTTTCTCCAAGTAAGTTATCTTTCCAAGGTTCCTGTTATTACTTTCTCAAAGGCTTTGTGCTTATGAAGCAGATATGGACTGAGAAGGGCGGGCCAGGCCCTCTGGTCAGCCCCTCTGCAGCCTCACTCGTGTTGGGTCAGCAAGCTAGTGCTCATGACTCTGTAGAGGGTGAGCACCCTTTCTGGAATCTTGACAGGAAACGCACCCCCATCCAAACCCCCACCACTCTCTCCAGGAGTCATGGGTGATGAAGATGTTTCCTGCCATTCTACATGGGACAGAGAGTTAGTTAACCCTGGTTTCATTATCAGCGGAGTAGCCGGCAATTGGACCTCTGCCCCCTACAGTGAACAAGCTGCCAGGACTAGCCCTTTGGCATCACCCCATCTTGGTTGCAAGCAGGCAAACCTGTCACCTTCCTGTTTTATCTACACATGGTGTTTGCTTCCTTTGACGTGGATTCTTACACTCAGGGTGGGAGGGATTTCTCGAAAAACAACATTTGTTGTATGCCACTGATTCCCTGTCTCCCCACCCCTTTCTCTTTCCTTTTCAAGGCTCCAGGAATTGCTAAATGGCACGTCCTGAACACCCAACACTCTCAGCTAAAAATACCAGAGCATGTGCTTATCTACATCAGTGCTTCCTCCCCAGGGGCTCTGCAGACATTATCTCATTTATCCTTAAAAACACCCTGTGAGGTAGGACGTGGTCAACGAACGCTATTCCAGAAAGGTAAGGAAGGCTTTGAGAGGAAAGGTCATCATTTGAGATTCTATTCTGAGGCCTGGTCTTTAACTTCTCAGCTTAAAATCCCCATCACTGTGTATTTTCCCCTTGGAACTGTGGAAGTCCATTTAAAGCAAACGTATACCCAAGAATCCTGGCCCACAGGGAGAGACCAGGTTTAGATGGATTTGGAACCTGGGCAAGTGCTACTTCTGACTGTCTTTATTTTCATCACATCTCTAAAGACTGGTGATCCCCCTACCCTGCCGCCCTTACTCATCTTCAAATCCCTCTACAGATACCCTCCCGATTTACCTCTTCTGCTGCCATGGTTGTGACTCTCCCCATATAAACCACTGGTAACTACCAGCCTTCTCTATCTCTCACCCCCTTGCCATATAATAACTGCATACCAAAAGTTTTATATTGTCACATGTGCTTCAAAAATGTGTTCCTCAGTGTTCCTCGATTCCTTATCTCAGGACCTAGAAGTAATGACCCCATCCCCATATCTAGGATTCATGGCAGATTCCACCCTCTTTTGTTATTACTACGTGTGAATGGTTACTGAGCCAGATATCTTCCACATGTTCCTCCAGATCCACATCCCTTTCCAAAGTACATGCCCAAAGAGACTGACTTATAGGACATAAACCATAGAGCTTCCTTGCTCTCTGGCTGCGAGCTGGGTTTGACATTGGTGAACACTGGCAGGAGACGAATACAGCAGGAGTGAGCATCCTTTATATACTTCCTCCCTGCAAGGTCACCATGGTCTGGCCGTTTCTGAGACATAAGAGCAGACACTGTCACACATCTCTTCCCACACAGCCCTCTCTGGGTGCTGGTAATCATCCCTTCTGCTGCCAATCAAGCTTGGAGGTGATAAAGACTCCTACTTCTGGATGTTACCAACCCCAAGGCACTGCTCAATCCTCACTTCATTTCTTAAGCCTCACTCATGCACTCTGTAAATAATCCCTGTATTAAACTTATTAACACTGGAATGGACCATTGCCTTCCTCATAGAACTCCAACTATTATAGTCACCAATTTCTATCTTTTTCATCCAATTCAGATGACTGTACTTTAAGCCTTCAGTACGTCTGAGCTGATTGCTGTTACTTCCGAATCTGTCTCCCTGTAGTTTCTTTGCCATTGTTCAGATTGTCAAAGTATCTTTTCTAAAATGTCCATGTAATTATATCAGTCCTGTGTAAGTCCATCAAAGGCTCTCAGTGCCCTTCACCACATCACTTACTTGTCGATCTGTCTTTCTAGAGTAAGTCTTTTATCTCTACTGCCAGAGCATCCTGCCCTCAATAAATATTTATTGAATGAATGAATATTGAATGGGACTTTAGGTCTTGAGGGAAATATAGCTATTTCCTCTTACAATATTATTTTCTATTAAAGTAAAATTCCTTGTCCTACTGAATGAGTCTCATGGCTATGGGAATACAAACACCTGGGAATAATGTAATGCCTTTCTATTGTTCAGAACTCCTATCAATGAGGGATTATGTCATGATAAAAAAAAAAAAAGCAAGGGCTCTAAGCTAGATTTCCTGGATTTAATTCTTGATTTCTCCTGTAGTTCTGTGACAGCAGACAAGTTACTTAACATCTTATGCCTCAATTTACAAATCTATAAAATGAGGATAGTTCTATCATCTCACTCATGGGTTTACTGAAAGAATTAAGGGAATTAGCACGTACCAAACACTAAGAACAGTGCCTGGCACAAGGTGAATGCACAACCAATGTTAGCTCTTATTGCTTAACCTACCTTTGTTCATCACTATCATCCTGTGGTGTCTCTGCTTGTACTTTGTTTAGCTGATTCTTTCATGAAAACAGACCTCTACCTAAAAGCCTTCTAATATCAAAGACCATTCCAACATCTAGCAGTTGTGACCATGAGAACTTTCATCTTCAGTTGGCATATGGCTGCCACTTTCCTTTGCCTCTTTCATAAATGATCTTCTCTTCCATTCAACGGCTTGCCAAGGCGGGGTGGGGGAAAGAGCACAGGCACTTACAGTGTATTTGTATATTACAGCTGTGATTCTCACATGATCTTTTCCAAAACCAAAAGAATATTGCCTCCAACAATATTGAGCCTCTGTCTGCCTCTCTCTTTCTCTTTTTCTTTTGAAGAGACTCATGCTTACATCTTCATTTCTTCCAGAGATTGACAGAGAAACATTAAATTTGGAATTTTAAAGATAAACTCACCAAAGCAAAGCTTTTTAAAACTTATTGTAGCATTTATGTCTGTAATTAAAACAATTTTAGAAAAAGCAAAAAAATATATATATCAAGAATAAAAGTAGAAAACTACCATTCTAACATCCTGAAACTATCACTGTTAATATTTTACAACAATGCTTACAGACTTTTTTAGATTTGCATGTATTTTTTTCATAATTGGAAATACATTCTACATATATTTGATATCTTGCATTTTCCCATTTTATCAAATAATAGTTACTGATCCAAACTATATATAAAAGTAAGTTTAATGATATCACTAATTTAATAATTTAATTCAATGGTCTTTCTATATTCTATTATTCTTGAGCTATTTAATTAAATATCCTTATTATTAGGAAAGTTTTTTCTTACTTTTAAAATTATTACTATAAAGCCATGATAAACATCTTTGGTTATAAATTTTTGTCCACATTTATGAAAGATCCCTAAAATAAAACTGTTGAGTTGAAGAATATAAATATCTTAAGGTTCTTGTATCTTAATTTAAAACTGCTTGCCAGAAAGTATATGCCTATTTATACTTTTCACCAGCAGTACATGAAGGTTAAGGTTAGAATTAGGATGCCCGTAGCAAGCTCTAATTTTATGTTTTGTTTAATCTCTTCTCACTGAAAGGTAAAGCCTGTGTTTTTTAAATGTGTGTTATAAACAGTAAGTATTAAAACAGATATAAAGGGGCTTAATCCTTATTTGAATGTCACATACTTTATTTCACTCCAATTTAAACAACTTTGGTTAATTATGTATGCCATGAGGTATTTAAGGAAGATCTCCTCTGCCATCAGAGACGCACCTGGCACAACAAACCCGGTCACCCTGGAGAACACCCTGCAGACACACTCGTGATGAAGCCATCCTTAGATGTGGCAGATTGTGGGAAGGCCCCAGCAAGAAGCAGGGCCCTGGTCACAGATTCCAGCTGGCTGCTTGTGGTGTCTGTATATACAGAAGGAACCCGTCAGCACGAGAGCATTCTTTCCCCTAGTCACTCAATAAATGTGAGCTAAGTGCCAATTACATGGGAGGACTATACTGAGCACCGGGAAAACCACATTAATGGGTGAAACTGAGTACCTACCTTTGCAAAGCTTACAGTTTGAAGAAAGAGATGCTATTCAACCATTGATTACCCAATTAGATCTTTAATCATATTTACAACGAAGTGCTAGAAAATGTATTAACAGATATACTGAACATTCGATCTGGTGAGTTTACAATTTCTGTTTTAGGTATAGCCATATGTCACAACTATCTTTATACATGGAAGTCATCCTGTGATTTGCAAACACACAGTAGGACTGAAAATGGTATCTGATGAGCATTTCTTTCCTTTATTCTTTTTTGAGTTTCGGAGTTTCATGAAATCACACCTGAATAGAACAAGTGCTGCTTCCCTAACACAGTCTACATGTCAGAAGAAAAGTTGAACTTCCAAAGTTCAATGAATAATGGCTGGGCAAAGATGGGGGGGCGGGGAATGGGTTTATCTAAAACTTTTCTTTCCTTGAGTGTAGTACTTTGGAGACCCTCAATGGCACACCCCATGTGTAAAGGGAAAATTAAAGCCCAAAGAATTTAAATGATCTGTCCTATTTCCAGTTTATCATGGAAAGAACTAAGAACTGTCCTATGAAAGAAATTATCTAGTTCCTTGAGATAGCTTTACAAATAGCCATTCAATCACCTGCTAGACCAGCAAGTAACAATTCATGCTGCATAAATGACAAAGAATCCTACTTTGGTTTATTTCCTTTCCCTTAGGCTTTCACATACTTGGTTTCATTATACGCTATATTCTGTGGAGGCACCCTCTTACATGGCAAAGGAGGGGTGATATCCTAATCTATACATCCCCATCCACACCATATAGATCTAGGGAAATCAGATCAAGGTGCACATCTAGAATTGTCTGTTACCCTCTGTCCCTTCCACACGAGGGTTCTCAAGCTTCCTTTGGTGGTTATTAGCTTAAAAGGATGAATTTAAGGCAGAAAATGTGGCCAAATAGCTTACTCTCACCACTGGTAAGGAATGGCATCCTCTGAATGCTGAAGTAGCTTCCGGTAAATGGAGCAAAACAGAGATCTTTGACACATACATACAGGCCAGGGAGAAGTTCTTGAAGGAACAATGGGACATACTGTGAACTATTTACAGAATCCACCGCCCTGTGTTATGGCTACTGAGTTGCCTGGCAATTTGTATTGTTTGGTGCACAATCCCCAGGCCTCCCTCTGCACCCCCCACCCCCACCAACTGCCTGCTCAGCTATTGTCATTGATGGAATCATCCTGGCCTTCCCCACCCCTCACACCCACTGCCCTCCATCATCATTTCCCCTATTGTTTGCCGGGCCTGGCCCTGACCCCTGGGTATTTATAAAGGCCACTTCCCGCTGCATCATTGTGTGCTCAGTGGCCCTCAGCTCCCCACATTTCCTGACAATGAGGGGGGAGCTTGTTAACAGCCTGAGTCCAGCTCCCGACTTCCTCCATGTCCTGTTTACTGTGTTTTGCAAGCATCTCTCTGGCCACTCCTCAGAACCCAGCAGCGCTGATTTATCCCAGCATGGGCTGCAATTATATTCCAGTCTAGCAGTTTGCCTAGAATCAAACAGCCCAAAGGATGAAGGACTTCCGCATAACGGGCTGGAACCTTGAAAGGTGTTTCAGTCTTTGTAGTAAGCTACTGGTGGTGTCCTGAGTCAAGCTTAAAGACAATTACTGGATGAATGCATTACATCCTGTATGTTGGGGAAAGGAAAGAAGAGTACTTTTGTGCATCTGTGATTATAATATTTCAAACTTTTCCTAGTTCATTTTCAAAATTAATTTAATAGGGAGCTTCTTCCACTTCCTATACATAAGGTGAGAGAACCAAAGCCCAGTCAGTGTGAGTAAGATATTTTCTCAAGGTCATGAGCTATTGAAAAACCCAATTCCTACCTAAAGACACTATGTTGGTGGCTTTGGTCATGTACTCATTCTTGACGTCACCCCGTCCTTTCTTTCCTCAGGGTTCCGGTGTCTGCCATCTCCCCATCTCTTCCTTTATCACTCAGTTATTCTCTGGGAATGTGTTCGGAGACCTGACATAACGTCCATCCAAACTCAGGAACTCCTTTTAGAAGGATTCGTTGTGGAGTCCTCCAGACCCACAACTTCTAGAGAAGAACTTTCCAAGCTCCATCTACTGGGATGAGCTCCTGGTTAACTCAGGCTCTAGCCCAGGCTGGCTTCTGTGATGTTTGATCTCCCCCTCACTATGGATCCTGTCAGGAGCTGAGATTTTGACTGCTTCTTGTTTGTTATTGCAGCCATTGAATGGGAAACACAGACAGAGGTGGCTGGAACCACCAACAAATCAGCCAAGCCTGTCCTTCATGCCTCGACTGTTTGGTTTGGCAAAGCCATGACCTTTTGCTAGTGTCTGGGTACCAAAAGCCAGACCTTTTTCTCCCAGGGGCCTATCTAGCCACTCTCTTTGTCCCTGATCATGCTGCATCCACATTTCCTCGGGCACTCAAGCTGAGCGTGTGTATTCGGTCTGGGCTACATCATCCTCCTAGTCTGAAGGTCTCCACCCTGCCGCCTCTTCCAGCAAGCATCCTGTTTCATCCCTGGCTCTGCTGCTGCTCCCGGCTGAGGAGCTCCTGGCAGGCAGTAGACCAGTCTCGGGACTGGTGACAGGGTGAGTAATGCACAGGCCAGCCAGCAGGTCAGAGGGCAGTTGCTCTTGGGATTGCATCTTCTTAGATGAGAAGGCCTGCTGACTGTGATCACCCTGTGGAATTAGTTTCCAGAACTGATGGGCAAGATAAAGCACATTAGCAAAATGTGCCCTCTTTGATTTTATGCCACAGGGGGCAAGAGCTTGCCTGGAGGATTTGAACTCACCACTGACCCTCTCCTAAGGCTACTGCTACTACATGATCATCCTTATCAGCACCATACTCATTGTATAACACTAGAATGTTAAAATCAGAGGGGGTGTGGCAAAGCTTCCTCTAATAAATGAAGGCACAGAGGTCCAGAGGGCTCAGGTGACCTGTGGTAATATGCACCCTAATCTCTGGTCTATCCAGTGACCTCTTTAGCTATATTATGCCACTGTGTCCAGGAAGGGCCTCCCTAAGGTCAAAAGGGGGAGGTTGGAAGTATGAGCTACTGATAGGAGGATATCCCTATTTCTCAGATTAGCTTTAAGAGAATAAGAAGAATGAAATGCCAGGAATGAACTTCCCAGTCCAAGAGACACATCCTTACTTGCAGTTATGGGAGGGATAGGAGAGACCACAGCCTCCAGCCCTGGGGACCAGTTTCCTCCCTACCCCCTCATTCTGACCTTCTTCGTATAAAGCTAAAGTCAAAGAGCCGTAGCAATAAACACTAGAAATAGGAAAAGAACACACACAAAAAGACAGCATCATCGCCCAATAACACTTGTTCAACCCATAAATACGTAGAGACTTGTGTGGTCACGTCAAATACCACTCAACTCACACTAGATATATATAGTCCCTGACATATAAGATTACTCATTCAGTCAGTCAGTCAATGAGTCAATCGGTCATTCTCTGATTCCTTCACTTAACAAAGAGATATATCAAAATCTCTATCAGTCTACGTTTATCCATAACATACTCTATGCCAGACACTAAACTAGGTGGCAGGGTAATTCTTCTGAGGAATTATACATTGGAGACAACAGTTTGGTGGGGGTAATAGATACATTAAAAACATATAACCTGATGTGGGAATATATATACATATTACATATACATATACATATGCATAAGGTATATATGCATTCTTCACACACACACAATAGAGATGTACACAAGGAGCCTGAAATTGCTTGGTATGGATGAGGAGAACATTAAAAATATCTTCAAAGGGAGATAATATTAGAGCTGAGTTGCAGGCTGAGAATTGGGAAAGCAGAGTACACAGAGGCAGCATCCTAGCAAAGAGGCAGAGGGAAGAAGGCTTGAGGCTGCTTACGGAGCCACATAAAGTGCAGAATAAGTGGAGCAGGAGATGACATGGCTCTTTGGGCAGGGTCTAGATCCCAGAAGGCCTTGAATGCCATGCCAAAGAGCATGTGTTTTATCCTGAAGGTACTGGAGGTCCATTAAATAACAAATAAAGTGAGCAAGAGGATTATGTTCTCAATAAAGAAAAATTCTGGTGCTCAAGTGAAAAATGAATTGAAGGCAGGTGAGACAGGCAGAAAGAAGTCTCTGGAACAGTCTAGATGAGTGCTTCCATTTGTGTAAAGCCTGATCGGTGATCACTTTACACAGTCTAAAAGGATCTGTCAGCAAATATTAATGAGAATCAACTAGGTTCCAGGCTCTGTGGACACAATGGTCAACTATACTGACAAGACTTCTCAACAGAGTGCTTCCTGAGAAGTTGGCATATGTCAGATTAGCACATGACCTTACAGATAATGTGGCACACAGTCTCAAAAGAAACCTGTGTGTCTGCTACTGTTATTTTTCAAATTTTCAGAAGTTAAATGATTTGCCTAAGTCACGCAATTAGTAACTACTAGAAAATGGATTCAACCCCAGACAGCTTAATACCTAGACTCACAGAGATGTTCACTATCTATACTATCCTTTGATAGTATATTTGATACTCAAATACTTGATCATTACACAGATTTGTGTTTTAAGACCCTCACAGTGCCTTAGGCACTTTTATTTTTGTAGACCTCATCTTCATTTCATATTAAAAAACCCAAAATCATATATTGAATATTATACATATATAACTGTGTGAATTAAGGTGAAATAGACAAAGTTTAAATAATATAACACTTCTTAGACATTTAATTAAGCATTATAAATTATAATTGGGCATTAACTTCAGATGCAGGCTAATGTAATAGAAATTAGATATTATCCCAAGAAGTTTAAATTTTTTTAATGTTTCTTTATTTTTGAGAGAGAGAGAGAGAGAGAGAACTAGCCCGAGCAGGGGAGGGGCAGAGAGAGAGAGAGAGGGAGACACAGACTCTAAAGCAGGCTCTAGGCTCTGAGCTGTCAGCACAGAGCCTGATGTGGGGATTGAACTCATGAGCTGTGAGATCATGACCTGAGCTGAAGTCAGAGGCTTAACCAACTCACCCACCCAGGTTCCCCTATCCCAAGAAGTTTAAACGTAATACACCTGATGCAAATTGGTGGTGCTGGGGAATGCTTCTTTGGAGATACATCTGAACAGGGTTTGGAAGGATGAGGAGGAGTAAATCGGACAAAGAGAGGCAGCAATCAAAGAAGAGTGAAGGAAGGCTGTGATTTGTGAATAGAGTGGTACGAGACAGCATGGTGGATCCGGGAAATTTCAGGAAGACATTTAGACTCTATGGAGATAACTGTCATTTCAAATAATATTTATGTAGGGAAAAATGAGGCTTATTTCTAATTTTTTAATGATTTTTTTGAGAGCGAGCGAGCAGGGGAGGGGCAGAGAGAGAGGGAGAGAGAAAATCCCAAGCAGGCTTCATGCCCAGCACAAAGTCTGATGCAAGACTTGATCCTAGGGCCATGAGAGCATGACCTGAGCCTAAATCAAGAGTCAGACATTCAACAATTGAGCCATCCAGGCACCCCATAAAGATATTTTAGATTTTTTACTTTTAAATAATCTATACACCCAATGTGGGGCTCAAACTCACAACCCCAAGATCAAGAGTTGCATGTTCCACCGACTGACTCAGCCAGGTGCCCCTATAAGGCATCAATTTAGAGTCTTGTATTGCAGAGAAATAGAATGCCATAGTGGTTAAGAACTAGGGATTTAAGCCTAGTTTCAGTTCAGAATCTTTATATGACCTGGGGTAAGTTCTTTACGTCTCACAGCTTTTATTTTTTCTCATTAATAAAGTAGGGAAAAAAGTAATTACATTTACTTCACATGAGTTTTTTTTTTAAAGAGGAAAAGTCATTTTGTATAGTACTTGGAATATAGAAAGCACTCAGCAAACTTTTGATTGCAATTATTGTTCTTCTGTTGGCCCTAAATTATCCTCCATTATTGCTATTTAGGATTCTTGATGCTGGGATCCTCTAATTGGGATTTAGGCTGTCTCCAGAAATCAAATTCACACCTGAAAGAATAAAAATGAACCACTAGTGAAGACAAAGTAATAGAACCACTAGTAAAGTAAAGCACATTTGGAACAATGTGCTTCAAGTTTTGAGGGTACTTCTAAATGATTAGGTGTCCTATGTGATGGGAACACCACTGAACTATGTACAGAAAGTCTCTCAGAGTAGAACCCTCCCACCTAGCTGATTTATTACAGCACTTTGAGTTCAAAGAACAAAACTCCATATAAAAAAACTAAGGTCTCTCTCCCTCTCTCAAATACTTTCTAAAAGTTTTTAAAAAAATAAATAAATAAAATTAAAATGGTGCCTTATAAAGGTCCTGCAGCAGGACCATTGCATAACCCTCCTATGACTTCAGTATTCTAACTGGTGGAGGCCTACAACACAATACATCAAATATATGATATTGTAATTATATCTTACATAAATATGGATTATCTCTGTTGAATTGTTCGAGACTACTTGGTATAACAAATACATTTATTAATTTTTATTTATAGCTTTATTTTAAAATTGGTACTTTTCTTAGTCTCAAATATTATCTCAGGGTCCCAGAAACTCTGTACACTATTGGGGAAATATGGCTTTAATACCATCCTCTATATTTTTTCCAAGGAAGGACCCCAGAAAGGTTTAGAATCCCTCAGTTGGAATAAGCACAGAGTCTCCTCAAGTGAATATTGTACTTTGAAAATAAATTTTAGCCTCATTGTTTTTTTTTTTTAATGTTTTATTTATTTTTGAGAGAGAGTGTTTGAGCTGGGGAGGGTCAGAGAGAGAGGGAGACATAGAATCCAATGACAGGCCCCAGGCTCTGAGCCAGCTGTCAGCACAGAGACCGACGCGGGGCTCGAACTCACAAATTGTGAGATCATGACCTGAGCCGAAGTCAGACACTTAACCGACTGAGCCACCCAGGCGCCCCTTCACGTCATTGTTTCTAAGTCTCAATATGTAGATGCGTGACATCTCATACTCTGAGGAAATGCAGCAGCGTGTCCCTGGTGGTCATTTCGCTTGAGCGTTCTGGGCCTTGGCTCTGTCGCCTGAAATCTGGACCCATGTCTTCTTTCCATTCATCTAAAAACCACTTGGAAAGCAGACAGAATCTCCTTATCACTCTGAATTATTCATGGGCAGAGCCTAGTGCACCCATCTCTCAAGTCACACTTTAGTTTTAAGATTTATACATTGTACCCCGTTATGTGTTTTTAGGAGCAGGGCAAGCCTGTACTGCAGCTTCGTTTATTTTGCTTTTGAAAATGGAAAGAGATTTCCCTAAGCACTGGAAAGAATTTGAGATAGGAAAGAGAACACCAGAAGGGAAACAAAACTTCAGACAGAAGGATGGAGGAAGGAAGTAGAAACAGAGACCAGATGAATTCTGCTTTCCTACTTTCAACCTAAGACTGTCTCCCAGAGCTGTGGGATCCCTAGGCTGGCAGGTCCTCCAGCCACGATCAATGTGTGCATTTCCATATCAAAGGAAAACACACTGGCTGCAGAGGTCTTCAGTGAGAGATCCAAACTGAGAAGAAAGTGACGTTGGGGTCCTTGGCACACATTTAGAAATAACTTTAAGCTTGAGCAGCTCGGACCTCATTTTGCTCATTCCCAATGACAAATTATCTATTAACCAACCCATCAAGTCATCCCACTTTTATTCATCCCTTTAAGAAATAAAGTAAAGCCTTGGTTTGGGGACATAATTCATTTTGGAAACATGACTGCCATACAAAGCACTTGTGAATTTCACAAAGCGAATTTCAAGAACCATTGGCTCAGTTGTGATCATGTGACATTTGGCATCACACACTACTCGTATTCCAAGACACTGTTCATTTATCAAGTTAAAATTTATTAGAAATGTGGAGCATCTGGGTGGCTCAGTAGGTTAAGTATCTGGCTTTGGCTCAGGTCATGATGTCATAGTTTGTGGGTTCGAGCCTTGTGTTGGGCTCTGTGCTGACAGCTCAGAGCCTGGAGCTTGCTTTGGATACTCTCTCTCTCTGCCCCTCCCTCACTCGCTCACTCTCCCTCTCTCAAAAATAAATAAACTTAAAAAAACTATTAGAAATGTTAGCTCATCTCTCAGAACACTCACAGAACAAGTTACTCAGAATCCAAGGTTTTATTGTACGTTTCTGGACTGCTTGGCATAGTTCATGAGCATAGCTAAAGTAAAGCATCTCAGAAAGTGTAGACTGGTTCTACCTTTCAGGTCTCAAAGGCGAAATAGTGGCCTCTGGGGCTACCAGGAGGAGAACACCTTTCCTTGGCTTTCATACACCCATAGGAAGTTAGAAATGGATAAAGGATTTATTTCCTGAACATAGAAGTCTTCTGAAATCTTTCCTCACCTCCAACCTGAGCTGAACTCGTTCCCAGTAAGAGGGCACAAATTGGAAGAGAAGCAGGAAACAGGACAGATGCAGGAAATCAAGCCATTGAGAGCACCACTCAAATACCCTCATTTGTATGCAGCTCCCTTTGGGAGACTGCATTGATGGCATGAGGGAAGCACTGGCCCAGCCACCATGTGTTAAGGTGTAAGGTGAGTAAGCTATGCTTGGCCACCAGGGAAAATCTGCATCCATCAAAGTGGCCTTCCCCCCTGGGAGTCGCAAAAATGAACATCAAAATAGCCGCTATAATCAAGCTGTATGGGTGGAGTATTCCCCGGCCAACTCCAGGAAGTTCCCTAACCAAAGCTATTCATTAGGCTGGGGCTGTGCAAATAATTAGTCTCCTACTTGCTCCATAACCCTGCTAGGCTGAGAGCCCAGCCGATGAGTCCAGGTGGGACCATTAGGCCACATTTGGGCAGGCAGCTCAGGCATTACCATGGAAACAAGAGGCTTTATTTATTTTACTAAAAAGAACAAAACACCAGACGGCTGTCCTTTAGACAATAGGATAATGTCATCTGAGGCCTCTGTGCCCAGGTGACAAACCTTGCCCCCCAGTTCTCTTTCCTGGGCCTCCCCATGCACATTCTGGAGGAGGTGAGTGCAGCAGGCTGCTCTAGGCCAGGCGGTCTGAGGTTGACAATGTGTCACTGCAAAGCCGCCCTTGCAGATGTTTCCTGGGCTGAGCCTGAACAAGGCTGAGAGCAGAGATTTGGCAGCAGGAGGCAATGGGTGGCGGCCCTGAACTCTGAGTCTTGATAGCCCTCCTGAAAAATATGAGCCAGGTGCAGGGGAGATAAAAATGCCCTGCAGCAAAGGATCCTAAAAAGTGCTTGTTGTTTTAGTTAATAAAAGGACTTACAAGTTGGAAAGAAGTGCCACCTTTATGATCGATGATGAAGAGCACCATTTTGTTGACTGACCCTGGGAAGATCTCGAGGAAAACAACACATACTACTTCCTCTCCTCTTGTCCTTCATTCATGATCCAAGACCCTGCCCTACCTTCTTCAGGAAGCTTCCTTCAGTTACTCTGGTTTCCCTAGAACTCTTTTTTCTGTGAATTTCAGCAGCATGTGTCACAGCAACAGTAGTAGCGATGGCTCAGGCTGAGTGAGTGTATGCTTTGTACCAGGCGTTACTCTAAGCATAATACATGAATTACCATAATTCCTCCTCACAACAACCTCAGGTGTTAGCTACTAATATTACCTTCACTTTGTCAGTAATGACGCTGAAGTTTGGAGAGATTAAGTAACATGACTATAGATCACACAGCTAGTATGAGGCAAAGCCTGGATTTGAAACTGGACATCTGACTTCAAAGTCCCAATCTACCCACTTCACTTACTCTCTCCCCTTAACTGATTCTTTTTTCTTGTATTTTTTTAATTCACCAAATATTCTGGAATATCCAATATGGCAAGACATTTGGCTAGAGATTATGTAAGAAATGAAGGTGGACACAAAATAGTCTGAAAAATGTACCCAAGGTCTTCAAAATGTGCAAGTGCATATAATACCTTCCCAAATAAGAATATTATGAGAAGAGGTAAGATCCCATCATAAGTAATGGTTGCCATAGGAGGTCTGTTATAGGCTTTATTAAGAACCCACCACTTAAACAGAATTTTAAGGGAAATAAAGCCAAAAGAGAAAGCATTTCTAACAGGAATATGTTCAAGCAAAGCACAGCAGAATGCATGTTTGTAGACAGCGACTGTCTAGATTGATAAGAATGACACACATATGCATGGAATCCTGGGTGATAAGGACAAAATTGGTAGGTTATGGCCAGAAAATGAATATTACTTAGTTTAGGGTTTATTTGTAGATAAAAGGAAGCCAACAAAGGTATGTGTTTGAGCAATGGAATGGTGCAAAAAGACTAGGCTTTGGAAAAAGTAATCTGCAGTATGTGTGAGGATTAAGATGAAGGCAAGAGAAGAAATAAGGGATGAGCTGGGTGACTTTCACAGAGTAGGTGAGAGATAATGATAAGTTAAACCAGGATGAGATGGCAAAGGGAGTGGAGAGTTAGAACTGATGGGTAACACACAGGGAAAGTTGAATGAAAAGACCAGTTGATGTGCTGTGCAAGTAGGGGCCCCTGGAGGGGGACAGTACCCAACTAGGGACTGGAGGAGAATTGTGCCATTAAAAGAAAGGGAAAAGTTATGAGGATGATATGGTTGGCAGACAAGAGGGGAAGGTTTATATAAATGGTCTCAGAGAGCATGAGTTTGAGATACATGTAAGTACATAAAGCAGAAAGTTGAAAATCTTAGACCACAGCTTAGGAGAGATTTTAAATGTTCTTAAAGATATTCAAGCATCATCTCCAGAGTGGTGGCAGTTGTAATATAAGGCAAAGATGAAATTGGCATGAAAATGGGTCCAGAATTTGCAGTAGATTTTTTATTATAGAAAGGAAAAGAATACAGTCTCTAAGCATCCTGAAGGTACATTTCCCTGATGGAGATCTAATGCACTAAACCTCAACTTGGTACAGAAGGCATAAAAAAGGAAAGGAATAAAGTTTTATAGACTCAAGGTAATTTAGAAAATTAATCTGTTTGGATGGTTGGGAAAACTTTGAATTCTACCCTGTATAAAATAAAAACAGATAAATTAATCTAATGTGTTGTTTTCCAGAAAGGGTATTGGGAGCATCCAAATTAGATCTAGAATCTCCTCTTATGGTGATGACTTCCAAATTCAGAATTATGGGAGCTTCCAGGCCACAAAACCACAGAACTGAATAATGATGGGCTTCATGTATGTTTTCCTCTCTAAGCCCTTGGCAGTTTTCAGCTCCAAAATGTCAGCCCTTTCAGCATGATAGACATGTACTCCCCATCTCCATGTTTCATCCATAAAATGGGGACAGAATTCTCAGCCCCAACACTGCAAGGAATGTATGACTCCTTGCAGAAGAATTTTAGATATTTTTCTAAATAGTAGAATAATTACTAGATGATGCATTTAATATTTTTTTAAATCCCTTTTATCTCAGGAATCACTTCTAAGAATTGTTTGGCCCAGTTTACAGATTAAAGAGGATAGATTCTGAACTAGGACTGCAGCCAGCTTTCTCCAAGTCAAAAATAATTAAGTAGGAAGATTGTGTGTACACTTGAAATTGGTGGATATCCAACAATGGCCAAGAGCATACTCTGAGCAATGCAGTACTCCAGTCACGGAATTTCCATCTGAATTTTCAGGTCATCTCTCTAAGATATATTTGGGGCAACAAGATGACTGTGCAGTGGTTTTTCTCTGGTGGTTCTGTGTAGATTGAGGGATGGTTGAGGAGATAAACAAGGAGACAGTGTTACCACAGATACCTGAATTTGTTTTTTCTCATCAAAAGATATTCACCACATACTGGTTCTTTTTATCTCTTGCTGGTCCCTATCAAAGGCATTGACGTGCACCCTCACCTAATTCTGAAATCAAACTTCTGAAAATTTAAAATAAAAAAAAAACAAAAGGATTTAACACACCATTTCATTTTTTACCTCTTTCTGTTATTGTCTTTACATTTCCTGTTTCCCTGCATATGATGAAATTGCCTCACCTCAGCCTTATCTGTAGGGGAAATGTTGAAATGTGCTGTTTCTTGGGACCTAACACACTGATATAGATTAGCCTCATTGGTCTTATTTTTCAGATCCAAAGTGAGATCAAAAGCCTTAACTGACATCACCCAGCAACTGAAGAACTATGGCTGGAAATAAAATTCACAGCTACAATATCCCAGAGCATGGAGTATGAGAAAACAGAAGACCATCACCTCATCATCCTTAGCTTCAGTAGGTCACTAGATTAAAGGATTAGAAATGATGATAATAATGAGAAGAATTTTTAAAATTAAGTTAAATGGCAAAAGTTGGAATTGGGAATTGGGTTTATTGTGTCTTCATAAAATTCAGGTAGGGAAGGGAAAGGGGTATTCCAATAATCTACCTCCATTCCAATCTAACCAACATGTCCATGCTTTTACAACCCACTTCTCCTCTTCTGTTAGGAGCATGGAGTCAGCCTGAACACCTTGCCCCCAGTCCCTGTCCTTGATCTCTGATCAATTTTTGTCATTAATGGACCCATGTTTAGTTTTAAGTTTGCCCCCTCAAAAATACACAGACACAAACATATGTACCTATCCACCTATTTATCACATCAAAACCATTAACACTGAAGAAAATTCTGACCCAGAGAAGGGTACTTTATATTTTTATGGTGCATTACAATTATATATTGCAGAATTACTATTAAAATTCGGTAGCAAATTTAAATATTTTCAACTTAAGACATGTTTTATGAAAGATACTAATGCCTATGAGTAAACAAAAGTGAATCTATTTTTCCACAAGAATGTTAGAAATTCTTTCAACTTGCATTTTACAAGACCCAGGTACAATCCATACTTTGGGATGAAGACTCCTATAATCAAGTCATGGAATCATGTTTGCGCTATCAATAATCCTACCTAAGGTAAAAAAAATTGAATTTTCCCATTGTTCTTCAGGGCTGAAAGATGTGAAGAATGCACATGGCGTAACTTATATTTCCTACATAGTAAATACCCAAGAGCTACACTGAAATCCAATGTTGGATTGTGTCCCGTTTATGGTAAGGAACCACCAAAGCCAAGAAAGAGCATCACCTAATTCACATTCCATTTCCAGTCATAGTACAAATGATTACACACCCACACTCACATGTACTCTCACACTCTCAATTGAGAGTGGTGAGTCAGGAGCTATAACTTTGCAGCCAACCTGCCAACAAGAATGATGCTCTTATGAATCCAGCAGCTTTTATTAGCATAGGAGTTATGGCCGTAAAGACCAAGAGTTGGTCTGAGGCAGAAACACACCCTGTTGTTATCTCAGGATACTCACTGCAAGCGAAGGTCACCATGGAAAATGCATTTATGACAGAGCTGTGGCAGAATGTGACATCACCCATGTGCTTAAACCTTTACCTATGCCTGGAAACACCAGACCACACAGAACAGGTTTACCTCAACATGCGAAGGCCTCTATTCAACTGAAGGGGAGTTTAGGGACCTTGAAAGTGTGGGCAGAGCCTGAGAGAATGGAAAAATTGACCTGTCACTCTTGAATTCTCAGAACCTAACTATAAATACCATCAGGGCTTATTTGGGAGAAGAATGTGTGTAAGTTAATAAGTGTATAGTTTGTGGATCTAAAGTAAAGAATGTGAATCAGATCTCATCCACCACGTATGTGCTAACAAAGGCCAGACATATGTCCCTAAAATCTGCAGTCTCAGGGCTGGAGGAGACATCATCCAGCCAGAAAGGAAGCTTCTTGTTAGGATGAAAATAACACTTGTCTTAAGTGTAGAAGACAAGGGGTGGGACTCCATACTTTGCACTCTCCATAAGCCATTTCCCATTTCTGTACTCACTTTCCTATAGATAGGGCAAACTGAACTAGTTGACTTTCAAAATTCTTTCTAGTGTGGAACATTTGTAGCTCTTAAGTCCCTAGATCCAGCCATGAAAATAAGACTCCAGTATTCTATGTTCCATGTTCCAATGTTCTCCAATATTTTACGTTCAATCCTTGCTTCTCCATTCTCAGGAGAAACAGACAGGCACCAAGTATCTTTTCTATTTCCTTTGATTTGGTTTTTATTTACTCAACCATCTCCATTCAGCAAACATTTAGTCAAATGCAAGGCACCATGACAGATATGCGAATTACTGTAGTAACTTGTCACCAACTGTAAATTGTCCACAGCCTCTCATATGTGTTTTTCTTCTTTGAACCTCGTAATAACCCTGTGAATATAAGCAAGTCAGGCATGCCTATTCCCACTTTGATAATGAGGACACCAGGAACTGGTGAGAACAGATGATTTAACAGTGATCACATATCTAAAAATTATGAGAGACAGGGCCAGTAATCACATTTTTTTAACTCTTGGACTCATTTCTGGTCTAACATTCCAAACAGCCTCACGAAAGTAATATTCTGCATTTTCAATTGAACATTATGCTTTCTAGAATACTCTTCAAACAAAAATATCTGTTTATCTTTACAAAAGCCCACAAATCTTTATGAGAATGAGGCCCAGCCAATACAACCATGCATGAAATAAAGACTTGAGACCATGCTATGGTTGATTTAAGTACTGTCAGCTACAAAATTACCTGAATTCCCACAGGCTGAAAATTAGGAAGATTATCAATCACTTCATTCTTAATATATATCAGGCAGCCACTGTGCTATTTTCTTAACATGTATCTTTTTAAAATGCCTACAATAGCCCCCCAAAGTAGGCATTATCACTTGACAGATGAGAAAAAATTGAGGTGTAGATAAATAATATGCACAAGGTCACACAACAACAGAAATGAAACTCTAACCCAAGGACATCTGGCTGCAAAGTTGAAGCTCTCCCACAGTTCATAGGGAGAGTCTATGATTCCAGATTGATAACCTCTGTTCCAGGTCACATTAAGAAACTCATTTGGCCTCTATCCTTCAAGAGACAGTGATACTGAAGAAGTACCTAATCCAGTGGCATCTGGATGGGAAGTATGTAGAGGTGAAATTTGGGGGAAAAACACATTCAGAAATTAAATAATCAAATAAGTTGGGTGATAAGGATGCCAGAATCAGTAAAACCCCTGCCACAGTCTTACAGAAAGAAGATAGCAAACAGTGGTTGGTATTCATTCTTAAATGTATCACATAGATTCCTTTACTGGAAAACTGATCTTCAGCAAAATGATACTAGCCAGTTACATTTTCAAGAGTTTTCAAGAGTCCGGACATTTCCTAGCTATATTAGTAAGGATGATTAGGTTATGCTGCAGGAAGAAATTAACCCTAAAACACTACAACAGCAATGATGGAGTTTTATTTCTAACTATGCAGAATATGTTGCAGCTCCAGTCTCTCTCCAGGACAACTCTCTTCCATGAGGTAGATCAGGCTCCAATCTACTTCTCCAATATGGCCTCCAATTACCAGAACAAAGGAAGAGAAAGCCACAGGGTCAAGTGTTCTCCCTTAAATGCTTCAACCCACAAATAACATAATCCAGTTTTCAGAACTAGTCACATGACCTCACTTGGCACATGGAGAAATTCGGGGAGTACATGGATATTTGAGAAGTTCTAAATATCTCTGCCAAACTACAAGGACAGCAAAGTCCATTTCCAGTCATAATGAGAATGGATATTTTTTCCCCTTCAAAAGGCACTCTACTCCGCTCCATCCTACTCTGTGCCCTGGAAAGCTGAATCATATACACTGCACCAAATGGTCACCTGCTCTTTGACTTCCTCTTGTGTTTGGTCAATAGAGAGTACTTTGAGGTCAAGATAATGATTCCTTTTTATTCCTGTGGCATCACTGGGAGTGGGACTGAGATTCCACCATTTTCCACTTTAACTCTGTCTTTCTGAGTTCCAGAAACCACGGCTACCTCACCTCTGTGGGGAGGTCAACAATCTACTCTTACAAAGCTGAAAGTATTACACCATTTCTTTTGCTTTCCACACAGCCTGCCTCTCTACTGTACTCAAATTGCTCAATTTAAGTGCTCTTTCTGTTTCCTGCTGAGATCCTGACTGATACAAGAGAAATATGTAAAGGATTATAAGTTTAACTATTGAGAAGAGCCTTTATTATACTTACCATAGAATTAGAAAACAGTGTGGACGTTCCTCAAAAAATTATCAATAGAACTCCCCTATGACCCAGCAATAGCACTGCTGGGGATTTACCTAAGGGATACAGAAGTGCTGATGCACAGGGGCACATGTACCCCAATGTTCATAGCAGCACTTTCAACAATAGCCAAATCATGGAAAGAGCCTAAATGTCCATCAACTGATGAATGGATCAAGAAGATGTGGTTTATATATATAATGGAATACTACATGGCAATGAGAAAGAATGAAATCTAGCCATTCATAGCAATGTGGACGGACCTCGAGGGTGTCATGCTAAGTGAAATAAGTCAGGCGGAGAAGGACAGATACCATATGTTTTCACTCATAGGTCTAACAGGAGAAACCTAACAGAGGACCATGGGGAGGGGAAGGGGGAAAAAGAGTTAGGGAGTGGGAGGGAGGCAAATCATGAGAGACTCTTGAATACTGAGAACAAACTGAGGGCTCAAGGGGGAGGGAGAGAGGGGAGGGGGGTGATAGACATGGAGGAGGGCACTTGTTGGGAAGAGCACTGGGTGTTACATGGAAACCAACTTGACAATAAACTATATATTAAAAAAAAGTATTAGAAATGTGTCAACCTTTAATAAAATCTACTTACAGTAATCTCAAAATTGGTGTTCTTTCTCCATTTCCACCCATTCTCAACATCATCAGAAAAGTTGCTTATTTTTTTCTGATTATCTGTGTCTTTATAATCTTCTAGTGGCTCCCCATTACCATAAAATGCATCAAAATCTTTAGCACACATGTCAATAGCGCACATGTCCATGAATCAGTCAATTTTCAGCTCACTGCGGGTACATTATACTCAATTTTCTAGACCAAAAAATTGGCACACTACAACCCATGGACCTAACCAGGCACTTTTGTAAATACGGTTTTATTGAGCTAGCCACACTCATTCATTAACATATTGTCTATGGCTGCTTTCACAACACAATAACAGAGTTGAATAGTTGAGACAGAGACTATATGGCCTGCAAGCCTAAATATTCACCATCTCTCCTTTGTAGGCGAAGTTTACCTACACTTTCTCCATACCCCCAATATCAGCATAAACATTCACAGATGCTGTTCCTTAGCCTAGAATGAAAAATGTCTCTGGCAACAACACCACCTACAAACATTAGGCTCAGGTGTAGTCTTTGCTCTCACCTCTTCCATCACGTTTCCCAGTGGTTTCAGCTAGATTACTGCAGTAGCTTATTTGCACCTCTACTTATCATTTACTATGTATATTAGTTACAGTTCCCCAGAGAAAAAAATCAGTAGGATATGGGTAAATATGTATATATGAAGAGATTTATTTGTGGAGTACAAAATGATGGTTACCAGAGGGAAGGTGCGTGGAGGGATGGGTAAAATAGGTGATGGAGATTAAGAGTACACCTACAGGGGTGCCTAGGTGGCTCAGTCAGTTAAGCGTGTGACTTTGGCTCAGATCATGATCTCCCAGTTTGTGGGTTCAAGCCCTGCGTCAGGCTCTGTGCTGACAGCTCAGAGCCTAGAGCCTGCTTCAGTTTCTGTGTCTCCTTCTCCCCTCTGCCCCTCTCCCACTTGTGTACTCACTCTCTCTCTCTCTCTCTCTCTCTCTCTCAAAAATAAATAAACATTTTTTAAAAAATTTTTACAGTATACCTACAATGATGAACACACCCTACAATGATGAACACAGAGTAATGTGCAGCTAATTGTTGAACTGCTACATTTTATACCTAAAATAATACAACACTGTATGTTAATTATCCTGAAATTTATACAATAGAATAAAGAAAGAGAGAGAGAGGAAAGAAGCAAGGGAAGATCGGTTACAAGAATTGGCTTGTACAATTATGGAGGTCAAAAATCCCATCGCCTGCCATATGGAGGCTGCAGACCCTGGAAAGCCAGTGATATAATTCAGTCCAAATTCAAAGGCCTGGGAACCAGAGTAGCCAATAGTGTAAATTACAGTGAGAGTCCAAAGACCCAAGAACAAGGAAGACCAATGTCCAATGGTAGGAAAAGATAGAGGTAACAGCTAAAGAAGAGATAAAATTTATCCTTCCTCCACCTTTTTTATTCTATTCAGGCCCTAAACAGACTGGTTGTTAGCCATCTGCACTGGCGAAGGTGATCTTCTTTACTCAGTCTACCATTTTTAATGATAATCTTTTCTAGAAACATCCCCACAGACATCCAGAAATAATATTTTACCAGATATCTGCACATCCCTTAGTCCAATCAAGTTGCCACATAAAATTAATCATTACGAATCCACCGTTGTCAACTTGGGACCTGTATCCCTCTCTTTAAACCCTACCTACTTGCCAAATAAAGACAATAACAAGGTTACAACTCTGCCTAACATGATGCATCTATCCTGTGTACAGACAAAAACACATTAATCCATTCTCCAGATGAGGAGGTAAAGTTCTTGAATGATGTTTATTTTTTTTCCTGATATTCTGTAACTTAAGTACCACAATGTAAAATTAACAGTGCTTAAATACAAATATAAATATATTTACAAATATATTTATAAATATAAAATACACCTATGTTACATGACAGAGAAATAATAGAGGGAAGAAAACAAAGATATTTCCTTAATATGTGTGTATATAAACACACAAACATATTCATAACAAAATAAGAAGGAAATACTCATTACAATTACAGTCCTTGTTTCTGTAATTAGTCTCGTGTTTGTGGCTGGTATTTATAACTATTTTCCACTACCTAATCTGTATTCCCTTTGTCTTATTGAGCACCTCAGCTTGCTGTGGTTCTTTATCTGGCAGGATGACACAAACCTTCATTCCTGAAGGGTCTTGGCCATTAGTAGTCCTGCCAGGATTAAGTTGTTGTAGTTTTCCATTGGCCTTAATCACAGAGCATGGTGAAGACCTATGAAATCTCTTGCATTCCAGACATACTTTTTCTTATCCTCACTGTTGAGTAGTAGGCCAATATTCTCTTGGTAGTTAGGATCAGTCACCCCAGCCAACACTGTGACTACATTTTTTGCCTGTTGATTCAGAGGCAAGAGGAGCCCCCAAAATGGCCAGGTGGCAGTCTTAACCTCCAGTTTCCTGGAATCATTGTTATCTCTCCTGATGGAGGCTATCTTTCCTCTAGAGCTAAGACCTCTAGGCCAATAAGACATAAAGTCATAAGAAAAAGAAGCAAAAGTTTGACTAGTAGGTCACTAGTGATAATAGTGAATGGCGCCCCATCCATTTCCACTCCTCAGTTCCTGGACCAGTGAATCCTGGCTTTCTCAGAGAAGTAGCACCATATACTGAATGCTGCTTCAAAGAACACTAGGTTATACCTTCTAATGGAATTGGCTGTTTTTATGTCTGTTTCTTCTCATTAGATTGGAAAGAAACCTGAAGGTAAGAATTGCATTTTCAGTATCTTTATATCTTCTGCGATACTTTCATACTGCCTGGAACACTTTATATATTGGTTCCTGCATTTTGAGTGAATGGATGCCAACAGCAGGCAGAAGTATCAATGGCTCCTGTAATCAAAAGGCAACATGGGGAGGGGAAAGGGAATTGGTGGAAGTGTTCAAAAGGTACAAATTGACAGTTATAGCATAAATAAGTCCTAGAGACACAATGTACAACAAGATGATGATAGCTAACAGTGCTATGGAATACGTAGGAAAAGTGTTAAGGGAGTATATCCTAAGAGTTCTTAACACAAGGAAACTTATTTTTCTTTTCATTTTATGAAAAGATTACCTATTGTGGTAATCATTTCACTATATATGTAAGTCAAACTGTCGTGTTGTACACCTTAAACTTACAAGGTGATGTATGTCATTTTTCAACAAATGAAAAAAAAGGTAACTTGATCATGGGGCATAAAGATTGAGTACAGAAATTGTCATCATTTTATCACTCAGGAATCTAAGTAAAGACAGAGATAAATATGGATACCAGTCTTCAATAATTGGGGTTGCCTGTGTGAACACTGATCACCTGCATCAAGGAAAAGACAAGGGAAACCTGTATTTCCACAGAAGCAAAAAGAATTTATATTAATGTTGCAAAATAACACCGAGGTACCGAGAGAGGGGTTGTGTGAGATGGAATCAGTTAAGGAACAGTAAGTAATATTGTGGGATGTCCCAGCATATTTACACCTCACATCATTTTCATTATCAGCCTTATTAATAATAACCACAGTATTTTTCTTCCACAAATATAGTTCACTGGGGCTTTTGATGCACTTTCACATCCATTTATTCCTTTAAATATCAGAACAACCTCATATTTGAAGTACGATACTGTTTTAATGTTGGGAAACAAACAGAAAAGCCCATGAAGATACACTCTGAACCATGTGCTTTCTGGCTTTCAACTATAACAACAAAAAGTTCATGCAACAAAAAAATGGGCTGTGGGCATAATTAGGAACTTCTTGTCCATTCTATTTTTAAGTTATTTATGGCAATGAACAGCATTCATTTTCTGAACAACAACAACAACAAATTTGTGGACCATTGAATACTGAAAAAAAAACTGCAGACACTTCTTCTCTTCAGTCAATTCAGTTGAAGCCAAAGAAATAAATGTTTTTGAGGGAAAACTGATACACATGATACAGAGGATGTAGATTATTAATAAAGTCATTTACTTGGTTCAGATGTGAATTCATTCCAAATGTCCTTATTTTTTCCATTGCAAATCCATTTGTGAAGAATTGTTTATCTCCTTACCCTTTCCCAATGACTATACCCAGGTTAAAAGAAATAAATACATGGCAGAAAGATGCTGCGGATTGTACAACAGGTTAAATTTGGGGCTATTACCACAGATTGTTTCCTATTGCTCTTTCTTGTACCCATTACCATCTCCAGTTTTCATTGTCTTCATTATGATTATGCCAGTAGTAATAACTTTATATACTATCCTGTGGAGAGAAATTGATCCAGGTAAAATCCAAGACTCCCAAAGTCAAAACATTACACTCAAAAATCTGCCCTTAAATCTCCTCTCCATGATAGAAGTATTGAAAATCAAAGCTTTGAAATACATAAACCAGCATTTTGAGAAGCAGGGGGAAAAAACAGAAAGGAACGCAGTATGATCTAAAGACATTTTTCTCACTCAAAAGAAGATAAAATTCTGACCACAGGTAGGAAGAGGAGAATCAGAGAAATGTGACTAGAATTTCAGTATCTGCAGTTCTCTAAAAAGAACCCTTACTTTTTGCAACAACCCCCAGGGAGAGAATGAAGGGAGAAGACTCCCCAGAAGAAATTTCAAGTCTGTCTATTAGAGGTGATGGACAATTCCAGAGCAGAAATAATGAATGCTTAACTTCCCAGGGTTATAGCCCTAGTGAGCTGCAAGACTGTAAAAAGAACCCCATTATTGACACCTCAGCTACAAGGTAGCCATTACTGAGTGCTTTAGTCAATGACAGCCTCATATATATGGCTGAAAGCTAAGCCTAACCCCAACGAGCAGAGATGGTGGTTATCTAGAGAGCTCATGAAGTCCCCACCCCATTTGGAAAATTCCACCCATCCTTCCCTTTGCCCAATAGCTAGAGTTCCCTGGCAATTAGCTAGTTCAAAGCCCTCTCTCTTCCTGGACGCACTCTATCAGAGAATCCATGAAGAAGAAATGATCTTCAGCAGCAAGATCCAAAAACATCTGGGTTGCATCCCAAGCTGTCAATCTTGCTAACTTATTAATAACAGAGAGAGATGGCTAAAAAAACTGGATAAAAAGGTTATCAGCTCCCCTTCCCTCCCTAGCATCTTTCTGATGGCCTTGATTGATGCCAGATTGCCTGGCAAGGAATAGAAGTGCTATTTTTAGTTGGCTCTGAATCTGAGGGACTTTTATTTCTGCTTGTGAACCTTTATAAATATTTAAGAGAAAGAAAAAGCATGAATGGAAGAACATGTGGTCTCACGGATATCCATCAAAGCTGTCTGTAGAAATTACAGATATGTATGTGTGTGTAGCTGGAGAGCCGTCTGGAGGTACAGAGCTGCATGTGTCTGAATAAAAGAAAACTCCCAAAGCCTTGGAGAGAACTTCAAAGTTAAGAGGAAATCAAGGCTAATAAGGTGCGCACTCTGAACTCTTCATTCAGCTGCCTTCACCATCTTCAGCCTCTGTTTTCCAGTCGCAGACCAGGCGTGCTTACCTTCTTCCTCTTAAAAAGGGAGAAAGGCTGGTTGTGAGAGGAGGTCAGAAAGTTGGGTTCAAGTTCTGGGTCTACATCATGGATTTGCATGGATGAATAAAGTATTTCACCCAGCGGGTCTCAGAATCCCCATATATAAAATGAGGGTAGGGCTAACTTCCAAATCAAAATCTGTACTTGTAAAGCAGTCTTCTTCCTTCTTACAACCTTTATCCAAATTGTTTTCTTCATTTCAGAAAAATCTGAAATGTCCTGTCTTTTGTTTTCTGTTATGGCACATTAAAAAGTCAATTCAACAGGCATTTCCTGAGTGTCTGCTACACCAAAAACCCAGTCCTGGCCTGTGGGAGAAAAGAAGCTCAGGGGAGGATCGTGTTCTCTGACAGAAGAGTTCATAAAGTTCTTTTCGGTTCCCTCAGGTACAACTTCAAAAGGCAGCAGTTCCCTTCAGGAGAGAAGAGTCTTTTTATTCCTTCTTTCAGGGAAAGCGCTCCAGTGGATTCCAGTTTTAGTCAAGATTTTGCATACCCTTTCTGTTTCAACAAAACTGGTAATTTCATGCCCTACAAGAGAAAGTAGAAACACACACACACACACACACACACACACACACACACATCCAACGATTCCGTCAGTAGTATTTGCTGAGCACCTACTAAGCCTAGCGCTGAGATTACAGCATCAAAGGAGCAGGACCCACAAATCCCACTGTTGGGGAATTTATACCGCAATTGGAAATACAGACATTAAAAACAATTATAAACTTTATAGGTAGGCACAGGGTGCCATGACATGGACACCCATACAAGAGGTTCTAACCATTTAACCATTCAGGGGTGCCTGGGTGGCTCAGTTGGTTAAGTGTCCGACTTCGGCTCAGGCCATGATCTAGAAATTCAGGAGTTTGGATTGCTATCAGCAGAGAGCCCATTTCAGATCCTCTGTCTCCTCTCTCTGCCCCTCCCCCTTCTCTCTCTCTCTCTCTCTCTCTCTCTCTCTCTCTCTCTCTTTCTCTCTCTCTCTTTCTGTCTCTCTCTCTCTCTCAAAAATAAGTAAATAAAAATTTTTTATAAACAGGTTCTAACCATCCACTACACAATGGACCCCTTTCTTGATCTTGGCACATCCCTATAGGAGGTCACAGGCAATTCTTCAAAAGTATCATCAGTCTCTGAAACCAGCTTAGGAAATTCCCTCAGATTCCCTCAGACTTGCCTTTCTCTCCCTACATCTTCAGCAAACCTCCTATTGTCCTGATGGCATAGCTCTGTGTCTCAGATTCCTTTATTCATCCATTCCAGGCTCAAGTATCCTGGCTGCAGGCTATCCAAAACTGGCATTTCTTTAAGAAGTCAATCCAAGCAGCTACCCTTCCACAGTTCAGACCCTGCCCCTGGCCCAGCCCCAACTCTGTAACACCACCAGCCTTCCCTTCAACGACTTGGCCTCCCAGCCCTTCGGCACGGATGGAAGAAGGCACTAAAGCAGTGAGAGACCTGTAGGTGGTGAAGTAGGGGGTGTGAGTTCAACCCTTGGGGTGGGTTGGGGGTTGGCCTTAATGTCTGACTCTTAGACTCAGTACAAAACTCTGTTCGCGTGAGCATTAGGTCAGTAATTTTTGGTGAGTGCAAAGTTCTGGGAGGACAAACCAAAAGAAAGAGATGAGTATGTGAAACTCTCTGGGACTCCTTAGTACAGAATAAACTGAGACTTCCTCTTATTTAGAATATTAAAGCAGTGGCAGTTTGCCCCCTGTGTATCTTGCTGGCTGTCTTTCCCTTCCTTACTCACACATGAAAACCTCAATAAAGCAGCACTGCTTGAGCCCGCTCAGCCCACCCTGCGCTTGCACACCTCTATGTTCTTCTCGAATAACTCCTACTCACTTCCCATCCAGGTAATTCCAGCACTGCCACCCAAGTTGTGCAAATGTCGCTTCCCTTGGGAATTCTTCCCCTACCGCCACCTACCACAAAAAAGAGCTAATTTCCCAGCAACAGGTTTCCTACAGCACTTTACAGTTTTATTAGCATGAACTCATTCTTATAACAGACATTTATTGGGCACCTACCACACTACAGGGCCTGACATGAGTCTTTGGCAGAACCATCTTTTCCAATGAACAACTTCAGAACAGAAAACACGCCTTTTGTCTAGTACATATTAGCCTCTCAATATATGCCTGGTCAATTGATGTAAACTGTGAGTTTCATCTTAAAGGAGTTGATGGACATGAATTCTCAGAGAGGAGATCCGAATTGATGTCTGGGGAATTAGACCCTGTGAACAAAATGGAATGAAATTTGATTAAATGGATCTCTTGCAGCATCATAATTCCATTCTGGAGTGGAAGTCTCCACTTTAGGACAGCTAAGCTCTAGTATCTAAGCTTCCCTAAGGGATCCCAGAAAGGGATATGATCTATTCCACAGGCCATGTCCTCTTTCCCCTTTTGACTTCTGATTCTTAGCATTGCAGAAATATTACTCCCAGAAATAAACTGACCTTTTGAAAAGTAACCAAAATCATGCATTCCAGCTGAGGACAATGAACTTGATGTTTAAAAAATACATTTCTGTGCCAACATAATGAACTTGTTGGCTACTACTACATTCTCTCAGTTTTTAGATAAACATAAATGTGATTCCCAAACATTTGTTTTACTAAAAATGCTTTTTTCTCTTCCTACCTTAAGCAAATGTTATTGAAAATCGAGTGGGGTGGTTAAACATCACCTCATATCAAGTCAAGATTGTGGAATTCTTGTTTCAGTTCTGTGACCATCCTCCAATGACTTGTATCATCCAGATAGATTTGGATGTGAGTGCATGCAATAAAATTTTAATCCATGATGATAAATGTGGGAGTGACAATATAAAGCCTTGCTTTGAGTGAGATTGATTCATTCATCACTGATAATAATAGTAATGGATATTAGCATAGAACCTGAAAGTTTACCAAACGGTATTTATTGTGTTTTTTTAATAGGATCCTCCCAACAAATTAGGGAATTGTTTTATTATTACTATCATTGTTTATATCTTATGGCCACAGAAACTAAAATTTGGAAACATTACATGATTTGCCAAAGGGCAAATGTAAGACAAGGTTTGGAAACTTGCATGGTATGGCAGAAAGTATGGTGGCTCCAGCCAGACAAAACTAGGTGGGATTCTTGGTCCCTCTACTTATCAGCTTTGTGATCTTCAACCATAAGAGCCATTACAACAAATATTTATTTAATGCTCACCATGTGCCAGTCAATGTTCTAAGCACTTGGCTTGTCTTGTATTATTTAATTTTCATAAGAGTTTATAAAGTACATTCCATCATTGTCCCCAGCAACGGCTGATGAAACCGACTCAAAAGGATAAGCAACTTGCCCATAAATTTGTAACTGCTAAATGGGAAAAAAACAAGATTTGAACCCAAGTAATCTGACCCCAGAGTCAGGCCTCCTAACCACTAGGAAATACTATTTCCCTGTGAAGTTAGTTTATCTTTCTTACCATCTATTTTCTCATCCATTAAATAGAGGCAGGGCGCCTGGGTGGCTCAGTGGGTTAAGCATCCAATTCTTGGTTTCAGTTCAGGTCATGATCTCATGACTCGTGGGTTCATGCCCTGCATCGGGCTCTGTCCTGACATCGAGGAGCCCACTTGGAATTCTCTCTTTCTCTTGCTCTGCCCCTCCCCTGCGCTCACTCGTGCTCTCTCTCTCTCTCTCTCTCAAAATCTCTCTCTCTCAAAATAAATAAACAAACTTAAAAAATTAATACTAGATAGAGGCAATGCTACCTACTTTGCAGGATTGTTATGAAATTTAGAAATAATATCCATCAGATACCTAATAAAATTCCGGGTACATAGAAAACTTTCACTAAATTTTTAGATTTTACTAACCCACATGATATTTTCTATGATGCACTATGCCAGGATTTCTTACCTGAACCTATATATGGTTCAACAAATGAACTACAGAGAAAGTGCATTCAAAGTTGTGTGTGTGTGTGTGTGTGTGTGCGTATTTTTTCTGGAGAAACTGTCCAAAGTTTTCATCAGCCTCTCAAAAATACCCATGGCCCCACTAAGACAGTACCACTTTGGATTATCTTGAAACAAGCCATACATTCTCTGCCTCTATTTTTTCATATGGAAATTTATTTAAATATTTTCTTCAGTCAACATCAGCAGCAGATATGCATTGGTCAATTTGACTTACTTTTAAGTACAGGTTATTTTAAAAATCCATTTATTTAGATGGGTATGATAGAGTTTGAGAATTTCTGCCTTCTGTATTCTCCTCTGGCTCTATTTGGGGTTGGAGAAAAGTTTTCATAAGTACGTGTGAGTGCGTGTGTTTCCATGGGCCCCCAGGGTGAGTGATTTCTGTGAGGCAGGCTGAAGGCCTGGCCTCCATTGGCTGCCCTCCACTTATCGGAAAACAGTGCGTATGTTTATCCTGTCCCCTAATTAATCTCATCCCAGCCAACAGCAGACTACCACAAGCAGTTTTATGCCTCACAACATTTGGCGACCATGTGGAATGCTGGGGAATGCTCATGGCCCTTGCCTTGTCACTGTGACTCACTGGGCTCTGCCAGGCTGATGATGAGAAATGGGTATCAATGGGCACACTGGCCCTGTAGCCAAAAGAGCTACACGGGAATGGGCAATACCAGGGAGTCCAGACACACTGTCAAAGGACAGTGTGCTGATTTGTATGAGATTTACACCAAGTTCAAACCAGCCCAAGCCTATTTATAGTAAAGACGTTGGTGGTGAGATCACAAAGGGTTTTACTTAAGTCACCCTAGTCTGAGAATGCACAAGGAAACAAATGCTATGAACAGTGTGAAGCTGTGATCCTCTTGTTCCACGCTGGCCTTCTCACCTTTTCTTGTCTTTTCTTTCTGCTTCTCCATCACCACTTCTACCCACTTCCTTCAGCTGGTTCTTTGAGAAACACAGCTGGGTTTCATGAGTTCAGTGAGTAGAACTAAATATTCCTGGACAAAATCAAATCAAAGTTATGCCATCTCCTTGAGTACCTAGTCCATGGTCTTTGAAAGATTCTAGAGAAATAATGTAAGATCTTTTCCAAACACTCTTGCTCCTAGATACTTCATTAGGGCCTTGCCATTTTCAACGTTTGATGCATTTTAACATGAAACTGTAATTGTTCAAATTTATGGAGCTCATTTACCAGAGTCTCTGATATGATTATAATTATCTACAAGGTATGCAAAGAAGAATCGAAGGCAATAATAGTATTTTAAGTGGTATAAGTCTTTAAAGGTTTTAGACCACAATCCCTATTTTCTTATCTATGAACTAATGTATCATTTTTAACATGTAATGCCCCAAAATTTGAAATTTAAAGTCCAATATTAACCAGAAGAGTAGTTAATAAGCAACGTTTAGTTTATTCTGAAGCTCTAGTTGACACTTGGTGGAGGTGTGATTGAAACTTCAAATTGACGATGACCTCCCTTAAAAAAAAAAACAAAAAACTCCCTTCAAATTTGCTTCCCACCTAAACTACCATTTTATCTCACCTTGCTTTCTCAGTCATATTTCTTTTTCTCTTCCCACACATTCCCCAAACCCTGTAGCCTGGGTTCTTCTCTCAACACCTATAGAAACTAGTTTCTTACAAGTGATATAACAAAATACTATTCCTCATCTCAGACCTCCTTTTCTGCTCACTCTTTATGAACCTTACACAGAGATGCCTTTCCCACCACCTTACAGATTCCGCCCTACTTTCTGTCACCCATCCCACGACTATTTTCCCTGCCACTTATTTTGATATTTCTACTGGTCCATTTTGTGGAAACTTTACCATCATATGTACCCATTATCCACTGTTTGAGCTTTTTTCCTTTATCTGAGAGTACTTATTAAGTGTCCAATAGTGCCAAGGCTGCTACTACCAACATGGCGCACAGAGACTCTAAAAACCTTCCAGCTACAAAATCCCTAGAAACACCAGATAAATATATAATAAATCATTTTAAATAAGGAGAAACTACCCAGGAGACATAAAAATAGGAGGAAAGCCAAAATCATACGCAGGATGTTAAATAATCCTGGGGCTGTCTTCTCAAGCAAAATCCGAACATCTTTGACCACTTACCACACAGCCTCCTGTGACTATGGTATAATGAGATAGACTAAAGAAAGAAAAGAAAAACATCTTCCAAAATGTTCTCTCTCATTTGTTGTCAGCCTAAGCAAATAGAATCAAAGATCTTTCTGTCAGTCATTTCCATGGTTTCTGTGTTACCCTCTCCCCAGGTCCTACTGTAACCTGATATCCAGTGTACCCAAAGAGTTCTGGCCTTCATGTGTCTTTAGGGTTAATTTCTATTAATTCTTTTCACTGGATAAGTTCGTGTAGCTAGGCTTCTCTCTTGGTTATCTCAGGCATTCTCCAAATCCTCTGCTGAAATTAAACTCCTTCTGTGTGAAGCAGGAACACTGACACTATTTAATTCTTACCAAACTCTGTCTTGAGGATCTTTTGTGCCACCACAGTGTGACCTCAATGATGCTGCCCTGTCATTTTGAGCATCACACTTGCCTAAATTCTCTACTGGTCACACCGAGCCTACAACTTCACATCGCAGCCTGTAGCCCTCAGCCTGGATATTGATGCCAGCAAATATGGCAACCTGAGAGACTGCTGCCTACATACATTTTTTTCTGTCCTGAAAGGGATCACTTCCTACTTAATAGGGAGACACTTTGAAATGAAACTTAAATTTTACCAACTACTGGGATTCACGTATGTCTGAGCATATATCTGGGAAATTGATATATCAGGTATGCTTGTGCCTACCCGATACAAGCTAAGAGATAAAGCCTTGGTCATTGAAAAGAAGGAAAAATTTTAAGTTTAACATAATATCAATTTCTATTTCTCATATGCCCCTCTAAGCCCAGAACCCTATGAAATCCTGTGTGTAAGCTCCATAGAAATGGTGTGTCTGTTACAGGGATAAAATGCAGAGAAGTGAAAGTCTTTTTGTGCTATGATAATTACCAGGCTGAATTTCTGATTGCCATCGTGTACACTCAAAAATGAAAAGACATCTCAGGCCTAGGGTTAGTGGGAGGGCTGACTGGAAGATTACATTTGTCCTCACAACAATACAGTGCCCCAGAGTCCCAGAGATTGAAACTCCGGATTCAAGTTCAGCATAGAACAAGAAAGGAAGCAAAGGTCAGAGTGGCATGAGATTAAGGAAGGTCCAGACAGAAGCAATAGGCACAAGAGTAATATTTCAAGATATTGACTTGGTAAAAGTGTTTTAGCTTCAAGGGGTTCCCAGCTCCCCATTTTCCACTCAGTAGGCCTACATCTCAGTAAGATTCACCGGCTTCACATTCCCATTGAACCCTCCACCCCCCACCCCCACAAAACAGGTTATCAGCGAGAAGCTGTAGCAACTAGTGCCAGAGTACCAGGTTATGCTGTAATAAGCTAATATAACCCACAAATACTCACCAACAACCCCTTTCCATGTGTCCTGGTCAAGCAACTGAGGACTGCTTAATTATTATTAGCTCCCATTATCTGTCTTACATCTCTTCCTCTTCCTCTTTCCTTTATCTTTATTTTTGTGCATAATCAAATGTATGCTTTTCGAAGTTTCAATCCCTCCTACCTCTTAACAATAAATGAATCCTCTTATCTCCTGATATGCCTGCTGGAAAATTAATATCGCAAGTATGCCATGAAAACTACTCTAATATCTTCTTCTGAATAAAACTGAATGAAATGACTGGTCTGGAGATCAGCAACTAGCTGAAGACAGAACAGAGATGATTCTAAATATACAATTCCCCTTTTTAGTAAAAGGAAATTGATCTCATATTGAATTGTATCCACTTGATGCTGACAGAATAGCTTACTATGTATTTAACATAGTAGAAATTTTGAATGAATAACAGATGGAGTCATATTGTGCCTTATGGTCATCACTCCAGAGAAAGAATGGACCCCAGTGTTTCTAAGTACCCTGGACAGTTCCTTTGCTCTCATCAGTCCTACCCCTTGCACCTTTCCATTTGAATAAATGGGTCATATTATCACTACACAAGTTTAAAAATCGTATATCATAATGTATCTCAGCTGTCATCCTGCACAACTTCTTTTTTGAGAGCTGAAGAAGATTAGACCCAGGGGCCAGTTACTTTGTCCAAGGTCACTGCCATCTTGTCCTGAATAAAGAACAACAACCACAACAACTTAAGTCTCATAGGTCCCATTCTGAAAGCCTTCTCTACAACATATTGAGGTTTCCTAAGTTCCTCTTAATCATTATTTTGAAAGAGAATCCAAGAAGCTTGGGAGACTCTAAACATACTTATTTGCCAAAGTTAACATTCTCTCCTTTTTCACTCATCTTCATAATCTGAGAGTGTGGTCTGGAAGAAACCTGTGTCATTCTTTCTACCTAATTGAAGTTAAAACCATTCCTTATTTATTTATATTTTTGCTTATTCTTTCCCATGCCTCTGTACATGGTTAGGATATGAAGATGTCACAAAAAACCAGTGTCTCCAAGGAGCATGCCCCTTATGCAGGAAATGGGAGATTATGTTCCCTCTAAGACATTACCTTATATATACATAAAGTACTGTTGATTCAAAATGTTCTTAACCTAATAATAAATCTTTGAATGCTAATTATGCCTTGATATTCAGCACATATTTGTATCAATAACCTCATTTTTAAATCACTAGGGCCTTTTGCTGCTGTCGTTTTTGTTGAATGCTAATGCTGGAGGTGATGTGCCTGTAGGAATCTCTAAAAATCCATTTTTAAGTTTATTTTTATTTATTCCAAGAGAGAGATAGAGACCAAGCCGGGGAGAGGCAGAGAGAGAGGTAGACATAAGCAGGCTCTGTGCCATCAGCACAGAGCCCGATGCAGGCTCACAAACCATGAAATCGTGACCTAAGCCAAAGTCAAGAATCAGATGCTTAACTGACTAAGCCACACAGACACCCTTAAAAATCCATTTTTACATAACATTACTTACACTCATCCATCCTTTCCTTTCTGCCTCACAGCTCTATTGGCAACTTTCCTTTTCAATCAGTTTCCATTAATGAATGTTAACATATTATATTTTAGGCTATGCTAAGATGAAATACTGTCAAAAGGAATAAACTTTTCAACGGCCATCTTCATTACCTCTTTTCCTGATTTTCCTACTGCAATAGAAGTTTTCTTCCTTTTCTTTAATATCCTTGATTTTGACACCTTCTTTTAGCTACTACACTGCTAATATATCATATTTACCAATATAACTGTTCTAGAATCCACCTAATTCTTAATTATTTTAATCTTATATATCTAGCCTCACCTTTCATCCTTTCTGATCAACTAAAGTGAAAGCCACACCAAACTCCCCCACCTCCACCCCCCACTTGACCTTTCTTATCATCTGCAGGACCAGAACTGTTGCAAGAGTTCTTTCTGCTGCTAGAAAGATTATAATAACAGTTGAGTTGCCACAGCCCTACATTTAATTTGTACCCCTCCTCACCCTCCATCTAGAATTCAGACATCCAATGTTTCTTCCTTGAATATGTGGCCATATTGTCATCAACAACACTCATTTTTTTTGAGCACCTCCCCTTATACAGAGTCACAAAAGCTATGAGACATGGCATAAACCACCCAAAGTTACAGACAGTGGCTGAAAAGACAATTCAGTGCAAAATAATAGATACTCAAAGGTGATTCAGATGATGAGCAATCTGTGATGTATAAAACACTCAGAGACATACTTTCTGGTCAGGTCAGGCTTAAACTGGCCCTAAAAGAAGGAGAGGAGATAGATGAAGGGAAAGGATGAGAAAAAAATGTTCCATGGGTGATTTGTTGATTTAAAAAGTTGGCTTTATGTATTCATAGATAGTTTTTTTTAAGAATAATGTTCTTCTTTATTTTTTTAAGTTTTTGGTTTAATTCCAGTTAACATACAGTGTTTAATATTAGTTTCAGGTATACAATATACTGACTCAACACTCCCATAAAACACCTGTGCTTATCACAAAAAGTGCCCTCCTTAATCCCCACCACCAATTTAAAAAAATATGGAACCTTAATCCCCACCACATATTTTAAAAAAATGTGTCATCCTTGTTCAGGAGCCATGTTCTTCTTCTCTGTATCATTACAATTTTGGTGTATGTGCTGTTGAAACAAGCACATTCATAGATAGTTGTATTCAAAAAGAGTTTTCAAAACTCAGAAGAACAATATCACATATTTGGATACATTAGGCCAAAATTGTACAACTTTATATTAATTTTCTGAACATTAAGAAACATAAGCAGAGTAATTATTCTTGGCATATCTTTTTTTGCTTATTTCTTTTGGGAGAGACAGAGAGACAGAGAGTATGCGTGAGTGGGTGAGTGGGAGAGGGGCAGAGAGAGAAAGGGAGAGAGAGAATCCCAAGCAGTCTTCATGCTGTCAGCAAAGAAGACACAGGGCTTGATCCCATGACTGGGAGATCATGACTTGAGCCAAAATCAAGAGTCGAGCACTCAAGGCACCCAGGCACCCCCTGGGAATATCTTTATATGCTTTAATCAGTTTCTTAGCTGCAGCAATCTCTAAAATTGTCTCAAATATTTTTGAAGACTTTATTTTAATTAAGACAGTCCTATTATTTTAAATTTTGTCCTAAACTTTCTTACTTTCTTGCAATCAATTTTCTTTTTCATCTTTTTTTTTTTTGGTTTTGTTTTGTTTTGTTTTGTTGAGAGAGAGCACGAGAGGTAGAGGGAGAGTGGATCTTAAGCTCCACACTCTCAACAAGGGGTTTAATGTCACAACCTTGAGATAATGACCTGAGCCAAAATCAAGAGTCAGATGCTTAACGAACTGAGCCACCCAGGCGATCCCTTTTGTAATCTTCTTAAAAGTTTAATTTTTGTTTAATAAATTTGAAATTACTGGCATTGCCAATTGGTTCATCTTTTAGACCCTTTTTTAGTGAGAAAAATCTCCAGGTGGTCAGGAGAGGTCAGACCAAGTACTGCTAAATACTCTTAATTCTAATTCTTTGTAAGGAAGTATACAAGTATTTCAGCTCAAATGTCTTCAAAGTTTCTATTTGTGGGTTTCCATCCAAATTACTTTCACTTTGTATAGGATCAGATTCTTCAAATAAGATGTCTGTATTTGCCACATTTAAAAATGGTGGCCAGAGGAGGGGGTGGCTGAGTGAAATGGGTGAAGGGTTGCTAGAGGTACCAGAATGCCAGGCATGGAAGGAATAAGTCATGGGAATGAAAGGCATTCATAGGGAATATAGTAAATGATACTGTAGTATCATCGTATGGTGACAGATGGCAGCTATACTTGTGGTGAGCATAGCGTAACTTATAGAGAAGTCAAATCATCGTGTTGTACACCTGAAACTAATGTCACATTGTATATCAACTATACTCAATTAAAAAAAAAACTTAATAAACAAAATGCATGTTTCATAAAATGCAAATGCTGCAAAATCATAAGTCTTCTCAACTTTATTTCCATTCTGGAAGAAAATATAAATGCATCGAATTAAAAATATAAGTCCATTAAAAGACTATTCCCCAAAGTTGAAATGTTTCAAGGTCTTATTGAATTCAGGATGAAGGCTTACATACGTTGAGTCCTCACAGTCTCATCATACAAGATGTACCCCACGCTGGTATTCAAGATCAATTCTTCTCCTGCATTTGTATTTGTTTTCAGGATTGTGCTGCTTGAAAATTTTGTTTTTAGCAATTCCAATTTTCTAAAACCTTCAAAAACTGAAGTTGCATGGTGTGTCAATTATTGAAAACTTTTTTTTTTTTTTTTTTTTTACTGTAGCTTACTTGCTGGCCTGCTGCCTCCCACCTGCCCTACAAAGGAAGTTGTCTCCCAGGGCCTTGGCCCTGGCTGTGGCTACCCTGGCCTGGGAATTTCTGGGCCCAGTTACCGTGAACAGCAGCAGCTGCAGCACAGCTGACAAACAGAACATCCTGAAATTTTTCAAAAAAGATGTCCAAGTGATTTGAAACAAAATGCAATTAAAATCAGGTAACTCATTCACAGAAAAAAAAACTTAAGCTTATAGGACGTGTAGGCTGATTTACATGAAGTTTTAACATTTGTATAATTTGCTCATTGACAGGCAGGAAAACATTTACCTCCTTTTATTTTTTTTGTATCCAACATCAACTTTATAACAAAGCATTAAGTTTAATTGTTCTAGCTGTATCTATAAAAATAGTTGTGTTATCAGCAATAGCTTCTATTTTTGACTATGGAATATTGAAGCTTGCTTGAATGGATAAAATTTGAACAATACATTCATCACTAATTCCATACACATTTCTATTCCGTAGGTTTCTTCATTTAGTAACAAACACTGATCATTTGGAGGGCATGCTCCACAAAACTTTGTATTTATATTGTCATCGCAAAGTATTTAATTTTGTTTCAATATCAAAAATTTTAACTAACTTACAGTAGCATTCAAAATAATGTCAAAAATTTCACCTTTGAAAGAATGAACTTCCAAAAGATTTACTTGATTCTATTACTGGATGGGTAAAAAACTATTTTTGGAACTATCTTTAGGGACTTTCAATTTGAAACATATGACTCAGCCTTTTTAACCAGGATTCTTTCAGAGAATTAAACTCTGATGCTCCAAGGCATCCATTGTATGTAATGGCGTGCACATCTGGAATGGTATAGTTATGTACCATCTTTGGCAAAATTGAGAAAATAGTCTCTCAAGTCACTTTTCTGTGTTATGTAGCTCATCTGAGAAACTCAGTTGATCACACTAATATAAAACTGTCATCGTTTAACTGCTACTGAATATTTTTTCTGTAAATGGAGCCAACACAGTAATAGTTATTACTTCAGTTTTTGTATTATATACACAAGAAAACTTGGCATTAAGAAATCAGAAAAATTAGTTTAGAAGAATATTCATTTTTTAAGTGTGCATAAAAAGTGAAGCTTCTCATTATTGTATGTAAACACACCCTCTAGAACTGCAGATACTGAACTGTTACATTCAGGCATGGTCTTCTTAAATTACGAATCCTCTGGATGCTGGTTCTTCTTCAGCAGTTTTGTATTTTCATGTTGCCATGTGGTCAGTGACCGTGCTACGGCCTCTGGGGTGGATGGTGAATGTGGACAAACATTGTGTGCAAGCGACACATTCATCCTCAAGTTCCATGAGAATGAAAATGTGGTCATGGAATTTTCATTTAACTCACTCTTCTTCCTTTTGAACTTATTTCTGTCAAAGAGGTTTATTGCCAAAGAAAAAAATGTATCACCAAACATTATGATATTGGCCGTGGATTTATATCCTATCCATGGATTAGGATTAGAAAATGGAAGATCAATCAAGGTCTAGAAAAATCACGAGTAGGTCTTTGCTTTAGTTACGTTCCTAAAATTTTATGAAAATCTTGCCTCGAGCAAGATCTACCCTAAAGTATCCTCAAGAGGGTATGCATTCAGAAACCAAAAAGAAACCAGAGGCTCGCAGAGGATACCAGTAATTTGTCTGGCACTTTGCAAAGTGAGAAAGAGAATTGAAAACGGAATGGGACCGATTAGACACGAAAAGAAAGAAAAGCAAGAACAGATTCTCAGGGAAGCTTGGGCCTTGCCCTGAGGTGTACCAGTCACGCACTTAAAACCCTTTAACATCAAAACCCTGTTTAACACATGCTAACGCCCAGCTGGATGTGATTTTCAATCCTCCTTAATTTTTCTCAGGTGCTGAACTTGTAAGGGCCCAGCTTCATGCAGCTCATGGAGCGGGGTTGGGAAGCTGCCGAATTTAATGCCATTCCACAGAGGTACTTACGGCAACAGGGGGTTGCAAGGGAAACTCTACTGTTTTAATCTGGGACCGCAGGGAACAGGGGGTTTTGGGGAGAGAAGTACCAGTACCAGACCTTGTGATTGGTCACCTCTCTCACATACTAGCTATGACACCCAACAGTTCACTTCATTGCTCTAGACTTCATCAAGAAAGAGGAAGCTCAGACCAGGGAACTCCAAGGTTCTGTGCTATTTTCCTGAAATTGGGATAATGCAAAATTAGAAGACCATTTCTGTTCCCATATTTGTGTTCTTAGGTAGTTCCCAGGAATGGAGGGGGTGGGGTAGAGAAAGAGAAAGAGAAATCCCAGGAATCTTTAACTAATGAAAAAGTTACAGGATCAGTAGAATCAGAGCAGAGGCCAAAAGTGGGACCCAAGGTCGGGGGAGGTGGGGGTGAAGGATGAATTTGACTGTTTTGAGGTTACTTTTTACCAAACCTGCTTCTGAGTGCTGTGGAAAAGGAAGATCATTTAAAAAGAGTTTATTTTTGCTTCTTGCTGAGATCTGTGTGACTGAAATTCAGCCTTGTTTTTTCATTCCCCTGCTGTTTTTCTGTTTGTTCAGTCCTGAGCACTTGAGAGATATTTTAACTCTGAAAGAAAAAAAACTACAGGGTAAAGTTCTATGGCTGGACATTTTTCTTATAAATTCTTCTCTCTCTTTTTGGTGGGGAGGGGAGTGCATATTTGAGAAACTTCAAAGCATGTGTTGTTAATCACTCTACTGGCATTTCATTAACGTTTGCAATTCTGACTTATTAAATCTAAATGAAGTCCTTATTGGAGACATTTAATATATAATACAGTATGCTATGAGTAGGGTAAAATGTCCCGAAGGATGGTGGAAATGAATTTCCATGCATGTCTTTCAGGGTAGCATTTTTTCCTGGAAGGATATCCTCTAGAAACAGGAGGATGCCATTGTTAATTGTTTGTCCATCTACCATACAGATATTTCACCTGCAGTTAACCTATTAGTGGATAATGTTGTTTTGACTGGAGATACTAAATGGACCATAAAATAATTGTTCAGTCCTCACTGTTTAAATAGAGAAACCAAAAACATCCAAGGTATGGGCTTCACCTAAGGTCATATAAGTAATAACACAGTCACTTCTAACTTCTGGCCCTTGGTTTATCTAAACCATGACATAAATTAAATAATACTTACTTCTGAAAGTTCCCTTATCAGTCTTCCATCTTGGATTGGCTGTGTGATCTTAGGTTGCATAACTGTTTGACTCTCACTGTTTTTGTTTTCTTTTGTTTTGTTTTCTCTCCTGATAGCTTAGATGTTTCCCTCTTCCCCAGTTGAAGGTGGCAGGTTAGAACAAATCAGTTCATCTGTCGAAGTCTATAGTAGGAAGCGTCAAGCAGGCCAGGTAATGTAGGCTTCAGAGCAATTATCCCGGCCCAAATTCCTTAAGAATTCTCTCTATGGAAACTTCTCCAATGTTCCTCCAAAGATTAGAACATTGAGAAATATAGGAACCTGTTGTTAGCAAATCTGTTAGCTAATCCCCTGCCCTTGTTTATACTAGCATGTCTATGATCCCTGTTCACCATTCTGAAATCCAAATAACTCTGAAACCAGAAGTTATCCTTAGTGAGTCACTAAAACTCATTTGGTAACAAAAGCTGGTATAGACTAATAGGTTTATTTATAGTCTTTATTTATCCTAGGGAATATGGATATTCAGCCAATATTGTTGCATTCATTTATAGGGCCCATATCCAGACCCTGCTGGTGTATAATATAATGGCATAGGTATTATATTTCTAAACTTTACAAAATCCTCAATTGCAAGACACATCTGGCAATTTCGGATTTTGAATAAGAAATGGTAGACCTGTATATAAAATTTGTGTGCTTCCAGAGCCTTGGGAAAATTCAAAGCATGATTCGTGGCGTTCAAGTGAGATAACGTGTCTCATGGCCAGGCAAGAGTCTATTTTCGGTGGCAGCGTCCCTCATATATGCAGAGCATATGATTCTGTACCATACCAGAAGAAATCACATTGACTTCTCAGAGGACAGTTCAGGGAAATTCAAGAACTGAAATGCTCGATAGCCTAGATCCACAAGTCATTCTTGTGCTTGGAGTACATACGTACAAAAACTCATGAACTGGGGACTCAGCAAATGCAACAAAGTTTGCAATTACACTGGTGACATCTTCCCCAAACAATGCTCCTTGGCAAACTGCTGAGACAGAAAAGAAGGCTGTGACCAAAAATGCTAGAAAAGCCCTGAATATTCCCCCTGCTTTTGGAAGCCAACAATGTACATTAGTTGATTAAATGCTTGAAAAAGTCCTGCAAAAACATAACTGTTTAGCTGCTTTGGCAATGAAATTCATTATTTCCAAAAATACCTCATAACATCTCAAGGTGCTTAACATTTTCATGAAAGAAGCACTGAGAACATTCCTCGTTGCCATTGAATATGGTTGAATTCTGGGTTCTCTGCCATTCCCAAATGGGATGACAGACAAAGAAGAACAACGAGGACCCAGGTCATGGAGGAAAGCTTATAGGCACTTGGGTGGGAAGATGAGTCTGAAAAAGAGAAGATTTGGAATCTTCTGATCCATCACTGATTATTGTCATTAGGTGTTCCCACTAGCATCACAGAGTTTTTCCTGCTGTGGCCAAAAAGCTCCTTTAGATAAAATTTTCCAGTTGGCCTCTTTTAGCTGAACACAGCTATTTTCTTAAACTATGGTAAAATGCATATAGCATAAACTTTACTGTATTCATCATTTTAAGTGTCAAGTTGAGTGGCGTTAAGTTCATTCACAGTGTTGTGTGATCATCATCACTATCCATCTCCAGTTTGTTTCCATCTTCTCAAAATGAAACTCTGAACTCATGAAACAACACCTCCCCTTTCCCTCTTTCCCCCAGCCTCTGGCAGCACCATTGTACTTTCTGTCTCTATGAATTTGACTACTCTAGAGACCTCCTATAATTGGAATCATACAATATTTGTCCTTTTGTGGCTGGCTTACTTCACTTGGCATAATGTCCCTAAGTTTCATCTATGTTGTAGCACATATCATAATATCTCTTCTTTTTATGACTGAATGATATTCCATTGTATGTACAACATTTTGTTTATCCATTCATCCATTGATCAACATGACTTTTGCTCCCACCTTGAGGCTATTGTGAATGATGCTGCAATGAACATGGGTGTACTAATATCTGTTTGAGCCCCTGATTTCCATTTTTTGGATGTGTACCCACAAGTGGAATTGCTGGATGCTATGGTTATTCTATGTTTAATTTTTTAAGAAACGATATATTAATTCCGAAACAGCTGTACCATTTTACATTCCTACCAACAGTGCACAAGGGCTCCAATTTCTCTAGCTCCTCATCAACACTTGTCATTTTCTGTTTTCCTAACTAGTAGCCATCCTAATGAGTGTGCAGTGGCATCTCATTGTGATTTTGCTTTGCATTTTCCTGATAACTAATGATGTGGAGCATCTTTTCATGTGCTTATTGGCCATTTATATATTTTCTCTAAAGAAATGTCTATCCAGGCCCTTTGCCCATTTTTTAATCAGGTTGCTTGTTTTTTGTTGTTGATTTGTAAGCTGAACATAACTATATATATATATATATATATATATATATATATATAAGCTCTCCCTGAAGGTAGAATTCACTGCCTCTAAGATGGTGAATTTCTATGATTTGAGACGTTCAAACAGAAGCTGAAATTATAGCTCTTTTGTAATTTATTTCCTTTAATAAAAAATGTTCATACTCCAGTAAAAGATGACTGTTTGAATGCATGCATTTATTGACACTTCCACTTGAAACTCCATTAAATTGGAGTTTCAGTGATTCATTTCACAAATATTTATTGAGCACCTACTATGTATCAGGCCTATTTTTGGCACTGGAGAGAAAGCAGAAGGTAAAGCAATCTCTGGAACTGAGGAATATATGTTGTGATATGTGAGGAGATAGAAAATGGAAATAGTTGTTTTTTCAGAATCACAATATCTGTAAGAAGAGAATTTCAGGTAGCAGGACCAGAAGCAAAAGGCCTTAAAACAAAAGAATGCTTGGTATCTTCAATAGAAGTGAAGGCTGCCATAGAGAGCAGTAAGTACAGGTGGTCAAATACAGGAGATAGAATTTGAACAGACAGAGCATATAATGCTAAGGAAAGACTCTTGGATTTTATTCTAAAGATAAAGGGAAATCAGTGGATTACTTTGAACAATGGAAATGCATGATCAGATTTTGATTTTAAAAGGTCACTCTGGCGGTACTGGGTGGCTCAGTTGGATAAGCTTCCTACATCAGCTCAGGTCATGATTTCATAGTTTGTAAGTTCAAGCCCCGCATTGGGCACTGTGCTGACAGCTCAGAGCCTGGAGCCTGCTTCCGATTCTGTGTCTCTGTCTCTCTCTGCCCCTCCCCTGCTTATGCTCTGTCTCTCTGTGCCTCTCAAAAAATAAGTAAATGTTAAAAAAATTTTTTTAAAGATCACTCTGTCTTCTGTGTAGAGAATGTTCTTAGCAGGTCAAAAATAGAATTAACTATTAAGAGTAAACCAGGTGAGAGACAATACTGGGTTGGTCTAGGTCAATAGTTGTAAAGGTAATGAAAATTCAGAATGGAAATATTCTTTGAAGTAAAAGTCAATTGATGTGCTAATGGGTTGAATAAGAAAGTAAAAGAAAGAAAATAAGATCTCAGCAACTGGGTGATTGATAGTGCCATTCCCTGATATGAGAATATGAGAGCGGCAGGTCTGGATGGAGAATAAATGAAGAGTTTGGTATTAGAATGTTAAGTTTGAAATATAAATTACATATCATAAGGAGATGCAAAGTAGAGAACAAGCAGAACTTTAGGCTGACTTAGCAGGACAGAGAAAGAGAAAACTTCCTCTGGCAGTTTAAAAAAAAAAAAGACTGATTTACCCTATCTGAGAAAAGATCAGGAATTTGAGATGATAAGATACTTCTGAAAATGGTGGTGGAAATAAGACTGAAAATAGCAAGATTGATTAGAAGTTTTTGTGGGAATAGATTCCCAGAGCCCTGCATCTCTACTCCCTCCATTCAATTGCACATCTGCCTATTCTTTATTCCAGCAGAAGAATAAAGGGTTGTCTTCTGGATATGCCAAACTAAAGACATTCTAGAGTTGAAGACCTGAAGTTCAGGAAAATGTGGGAACATAGCACTGAAACAGGAGTGTTATTAAATTACACTGTATGTGAAGACCCCACCTGTTTTCCTACTCCAACTTGCCTTGCAGGGGGTAATCAGGTTTATTTCTCCCCCACAGAAGACAAGTGATTCTTCTTTGAGGAATCTGCCTGATCCATTAGCAAAGATTCTGATATATGAGGCGTCTCAAAAAAAAGTGACCAATAAAATCACCCTACAAAGAAACCTATCAGTCCACAAGGTGCACTGCAGCACAAAAAGTTTCCAAAAAGTTTTTATGTTTTTTTAATGTTTATTTATTTTTGAGAGAGACAGAGCACAAGTGGGGGAGGGGCAGAAGGAGAGGGAGACACAGAATCTGAAGCAGGATCCAGACTCTGAACTGTCAGCACCAAGTCCCACGTGGGACTCAAATTCTCTAACCTCAAGATCATGACCTGAGCCAAAGTCAGATGCTTCAACAACTGGGCCACCCAGGCACCCCCAAATGGTTTTTAGTGCATTGTTTTTAAATATGAACAAAAAAACCCCCAAGAATATCAGATATTTGAGGAAATTCTGTAGTATGAAAGATGTACCAAAACGAAAAAAAATGCAGAGAGCTAAGGAAAACAAAAACTATATGTATAATTGAGAGCTTCAGAAAGACAAAAGTTGTAAGTCAATGAAACAAAAATATGCAGCTATAAAAAGAATGTTCAGAGAAATTAAAAAAGAGCTTTTTGTTATTAAAAATATCTAAACTATGTTTAAAAAAGTATCAATGGAATCATTGAATAAGATTGAGAAAATCTCACTCAGTAAGGCATACAAACTAACATACAGCAGAAGTTTATTAAATGTAACTGAAAGTATTAAATATAACTGAAAACCAGTCCAGAAGAACAGATATTCATAACCAGGGATGCGAAAAGATAAAATGGAGGGAAGAAAATTATACAAGAAATTTACATAGACTCAAAGAGCATGAATTCCCAGATTGAAAGGGGCCCATCAAGTACCCAGCACAGATATCTGTGACACATAGGAAATCGCATCATTATGAATGAAATTTTAAAATGTTGGAGGTGAAGAATAGATCCTAATAACCATGAATGAGAAAAAAAATACAGATCAGATTACCCACATAAACAAAGGATTCAAGTCAGAATGACATAGAGATTCTAAAACCAATCTCATTGCTAGAAAACAACAGGAAAAATGCCTTCAAATTATGAGGGAAAATGATCTACCTAGAAATGTGTATCGCCCATATTATTGATTAAATGTGAGCAAAGAATAAAGACATACTCAGCTTGCAATTTAGAACAAAAGTACTTTCAAATACTTTTACAGGATCTATGGGGCTATTTATTTCCACCAAAATGAAAAGAGAGACCAAAAAGAAAGAAGGCAGAAGATAAAGGAAACAGCCACAGCAACAAAGGAGACAGGAGAAGGAAATGCCCAGGATGACATGGGAAAGCCCCAGATGACATAGCTACAGTGGACAAAGAAGACAGTCGGTCCACATTGGGATTGGAGAATGGAGGACCACAGGAGATATTTCCCCAAGAAGTCAAAATTGATAGAATATCTGATATGTTTGAAAATATTGAGGGGATATTGACACTTCTGAGGCAGTGTTTGGGTTGATTTTGTTCTAGGGATGCAGGAAACTAAACAAGTAAAAAAATTAAGAAAATTAGTAATGCTAGAGGAAGCAACATTGTACAAGAAAGGATATATAATCATAACAGTCTACATGGCTCAGCTGCACATAACATTGGTATCATCATGAAAATGTGAAGATTAAATATACTGCTAATAAAAATTGTCATATATCTATATTGAAAGGGAGGATGGAAAATACATGTAAGAGGGGAGCATATGAGAACGAAATCTTTCATAGTGGGAAGTTAATGGAAAACGCTTAACTTCGTCAAAAAACCACGTTTTGTATTGCCTACCCTTAGTTTGTCTAATGTTCACTTCCCTTTAATGACTACCTCAACACTAAAATGTGGCTTCCACACTTGTCAACAGCAAACATCACTGATGATCTTTTTATTGCTTAGGCAAAAGGACATGGACACTTTGTAGCTTTTGTGTGTCTTTTCCACAGCCATGTCTCTGTTGACCTGAGCTCTGGTTGTAAGCAGGCAAGGGCCCTCTTGACATGTTATGGATGTCCCAGAGGCTCCTTGACATTGATGGGTCAAAACCTGGGCTCCTCAACCACAACCCAATCTCCAGCCCTCACTCCCAGATCACCTATTCCTTACCTCACTGTCCCAGGCTTAGTTAATAACACCATCATTCAAAGCACTATGGAGCAGACCGGATCAAAGGTGGCTCAGAAAACAAAACCTACTTGTAATGGCTAAATGCTTATTGGAAACAAATAGAGAAAACCCACATCTACCAGATTTTCTCTCAGAGAGACATGTCAAATAAACCTTTTTCAGCAGAAGATAAGTTTTCTAAGAAGTATGCTCTAGTACAAAGAGATGCTCACTAAACCCTCTTCCAAAGAGGGACGGTATGCTTAATTGCTGCCCTTTTGTTAGTTTAGGTGGAAGAAGCAAGTCTGAAGCCAGAGGTGAATTGCTTAGGACAGTAGAGGAGAGGCTGAGGATGTTTTCAAGGTGCCTTTCTTCTCCACCCAATGCAGAATATGTAAAATAGATCTGTTTGATAGGGTGCTACATTATTCACTGACTGGAGACTTCCACCTGATAGAATCTGGTTTACCATTACCCCGTCAGTTACCTACATCATACACCTAGATCATTACTCTTTTCCATACAACCCACATGCAGCCAGTCACTACTGAATCCACTTTCTCAATCTCTCTTAATCTGCTCCCAAAACTATTTTACCCCCTTAACCCGATTTAAGGTCCTGAGTCTCCTTAATCTCTCACAGAATTCTTTCAGTAGCTCCCTAATTGATTTCCATTCTCATCAGTGGTTTTTTTTTTTTCAGTTTCATCTTTTTCCCACCCATCCTCTATATAGGCTTCCATTGATGTCTTTTTCTAAATTGTGAATCTGATAATTTCCCTACATGACTTATAACTCTTTGCTAAAGTCCAAATGTCATTATTTAGAAAATAATGCTTTATGTGATTTCTGCTGCTTACTTAGTTTCACCAGACGGATTTATGGCCAATCCCTGAACAGATCAGTACATACTGGGTTTGTGCTCACCTGTAGGCAGATACACACCTACACCCAACCTGTTCATTGTCCAGTGTCTGGGCATATTGGTATTCACACCTACTCTCTGCCTTGAAGGTACTTCTGCCTTCACTTACCCTAGAGAAACCTTACCTGAACAAGGTGCTCACACAACTGGCACTTTTAGGAAGACTGCCCTGCACCCCCTTGTCTGTGTTAGCAGTTGCTCTTCTGTGAGTTCACAATACCGTGTGCATACCAGTATCTTAGTCACTATCACATTGAGTTAAGATCTTTTTTGTTTATTTTTCTTTGCTTTCTTTATTAGACTAAGTTCCTTGAAAGCTAAATTCACATAAAACTCCAAGCCTAGAACACAACAATTAAATAAATTAAAATGCATTGAGTGTGTAGTTGATCCTCAGAACTTTGTGGAGTATATAAAATAGGTTTTAATATCACCATTTTAAAGGTAAGAAAGCTGAGTTGGAAGGGATTATTGTGACCCAAGCTAATAAGGGCAAAAGTATCTCAGGAACAGGAGTCTGATATTCCTTAGTTGTTTGGGAAGCTAGACTTTCATGCATTTATTTATTCAATAAGTACTTACCAAGCTCTTACCAAGTGCCAGGCATTACACTAAGCACTGAGTGAATAAAACCAACAAAAATTCCTAGTTTTATGGAGATTGCATGCTAGATAACCTCAAGGTTCCTACACTTTTAAGATTCTACACTGCAATACTCTAATTCAGAGAAGGCATATCCCGTTTACAGAAAGAAGAAAAGTAAAAAATCTTCTAGAGCTAGGGAAGCAAAAAAAATCATGGAAAAGTTGCTTTGTTTTCTAGAAGCAAAGATGCCTCCTGAATCTGTCCTTTGTAGGTTCTTATTTATGAGCAAGCCACAATTCAGGAGAATGGGACACACACCCAGAAACAAGTGGGCCCAAAGATATTTCCAACATGTATTCTCTGCTCTTGTCCCCTCCAGGTGCTCACCTCAGGGCTTTTATTTATGGCTTTTTCCATCTCTCTTTTCCTCCTTTTTATTCAAATCCTACCCATCTTTCAAGGTTTAGCCCATTTCGCATTTTCTTGGCAAAACCCAACTCAATCTGAAAACTCACCAAGGCCAACTCTTTCTCAACACCAAAAATTATTTTAATAATTTATGAGTCTATTACGTGCAGAATATATTTTGTGTAGAATTTTTTTTTGCCAACTAATGGAGTTTTCTGAAGGAAGAAATCATACCTTCTGCTTTATTAACATCTACTAACGCCTGCAAGTGTGAGGCATATATGAGAGATAACTAAACAGCACTGAATGCATGAATGATTGCTAATTTTCCAGTCATTTGCCATCTGATACTCTCCTGAAAGGGATATAAATGCCTCCCTATGAAAGGGACACTCTCTGACACAATGGCAGGAGCATCCCACCCCAGTGCTATTGGCCATGATTCGGTTCTTCTGAGGGAAACATCAAAGGGGAGGCAAGACAGGCCTGGCACACAGAAGCCAGCCTCTCACTTGCTCCTTATACCTCAGACAGCAAAATGCCAGAATGAATCTCTCTTCTGAGCCATGAGGTTAATGTGGCCATTTATAGATAGAAGGAGATTAGGTATGTTGAAAGGGGAAGGTTTTTATGCTTTGCTTTTGATCCCGTCTGGCACTCCCCAGAGCTGCCATGTGCCCCACACCTGATAAATACTGTTTTATAAACGGCAAAGAAGAGAATTTAAAGCCATAAATCTATCCCCACCCCCACCCCTCTTTTTTATGGATCTAAAGGCTAATTAAAACCATGCCCTTGCTTTGCAAATGAAGCCTCATCTTTCTGGCAGCGCCCATTTCAAATGAACTTGAGGGCAGTGTCAGTGCAAAGGGCGGCCTTGGGTTGAGGCTGTCCAGGCTGTCATGGAACACTCTCTGGCCTTGTAAGTCTGTCTTAAGGTGTGTGCGCGCCACCCAGGGCTGCTGCAATGAGCAACGACACACAGTTCTGCCTGGGCTTTGAACGTGGTTAATGCGCAGTGTTAATGTGGGCCAGTTCAAGATTTAGTCCTTTTCAGAGAAAAAAAAAACTTTCTTCTTTGGCCATAGGCTGCTACCCCAAACTTCAACCATTGCTATTGGTTTCAGATAGAAACCAGGAGACTGAAAGAATGAATATAAATGGATCACTACTTCCAAGGAAACAATGCAAAATATTATATAGCCATTAATTGAATCGTTATAAAGGCTATGTAATATCAGAGAAAATGTTTATGATGCAGCTATAAATGGAAACTGCAATATATAAAATGTGTTTTGGTTTGTGATAGAAAGTAAAAATACATCGTTTTTCACAATATATTTTCAATTATCAAATGATATGTGTACACATGGTTGAAATAAGAAATAATCAAAAGAGCTTACACACAAAAGGATCCCATCTCCCCCCCCCCCCCCCATTCCCTTCCCACAGCAAATACTTTGAACTCTTTCTGGTAATTTTTTTTCCCCTGGGAGTTAATGCCGTACCTCCAGATAATATATGTTTTTGCCTCTACTTCTTATTCACATTATATATTATCTCTTGAATTCCAGATAAATTAGCATCTGGCTCACACAACCCCACCCTGTCTTCCCCTGCACCAAATATCTTAGTAAATCAAAATTATGTCCTTTATGCTTTACCTTTTCATAATTACTTTTTTGTTGTTGTTGCACCAGTGAACGAGAGTATCTTTTGGTTGCTTATCTGGTCACTCTGTCAGGTAAGAATCTGAGCACTCCTGCTCTTTCCTTCCAATCTCAGCTTTCTCCCCCCATCTTCTAGCACCAATTTCTCACATGCACACTACTTTTATATCTTCAAAACAGATGGCAGTTACCTTTTGTTTTATAATCAGTTTATACCAACGAACTGATTCTAGAAGTTGGAACCACTGACAATGTCTCTTATTATGACCACATCAGCATTGAACACAGCAGAATTGTCATGTTTTCATGAATATAGTTCTTTCTTGCAATGCTTTATGCATCTTCTGGAACTTTAAATGCCTATTTTTAAAAATTTTTTGCCTTTATCTTAACTAAACAATTTTTAATCAAAATTTGTATTCTGTTTTCACATAGATTTGTCCTACCTAGGTCCCTCTGCCCTTCTAATTCAGTTTAAATCTGTGCCCTCTAGGCCATGTACATTGTTCTTCCTGGGATTTTTCTTTTCTTCTTTCCTGGAGAAGTTCCAACATATTCCTTTCCTATTGGTTTAATCACTGATTTGCTGCAGCAATACAGCAGACACATTCCTCTTTTTTCTAATAAAATCTTGTTTTATTCCTGTACTTAGCTAAGCCAATCACATTAACACTTTTCACCTTGCTAATGATTGGTTACGAGTGTGTATACATTTCATTCTAGATAATGAAGCATGAGAGGAAACTTGCTTAGGGATCTCCAGTGAAGTCATCAATTAGAAAAAAAGACCCACAAGAATAGAATACCCTTCCTTCTTCTGTCCATTTTCATATCTGCATCTGATAGCTTCTAATCATCCTTTAATAAGAAGAAATCCATCTAAGGACTATGCACTTTACCAAGAGTGACAGAGAAGAAAAATGGGAAGAACATAGCACTTTGGTGATATAATTGAGCCAATCGCCCACTTCTAGGTTTCTTGTTATTTGTTATAATAATTGTCTTTCTGTATAAGCCAGTTGAGTTGGAGTTTTATATTCTTACAATAAAAGGCATCCTATCCAACAGAGGCATTTCTTCAAGAAGTTTCCTAAAATGAGTGAGTGAAGTAAATGTTGAATCCTTAAAAATGAAAAATGGTTTTTATTTTACCAGAACAATTTAGTGATAGTTTAGTTGGGTATAGAATCGTAGGTTGAAGATTCACTTCCCCTAAAAATATAAAAAATACTAATGCTATTGCCCCAATGTCCTCATCTTGTTTCTTTGTGAAATAATCTATTCATTCTCTCTTATTCATTTTCTTTTGGTGGGCTTTTAGAATCTCTCCTTCCTTGGTATTCTGTGATTTCACAATGATATATTTAAGTATGACTTTTTTTTCATTCATTGTGCTAGACAATTAGATGTCATTATAATTGAAAATATCCTTTAGATAGATCTGGATAGTTAAATTAATGCTTTGATTTTTCTCCCATTTATTTATGTAGCTCTCTTTCTGAGAACCTATTAATCAGATATTTGACTTCCTGAATTCATCAGCCATGCCTACGACCATTTGTTCTCCTATTTTCTGTCTCTTTGCATTTTTTTACTCACTCTTGGAGATTTTCTGGACTTTACTTTCCAACCCTTTTAAAATTGTTAATAGAAAATGATATTTTTAAATAACGAAACTTCTATAGTTTTCACTTCTCTTTATCATGGCACCTGTTCTTGTATTATGTGAGCACATACATTTTTTCAAATGTCTCTTTGTTCATATTAAAAGAAAAGGCAACAAAAAATTGATTGGATGTTCTGGATACAGCTGATCTCTGCTACTAGGTAAAGTGTCACAGTCATCACCCTGACACATGCTTTCCATCTTCTAGAAATTTGTCAAAATCTCTGATAACCCCACTCCCTTCTCTATCTTTCAAAAATTATTTTATCATAAGTTTAGAATATTTTAATGAAATAAAAGAGAAAAATCTATGCAAGCAGGCCTCCATATTTGAACAGAACTCTTTCTGTACTTAATTCATTTATTCTCTTAATACTTAGTTAGCATTAACAATGTACTAGGTTTCAGGCAGCAAGCTAAGCACTGAACATTGAGCAATGCATAAATCATAGAGTTTTCTATAATGTTAAAGATCTCTGTTGGAGAATTAAAGAAAAGTCAGGACAGTACAGTGTAATATGAGGAGCATGAAGTCTCAAACCAAGGCATTTGGGTTTTAATCCCAGTTCTACTTATTGACTGAGTGATCTTTGGCAATGCATTCAAACTATATGAGCTTCAATTTTCCCCAAAATCAAATGAAGATAATAATTGTATTAACTTCCTGAAAGGATTGCTATGAAGATCTAATGAGGTAATTCACTCAAAAACACTATAAAAATTTAGTGGGACATTATTATACCAATCATTTTATGCTCTCCATTTAGCTTACCCCAACTGGCTAAAGGATCCTGACTATAACTAATATTTGGTATTTTTTGTTTAGGTTTTTATCTTTATAATAAAGAGGTTTTTTAAATGTAAAATTTCATGCAATAGATCCTAGCCCTATATTCCTCATGGACACTCTTCCATATTCCACTCTGATCTCCATTCACACTGAGCTTGGGGATCTGATCATCATTCTGTGTTAGGGCTTTTACTAATTTCCCACAAATGTATTGGTCATTTCTCTCAATCCTCCCCGTACCCACCCAGTACAGGCTAGAGAATTATTTCATCATTTTTCCTATTATTCTTTGATCTACATTATAGAGACACACACACATTTGTTTTAAGTTCAATTTTAATTACTATCCCAATGACCTTGAACAAAGACACCTAAACTTTCTGTGCCTCAGTTGTCTCATCTCCAAATAATAATAATAATAAAAAGTTATACACTACAAGAACTTGTTGGGACTAAATGAAAATAATTTATAAAGGTGCTTTGTGAGCTTTATAGGTGCTAAAAATACACAAAAGTTTAGGTGGTCACTTTTCTGTGTCATTTGCATGTGAATACACATTGCTATGGGCTGAATTGTGTCCCCTCAAAATTCTTATGCCAGAGAACCCCTAGTACTTTAGAATGTAACCACATTTGGAGATAAGGTCTCTGATGAACTTAAAATGGGTCCATCAGGATGATCATTTACTCTGACTGGTGTCCTTATAAGAAGAGGAAGTTTGGACACACAGAGAGACACCAGGGGCATTTGTGCACAACAGGACAATCACATGAGGATTCAGAGAGAAGGCAGCCATCCATAAGGCAAGAAGAGGGCCTAGAACTGATCCTTCCAATGTGACTCTCAGAGGAAACGATTCCTCTTGGCATTTGGATTTTGGATTATCAGCCTCCAGAAGTGTGAGAAAATAAATACCTGTTGTTTAAACCACGCAGTCTGTATTTTTTTAAGGCATCCCTAGCAGACTAATACACATAGGAATGTTTTACATTGTATATATTATTGGCTCCACCTTTTCTTCTACTCTTTTCTTTCCCAAAGTAGAGTTTAAATTTTTTGTAGCAGTAATACAAAGAGAAAGAAATAACAAACATTCTGTTTTTGAAATGTAGAATGGAAGTTTTGAATCTGCCCTGAAATAATAGCTTTGGATGCCAAGCATTATCATGAGAGGAAAAATCTTTTTTCCTAAAATCTTCAAGCTCCTATTGATATATCAGTGTCTGAGCAACTTAAATATTCAGCTACCAAAGATAATGGTGAAAAGAACTTAAGATGTATGATGTAAAGGGAGTTGGGGAGAGAAAGGCAAGCAAAGTAAAATCCCTTTCCTTCCTGATTTTAGAGAGGGGAAAAAGGAAAAGTGAAATAGAGAAGTCACCGTCTGAGTCCTCCTTTCCACCCCCCCCCCACCATGGGTGAGGAGCCTTGAGCAGTGGATTGGACATGATGGGACCACCTGGATGGGTAAGATGGACTCCCAAAGCACAAAGGCCAGTGTCCCACTTCCCAGTCTGGAGGCTGCAAGTCTCTGGGCAGAGGTTCTCAAACGTGGCTGCACATCAGAATTACATCTACATGCCCAGGGCACCTAAAGCACAATGTCTGGACATAGGATTCAGGCATCAGTAGCTGAAAAAAACTTCCCAGCTAATTCTAAGGTATAGGCAAGGTCAAGACTATCGCTCTCTGAGAAGATGGGCAATCAGCTCAATGTTACTTCCAAATTAGCTTGGGAATGACAGAGCACACAGCATTGAGAAGGTAGGTGGCTAGAAAGATGGCCTTTGAGGCCCGCTGTGCTTCTGACTCTCCTCAGTCTGTGTGTGTGGAATGCAAGAAGGCTCAAAGCCCTGCAGGTCCCAGGAGGGGAGGGGCAAGAAAATAGGAGAACATGGAGTCTCTGTCCCCTAACCAGTGAAGATTACAACCAGATCAGATGGCTGGGGCTCATCTGACTTTAGCAATGGGAGCCAGAACAAAGACCCAAGAGCCAGAAAAGAACCAGTCCCATCTCAGCCTGATGACCAGCATGACCAGCATGACCTGTTCAAACCGGCTCTTCACAAAACAGAACAGCAAGAGCTGAAGCCAGCAGGTAGATCTGAGGTTCTCTTTGCCCACCCCACGAGATCAGTCACATAAGTTTTCCCATACACGATCTTGGGGAGGAGCAGGAAAGGGACAGGAAATCTGAAATACCAGTCATTCACTTGAAAGGTTATTTAGCCCAAAAAAGACTCTTTGAACCAGAATTTTGATGCATTGTTTTCTGGTAAATGTAAGACATACATACACACATACTGACCCTACTAAATGGACGGTGACTTGTGCAGAAGAATAAACTAGAAGCAATATTTTCCTGTACATCAGAACACAGTGCAAAATTGAGATCCAGCTCCACATGTCTGTTCATATGCATACCTACAACTATATAATCAGTAACATAACTTTCAGCCATGCTAACAAGTAGGTGCAAGCATTCAGGGTCGAATTCTTTGAGAGATCCTAAGAAACCTATCTGCTTCACTTTCAGGTAAGAGCAAGCACACTGCTGCAAAAAAGCAGTATTCCTTAGAGAAGGATCCAGATTAATGGAAGATTCAGACTTCTCAGCCAGCAGACAGATTCTTGTGTCTTTTGTTCACTCTCGATTCTCATTTTTAAAATGTCACTCTCTTGTCCTGCCTACGGTGCACCACTCCTTGGGTGCCCAGTCATTTCCATCTCTAGCCACTCTCCACCCAGTGTATCTCACGGGATATAGGCTGACACAGTTCCAATCTATTGTGCACACATTATATGCCAGGCTCTGTGCTACAGAGATTACATAACAATATAATTTCACCAGCTAGTAGATAGAGATATTTTTATTTTTACAGATGAGGTTAAACTATCCAAGTTTACACAGCTAGAAAGAAGGAGACTGGATTGAAATCCAGATACTTCTGACCCTGAAAACTTTACCATTCAACACTGCCTCCCTGCAACCTTCCCTCAGTCATTCATGTGTGCCCATTAGCTCAATGAGTATATATTTCCTAATGCATAGCTACTCTCAAATATCCTGCACCCTTCTCTCCATAAGCACATGTATTCTGGCCCATGTGTCCTTAGAGTTAGTTTGAAAAAACAGTCTGTTTGAAAGAAATTCCAGCTCCAGTAATGGCCTCATTGTACTCTGGTATTATTCTGTTGTGTTTTATTTTTTAAGGTTGTGCTTCTTTTTATTTATTTTTTAAATTTATTTTTATTTCTATTTTATTTTTATATTTATTATTATTATTATTTATTTTTCTTTCAAGTTTTCATTTAAATTCCAGTTGGTTAACATACAGTGAGTGTGATATTAGTTTCAGGAATAGAACTTAGTAATTCATCGCTGACACACAATACCCAGTGCTCATCACAGTTGTCTTCCTTAATGCCTACCACCCATTTAGCCCTACCACCCATTCTACCTCCCCTCCAGCACCCCTCAGTTTGTTCTCTATAGTTAATAGTCTGTTTTATGGTTTGCTTCCCTCTTCCCCTCCCACCATGCCCAACTGTTTTGTTTCTTAAATTCCACATATGATGAAATCATATATTTGCCTTTTTCGGATTGACTTACTTCGCTTAACATAATACACTCTAGCTCCATCCAAGTTGCTACAAATGGCAAGATTTCATGCTTTTTATGACCAAGTAATATTCTAGTGTGTGTGAGTGTGTGTGTGTGCACACACACATGTGTGTAGCACATCTTCTTCATTCATCAGTTGATGGACATTTGGGCTCTTTCCATAATTTGGCTATTGTTGATAATACTGCTATCGACTATTTTATTTTGTTATGATCTCAGCCTTACTTCTAATACAAGAAAAAGCCCATTTCTAAAGGAAGAGTCAGTTATGCTATATTTTAGAACTCTTCAGTTTTTTATCCTTCATTTATCTGAATATTCTTGATAGAAGAAATAGGTTTTTTTCATCTTTCCATTTATTTCTTCATTTACCTCTTTATGATCTCTTTCCCCAGGAAACTATAAGCTCCACAAGGACAAAGTCTGTGGCTCCAATACAATCACCAATGTATGTATACACAAACCTAACACGCAATAGACACTCAACACATGTTTATGGTACAATTACATGTGTAGTCTCAAAGGGTAACAGATATATTCTGGTGCTTATATTTTAATTTTTTTCTTAATGTTTTTATTTATTTTCGAGAGAAAGAGAGCACAAGCCGGGGGTAGGCAGAGAAAGAGAAGGAGACACAGAATCTGAAGCAGGCTCCAGGCTCCGAGCTGTCAGCACAGAGCCACACAGGCTTGAACCCACAAACTGTGAAATCATGACCTGAGCTGAGTTGGACACTCAACCAACTGAGCCACTCAGGCGCCCCTGGTGCTTATATTCTAAACCTCACACATCAGGCAAAATTTTCCACAGATTTCCAGTTACCAGAGGAAAAATTATATTAAAGCAAAGTTGTCCTGCCTGGCCATTCTGGTCCAGCTGTGTTTCTGCACATTAAGCACATAATTCCCTCCCTGCTGCCCTTCCCTCTCATTTTATAGCTTTGTTTGGGTTGGAGTTTGTGGGTGTGAAGGTCTGAATTGTTTGGCTTTGCCATGGAATAGAGGCCTATCTCAGTGACCCTTACTGCTTACCTGCAGTCACCCTACCCTCCTTATCTGCAACCCCATGCTTCTGATCTCTGTGATACCAGCATTTTCCCAACACCCCCTGGAATGAGAAACTGGCTCAGAATGTGAAAAGTGATCCGAGCTTAGCATATTCTGCCCTGATGAACACAGCCAGCGACATCAAACAGCACAGACTTCCACTGAGTAGAAACTCGGACAACTAGCAAGCATTTACTGTGTTCTCTTCTCTCCCCACCTTGGGTACCGTCTGATGTACATTCGCTCAGCACCCAGTCCCTGGGCTACAAATGTGCCATATTCCACTCCGTGTTCACATTTCACCTTTGCTTTCTCTTCCCAATGCACAAATTTATACAAAATATGTATTGATCACCTGTGAGTTTCCAGTTACTGGGTTGGATTCTGGGACTATAATAAACACACACACACACACACACACACACACACTCATACTCACACTCACACACACACACACACACACACGCATACACCCTCCATCCTTATAGATCTGCTTTGAGCTCCATCTCCTCCAGGCAGCCTTCTCAAATCTCCACAGCCTCCATGATCACTTATTACTAAGTGCCAATTAGGTACTTAATAATAATCTCTTTCACATGGTCTGTCATGGTTTCATGTGGGTTAGTTCTATCTGCACAACTAGATTATAAATTCCTTGGGATCACAGGCCACATCCTTCATTCCTGCTGCATTTCCTTAATGACCACTAATGTAACTATGACGCTAGCTCTCCACTGAGCTGGCTGTTGTTGTGAGCACATTTTTTTTATGCAAGCCTTATGCAAAGAAGAAAGTGGAGACAGAAGAAGACCCAGTAGCCTCTCCTTTTTATTACAAACATTCAGCCTTGCATCTAGGCATCTACCCTCAACTATGACCCAAATGATTAAGTGGGAGGCTGGGGGTGACAAGCCCAGAAAACATACAGCCGATAGAATGCTAATGTCAAGAAGCCTCCCTGAGTTGTGACTATTTGAAGACCTAATGCTTCTAGCAGATTGGATTCTTTTGCTCCATGTGCATGCTGACATTCCAAGACCCGAAGGTCAGGACAAGCACATGTGAGTAGCAAACAGGCACTCGTTGAGAGACAAGAGCAGGGCCAGGCTGGTGAAAGCTGAGTGTCCTGGATCAGGGAGACAGCTTCAGACTGTGCGGCCTCAAGACAACTGACTGGACCCATGAAGTCTGGTCAGGGAGCAGAGGGAGGCACTAGGGATGGGACAAGAAGAGGTGGCCTCCCTGTCCTGACTTGGAGTGGGAACCAAGGTGAAAGGGGAGATCACTGGTCCAAGGCAGTGACCCAGAAGGCCCAGCCAAAAGTAAAAACAGATGTGAAACAGAAGCTGTCAGTGTCCTGTGGGCCATGGGGGGTCTGCCCTGCGGGACATAACCAAATAAGATGTACTGTCATTGACGTGTCTTCAATGGGCCAGCGTTTGGCAATTAGTGCTATAGAGCCACAGGCTTGAAGCACTGACCAGAGCACACAAGACACTTTGTCTTTCTGAATCAGCAGAGAAGGGAATGGGCCCTATTATGTATACTGTGCTCATTGTTGGTTCCGGATCCCAGGGGTGCTAAGTTCTATAAGACACAGTCTTTGACCTCAGGTCATATATTAATCAGCTATACCAGTGCTAACACAAGAATTCAAAACTGCTGCCTCTGGCCTAAGAGTGATAAAGAAGACTGGATCTGGGGAATGAGGGCTCTTCAAGAGAGAAATGGAGAGGCCTGCCCACAAATCTAGAAGATCAAAGATTCAGTCTCACTTTCTGGGCTGTAGTTAAGGCATTGGCTTATGTCTAAAAAAAGATCAGCCAGTCTTGTACCCAATGTTCCTTCTGTAAGAAAGGCCAGATACGACTCTGATTATTCTCAGGATTCATGCCAACAGGACCCCCAGGAGGCATTCCAACTTTAATGCCAAAATCCACAGTGTATTCCCCAGCTGGGATTTAGAGGGACCCAGGCCTGAAGCCCCACTTTTAACAATCATTAAGATTTGGTTGGTGCTTTAGACTTTAAAAATCTGTGTTTCAAATTCACTATTTCATCTAATTGTAATGATATCTTATGATTATCCCCATCAAAAAGAAGAGAAAACTGGGGTTGAGAAATGTTATTTACCCAAATATACAACAAGTGACAAAGTTTATTCTGAAATCTACATTAGAGCTCCTCCGCCTTTCTGTTCTGTACAACCCATTCCCTCCAGCCATGCTTTCCTCCTTTCTCCTGGCAAACGCCTCCTAATCCCAGGTTAAATATCACTCTGTGAAGTCTTTCCCCTAGAGACATGTGCCTTCTTTTAGATGTTCACCCTATTTACTTAAAATATATTGGTTAACCGTGACTTGTAACTCATTTTCTCATCACTATTTTTTCACGACCGTCCATAAGCTTTCCTGCTATCAGTTTTCAGAGAATTTTGGCTGTGTTTTATCTCTCCTAGTGTTCTCTTTCAGTTGTTGACACACAATGGGGGATTAATAAATGTTGATTGAATCCAGGTCTTCCGGGCTCCAAATCTCAGGTTCTTTCCACAATAGAACACTTCCTCCCTACTCCGAAAAAGAAGGCAGAGAGATAGGTCTGCCAGCAAATATACCCAACCCTGTTCCTCCAGACTTAGCTCATCAGATCAAGGGGCCTGAGTAACAACATCATATGTATCTCTTGCAGGGCTCCGCTCTAACATATGGGGGCCTTGGGCAGTAATGTAATTAGCAACTTGCCATGAGTCTAAATATTCAAACACAAAGTATCTGGCTACCTGATTGATCTGGCTATCCATTCCTGTTCTATTTACCTTCCTAACAATCTGCAAGACCTGGGTGAAATGCAGTATTCTCAGTTTCCACTGATTTCTACACCAAAACATGGAGGCATGAAGCATCCGCCCTTGGCCCATGCCCCATTTCTTTCCAGCCCTCTCTGTGGCCTGCAGCATGGAAGTTGAGTCTGTCCGCACTGCCATAAAGAGCCACTTCTTGGCCACCATTTAGGTTGAAGACATATACACCATCTACCCTCCAGATAACACCCATGAGGAAGAGGCCCAGGAAAACTCTGGAAGCAGGCTGAAGGCCAGTTGAGCAAGGAAGTCCAAGGCCACAAGTACCCCATGTGACCTAAAATAGGTGGTGTGAGCTCCAGATATGGGGCCACAGTGGAGTCCTTTAAAGCAGGCCCTACTATCCACACAGGGATTGTTCTCTCTCTTCTCTCCAGTGTGTTTCTAAAAACAAAATGTCCATTTCACATGGGAATGAATGATAGGGTATGGCTCAAATACTTCCTTCATTTCTGATGCAGTTGAATTCCTGCAAAAGCCTAATTCTTGTCCCCAAAGAGGAGGAGAGCCCAGCTGACTTGTCCCGGGGGGCAATTTAAAGTGAACAGTAGTTAAATTTATGTTATCTAAACTGTTCTCTTACTGAGATAATAAGTCTAAAGAGGAAAGACCTTTCAAGAGCCAACAGCCTGGGCATGAAATCTGTTTTTCCAACGTTTTTCCCGATAAAAAAAAAAAGAGGTAGAAAAAACATAAATGCTTCATATCATTACCAATGAGGTTTCATTGGATTTTGAGGAGAAAGGGCAAAGAAAATGCTATGAACTCAACAAAGTAGTAAAAACCAGCTGTCTGATGCCCTAAAAGCACTTTAGAGCTGCCTCCAAATCATAGAAAGAAAGAAAGAAAGAAAGAAAGAAAGAAAGAAAGAAAGAAAAAGAGGAAGAAAAAGAAAAGGTAGGAAGGGAGGAAAGGAAGGAGGAAAGAAGGAAGGAAAAAGAAAAGAAACCTTTTTTGTAACAAATTAATTGCATGAAGACCAAATTGCTGAAAACAAGTCTTGAAAGGAACTGGAATCTCAGAGAAAGCAATTCAAGCATGTGAATGGCGAGCTGCAGACAGCCTACCCATGTCTCTTCTGCCACAAGCACAAACTGCACAGCTACCCACCTGTAGCCTACAGGGAATAAACAGGGGTAAACAGGGAAGCCCGGAGTAGGTGGGAAAACGTGAGTGTGGGTGAGAAGAACCCAGTTCCATCAGAAAATGAGCAAGAATTTACACCATAACCTGTGGGTTCTCCTAGAAAGTTTGTCTCCCAAACATTCTCTATAAATCACAGAAGACCCCATCATCTCCTACCGAATTTCAGTTGTCCTATTGAACTCATTGATTTGGGGGGATATTTTGAAAGACTCATCCGCCAAGGTCTTAGGGCCTTGCCAGGCCACGAGTCACTTTTGGTTAGATGATCTTTATTCATAATTTAGAAGTCATTCCCATTACGGGAAGGAGTAAACTAAGAGAATATTTATAGAGTTTTGCCTCACGGTGTAATCATTCCATTTGTATCTACAGATTTACAAAACCCTCTGAATCAGTTTATACATGTCGAAAGAGAAATTTGGGGAAATGAATTATTTCGCAGAACGATTGCACTGTTTCTTTTCTGTTTTCAAGTCTTTGGTTTTGCAGTCGTGTTGGTACAGACTGGATTTGCACTTGTCACATCCCTTTGAAAGAGGTATGATTTCCAGTATTTTAACACTTATATTCTTCATGGCCTTCCTTAATTTTCTGCCTGTCCCACATCTGTACCACTGATCTGCATGGCATCGATGGATTTGTTGAGAGGGGTTGGTGTGTTGCAAAACACACAGTGTTCTGCTTTTTCTTCTGACTGTTAGCGTTGCCATTTGAGGGAAGCTAATAGCAGAGGGGACTTTATGCTTCTGTAGAAGCTTTTGCTCTCTGACCTTGGTAAGGAGGGATGTGGGAGGAGACCCAGATAGGAAAAACCAACAGGCGGGTGTTGGCAAGTTATTAAAGGTCCCAGGACAGTTTGGGGGCCAGTGGAATATTTTTGGCAGAAATTAACTTTCAAAACCATTTAGAAGACTGACTTCATTCACTCCTAAAATATGTATCATGTCTACATTAGGTAACAGACACACAAAAGGAGAGAAGGCTTAATAGAGGAGCTTTGAGCTGGGACTGGGAAAATGAGTCAGATTTCTATAGTTGGAGAAACGATTTACAGCCGGAGGAAAGAGCTGGCCCAGAGGCACAGAGCCCTGACATTCTTGGCATTTAAAGAAATATTGAGCAGCATTAAGAGGAAAATTAACTGGGTATTTGAGCAATCCAAAGGCTTCTGTCTTTGGCCAAACTGAGGCCCATAAGGGAGAATGATTGTATGGACGACATTTTTGCTCTTCATTCAGCCCCTCCCATCCCCGCCAAAAACATGAACAAGTTCCTTTTATTCCTCTAACGCTCGTTGATCTCTCATCTCCTAAAAATATTTGTGCACATGATAGCACACATGCACATCACATTCACGTGTGCATGTGCGTGCACACCCACACGCACACTGGCTGGTACTATTAACCTGCCTGACATATAAAGTTTTGTCACTGGAGTAAGAGATGGGCTTCTTGAAGACAGACGTCAGTAACCATCTGTCATCCGACTGTAAACTCCACACTCTCCAGCAGTTTTAAGCAAGCACACACTTAATAAATATTTGGTGAGTTGAAGTGAATGAGATCAGCAGGAAGGATAAGACATTGTGTGTGTAAAGCTCTCCCTTGGGCTTCTTAGATTTGTATTCATGACTTTGTTCCCAAATATACAGAAGACTGGTGGGAAGCGGGGGTAATCCTTTGTCTTCGTTCAAAAGCAAAAGAAGAAAACTAACAATTACTGAGTATCTTCTAAATGTTTTACTTGCACGCATTTCATTTTATTTACCTCAAGTTGTCCCCATGTTATAGACGAGAAAACTGAGGCTCACAAAGGGAAAGCAACTTTCAAGGCTGCGCAGTTGGTCTGCAATAGAATGGGCTTTACACTCGGATCTGTATCGTTCCAAGGACCTGTGTTTCCTCGGGTTTTGCGCCCTCCTCCAGTGCTTCCTGGGAATCTGAACCGTCTTTCATTTTACTAAAATAAAATTCCTAAAGTTCCCTTTTAAAATAAAAAGTTTTATCTTCATTCACAAAAAGGAAAAAAAAAAAAGAAGGAGAAAGAAAACTTCCTCTGACCAGTGGAAAAAATAATCCATTGCTTTGCTTACTGGCAAAAGGCCCGATCTGTGGGCCAGGCTGTGAAAGAGAGGGAGCGGGATTCTCATGGAAAGCAGCCTCTTCACCCACTCATATTTGTGTTACTCTGAGGTTAACCCAGGGCCCCCACCACAGCCCAGTACATCACTCTGGTGACTGTTCCCACCATCAGCATCCAGATAGTACAGAGGACTGAGGCATTAGAATCTTATCACCCCCTATTAAAAGATAAAGTCTAAAATTCAACCCTTATCAATATGAGCTTTATGTGTTCCATTCAATGCTTTCAAGGAAAGCACACTAAATGTTTCTGTTTGCTGCTCAAGTTAGACCAGGCAGCATTTGCCTTGCTAGTACAGCCTTGAAAAGGGTCATTAAAAACAGAGTGGTATGCTTTGTTTTGATACTGGCCAGACCTTCTCTTTAGGAAATATATGGTAATAAAAATGGATGAGATGGGTGTAAAAAAAATGAAATCAACATCTTTGCTCAAAGTCAACCAGATGCTTTGTGAACATCCGTATTTCTTCCATGCAGGGCGTTCACAGTTCAGTTGTGATCCCAACCCCATATAGCTCATCCTTCCGTGCGTGCATTCATTCATTCATTCATTCAACAAATGTTTTTAAATGCCCTCCATAAATCTGTACGGCACTAGTCACTGAAATATAAACCTGAACCAAACAAGACCCTTCTCTTAGGCAGAAGAGAAGATAAGGGATGTAAACAAAGAATTATTCTGGAGTGGATCTTAGTCTACTCTGAAACTTTAACTCATATCCTGAGCAGCACACACCCGCCCCCGCCAAGCCCTGTCCCTGCAATGTTCCCATGCAATGTGCTCCAACCATCTGGATGTCTTGCAGCCTTGCAAGTGTGACATCCCTCCTCTTCCCAGCATAGTGTGCCCACTGTTTCTCCCTTTTCTATTCGCCTGCTACCCTACTCTCTTTCCAGCTAATTTTTACTCATCCTTCAAGGCTCAGCTCAGATGTCAATTTACTCAAAAGCCATCAATAACATCTTCTCCCCATAGGTTGGATGTCCCTCCCATCTCTTCCCAGAGCATCCCTAAATTTCCCTCGTGAAGCCTTTACATACTTCACATTATAATTATCTGAATATTTTTCTTTCCCCTCTACTGTATCAAGAAAGCTAAGAGGAAAATGGACCATGTTGCAATTGTTCTGGAACAAAATGTCCAACATATAATAAGTACTCAGTAAATGTGGAAAAGAGAAATTGTTTTTGTATATGGTCAGCTCTGGGGTAGAAACCTTCACAGAGAGGACTATTGAAATAAAGAAAATTAATATAAATTCACCAGATAGACAAACTGGTGGGAAAACTCTCCAAGGAGAACAGCACATGTAAAGAAAATGAAGAAAGAAAAAGAGCACCTGAATAAATGTAAATACCCTAATGTGGGTAGGGCGTAGATTATCAAATGGGAAAACAACACAAGAGAGGAGGTTGAAGAAACAGACACACGGCAGACTACTGAAGGCTGTGACTATAAATATAACAAGTTCACATTGTTTCTTATTCGCATGCAATAGAGAATGTGTTCCTACTGTTTCTTCCTGCCAGCACATCCACATAAAATCATTCCAGGAGTGTCCTAACACCCACAACAAGGCATGAAAAGCAAATCTAATGTAGCAAAAATGGTCTATATTTTATTCTGAAATCAAATAAATACAACTTTGGGTTTTTTACTGTTTTTGATTATCCATACTCCTACTCAATCCCAGCAACATAGGGAATGATGGAATTTACTTAAAAGATAAACAAATAAACAACCGTTGTTTAGGCTCTGGCCTGAATCAGGTCAATAGACACTGGGGACATAGACATGCATCCTCCAAGAAAAACTTTCACAGGTAATTCCAATGTGCACAAAAAATGAAGACTGCCTAAGAAACTGGGGCCATGAGGACACGGGCTCTCTAATCCATAGTCCTATCATTTGTCTTCACTGATGTGTTAGTTACTTTAAAATAATGGGTTCCAAGTCTTGCAAAGTGACACATTTTCCTCTTGCTTACTTTTTGTTCTCAAACTAGGTTTTAACACAACCCATTTGATATATTAAAAGGCTGAGTGAGGCAGACTGCCAAGGTCAGAGCAAGCAAATGTCATCTTGGGAACTGAAAGATGGATGCATGTTCAAGGGAGATGGGATTCTCTTTCTCCTGTTGGCGAAGAGCATTAGACAAACAAACCACTGGGGCAAGGGCAGCCGTGTTGGACTGGGCACGATCTGCTAATGTACTGATCACTGATGGACATCAGCCAGCTGGCAGGCAAAGGCTCCAATGTAAGGGAGTATCTTACACTCAATTCTTCCTCACCAGGCACCACTAGCCTCTTGTACAGTCAAGGACACAGCTAACCAAATTTTCCTCCGTGAGTTACAGCTCAGCTTTAAATGGATCTCTTATTGTCACTTGCTCATCCAATCCCACATTTAGTAATGTCTCATATGTTTGCAATATTCCACACTTCTTAACTCCAGTCAGGACAAATGGCTGTATAGGTACTGTTAAAGGAATTAAATAAGGAGGCCACTAGATGTTGGTGGCTCTAGTGCCTTGCAAACCAAAACCTAAATCAGAGCCAATTTCCATAAAGGCACAAATATCGGGCAAAAATGAAATTTAGAACAACCTATCACAACCAGCCAACTAGGCTTTCCCGAAGAAGGTAACCACTGAATATGCAGCCAATCAAATGATTTCCTTGCTTTTGCACCCACATCTGCTCCATAAAGCCCTTCTAGCTCTCGTTGGTAGAGTGCTCCCAAGTACTTCCAGTTTGGCACTGCCCAATTCAAAGTGATAGTTGTTCAAAAAGCTCTTGAGAATTTTAATGTACCTCAGTTTATCTTTCAACAGTATAATATTTGTTACAGGAACCATCAGCGAAATGCAGATCAAAACGACAATGAGATACCACTCCACACCCACTAAGATGGCCAGTCAAAAACGCAGATAGTAAGAAGCGTTGGTGAGAATGTAGGCAAGTCAGAATCCTTATACATTGCTGATGAGAGTGTAAAATGGTACTGCTACTTTGGAAAACTGATAATGTCTCCAACTCTGAAAGTAATTACCAAGTGATCCTGAAGTTATATATCTACTCCTAGATATATAACTAGAGAAAAAAAACATGTGTTAACACAAAAACGTGTACTAGAATATTCACAGAAGCAGTATACATAATAGCCAAAAAGTAGAAACAAACCTACATGCCCATTAACAGAGAATGGATACATATGATCACTATATCCATAGGATGGAATAACATGCAGACATGAAAGGGAAAGAAATACCAGCACCGGCTGTGATATGGATGGACCTTGAAAGCATTATGCTAAGTGAAGTAAGCCAGTCAGAAAAGACCACACATGATTCCACACACATGAAATGTCCACAATAAACAAATGTGTAGAGATAGAAAGTAAACTGGGGCACCTGGATGGCTCAGTCATTAAGCATCCGTCATGAGCTCAAGTCATGCTCTCACGGTTTCATGAGTTTGAGCCCATCATTGGTCTCTGTGCTGTCAGCTCAGAGCTTGGAGCCTGCTTCAGGTTCTGTGTCTCCATTGTGCCCCTCCCCCACTCGCTCTCTCTCTCTCTCTCTCTCTCCCTCAAAAATAAATATTAAAAAAAAAAGAAGGTAAACAAACTTAGTGGCTGTCTATCCTGAGGGCAAAAGGATATCAGGGGGCTCTGGGAAGGGACTCCCAATGGGTACAGGGTTTCTTTGGGGGGCGATGAACTACTTTACTTTTTTAAATATTTATTTATTTTTGAGAGAAAGACACAGAGCACAAGCAGGGGAGGGGCAGAGACAGAGAGGGAGACTCAGAATCTGAAACAGGCTCCAGGCTCTGGGTTACCAGCACAGAGTCCAATGTGGGGCTCGACGTGGGGCTCAAACTTGGAAACTGGGAACAGTGAGATCATGACCTGAGCCAAAGTCAGACGCTTAACTGACTGAGCCACCCAGGCACCCCATGAAATACTTTAAAATTGATTGAAGTGGTGGTTGTACAACTCTGTGAATCTTCTAAGAAATATTGAATTGTATACTTTAAAAGATAAACTAAAAGCATAGCATAGCATGTAGAGTTGTCAAGTCACTATGTTGTACACCTGAAACTAGTGTAATATTGTGTGTCAACTGTGCATCAATAAAAAAATTAAATTAAATCTGGGGTGCCTGGATGGCTCAGTTGGTTAAACATCTTTCTCTTGGTTTCAGCTCAGGTCATGATCTCATGGTTCATGAGTTCGAACCCCGCATTGGGCTCTGTGCTGACAGCATCGAGCCTGCTTGGGACTCTCTGAATCCCTCTCTTTCTGCCCCTCCCCACTCATATTCTCTCTCTCTCTCTCTCTCTCTCTCTCTCTCTCTCTCTCTCTCAAAAATAAACACTAAAAAATTTAAGTATAATTTAAAGATAAAATAAGAGAGAGTTATGAATTTAAGAAATAAAAGAGTAGCTACACAGGAATAGAATAGAATATTTCAGTTCAGCTCAACCAGCAAAGCAGGAATCATGGAGTCACCACAGGTAAACGTGACCTTGACTCCCTCCACTGCCCTCCAAAGGAGCCAAAGGGCCCCTGCTCTTTCTCACTTTGCTTTCCATTTTGGCCACAGCCTTGGTGATGCAACACCCCATCTCAATAACCCTTTCAGTTAGACATTCCTTCAACAACAGATACAAGTGGAGGAACAACTTCTCACTTCAAAAAAAGCAGGGGTAACATTCAAACAGTTGCCAACCAGTCAGCACAGATTCTACACCAACCCATCAAAATGTCCATGGTGCTAAGTACGTGCTTGCTGAATGTCAGTGAGGCCTCCCCTCAGGTTCATAGTGAGAAACCTGGCAATTCTCTTTAAAAGGGTCATTCCAAGAATTTTTGTACTAAAATAACATTTTGGTTATTCTATCAAATTAAAATTTTTGAGAAAAACATAAAAAATATTTTTTAACCTAAAATGTCTCAAATAAGCTGTGTTCTTTAGTATTTATTTCAAAGTCTTGCCAAATTTGGGTGCGGAAAATTTTAAGACACCTCAATAGAATTACATTCCAGGATAGAATATAAATTTATCTGGTAAAAAATAAGACCTATATTAAAATATTTTTCTCAAAATGAACAATTACAAAATTTCTGAATTAAACTTTGTGCCTTATTTAACAATCATTAAATTTGTTTCCTCTCTTGCTGTCACAGTAATACATTTCAATATATTTCTGTAATATGGTCTTATGTGCAAGCATTAATTTCAATATTGAAACTCTCTAAAAACTACAAAAGACAACCCCTCTTGACTTCTCGATCACTGGATTTTTTTTTATTGAAAATTTCCAACAGATTTTGAAATAAATGTGACCAAATGTAGAAGACCCATTTGTACAAGGTTCAGTAGAATTGTAGGCTCCTGAGGTTGATTGACAAAACACTGTTTTGCAATTTCAAATCCTTCTAAAGTTCAGTTGATGCCAGACAGCAAAAGGTAAAAGTGCCTACTGCCATGCTAAAGAAATGAAGAGGAAGAAGAGGAGAAGGAGTAAACATCAGATTCATCATGTAAAAAAAGAATCTTTAAGGGGCGCCTGGGTGGCTCACTTGGTTAAGTGTCCGACTTCAGCTCAGGTCATGATCTCATATTTTGTGGGTTCGAGCCCCACATCAGGCTCTGTGCTGACAGCTCAGAGCCTGGAGCCTGCTTCAGATTCTGTGTCTCCCTCTCTCTCTGCCCCTCCCCTGCTCACACTCTCTCTCGATCTCTCTCTCAAAACTATTTTAAAAATGTTAATAAAAAAGGAATATTTAAAATAAATATTTTTATAAATGTTTAATATTTGTATTTCCTTCCTCTCTTTTCTCATTACATAATTTTTAACAAAATTACCGAATCGATATATATTTCCCACCTACGTCTTTTTCTTATTACACAAAAATATTTTTCATGCAATATATAATTTTCAAAAACATAATTTTGTATGGCTAGAAAAAAGACACCATTAAAACGTTCTTAAATTATTGAACCCCTGACCCAGCTGGTTATTTTAGGTAAGTGATAGCTTTCACAATTTTTATAATACCACAGTAGACATCATTGAGCAGAAGATTTTGGTTTTGGTTTTGAATTTAGGATTATTTTGTTAAGGAAGAATTCTAGAAATGGAATTGCAGCTGTCATCATTAAGAGTGAATTTGGGCACGTTATTATAAATGGAAGGTTATCACATTAATTAAATATATCTTGAGACTCCACCTACTTCAGGATCCTCAGAGAATCAGGATAAAATTCTGCATTAACCATAGACACTTGAAGCTGTAAGGGGTATTGAAGATCACTGTTGAGTTGTGCATGTGTGGTTTGTTTTCATATTCCAATATAAGTAGATAAATGCATGTATACATAGAGGCACAGAGGGGACAAAGAAAGAGAGAGACAAAGGGAGAAACACACACACACACACACACACACACACACACACACACCCCTACCTAGAAAGCTTGGGTGACTCATTCAAGGTCAAGAGAAACTTAATGGCAGACTTGGTCAAAACAAAATACTTCTATCCCTGGATTATTCCCACTATACTACAAGACCATGTTCGACATTCACCTCGAGCCACATATAAGAAGCTATATTGACTGAAATATTAAAAGAATACCAACTGAGCTTTCACAGAAGACCTAAAAAAGGAAATTAAAGATGCAAATTACTTAAGAAAATCTGTATTTGATTCAGAAGCTTAAAACCAGTTTCTACAAAAACTCATTGAAAAGTAAAAGAAAAAAGGAACGTATGCTGTGCTCAAATGTATTAGCTTTCATTATCATAAAATCCATGGCAAGTTAGAGCTGCTCTTAATCATGTCCAAATACTTTAGCTGATGTTTTAGATTTAACATTTATAATGACTGACATGTAACTTTTACCCAAAGAAAGGAATGTCATGTTCTGGGGGTGGCGAGGTGGCTCAGTTGGTCGAGCATCCGACTTCAGTTCATTTCATGATCTCTCGGTTCGTGGGTATGAGCCCAACATTGGGCTTTGCGTGCCTGCTTTGGATTCTCTGTCTTCCTCTCTCTCTGCCCCTCCCCTGCTAGCACTGTCTCTCTCAAAAGTAAATGAACATTAAAAAAGAAAGAAAGAAATGCCATGTTCTGGACCTTTACTAAATGTTTTACATTATTCTCTATATGAAGAATATACCTTGAAGGATCCTTAACTCCAGTGATGTAGACCAAGGTAACACGAACCATTTATGAAATCAACTGTAATTGCATAAATACTCTCTTCAGTATATGGTACCCTCTGGACGGAAAGCAGGAGATGATCACTTGAGTCAGTATTATGTAATTACCATGATTCTAAACCAAGAACCGTGAAGAGAGTTTGGGCTGCAAGTTCCAGGGTCAAGTTGAATGCCATTTGTTGTAGAGTTGGCTCCCTCGTATACAGCTCTCCTGGGTAGCCTGCTTTAGATAATGTGATCGTATGTCTCAGATTTTCCATGAGAGTCTTATTTATGCATATTGCTTCAGAATATTTATTATAGCGGCTCCTTTCACACACAAAAGTGTTCTGGTAAATTATAAAATAGCCTACCCATATGGAGTATGTTTACTCATTTAACATTCAACATTTTGTGAGTCACTCTCACACATGGTCCTGTGTTTAAGGCTTAATAGAGGTTATTGGGCAGACCTAGCTTCATTTTTACCAAAATCATTTTATTTTAAAATACCTCAAAACCTGCCTTAATCCTCAGACTAACTCCTTAACAGCCATTAGGTTGCTTCTGGAAATTACTTATCCTCTATTCTTTATCCATATAACTGTGAAAAGGGGGAAATTACATCAATCCTACCACAGCAAGTAGTAAATAATGGTCTAGGAAGCAATGAGATTTAGGAATTGGACAGAAACTGAGGAAAATGCTGAAGTACTAGTTAGCAATATAGCTTAGCAGATCTGGCTGATGGATGTCTAAATAAGTAGGAAGTGAGTAAGTTACCTCTAATTTCGCCTTGCTGCTCATCTTATTTTTGTATGTATCTTCTAAGTGTATCTTCTTTTATATGTATCTTCTAAGTGTCTACCCTTTAGAAAGTATCAATCCTGAATCAGTTGGGCTAGAGGTATTTTAAGCTTTGCTAAGCATCTGCTAACCCTAACAGTAAAGGAGTGTGGGCATGGTCAATAAAGTGATTCCATATCTCTGCAAATATTATTCATTAGTGTGAAATAATATAACAAAAACTCCATAATTATATATATATGATATATATTTTATATCATTAATAGTAATATAAACAAATATGTGGATTTACATACATAAAGTGGTTCGGGTGAAGAATGGCTATTATGTTCTTGATCCATGTCAGGCTCAGTGCTTCTGAGATGTTTGCTACGACCAGATACAGAATCAGTGAACTCTTTTCAAGTGCCTGCTATAGTTCTGGTTTGGGACCGGACAGATGATTTGTTATTACATCTTCATTAAAATCCTGTGCACTGGATCTTCTGATCCTCATTTTGCAAATGAATGAACTAAAACTTAGAAAGAAAGTAAATAATTTACCCAAAGCTATAGACCTAACAAAGGAAATAAGTAAAATTTAACTGGGATCTTTTAAGTTCAAGATTAGTTCTCTGTCCACTGCAATATATGCTCAACAAGGAGGTTGCTCAGAGGAGCAGAAGTGAAGAGGCAGCCGCCAGATGGACAATGTATATTTTCTCTGTTGAAAAAGTTACATCTCTTGCTACACAAATGGCATGAAAATAACAAAAAACTTTTTCTCCACATACTGCTCTAGTGCAGACAGTCAGAAGTTCCAGATTCTATTTTTAGTTCTTTATGTTTTTCTGGTTACTGGATTCCTGTGCAATTAAAAGAGAAAATCGGCGTGGGGTGGGGGGTGGGAGTGAAGGAAAATATTCTTTGGAATTTCTTTCATGCTTGGTTCCCAGCCTGTGTATTTCTTAGTGTGTTTTTAAAAGGTTGCATTGACTCAGCAACAGGATAGCCAGTTAGGTGACAGTTCATCTCTGGTTTCTATTACCCATGATTAATGCCAGGGATCATGTTTATACTTAGAGTCTACACACCAGTTAGGGGCTCAGGGAATTTGGTTCCGGCTCTGGAAAAAAAAAAAAAGAGTTGCGGGGGTGGGGTATGTGCACAGGATGGAGCCAAGTAGGTAAGAGATGGGCTGCAGGCATTCCCCTGGCAGTAGGGGTGAGAGGTAATGGTCAGAGGAAGGAAAAACTCACCAATCCTGGATTCCAAGTGACTAGCATCTCCTTCCCTGTTTCTGATGACTGCCACATTTCAGTGGGGACACTCTTAGGAGAAGAAGATGGAAGTCAGAGCTGAGAGCTGTGTCCTTGTCAGATCAGAGAGACCTTAACAATCATCCAGTTAATGAATGAGACCCTCTGTCCGTCAGGAGTTCATAATAACCAAAATTCGGAGTGGGAGATGGGGTGTTGGAGGTAAATGAATCCTTAAGAAACTGCTTTGGAAGCGCACACTTCATGTTTGTTTGCTGGGCACTGGTTCTTTCCATGGTTTATAGACTAATTCTACCTCAAGGATACTATAGACATTGAAAGTCACCTAGCCCAGCCTGTACTTCATGTTTGAATGTCTTCTATCACATCTCACCAAACATCATGTCTGGACAATTCCAGGAATGAAGAAACTCACTCCATTTTGAGACAGCTCTTACTGTTCAAAAAACCATTATTCATTCATCCAACAAATATTTATTCAGTAACAACTAAGTGCCCAAGCCCTATTTTAGACCCTAGAGAAAAGCCATAAACAAACAAGACAAAAAAAGCCCCTGCCCTGATGGATTTTCCTTTACTTACATTAAGCCAAAAGTTGGTTAGACGTCTTCCCACTGGACTAGTATAATTCTCTGGGTCCTCTTTTTAAGGGGAAAATGTCCTTAATTATTCTCCTTGGAAATACTTGAAGACAATGGTAGTGTCCCTATTGGTTTTGTCTGTCCATTTCCTTTAACTATTTCTAGTTAACTCTTTGCTACACTCGTTCGAAATTTCTGAACTTGTTCTGGTTTGTCCATGTTGCTTTTTAAAGCACAGCTTTCAGAAGTAATTAGAGGGGTGCCTGGGTGGCTTAGTCAGTTGAGTGTCCTACTCTTGGTTTCAGCTTGGGTCACAATCTCACAGGCATCCAGCCCTGCATTGGGCTTTGAGCTAAGCTGAGCATGGAGCCTCCTCAAGATTCTCTCTCTCCACCCCTCCTCCACTTGCGCGTGCTCTCTCTCTCTCAGAAAAAAAAAAAGAAGAAGAAAGGAGAAGAAGAAGAAGGAGAAGGAGAAGGAGAAGGAGAAGGAGAAGGAGAAGGACAAGGAGAAGTAATTATAATATTCCCAAGGAGTTCTGACCAGCATGGAACACAGTAAGGACATCATTCCCTTGTTCTACCTCTCAGATGTCCATTATTATGATAGGAGTTTACTTTGCCAGTTTTGATATCACATCTCTCTGCTGACTCATATGAAACACTCAGCTAAGTTTGTAAACCCTGCTATTTTGCAAAGGTATTTATCTGAATTGGAAATAGGCCCTATTTTCACTGCTAGCCAGCGGCAACAAACCACACAACGAGATGTCCCTGAGAAACAAGTCTGGGGCCTCCCAGAGAGGTCGACGCCACATTTTTAGCCAGCCCGAGGACCACAAGTGTACCCTGGTGCAGAACTCTCCTCCACTGAGTGAGCAGAAGCAGACCCTAGTTATAAATGCCAAATCTCAACCTCAGCTAAATTATTTGCAAACCATAATGCAAGAGCAGCTCTAACTTGGCGTCCTATTTGGATAATGCACCCTAATGCATTTGGAGCACTACAGGCATTATTTCATTTCGTCTTTACAAACCTTTGGGTGGGTGCTAAGTTTACCAATATTCCAATTAATGGATGAGAAAACCCAAACTTATTGAAATTAGTAAGTTGTCCTAGGGACGCCTTGGTGGCTCAGTCGGTTAAGCATCTAACTTCGGCCCAGGTCATGATCTCACGGTTTGTGAGTTCGAGTCCCACGTTGGGCTCTGTGCTGACAGCTCAGAGCCTGGAGCCTCCTTCGATTCCTGTGTCTCCATCTCTCTCTCCTCCTCCCCCACTTGCACTCTGTCTCTCTCTCAAAAATAAATAAACATTAAAAAAATAAGTTTCCCAAGCTCATTCAGATTTTAAGGGTGAAATAGGACTTATACACAGATTGGTGGACCCCCAAAGCCCATCCATCTGACACTGCAGTCACCTGGCTTCTCACCTGCATTGCTAGCTACCTAGGAATATTCCTTGAGAGGAAAAGAGGGACATCTGCCCTAACAACTGTTCTTCTCCAATTCTTTTGGAAAAGTTAATCATCAAGCAAAAGAGGAAACAAGAAAAAGAAAAAGAAAAGACCCAACAGGTCTATTAAGTGGGGAAGGATAGGACTAGGCTTGGCCAGTTTCTCCTACCAGCTATGACGAGCAAGAACACTCTCTAAGGTTCTCTCATGAAAAATCCTTCTGGGGGGCACCTAGGGAGCTCAACTGGTTAAGCATCAGACTCTTGATTTCAGCTCAGGTCACGATCTCATGGTTCATGAGATCGAGCCCCACATCGGGCTCTGGGCTGGTGGCACGGAGCCTGCTTAGGATTCTCTCTCTCCATCTCTCTCTGCTCCCCCCACAAATAAATAAATAAATGTTTTTTAAATTAAAAAATTTACAAAAACCCTTCTGATTCCAACCTGAAGATTGTGACTCTCTCCATTTCAGAAGCCAAGTGGGGGACTTAACCTGACAATAAATAGCACTTTCCTGGCTTCTGCATCTTTCCCCATAGTTTGCAACAGGAGTTTACTGCATTTTCTCTATTCGTCTGACTCAATGGAGTGGCCTCTAGGTCAGGCAACACACAGCTTTGGATCTATCTGTTAGGCACGGAGCCACACAACCTCACTGTGCCCTGCCCAGGCAAGAGCAAGGCTCTCTCTCTTATCGACTTCAGGCAACCCAGTCTTCAGGGAGGGACCTTCCACAGACTGAAAAGGGCACTCCCTTAAGCAGTGATGAAGAAGAGGGGGATTGCAGATTCTCCCACAGTGAGTGCACAATTAAGTCACATACACAAAATCTCATGTCCTTCAGCTCTCCTTTCTGCTTTTATAAGAAAATTCATTTTTTTTTCTATTTCTCCACTTATATATGGGAATTTATTTTCTTTCTTCTTATTTTTCTGGGTTGCTTCTTTAGCTGATCCCCCATTCTGTACTCCCCATGTAACTCCAACAGAGACAACCAACTAGACCATGTAACAATAAAATTGGCATTATTCGTTTGCTGGAATTTTTTCTATTTGGTTTACTAAGATGCCTGATGGCCAAAATAATTGGGTAGCAATGTATGTTATAAGAAAAGTAGATAAAAGACAGTATATTTCTTGAACATTTACAGAGAGAGAGTTTAGATGTAATTTTTTTACCTCCTTTTCATTCCATTAAAATAGGGCTTTAAGGATCTTTCTCATGAAATAACCTCAGTTTGCCTGCCAAAGTCACAAAGCTAAGTCACCAAAACACATATGCCTCCAAATTCAACTGAAACCCAAAAAGGCTGATACCGCACATATGGACTTATTCTTTCAACAATTTTTCTTTTGTTTCTACATGGAAGTTACTAGATCAGGTGCCCCAATCTTATAAACTCAATACAGCAGAAAGTCAGAAAAAAAAATAAAACTGGTTAAATAGAAAGCTTACAGAGATCTAGAATCACTGACCAAAAACTTCACTCAGAGAAGGATAACGTATCTTTCCATTTGAAAATTCTTTCAATTTATGTGGTAGAAGTTCTGTGGGTATCTAGAATGACAAAGCATTAAGTCATCTTTTCAAGTACTAATCCCAGAGTAGTGTTTTCCTGGGAGGAAAAGGTCCTCACAAGGGATGAGAAGACCACAGGGGATTCATTGCAGACTCCAAAATATGCTGTTTTTTCTTTCTTTCTTTTTTTTGAAGTGCCAGTTTATCTCAGGGGAGTATTGCAGATGACCTAAACGTGTTCTCACGTTAGAAGGGGCAAGTGGTGGTTTTAACAGCTCCAGCAAGAGTGCAAGGTGGTCCGTGGAGATCCGGTCAATGGTGACAGGAGGAAGGGGTAGAAAGGCAAGTGACCTACATGGCCTTTCCAGTCTGAACCTGGATGGCATTTTGACCCTTGATCCATGGGGTTCCAGTTCACTTCAGGATGAAAATGGAAAGAGTCAGGAGTTTGTGCCATTTGCACTCCTAGACAATTTGCTCAACTGTCCCCAATCTGTGCACCATTCACCTCTAGACTTGGTTAGCCTTAGAAACACTGTTGACTGCCAAGCTTCTAAGATCTTTGGTCCAGGCTAAAGGTGGATTTATGGTCTTCAAGCTTTGGGTGGCTCTGTTCATGGAATGTATGCAGAATCACAAATAGTAGTAATGATGATGGAAATAAAACAACCTGAGTGTGGCCTGTATGCAAACCCCCTCCCCAACCCCTGCCCACCACTTCTCACCATGCCAGCAGAGCTCCCCTTGACCTCAGGCTTGGCTTCACCATTCATCCTTGTAGGATTCTTCCTTAGGTTGTTATCTCCCAACTGTGACCCCAGGGGCTCCTTATGCTTCATGTTTCCTATGCCTCAGTGTTTTAGAAATACTTTCAGTAAATTTAATCTTTTTAGAAAGCTAGACATATTGGGGCTGGACCAGAAGACCCAGAGAACCAAACTTCCCAGCCAATGTTGCCCAAAATTCAGTTGCCTCCTGGGAGTATGATACACACTTTTGAAAGCCAAAAGCATTTCAGAGGCCAGGGAATATTAGACTGACAAAGATATCCTAACCTCAAAGTTGACATACTCCAGTATAGTTACCAGGAGTAAGTGGTTGATGTAGTACTGTTCCTCTAAATATTGAATTCTTCCATATGCATGGAACCCTTTAAATAAATTAATCCACTTCTTCCTCACAATATGTATGTTATATTAGCTCTCCTTTACTGATGAGAGAATATTTAGCATAAGTAACCTATTAAAGTCACAAAACTAAGAAATAACAGACACTGGATGAGCTCAGGCATTTAACCAGTATGCCAATGCTGCCTATAAGATGCCTTAAGATTGCTGGAGCTCTCTCTCCAAAATCTTAATCTGGAATGGTCAGGGACATGCCCAAGGAGAGGGCAGTAGAAGGTGTCTACACTGTGAGAAGGAGTATTATATCACTCATATTGTTTAGAATTGCTAATTCATGGTGATAATAAAAACACAGACTGACATAGTGAGCTTCACAGTTGTTTTCAATTCTTTATACAAAATGCACCTTCTAGTGCTTGCTCAGGGCAGATGTTCTAATTCTCCTCCAACCTCCACCTTGGGGTGAATCTCAGGATGGTGAGAAGGTATTTGTTTAAGATAATTAAGTCTGGATTATATTTGAACTGTATCATAATGGAACTCTTGGCCTCTACCAGCCCATATGTTCCAGGCCAACCCCTGTGTACAGCCTTTTCCTCCTAAACCTGTAATGGAACCACCTTTTGGAGGATAGATTACACTTCACAAGCCATAGGTTATGATTGTCAGGGAGGAGTTTGGACTCTAAAGGAATTTTAGCCTCAGTCTTCTCTCTGGGGCTACAGATCTGACATTTTGCAAATCAAAGAAAGTCTAAGAAACACCAAACCAATCAGTTTTCTCTCACTGAGTTGAAATTCCATTTTAAAAAGTGTGATAACAGTGGAAACACCTGGCAAAACTGCCTTAACCAACTGATCAAGGTTAACTTAACCAGTGATAAGACATTGCTAGCTTGTGGCCCCTAATATATATTCTTTATTGTATTCTTCCCCCAAATGCATGCCCTAGTCTAATCAATTTTCCTGGTCAGTACTATTCAGAAACATAATGATCATGAAGAAAGGGCGGGGGGAATTATCACAAACCACAGAGGACCAAGGGGACATGATGATTAAATGCAATGTGGGGTCTTGGATCAAATCCTGGATGAGAAAAAGGCCATTTTTGTAAAGAAAAAAAAGAAAGAAAGAAAGAAAAGAAAAGAAAAAAACTGGCAAAGTTTAATTACCATGTGAGATTTGTTAATAGCAGTACACCAATATTGGTTTCTTAGTTTTGACAAATGTACCATGGTAATAATAGATGGTTAGCATTATGGAAACTGAGTAAGGGGTATATGGGACTTCTCTGTATTATCTTTGCAACTTCTCTGTTAAAGTCATTACAGCTTTTTGAAAATTTTTTGTGAGCCCTTGGAAAGAATAAGAAACACAGAAAAAGAAAGTAGGAAGTCTTAGTTTGTGAAGGCCACCATATGTCCCTAATGTTGACCTGGGAATCAGAATGTATTGATTGTTTTCCTGTAATATTATTAATAGCATCCATTTTCACCCTTGAAATTGTATTTATTGGATGATGAAATCTGTATTGACTTCCATCTCTTTGGAGATCTTTGTACACTAAAACAAACAAATAACAAATACACAAACATACAGAGCCAATAAACAAAAAAGATGCTCAGTAATTCTCTAACAATTAAATAAATGCAAACAGGTATCATGTTCTTAACTCACAAGTTGACTGAAATTGATATTGAATGATATTTTATTATATGGGCATTTTATATTTTATTCAGTCCTCTATAGAGCTAGGTTTTTAGATCACATCTGGTTCCCAGCTATTATAAATAATGTTGTAGAGAACAATTTTATAGCTAAACCCGTGGTTATTTACTTAAGAATTTCAGGAAGGAACACCAACAGCTAGCGCAGGGATCTGCAGATACTCCTTTCACTAGTAAATAAAATTCCTGGGTCCGGAGAACAGGCACAAACAGGCAAAATACACTCAATGGAGGAGAAGCCACAGAAGAGAAATGCCAGAAGCTGTTTCAAATGTCAAAAGAGTAAGAGCTCAAATTTACATCTGTATATTGTTTCATTTGATCTACCCAGGAGGCTTCTATAGATGAGAAAATGGAGGTTCAAAGTAAATAAACAACTTGCCAAAGCTCTTCTGATGCCCAAACCAGGATCTTTCCACTACTTTCCCACCCTCTGAAGAATGGACACGTCAGCAATGTACATGACATTGATGGGCCTGGTCCCTTTGTTTAGAATTATAAAGGCCTAGTTTCTCCTTATTGGTGATTCACTTTTTTAAATTTTTATTTATTTATTTTTATTTTAGACAGAGAGAAGAGCATGAGTGGGTGAGGGGGAAGAAGGGGACAGAGAGAGAGAGAGAGAGAGAGAGGGAGGGAGAGAGAGAGGGAAAATCTTAAGCAGGCTCTACACTCAGCTCAGAGCCCAACGTGTGGCTCGAACCCACGACCTGGAAATCATGACCTGAGTCAAAATCAAGAGTCGGACATCAACTGACTGGACCACCCAGGTGCCCCTTATTGGTGACTTTCTGATTCTCTCTACCTTGCACTCTCCTTCTGTCTATACACCCCCAATCCATCTCTGGCTCAGAAATACTTTCTCAAGGGAACACAGTTTCTGCTGCTTAACTCCACCTCTTAGGCCAGTGCCTTCAAAAACCCCTATAGTTTTAGACTTTGACATACTGCTTAGTAATTACCCATCATTATTTCAGTCAACAAACCTGAACTTAGCCCATACTACTGGAAGAAAGACCTTGTGCTAGATGTGGTAGGGATGCAAAGTCAAGATAAAGTCCCCATCCTACAGTAACCCCAGTCTACCAAGGTAGATTGATTTTTCCATTCCACAAGTGTGAACTGAGTGTGTTATTTGCCCTCCTGTTTGTTGGGAACTGACAGTCACTGAATTATAAATTAGGTAGATATGGAGGAATATGAAGGCTGGGAAAAGAGCCAGATGTGTCGTTTGCATTACACAGTCAGCCACTGGGATACCAAAGGCCCGGAGATAAGAGTCATGAGAAAGAGAGACATGCTGAAGGTTTTTCAAAGCTGGCCCTGGATGAACATGACCCGGAAGTAGTAGCATTTGAATTGGATATTGAAGGATAAGGTGGATTTCAACACCAGGTGTGGGGAGGAGGTTACTCCAGACAGAAAATGAGTAAGGTTGGGGAACGATAGGACTTCCCAGGGCACCTGAAATTGTCCATGAATTTGAAATACTTGTAGGTGAGTGAGCAGGGGCATTAAGTGGGTGATAGGCCCAAGAAAAGGATCACTTTGGATGTGATGTTAATGTTTCTGAATTTTATTTAATAGGTTTATTTAATAGTTTTGAAGATGCTCTTGTATAAGAAGATAAACAGATCAGATGTATATTCTTTATACCTCCTGTTAGATCATAAGCCGCTGGAATAAAAGGGAATATACTTTCTTTCCTTTACATCTTCTTAGGCATCTAGAACAGAGTTTGGTCTGAAAAAATGGGTACAGCACACAAAGGTACCAGCAATGTGAACAGGAATGTGACATGCTTCCAGTCTTTACAAACAAGTAGAAGACCCAGATGGAAACAGATGCGTTCAATGTCATTAGGAAAATGACAGAGTTATTCGCAGGATGCTTGGCAGCACGAAGGGGCACTAAATATTTACACTCAATAAATAGCTGTGGCCTCACTGTGGGGGAGTGTTTGGAGATCTAAAGTTGGCATGAGATGTACAGACGCAGAGTATGATTCTCCAGAGACCACCTAGGATCTGTTCGTTTATGAGCGTTTCTAACTCTACTGTGGACTATCAGCGCAAACGTGAGCGAGTAAACCTTCTCAGGATCTGTTTCTTTTGTTTACAGAACTAGGAGTTGCATGACAATAACTTTTCAGTTTAAATTTTGATTGGCTCTCATGTTAAGCTCGGTGATTTGGTGACTGGAACTCTGGTTCCAGACCCCTTCTCTCACTGCCTTCCCCACCCTGGGTCCTAGAGCTGTGTTAGTGTGCCCCCCACCCAGAATCCCTGCAGGATGTGAAAACCTCAAGACCCCCTTTTGGGAGACACAGGGGAGGGCCTGGGCAGGGACCTCGGTAAGCTCTATGCATGCAGTCAGCTTGCTGTTGGGCCAGTGGGCTGAGCAGCCTCGCCCTTTCTGTGCGGAGACTCAACTCCCCACTCCAGACCCTCCCCATAAGCCCCCCTCCAGGCAGATGAGTCACCCCTTCTACTCCCACTGGTTTGTAAGAGAAAAAGACTTCTGTACTGTGTCTAACGTTATCTGGTCCCTTTTAAAAAAAATGAGACTAGAAGGGCCACAACTCCTCTCTCCAAGGGAAAACGCTCATGGCACTATTTTAATTCTGTGATGAATTAAGCCCTGCTGAACGGCTTTCATAAATCAACTGGATAATGCCTGGAACTTAGGAGGGAATACAGAGTCAGATGGGGGCTCTAAAAGTCAACTTAAAAGACAGAAGGGGGAAGCAGAGAAGGACCAGCAGTAAGCCTCAGCAAAGGATCAGATTCGAGTTAACGAGAAAAATTGGAGAAGCAGAGAAATGTCTCTTTCTCGGAGCCTGGTTATTGTTGGCAGGCCCTAGTGGTTCTGCTGCAGGGACCTCCCATGATGTCCAACAGAAAAAATAAAAGATGAGACTACGCGGGTGTTTTCATTTTAATTAGGGTTATTTATAGAGCAGAGAATGCTGTGTTTACGTGTTGTACATTTTCTTTCTCAATGGTCATCGTCAGCTTTTTTGGTATTCTCCTTACAGAAACAGAGAGGCGACCTACCGCTTCTGGTTAGTGCCGACCTGAGAGTTGGTCAGCACACGGAAGGGAGATTCCAGAAACCTCTGCTGAGTCAGGTGGAGATTGAGCTGAGTCTTAAGAAGCGAGGGTTCTGAGGTCCTGCCATTTCTGTCCCAGAAAAGATAAAAACTGCTGACATGTCCTGGCTGCCCCTGGGAAGGAATTCTCTGGTGTTAGCCCGGACTGTGAACCAGGAATCTCAGGAAACAAGGAGAAGAGATTGCAAAAGTCCCCCTCGTGTCAAAGCTGAGGAGCCTGAGAAGTGAAGAAAACAACTGAGGGCAAAACTACCAAGTCTGCCCCCTCATAGCTCCAGAGTTCGAAGAGTGGGAGGGAGGGCCTCTGGGTGCTTTGCTCTTGACTAAACAGACCACTAGACAAGAAGTCTGGGATCTAAGTGCTGGTTCCAATTCTATCGTAAATAAGAGTCCTGGGCAAGTCACTTCTCTTATCTGGTCCTCAGTTTCCCTTTCTGTAAAATGAAGAGGCTTGGACTCAATGGTCTCTTAGAGTCTTTACTGTTCTCTCAGAAACCAGGGAGTTCTGTGAGAAGAGAGAGCTGCCTCGCTCACTATTTCTTCAAACCATCGTTGGCCAGGGCGTTGGATTTCCCAACATGCCTTTGCTCAGCAGACTATAAAATGGTACCTACTTCTGAAGGAAGTGACAGGGAAAGCAATGGAAGCCGGTCGAATCTGTCCAACTGCACACGACACCATATACATACAGATATATTAGCAGAGACATTCGCTATGTCAACGAACATGTAAAAACACACACCTTGAAATGCCTCAGCCTGTTGTCTTATGTGAATAATTCTTTATTCCTCTGAGGAGAGAAGTTCGTGTGCCTCTCAGGGTAAGGAAAGAAACATACTTATCCAATAAATCATCGCCTGAATTTAAGACTGTAATGGCAAGGTGGTGGGGCGGAAAGAAAAAGAAAGGAATGGAAAGTTGGTGCTGCTCACCACACACAAGCCACCAGTGGCTCCCATTTCATAACGGGGTTCCGTATCCTCCCCACACCCTGATCCTGATCCCCACCGCTTATTCATTAAATTGCCTCTAAACACACCTTGTCTTTGTCTGGGGGAGTGGTGGGAAAAGAAAGAAGAAAGGTAAACAGAGGGGAAGATTCCAGAGAAATTTATGATTAGCTAAACGAGAGGCAAAAGAAAGAAGAAAGGACAGAGAAAGGGAGAGAGAGAGAGAGTGAGAGAGGCAGACCACAAGAAGAATTTGCTGATGTGCACAGGACGAAAAGGGTAACCTTGTGTGTTGTACAGGCAACCTCAAAGCAGACCAAGCTCTGAAAACAACACTGCCCTCACTGACCGTGACCAGAGGACCCCACCCCTGTCACCCTTCCTTCCCCGCCCATGGCTTTCCCATCACTTCTCTCCCACATCCCTTATTCCGTTTCTGAGCAATCGTTCTAGTAAGTGAACGGTACATACACTTACGCAGATGTAAACAGTTCTCACTGCTGTGCTCACTGCATCTGTCTGCCTCTTTCAATTTCTTCTAAAGATAAAGACAAAAAGAAGAATGGTGGGAAACTAGATTTCCAGGACCCAGCAACCAAAGACCAAATCTTCTGATTTGGAGCAAGGCTGAGAAGACGTAGAAGTAAGATTAGCAACACTGCAAATTAGCTTGTATGAGCTGTGGTGTATACACCCTTGCTTGCGGTTAGGAGAGCCCCCAGCAACTCACTGTATTGTTCCTAGGAACTTGGTTCCTGCCAGCCGGTTTGCTTCAAGATCTTCCTAAATTTTTTATGGCTCCCATATGCTGAGAAAGCTATTCTTTAAGAGGGAACTGTGATCCATTCCTCAAGTTGTGCAATCATCAATTTGCAAAACCAAAGCGTATTACGGCTCTGCCAGATTTCCTCTGACCCCAAATAACTAAGGGACCAGTGCTGGTCATTTGCATGGCATTTCGGATCCCAAAGAGAAATCTTGAAAAGAAGCCCTCGTACTTAAAAGATTGACTGACACAAGCTTGTTTTTCAACTCTGTTAGCCCACAGAATGCTTACAAATCTCTTCTGATACTAGTCACAGACCAGTAATGATATATCAGATAGAAATTGTCCAAAGGGGTACAGTATTAAGGCTCCAAAATTTGACCCAAATTCAAAAGAATCACAGCCCGATTTCCTTTCAGCCCAGCCTAGCATTTTTCTACCTCTTCTTCTTCTAGCCAACATTGAAACAATTGACTCCATATGAAAATCATTCTTTTATTTAGTTTACAAGCCAGGGGAAGGAGGACCTTGCCACAAGAAGCAAAGAGACACACTGTATACATTCAGGTATGCCTGTCCCCAAACCGAGGCACATTTGCACACAACCCTAAACTCTAAAGCCATCCATGGCTTCTTTGCGAGAAACATTCTGACAAGCCCAAGGGGTGAGAGTTATCTCTATTTTTTTCTTGGGGTGGATCAGTACTAGGAGAGCTCTCAAATATGTCTTGTTACATCACTATCTCTAAGATTTCCCTGTATTTTCTACACTTTTGATTCCAGGAAGCTGAGGCTCTATTCAACATCTTCCTACCTGTAAGAGAGATTTCTAACCATTAAAATCCATTCTTCCTTTTTTTCCCTTTAGTCCAACATTTCCTATATTTTTGAATCAGCAGATGCACACATCTAGCATAAACAGGTTTTGTTTTCATTTGACACATCCTACTTTTCTGTGTTCCCCAGTTTTATTGAGATATAATTGATATATAGCATTGAATCAGTTTAAGCTGTACACCATAATGATATGTAATGTGTATATATTGCAAATGAGTACTGCAGTAAGTTTACTTACCCTCCATCACTTCACATAGTTACAACTTTTCCCCTAAGAGATGGCAGATTCTACCAATTTCAGCATCCACCCCTAATTTTTTCTGCCATTGTTCCAGTAAAGAAAGCTTAAGAAGATATTGTCAAATGACTGTGCTAATCCTACCTTAGCAAGAGGATCTACTCCATGATTTAACCTCCTTCCAGACTCTCTCTATAACACCTCTTTCTGATTCTTCCATTTCCCTTGGAAGGGAGGCTTTTGTTCCAACAGATATTTTTCAAGTCATATGCTTTGTCACTACAGTGTTGGCAGGAAAGTTTCATGAAGTGTCCCCTTATCTCCTCAGTAGCTTTTGATCTTTTAGTAATCTGGATAGTGGTAAGGTGAAAGAACTGGCCGTCATTTGGAGATAATTCTCTGGCAGATACTTCTATGGCCTTCTGTTTTCTAAGATTTTTCTGTCTTCTAAGACACCACGATCTCCAAGGGGAATGGAGTGGAGCGCTCACCCTACGACTCAGCCCCCGCACCTCATGTTGGGTGAGATTATGTCTATGTTGAGATATTGTACACTTTTTCTTCCTTTTTTGATATAATGCTTAGCTATTTATTGCTAAGAACTGGCTCAGTTCCAACCACTGAAAGATTAAAAAAAAAAGTGACTTGAAGGATATGTGAGTCTAAATCATAAGAGAAAGATGAGAATAAGAGAATACTTTTTCTCAGGATATCACGTCACATTCTATTCCTACTAAATTCCATTACATCAAACATCTCCTGTGAGCACAATAATTTCTAATGCCCAGCTAAGGGATCGCTTATTTCAATTTCAAGAAATGTTAGCTACACCTACATTTTAAGCACATTTTAGAAATCAGGCAGATCTTTGAGATTGTAATGGAATGTTGCATGTGGAACACTATAGTCACCCTGGTAAATTTCCTTAATCTGTGTTCTCATTTAGTACTTTGTCTCCCATGTCTTGATCCACATTAAAGCTGAAAGATAAAGGCTTTACTATGACCTACAATGCCTGATATAATCTGATATGTATGACATTTCCAATCTACTCTCCTGTCCCTCCCCATCTTTATTATTATTATTTTTAATCATACTGGCCTGAAGTACATCATGTTCTTCCCTATCACACTCCTTAGCAATCTTTCATATGCTGTTCCCTCAACTGGAGGGCTTTTCACCTCCTCTAAAACATATCTAACTTCTACACATCTTTCAGATCACAAATACCATGTCTTCCAAAAGGAAGCCTTCTTTGTTGTCCCTGGACTAATTCACTCATGGTGAACATCTGTGGTTTTTGTGCCCCTGTATCCATTCAGTTTTCTAATAATAAGCTGATTCCATCATTTCTGGGGAACCATGCACCCCTCGTTCACAGACCATAGTCTCCTTCTGGTGGGGATCCATGGGGTCCAGAGCTGAGCCAAAAAAGATTGGTATAAGGATGGGCTTACTACCCAATTAGATTTTTATCTGAGAATGCTGGAATAAAGATTCTCACTCTTTTCCACTGGGCTTAAAGTTGAGATGTAAACTCTAAAGCTACTGTATCTACAAACCTTCTGAAAATGGCAACTGCATGGTAGGAACAGAGCTGTGAGACGGAGAAAGAGAAACAGATTCAGCTGGCTTCAGAACCCCTCTTCCCAGCTAGGCCTACAGATTTCAACTTTCTAATTATGTGAACGAATAACACCTCCCGTCCCTTTTTTTTGATTAAGCCACTTTGATTTGGATTTTCTTTCATTTTCAAAAAGTCCCTGAGAGTCCTGTGCTTTCTTGCATTTTGGCAATCCTGACATGGGTAAGCATTTGTTCAATTTCTGTTTTTAACATTAGGTTGGGAATTTTATGAGAGCTGGAGCCATGTGAGTCTTATTTATTGTTGTTTTCCAGTTTCTAGTACGATGTGAAACACGTAGTAAAATATCAATCTTTTTGAATGAACGAAGGAATGAATAATGCATGAATGGGAAATTCAAGGATCCCAAGGACTGTCCTAAGGTCCTGATCTAAAAAATGTTTTTTGTTTCAAGGTCCTGATCTGAAAAATGGAGCCTAGCTCCCTGTGCCTCATGTTGGACTTCATGAGCTGTTAGGGGACATTCCCACCTTCCTTTCTCTCCTTCACTCTCTAGAAGAGTAACTCCCCCATGTATACATCAGCTATGTAGTTCAGCAGACCCCACTCATGCTCCCTGGGCATGTACAAATTCTATAAACTCTGCCTTCTGTTTGAGGGCGGTGGGAGGAGAAAGGGTTCATACAATGCAGAGACTCTCTAGCAAGACCATATGACCTTCACACCTAAGCCACATTCTCCAACTGCTTCTTCAGTAATAAAGCCATTACATTAATCTGCTGCCCACTAACTCCATAGGCTGCGTGTCTAAACTGCTCCATAGCCTTCGTGTCTAAACTGGGGCAAGAAACAAACAGGAAGCTATTTACTTTCCCTGTGAACCCCAACATCTTGTTTATTGGACTGGAAATGTTCAGAAATAGACAAGGATTGTGATTTGGAAAACTAAGTAGTACCTGTAGATTAAGGCTTCAATGGGTCCTTGACTGAAGGCTTCAGGCCATAGATTTTAGCAACTGTGGGTATGGTGAGGTTCTGACCTTCTGCCGTGGGACTGGTTTTTATAGTAGTGTGGTTGGCTTTTAACTAGAGCAACTTGTGAAGGCAGATTTCGGCCTTAGGCTTTAGAAGTAAACCATCTGGGATTTTGACCTTTGTAAGTCACTGTAGTTTACTGTAGTTTTGTCTGCAGGTGAGTAGCTTTTCTTAACACCCACAGACCTTAGCAAAATGCCAAACAAACGGAGGGGAGATGGTGCTTGGTAAATGTGTACAAGCTGTGCCAATTCTGGCAAGGATTTGATCAAAGGAAAGAGTCCTGCTTATCCATCCCTTTGGGCATTGTGGTAGAACAGAGAGTTGATGGGGCCGGATTGAGGAAGGGACACTGCAGGGCAATGTTGGCTGCTCCAGCTGTGTGTCTCAGTCCAGAAAGTCGGTCTAGATTTTACACTTCAAAAGTAGCTACCTTCCATTTGTGCGACAGTGCATTGGTATGTGAGATGCTAGCTTTAAATTTTCAAATCAGTAAGTTTGTCCTAGATCAACTACTGATAATTTTATCTCTTATGTAATTTTGAAGAGGGAAATGTAGAAGGAATAACTTTGAATTCATGTAGCTTAACCACAGGTTCAAAGTCACCCCAGAGTAAATTGAGTAACTAATCACAGAAGTTTAGAAAGAGGTTTTAGATTTCAGAGTCTTAAGCTACAGCTTCTCCTAGAAAAGAATAGATTATTTACATAAACAAGTGAAAAGGAAGCAGAGTCTTTATTATTAAAAGAATATACCATTATCTTGGGATGATAGAGAAAAAGTGGAGTTATTATTGGAATTATTATAATCATTATCAATGGAATTATTAAAAACTCAAAGGCTACAAGAGAAATTTAAATACCTATGTCTATAATGCTTGATCTCTGGGAATCAAGCCAGCTTGGGAAATTCAAGAGGAACTGGAATACTCTGCAAAATCAAAACATTTGAGTCATACAAACAGAACAAGGGCAATAAAATAGTAGGAAAACTTGTCCAAAACCTGGAAAAAAATCAAAGGGGAGGATGGTATTTTCTTTCAATATCATACAGAAGCATTGTTTAATAGGCCAGCCCAAGGATGATTTAATTTTCTTGGGGAATTTGTTTATCTTTGACTTTCCTATTACAATTTGACTAGAACCCAGACATTGTAAAGTTGGGGTTAATGTGAATATTTCTGTCTGGTGGAGATGATAATCCCAAAGGTTACAGTTCTATTGCCCTGTAGACATTAACCAATTTGGTATCAATTCTAGCAATCTTATTCTAATGTTCCTTTTTTTAAATACCTATAAAATACCTAGATCCTCAAAGCTGTCCTATTTGAACGAAGTTGACATTCTTAACGGTTCCCTCACTAATGAATAATTATGAATAATGTTTGCGAAGTAGTCCTTCTATATTTGAATGGTAGTCATGTTTTTAACTTTTTGAAAATTGTTTTTTAACAGTTTGGGAGGTCCCACTGAGATGCCCACAGAGCCAATTTCATGGATTAAGTCCAAGAATGTCTTTTCTTAGTTCTTGTAGTGAGTCTCTAGTGGCACATCTTAACCTGCCCTGACTCTTTTTCTGGTCTTTTTTTTTTTTTTTAAATCTAATACTGTGTTTTTGTTTTTGCTACTATAGTTAACCAAGCTTGGTTCTGGGTCTGACTTGTGCGTGGCTAAGGAGTTCTTCCCTGTAAATGGCAGCACTGATTGGCAACCCAGCCTTATCATCTGACTCTTTAGGGATCTCTCTTAGATGATAGGGATCTATTCTAAGGTAGGACACGGTAAAGATTCTGGTTTATTAATTTTTGTCTTACCATCTACTTATGAGCTCAGATAAATACTATATGCCCTATGAGAAGGAGAATAAATCTTTGAGATCTAGTCTGGTGAGTTTTTGTGTTTACTTTGACCCATGGCTGAAGTTGTAAAACTGTATCTGTAAGTGTGGAAAGTCTTTATCTCTCAGTGTGTGAATGTGAAATATTTTTCTACCTCTCAAGTATATTAAGCAATTAGAACATAAAGTACTTTAAATTAAAGGAGAAGTATTTTAATTAGTTTAGAGACAATAATAAGTGTCTATGCAAATCTTTTCCCAGAATTCAGAATATTTTCCTAGAAAATGAAGAAACTGAACATCTCATACTTTTATTTTTATAGGAATAAAAATTTCTTCATGTAGAAATTGCTAGCTCAAAAACATTTTTATGTAAAAAATCCAAATTTATGTAATTAAGGTGAATCCATGCTGGTTTGGTCTTTTTATCTGAAAACATCCATATTATTAAACCCTAGTTTTACTGGTGTTAAGTATAGTATAAGCATATATTTTATTTTTATAAGGTTTGGATTATTTCTCATGAAGAAACTAGTTATTCTGATCTTCCTAAATTTCTTTCATTGGGTTTCTGATCAAATAAGCCAATATTACACCTACATAATTACTACAATTGTGAAAATCGTAACACTATGTGTTCAAGTGAATTAAAATATAATTTCAACAAAATTTTAACATGTTATATACTCTTTCAGCTTAAAAATAACTGCCAAGATTCTTTGTTAACTAGGACTGATATTAAATTAATTAATGGCTAATTTTTGTACACCTGGATAATTTCTAAGTAAGAAAGAATACTAAAATATTGATCATAACCTATATCATTATTTATATACTTTTGTTTCTATTATACTTTATGGAGTGAATAAATTTCTGGGTCACATTATTGAATATATTCATACTTCAGAAAGGCAAAAGTGGCTACAGGCAGTTATACCCTTGCAAGTCTGCTAAAATGATTGTAGATCAACAGATAATTATCAATCATCTACCTCCCAGTTTTTTTCCTATAAAAGTAGAAATTAAGTAACTTAGTTACAAGTTATAGTTAATATGGGCAATAAAGACCAGAGTAGCTGAGATAGTGTTTGCATAATGATAAAATGTGTTCTTGTCTGTCAAGAACAACAGGAATGTGCGCCAGCCGGCTGGAGACCCAGGGAAGAACTGGTGCTGCAGTTCAAATCCAAAGGCTATCTGCTGACAGAATTTCCTTTTGCTCCAGAGAGGTCAGCCCTTGGTCCCAGTCAAGCCTCCAACTGATTAGATGTGGCCCACCCACATTATAAACAGCAATCTGCTTGACTCAAAACCCACCAATTTAAATGTTAATCTCAGACAAAAACATCCCCACAGACACATCCAGAACAGTGTTTGACCAATTATCTGGACACCTTGACTTAACCAAGTTGACACATAAAATTAACTATCACACTACTGTTTCTCAGGCACCCATAATAGTGTCTTAGTCTAGTTTGAGAACTCTTTTGAATTTGTTTCCCTGAGAGCATATTCTAAATTTGGAAAAAAAGAAAAGCTGAATCGCTATATTGTTTTTTTTTTTATTTTTTTAATGTTTATTTATTTTTGAGAGACAGAGAGACAGAGCATGAGCAGGGGAAGGGCAGAGAGAGAAGGAGACACAGACTCTGAAGCAGGCTCCAGGCTCTGAGCTGTCAGCACAGAGCCCAACGTAGGGCTCAAACTCATGAATCACGAGATCATGACCTGAGCCAAAGTCGGCCGCTTAACCGACTGAGCCCCCCAGGAACCCCCTGAATCGCTATATTGTATACCTATAACTAATATAACACTATGTTACTATACTAAAATTAAATTTTAAAATTTAGTACAAAATAAATAAATACATACATACATTTGACACCGCCCCCCAAAAGTAGTTTCCTTTATATCCAAAACTATTTTGGGGATTTCCCAGAAAGTCCTGGACAGTCACAAAGATTTATCCTTTCATCTAATATAAAGACAAATACTAGAACTGATTAGATATACTTGGTATGGTCTGTACTTTTTAATTAGCTCAGTGATATTTCTAGAGCTGAAAGGGAAGAGTTGTTAAATCAAAGGATAATTTTAAGTAGGTAAAATGTCATTAATATAAATGTTTCAGAGATTGTACACTTTATGAATTAAAAGTACCTGGAGATTTATTAATGTCTTCACTCTCTATAATATGTTCTTATCCTCAGGAGAAACATTTGTCAAACTCTTAGGAAATAGTTATGTATCGTCCTCCAATAGAGAAGTTTGCAAACCTCCATTTGGATATTATTGATGACTGTAATAAATTAAGGACACAAGCTATGATTAATTTAATTTCATCCACAAATATTTTCTGCTTTCCTCTCATGCTTACATGAAGGCTCACAGCCTTTTCTAGGGTGTTCAACAAAGGACAATCTCAGCGCCTCATGCAACGGACTCCACTTTTAATTACTGAAATTTCAGAGTAGAAAGTCATAAGCATGGGCTTCAGAAGCTTAAAGTGTTTTTTGTTTAAAAGCAGATAATTTCAAGAACATAGACTGAATCCAAGAGCCAGCAGCACATAATGAATTTCATGGACAGAATGAATTGATAAGGGATAGTTACGGTTATTTCTTTGGAAGATTATCTCTTAATATTCAGTACTCTGACAGAAATAATAAGTAAGACCTTTCCTTTCCCCTCATAAACTACCTCAGATTTTCAGTGTGGTAAACTCAGCTTTTGCAGACTAAAATTAACATGCATAACATGTATAAACGGTGTCTGATTCTCAATGACTGTTCTAAAGTCAGAAGCAATTTGAGGGCTTGCGGGGCATGTGATCTCTGTTGCAGCTACTCAGTTCTGATAAATATATCTAAATTAAAATAATGGTGAGTATATCTAAATTCTATGGCAGCCATGGATTATATGCAAATGAATAAATATGGTTGTGTTCCGGTAAAACTTTATTTAGCAAAACAGGTGATGGGCCTGATGTGACCAGGTGGGCCATAGCTGGTTAACACCTGATCTCAAGCATCCTGAAATTTCTCCCTTTCCTGCACTAGGACCTGAACTATGCCAGTACCAACCCAATTGCCAAGTCTAAAGTTTATCAGATACAAGGTTTCATTGGTGAATCATGTTCAGGGTCTTTGGATTGGTGAGGCTTTTCCTCTACCCCTGTTGAAATGGATGTTTCATCTCCAGTGTGGTAGGGGCTAAAAAGCACTAGCCATCTTCACCCAAGTAAGAATTAATTTTAAAAAAAACCACAGGAGTCAGACAGGTGGCAATCAAAATGTCACTTTTACTGCAGATAAAATCTATTTGGGAGAATGCAACCAAAGTTTGCAGGCAATTAGGAAGGCTAGCACTTGATTCTGAATTCAGCAGGCTTTGCTCACCCAGTCACAAGCACATTTTGACACAGGTCTCTCCCGGTGGACCTATCCCTGTAAAAAGCCAGATTTATCTCTCAAATTCTCAATCAGAAAAATAATTCCTCTCTCCCTGGGGCAGGGGTGGGTGGGGAGGTGAATTGAATTAGGAGATTTTGAGGTCAGAATTATTTCTGCACCACAGATTTATTCACAATGAAATATAAATGAAGGGGAAAAGAGAAAAGGTTTCTCCTAAACCCTAACCCTAAATAATCTCCGATCCTTAAACTCTCCTGATCAAAATACTTAATAACCCCTCTTTCCTTAGAGCACCAATTCTGATATCTTAATCTGGTATTAAAGATGCTTAGCTATCTGGCTCTAATTTACCAATGTAACTTATTAGCTACTACCTAGTATGACTCTGGCCAGATGAATCTACTCATGATTTCTAGAATATGACATTCATACTCTTGCCTCCTTTCTTTTCCCATGTCATCGCTTCCACCTGGAATGGCCTCCCTAATTTTCTTATTTGGCTCATATCTATCCTTTAGGGCCTGCTCCAGCCTCTGGGGAAACTTCCTAGGTCATTCCAATTCTCTTTGCCCTTGAACTTCTAAAGCCCTTGGGTTCCGTATCACTCATTAGGTATTTGCAGTTTGTTTCTCCATAAATTTTGCATGATTATATCCTATTAGATCCTATTAGCAAATTTAGATTTTTCAGTTCCTTAAAGATCAGAAACAGGATTCTTTGGATTCTCAGAGCGGCTAGCACAGTGATTTCACATACTATAGGTACTCAGATGTCTGCTCTTTGATTATATACCTTTTAAAATGATTTGTGAAATGCTTACAAATGTATAACAACCAGGATTCTTCACTAATCTGTAAAACTTAATGAGGAATTGCTCTATTCAAGATAAGTCCCCAGGCAATTTTTACATGTTTTTGTACTGTTGTTGACTCAGAACCACGAAGTGAGTTTTTAGGTGGGTTGTCCCCCAGGGCTGTGGAAATACAGGTATGCTGGACTTCCAGTCCACATCCTTCTGTGAACAGCTCAGATGGTAAAGTTATATTCCTCCAGAGATAGAAATGAAGTGGATTCCTTCTTTCTCCCTCATGAAAGTGTTGAATCATCTTTTGCCATAATACCTAAGTAATTTGCAAGTGTTAGAACATGTGCATAGTGTAAGTTTTTTAAATAACACTGTTCCATAAAATGTTAATGTTAATTTGCCAAAGCAATTTTTTTACATGAGTAGTTCAATGCAGATGTAGCTCCACATTGGTAAAACAGTCTTAGAAATTTGAAGTGAATTTTAGGTTGTTGCAATATCGAGAGGAGATGCTACTTGCATTTAGTGGGCAATGGCCAGGGACGCTAATCATGGAATGTATAGGACATTACCATGCAATGAAAAATTACTCCACATTGATAGTTTTCAAATGTCCCTGCAGTCATGTGGGCAAAAAGCTATTTGTAATTATCTGAGCCTAATACTTACTTGCATTTACACATAAACACCTAGGATCTAATTTTTCTACAGTTTTAACACATGGTTTTATATGTTTTGAGTTTTCCATAAATGCAACTATTATGTAAATCTAGGGAAGATTGCATTTTGGCTTGCATGGAAATTTAACTAGCTTCATTAATCATTCTGAAAAGTCATATTTCCAGTGACAGTACCACTTATGGCTTTTGAATACCCATTGCAACACACTCATCAGATGTAGAATCATCATTTCAAATATTTACTTTGTAAACCATTTTCTAGAAACTTCTTTTCTCCAGATTTATTCTACCCACTAATCTACCCTGCTCTTATCAACACTAAAAACATCCTCAATTACACTTATTAACATGGGCTACAATTTTTATTTACATGTTACTTTCCCAGCTTCTAAACTGTGAATTACCTTAAGAACAAAGACTATGCCTTATTCATTCTTATATCTTTAACATCTTGCATGGTGCCCAAAATATAGAAGGTACCTAGGAAATGTTTAGTGAATATATTAATTCATACTTGCATTTGTCTTATAACAAATATTTATTTAGCATTTACCATGTATAAAATTATGCTAGATGATAGGGATGTTTCAGGGAGCAGATCAAACATGGTCTCTGATCTCATGGAGCTTATTAAACTCTAAGTAGAGAGAGACAAAAGTATTATTTACACAATTTTTAGTTCTGATATAATTGTCATCCACTACAGTGGAGAAGTATAAGGTGTAATGACAGTGGATAAATGGGAGAACCAGATTTAGGCTAGAAGGGAAATAGGAAATGATATTGAATTGTATCAGCTACCTACTGCTGCATAACAAATCAACCCAAAGTTAGTGGCTTATGTGGGGTCCAGCACAGCAAGCAGAAGCCTGCAAGGCCTGCTGAGGCTCAGGCTCAGAACTGGCACATTTCTTCTGCAGTATTCTATTGATCATGGCCACCTCAAACAGTGGGAAAAGAGACTCCAGCTCTCAACGGAAAGAGCTGCAAAGTCACATGGCAAAAAGTGCAGCTAGAGGGCGGGTGGAGAATGATGGCCATTTTTGTAATCAGCTGTATCAAGTTAAGACCAGAAGAGTAAGTAGGAGGCAACCAGAGAGATGGAGAAGAGAATTGTAATCAGCATGTAAAGACCTTAAGGCAGAAAGAAGCATGAACATTCCCAGAAGTCAAGAAAGCCAGGGAGGCAATGTGCTGAGAGAGAAAGAGCTGTATAAAAGGAGGCTGGTAAGGAGGGAAGGGCCACATGCCGAAGAGCCATGTAATATAGCCATGTTAAGAGCCTGGACCTTTCTCCAGGAATATATTTAAAGCACAAGAGGGATATGTTCAGAATTTATAATAGAAATATGTATCTCTTATCTTATGAGTAGACCACATCTCAGATGAGTTAAATTAGTATCTCTGGAACCAGGTACCTGTAGTAGTAAAATTTTCCCAGGTCATACCAATTTGCAGCCAAGGTCGAAACTCTCTGTGTTAGAGAGAGGCAAGACGTAGGAAGTTATTACCACCGGTTGTCCATGTGAGAGATGATAGTAGCTTGAATTAGCATACTTGGTGAATGAAGGAACGAATGATTAAATGAGTGAATGAAGGAATGACTAAGTGAGTGAATGAAGGAATGAATGATTAAACGAGTAAGTGAATGAATGAATGAAATCAAACCTAAGTGAGAGGTTTAGAATCTACAGTAAAACTTCCTTGTTTCAAACCACAGTTCCATCACATACCAGCTGGGTGACCCTACTTACTCTCTCTGAGTTTCCATGTCTTCATTTCCAACATGGGAATAGCAATAATACCTACCTGTGCAATGTGTTATGAGAACCAGTGAGGTAATCCTCCCTGGGTATTGAACGTTGTGCCAGGGGAATGATAGGCACGCAGTAAACATTAGCTGCCATTACTATCATCAGTAAATGGATGGTATCTGCAGCAGTGCGTTGTTTCATGTAGTGAACAGCTTCATCCCCATTAGTCTCCCAGAGGACACTCTATTCTAATTACAACTATGCTGTGCAGCCCTGAGTTTGCTCATATGGTTGCAATTAAGCCAAGGCCTGAGCTGGGACCAGATAGTGTCCATTTCTGCTTGGCTTGCCGTGGACCCTGGGGCTGTTCCTCCTCGGGTCTAATGCTCTGTCATCTGGCTTCAGCCCATCTGGGGGAGGACAGGGAGAAGCCAGACAGCCGTGAATCTTTCTGTCTGCTCGCAATGTCTGCCGTCTAGGGAGGACTAGGAAGAGCTCCTGTCAGGAGAAATGTATAGCTCAGTAGCAGAGGCAGATGCCCTTTGGCTGTGCCAGAGCCCGGGGTCAGCTGAAATCCTTCCAGACACAGCAGGGCCCAGTTGGGGCCTGGCTTTACCACAAACTCCTGTGGAACTCAAGGTGATAAGCAGAGGGGAAAAGGAGGGCACTGGAGCCTGAGCCAGAGCTGTTTCTGCGTGTGTGCAGCTGGGGACTGGAGTACAGCTCAATTCACAAGAAAGAGGTGATCTTGCACGGTTCTATGTAAAGAACTGTTTTGACTAAATTGCATGCTTTAAGGAGACCTGAACATAAGCTAGAACACTGAGATATCAGAAGGGCAATGGTGACTGTCTCTGAGGAGTAAGATTAGGGATGTTTCCATTTTCTTCACCCTTGTTCGCTATATTCTCACGTGTTACCAATAAGCCTGTATTTTAATAATCTCCCCCAAAAGTAACATTTAAAAATCAAATGTCAAGTATGCCACGAGTTTCCCCTGCATTCTTACTGATTTAATGAATTCCTCTTTATAATTCTATAGAGCAGTCCTGGAGAAAAAAGTTTCACTCACAACCAATCCCAATTTACTCCATTTGGGTGTACTGGATAAATATGTGACCCCAACAAAGCAGATGCACAGTCTCCCTGCCTTTGCCCCTCTATGCCTCCTCTCCATCAGCTCTTGACACTTAGGATTTGCTGAACCCATTCCTTAGGGCTCAAGAGCTCTGTTTATGGTGTACGAGGTGAGCTGAATGTAAATCAGACACGTCTCAGTAATGTAAGCCTTACTGGATCCTCAACTCAAGCTCATCATCTGTAAAATGAAGATAAAACTAGTATCTGCTTCACAGGGTGTTTGTGAAAATTAAGTGAGATACTAGATACAAAGCACTTAACAGTGCCTGGCATATAGTGACATTTAAAGAACTATTATCCTTAGTCCAGTCTCTCTAGCAGTAACGCACGTGATGTGGACTGTAATCTCTGGGCTCTGGTCCATTGCCTGATAGGAAATATAAACAGGAAATAAAAATTAAGACAAATAATAAAAGCAGACCAGTTTTTATCATGCCAGTATGGGCTTGGTAGACATCACGTAGGTGGTATTGGCAAACACCAAGTGTTTTCTGAGGAATAGGAGCACAGAGGACCTGCCCCAAATATCTCCCCACCTGATAAGATGCCTTGCCTGAAACTGATGGTGACTAGGAGCAGAGCTATGAAGACAGACCTTGGTCCACACCCTCTTTCCCCTCCTGATAGCTGTGGGACTTGAGCAAGCTGCTCTGAGGGTTTTTATCTCAGGGGTAAGGACACCTACCCTGGAGAGCTGGGGTGCAGATACTGGTCCGTGCTGCCATCCAACACGTGCCCGAGAACCACCCCAAGGGTTTCCTCACTTCTCTCAGGCTCTGATCCCACATGACTTCATGGAATGCTTTCTCTGATCACCCTGCATGAAACAAAGGCTCTCCTCCGTCCCCCGCTCACGCACGTCCTGGCTCTCTCTCACCTCCAACCCTGCTGAACTTTTCGCCAGTGTTCTTCTCTGCCCCCAAAATTTCACATGCATGTACCAATCACCTCTCAGAATTTCAGTACACGAGGACAGGGTAGTTGCATGTTATATTCACTGCTTTACTAATACGTGACATGTAGTCGACACTCTACAAGCACAGAGGACTGGATTAATTAACTAATATATCCAGGGAGAGCACAGTCTTTGCGAAAGAAGGATAGATGAACACCACAGCATGATGTGGGAAGGAGTTCTGATTGGTCTCAGTTGATTAATTACTCGCTGAGACAACACTGGCCTAGTACATTGCTCTCGGAGCCTCCGTTTCCCCATCTCCAAAATAAAGACCATGCCATACTTACCTCAAACAGCTGGTTGAAGGATACATTTCGATCGTGGAAACAAATCTGCCTTGAACACTGTAAATCACCATATAAAAATGAGATGTTAGCATCGTTTTTTTTTAAAACAACACAGCAGTGTATTTCCTGGATGACAACCTAAAAAGAGGAAGAAAAAAAACTGCTCCAGTCAGAATGGGACAAAGGAGAACGTTTCATTTGGGATCAGTGTCTGGTTTGAAACCTTGCTGCCTCTACCTGAATCAGCCAACACTCCCTCACTCCCTCGGCCCAGCCTCACAGCTGCACAGGCATTGCACAGAGCTGGTCTCTGGAACCCTCCATCTGCCCTCGCCAGCAACACGCCTTTGGCACGTCAAGCCCAGGCTTAGTAATGGGATACAGAGCTTCTCGCTGGGCGAAGCAGGGTTTGCGTCAGGAGTTGTCGCTTTCTGGTGGTTGCCTGGTGACCCTAATGGAAAATGAGCTGTGGTGACAATACCACAGAAACCACTCCCTCAGCTGGCGGGCTCCTCGGAAAGCCCTAGTGCCTGCCATTGGGGCTGGGGGTGGGGGGGTAGGGCTGGGGGGGGCGCCTCTGTGTAGGTGGTGGTGGTAGGGATAGGCAGACAACTGCAAGGCCCAAGGAGAGCTGGGCCCACAGCATGGCTCTCCTTCCGGCCTGATTTGTTGCTCATAAAGGAAGGGTGGACCCGGCACGCTCCTTAATGCTGTCCCAGGCCCAATTTTGGAGAAAAGCACACAAATGCAAAGTTCCATCAGTGCTGACACTCCGTAGCTCTGACAACATGTGAGGAGGCCTTCTGAAACTTTTATGAGGCCCTCTCTCAGACTCGTTGCATTGATTCTTACAGCCGCCATAGAGGAAAGGCTGGGCGCACTCTGTGAAGTGACCCAGCCAAGAGAGGCCAGGCACCGGGACAGGAGGAGGCTTTCTGGTTGTGTGGCCTCCAGGAGAGAACACCCAGAGGAGAGTAGGACACTGGTTAGTCATGAAAGTATATGATGAATGCCATTATCAGGAAAAGAAGTTACACGGTACCTTTAAAAGAGCTTGAGCCAGAGCCAGGCCTGAGGAAATGCCAACTTATCAAAAGTGTGCAGGGGCCCTACTGTGTGTTAGATACGCTTTCCCATTCTTATTTAATCCCAAGGTTATTATGAAAATATTTGCAGGTATTAAAAGTCTTGATTTAGCGATGAAGTCAAGGCGCAGAGGGATTGAACAGTTTGTCTGAGGGTCACACAGCTACTCAGAGAGTCAAGATTTGACACTTGCTCTTCTGATTTTAAGTCTAATGATCCTTCCCTAATACTGTAATTCCACTCCCCAAAGATAACTCTTTTCCATCATCACACCACACTCTTTCCCTATTCTATTCCCCTTCGCCCAATCTGACACGCAATATGCCCCACTCCAATGGTGGCTTAGTCTGACCCTGACGAACCAAGAGCAAATACTAGGGATTTATGCATTCAGTTAGTCATTCATCCATGAAACACCTATTCTTTTTTAAATTTTTTAATGTTTATTTTTGAGACAGACAGAGCGTGAGCAGGGGAGAGGCAGAGAGAGAGGGAGACACAGAATTCCAAGCAGGCTCCAGACTCTGAGCTGTTAGCACAGAGCCCAACATGGGGTTGAACCCACGAACCCGTGAGAGCATGACCTGAACTGCAGTCGGCTACTTCCGCATCTGAGCCACCCAGGGGCCCCTATTTTTGCAAATTTCAGGCATCAAACTAGGTGCTGGGAATGCCACAGCAAACTTTGGGATTCACTCCCGATCCTCAAGAAGCATAGATTTATTTACCCCTTGAAACCATAGATTCACAAATAAGCTACAGCAAATACTGATCTCCATGTGGGGCTCCCCACTACTATGCCTGCTGTATTTAGAAAGAAACATCATCTCCATTTTATCCCACCATCTTCCATTCAAACCACTGCCCAGGTCCACAATCTTCCCTGTCACGCTAGCGATTAGCATCCATCCAATGAAAAGGTTATGAGGTTATGAAAAATAACAAGTAATATTGTCTTGATTCATAGTTTTGTTTTAGGGTTGAAAAGGATTTTGCTGAAAGTATTTCAATGAATTTGTTACCAGCACTTACATAATGGTCTGAGCGCAGTGAAGAATGGCTGAGAACACAGCTGAGATCAATCCCATTCATGAGCAAATGAGTCAGGGAGACCCTGCCAGGAGTTCAACCCTCCCTGTCTGCCTCCAGGCCTCCGAGTTTGGAGCAATCCTCAGGTTTCTGGGTGCCTCAGTTCATTTGTACTTGGCTGAAGACTGTTTCCTGTTTCTAAGAAAAGACTGCTCGGATGTCTTATGAGGTCCTTTGGACCACGAGTCCTGCTGGCCTAGGCATGGCCCAGGGGTAGCTGGGGTGGGGGTGAGGGGGAGAGTGGGGGGTGTTGGGAAGCTCCACAGGCTGGGGTGGTTCTCATTAACCCCCTGCAGCCAGAAGGCATCCTGGGATTCACCGAATGAGGTTATTACAAATATTTGTCAGACTGGCTGAGAAATGAAGAGAAGTGCAGGACTGGGCCAAATACGCCCAGGCTCTTCGAAGAACATCTGGATTTGCTAAGCCTAAACCAAAAGACAGGACATGACAACATGACAAGGCCCACAGAAAGGGACAGGTGCGCCGGCACCTTCCAGCACCCGCAGGGACCCCGCCCTCTCTGCGGCTGGGGCTCCGGCCGCCCCAGCCCGGGCTCCCTGCTTCCAGCTCTGTAGTCCCACAAATCGCTTTTCCAGCCATACCTCAGGCTGTTACCATGGAGGCAGCTGTTAGGGCAAAACAAAGCTGTACGATCTTCACCCTGTGGCTCCCAGCCGGACGTGGAGGGGAGCCATCCTGCGGCCACGGGCCTCGGTGGGGCGCAAGCGGGACAGCCAACAGGGCTGTGGGGGTGGTGGCGGGAATGAGACCCCGCGGTGTAGGCGGAAAAGCCCACGGTAGGTTGGAGCCTTGGAGCCGAGCCTCCTGCTGCAGGGAGGCCAGCACAGCTGCCTGGCCTCCCCGCCCCCCCACCAACCCCAACCCCGTCCCATCTGGACTCTTCTAACCTAACCGTTGGCCAGCCACAATTAACAGCATCACTGGCCATGGCTTACAGAGGCTTTTGACGGGAGAAACAATGCACTGAAGGTTTGTGAACGCAGGCTCTGGAATCAGAGCCTCCCAGGGTTCGAATCCTGCCTCTACTGCTTACTAGGGGTATGACCTCCCTAAAGCCACTCGGGCTCCCTGAAGCCTCAATTTCTCAATTAAGATAATAGCACATCATCCCTTGTCAGGTTGTGATGATAATCAGTTGAGATAATGTGGGTAGTTCCCTTCTGTTGGATCTCCCGACTTTCACTCTTGCTTCATTCTGATTCTTATCCACCAAGAGACAGAGACCTCTTGTTAAAATGTGAATCAGATTATGCTGCTTCCCCTTTGAAACACTCCAATGGCTTCCACCAGAAATAAGAGTCTCACCATGTCCCACAAGGCCACACCCGCTGGCGGACCCATCAAAGCTCAGCTCTTGACTCAGCCCCACTCATGGATCTGCTCCAGCCACCCTGGGACCTCTTTCAGCTCTTCAAGGTGGCTTCTGCCTCAGGACCTTTTCTCTCAGCACCGAAGTCAACTCCGCAGAAGGCAACCATCTATATAAAACTGCTATGCTCCCCACCCCCAGAGACTCTCTATCCCATTTTCTGTATCATTAACTTAACAGCAGTCATTAATGTCTGAAATTGTCTTCATTATTTTTGTATCATTGTTTATTGTCTCTCTCCCCCAGGAGAAAGTAAGCCTCAGGAGAGCAAGGATTTTGTTTTCAACTGTATTGCGAGTTCCTACAACAGTGCCTGGCACATAATGGGCACTTAAATAAATACAGCTTATTAAATTAAACTATTTTTTTAATTTTTTAGCATTTATTTATTTTTGAGAGACAGAGAGAGACAGATCATGAGCAGAGGAGGGGCAGAGAGAGAGGGAACCACAGAATCAGAAACAGGCTCCAGGCTCTGAGCTGTCAGCACAGAGCCTGACGCGGGGCTCGAACCCACAAACCGTGAGATCATGACCTGAATCGAAGTTGGACGCTCAACCGTCTGAGCCACCCAGGCGCCCCAAAATTAAACTATTTAATGCAATGTCTGTTAAATAAATATTAGCTGCGTATATTATTAACTAATAATATAGTATATACATATCATTAACTAATAACATACTACCTTGTTTGAATAGAGATAATAGCCACCTCATACCCAGAACAGTCCCTTACAGATTTATAGGACGCTTTGACTTTCATACTTCACTTGCCTTACAGCAAGCCTACAAAATGGGTGGCATTACTCATTGTATGAGGCAAAGATAGCTTCCATGTCAGCAGCTTCCTCCCGGCCACACACCCTTTGTTCCCTCGGCCCTGGTCTGTTTAAGGCAGTTAGAAGATATGCAAATCAAGGCCTGGGAGAGCCTACTGTGGGCTCTGGGGGCCCCAAGAATGAAGAGCTTACTTAAAGGTCACAGCTGAGGGAAGAGCGTTTGGAACCCACTCGCCCACTCTCTCCCTTCTCTTCTCTCCAAAAGGTCAATAGGGAGTTCCCCATCCAAGTGTGGAGCACTGGGGCCAAAGGAAGAGAGGAGGCCCTGGGGCTGTAGCCTTTGTGCAGACTGAGGAAAGGGGGCATTCCCTTCCTCACAGTGTGGGCCGTATTCATAAAAACAGTCAAAATCATAATAATGCAGGTCCCTGCGCAGGGGTGACCGCCTATGAGGTACCCTACTGGGCTCTAGGATATTGTGGAAGGACCCAGTTCCCTCTGGCTGGGCTGGTTGATCCTAGGACATTCTCCTTGGTTGGCTCAGACCTGAGAACCTTTATCACCATCACCGTTTTCTGTCATGCTCAGTCTTCTCATTCTTCCCATCACGTCAGAGTGGGAGGGGAAGGTTGGAGGGATGGAATCATCTCTGTCTTCCCTCCTTTCCTTTGGGTTTGCTCAAGGAAAGTTGTATCCTGGCATTTCCGGTAATATGAATGCTCCTTTACACATTTTCATTAGGTGACAGCCGATAAGTTTTCCATTCCCACCCACACCCAGCCACTGAACTGGAGCTAACATAAGCACCAGAACTAGACATTTTACTGGTAACTATTCCTGGGAAGATGGAAAAGTAAGGTACTAAGCATCCAACTGCCAGATCCCTGTTGTCTTAGCACCCCCAAACACCAGTGTGGGTATTAAAGTGGCAAAGATGTGTCACGTGACACTGGAAAGACGTTCTGGGCTAGATGTTGACGCCTGTCACAGAGCTCTCAGTTTCCAGAGAACCAGCAAACCCAGGTGGGCTGAGTATACACTGCAGTCAATCAGCCGGGGCACAAATAAACTCAACCACTTTAGTTGCATGAATCTCATATGCAAATGGAGGTAATAAGAGTGCTTTCCTTTTAGCATTGTTGTGACAATGAAGTGACATAATTTTGTGCGGTGTGACTGGCACAGTGCCCAGCACATACTTGACCAATGTTAGATGCTGTCGTTGCCATTACTATTATCATTCGGTCGAGGCAGTGTATGCTGCTGGATTCAAACGTGTTGGTGCATTTCTGTCAAATTCATAGTTGAGACCATCCAAAAATGTTTATTATTATTAGCCGTGGGATGTCTCTGGGAAAGGACTCATTCAAAGGAAAGTTGGAGCTAGGTACAGCTATAGTGAATTATTTCAGTAGCAAAGCTTTAGCCAAACAAGGCTGTGGGGAGATTCTCAGAAGTTCCCATTAATAGAATCAAGGCCCTTCTAATGGGACCTCCCACCTTAGTGTGTTATAGGGGTGATGGAGGAGGGGGGGCGCAGTCATCTGTTCATTTCAGCTCAGACACTCAAACTCTCTCCGCATTGCCCTCAGGCTCTGGTGTTAGTCTTTTACCTCTTAGTATGAATTCCACCAGGCTCTTAGCTCTCCTGAACAGTAGGAGCATTGAAAACTCATTCTCTGGGTCAAATGGAAGTTTGTAGCAAACGTTGTGTAAAGCAGAAGGTTCTTCCTTGAGATCCTAAAAGACACATGGGAAAGGCACTTGTACAATGGGAACTTTGAGTCCTTGGCTGTCAGCAATGGTCTCAATTTCAAATCATCTCATCTGTTATTCTCATGACCCATCAATTTTTTCTGGAAACTACATTTCCCAGGCTTTTCCTCACACTTGGATGTGGTACAGAAATCCTTTATTTTACCATGTGAGTCTCCAATTTAGTCTATTAGAGGGGGCCAGTTCATTGATGGAAAGAATTCTAGACGAGAATCGGTTCTTTTTTGAGTGGAGGACTTTGATGGGCTAAGAAGTGGAAGAATTCATGGAACATAACTCAAACCAAGCACTATGCCACAAAGGCCCATTCTAGATCATTTCAAGGCCTCCAGAAAGAGCCATGAGTCCCTGAAATTTTAGTAAACACCTCCCTGCAAGAATGATGGCGTTCATAATAGAGAAATACATTAACGCCATCCCTTGGGAATCTTAAAATGAAATCTACTTAGTCCTAATACAGCATCACTTGAATTTTAAAGGTTGATGAAACAGAGACCTGGGGGCTGAAGCATCTATGCAAAGTTTCAGTGTCCATCAGAGGGATCAGACTGGAATTTGATTGTCCTAACAGGTTCATCTGTGACTGTCTTAGCCCAGGGACCCCAGTGACCTAAGCTGGCTCTCCCCGAATGTCAACATAAAATAGCTTGATTAAGTAGAAAGGGGCTTCACTTTAAAAGGCAGCACTGTTAACAGAGAAACTCAGTTTTACCACCGGTCCTACCGAGATTCCACAAATGGCAATTCCTATTACTTAATTTTCATGCTCTCATAGTCTCTGCCTAGCTCTGCTCTAATTTGGCCACCACTCCAAGTCATTTGGGTGTGCTCTCCCTGCCCCTGTTTACTTTCCTGTGAAATCTGTGGGCGGGAGGCAGGGAGAGGGGCCCTGGCACAGAGCTGGCCTCTGCAGGGACTTTCTCATGGAGGGACACCCGTGTGCTTAGCCAGATGGGGCAGGCGGGTGAGGGCAGGGCTGTCGAGGCTCAGTTCCCTAGAGACTTTGACTTTCTGAGTCCTACTGAGAGCTATAAGGAAGGGTCTGAGCCATAACCTGAACTCACACACACACACACACACACACACACACATGCACACTCACACGCACATGCACACACAGGCATGCACTCACACAAATATGCACCACCCCCATCTCCTCCCTCCCAACTCACTGTATGGAGAAACAAGGCAGAGATATCCCACGCCTCGCTTTCTTTACCAGCCCTCGCCAGCCTCTGCTGGATTTGGCTCTTTCCAGTGAGAAATGAGCCCTAAAGCCCTGGAGCCTTCTTGGTGATTTACCGAGAACTTCACTTCCACATGGGCTTTCCGGCTGAAACCAACCCCAAAGAGTCAGAGGGAGGAAGAGGGAGAAAATCATAAATGGATAGTAAGATGAGAAACAGATGTTTGGAGCCTTTGCTGGCAGGGAATTCTCCACCTTGACCTCCTCTCTTCATGAGATTAGAAGGGCTTAGTCCCTGAGGGCTGTCTCTTGCTCTACCTACATTTCACCTTCCTCTCAACCACCACCCCCAGCTGCTACTCCATCTCACAATGGTCTTGTTGGCACCTTGCCATGTGGGTAGCAACCTTGTTAGGTTATTTCTGAATTTAGCCAGAACAAATGAATGCTAGGCGCTTTGACCAGAGACATGTATTAGACACAATCCTTTGCCATCAAGGAGCTTCCTCACAAGCTAGCAAGGGAGACAGAGAAATAAATAGGCAGTCCCAAGCAGACAGGGTCTATCCTAGGACAGAAGTCAATGCTGGACACTGTGGAAGCACACAGGAGGACTCTGAACCCAGTCTTGGTGCTCAGAATATCAGAGGATATCTGAGCTGACTTTCGAAGATATTTCTCAATTGACGTTGATAGAAGTCACTTTGGGGATATTAATGTAGCAGCCTTCAAGAGATTCATACATTTATACAATATAATGGTTGAAGAAAACATCTCCAAAGCCAGGCTGCCTGAGCTTGAAACCCAGATCAGCAACTTATTACCACATTAGGCAAGGTGATGAATCTCTGTGCCTCACTTTTCTAATTTGTAATGTGAAGACAATTATCCCTATCCTGTAGGGTTGTTACAAGAAGCATGTGAACTATTATTTGTAAAGCATTTCGAATAGTACTTGGCACATAGTAAGCACTATTTGTGTTTTTCAAAAAAAAACGTTGATAAATACGAGAAGAAGCCTGCTGTATATCAGGCAATGTGAAAGGCCCTCTCGATACTCAGAAGTCCTAGTCTCTCTAAGAAGTCCTGAACAAATGTGGTTGAATTACCAATGCATTTTGATGCAGTATTTTAGGTGGTAAGATAAAGGTATCAGTCATAGTCATCTGATCTTCTCCATCCTTCCAGTTGATCAAACCTGATCTAGGAGTCAGCATGGACCCCTCCGCTGCCCATCCCCACATCCAGTAGTGCTTTATGTGCACATCCTACAATCTAGTGCTTTATGATCTATTGCATCCCATCCCTTTGCTTTTTGCATTGTTATTCTAACTCTGGTTCCTTCTCACCTCTTATAGGGACTAGTGAGTGTATAACCAGTCTCCATATCATCCAGCTCTCTACCTCCACTAAGTCAGTTTCTTTCTTTTGATCTTCTCTCTCTCTCTCTCTCTCTCTCTCTTCCTTCCTTCCTCCTTTCCCTTCCCTTCCTTCCCTTCCCTTCCTTTCCCTTCCCTTCCCTTCCCTTCCTTTCCCTTCCCTTCCCTTTCTTTCTTTCTTTCTTTCTTTCTTTCTTTCTTTCTTTCTTTCTTTCCTCTCTCTCCCTCTCTCTCTCTTTCTTCCTTCCTTCCTCCCTTCTCTTCCTTTCCCTTCCCTCCTCTTTTCTTTCTTTCTTTCTTTCTTTCTTTCTTTCTTTCTTTCTTTCCTCTCTCTCTTTCATTCTTAACAATTTTATTGAGGTATGATTGATACCCACCAACAACTGCACACATTTATTATATGCAATTTGATGAGTTTGGACATACACACATACCTGTGACACCATCACCACAATCAAGGAAGTAAATACATTCATTACCTCCAAAGGTTTCTTTGTCTCTTTGGGTTTTTTGTTTTTTGTTTTGTTTTGGGGGTTTTTTGGTAGTAGCATCAGTTATCATGAGATCCTCCCTCTCAGCACATGTTTAAGTGCACAACAGTGTATTATTTACTATAGGCACTATGTTGTACAGCAGATCTTTGGAACTTATTCATCTTGTATACCCATTCAACAATAACTTCCCCTTTCTCCCTTCCCCTATCCCCTGGAAGCCACCATTCTATTTTTGGCTTCTGTAAGTCTGACTATTTTAGATACCTCATATAAATGGAATCATGCAACATTTGTCCTTCTGCAACCAACTTCTTCCACCTCGTATAATGTCTTCCAGATCCGCCAATGTTGTCATCAACGGTAAGATTTCCTTCTTTTTAGAAACTGAAAAACATTCCATTTTGTATGTATATACTATGTTTCCTCTATCCTTTGTCCCTCAATGCACAGTTGGGCTATTTCCATATCTTGGCTAGTGTGAATAATGTTGCAGTGGACATGGAAGTACAGATAGCTCTTTGGGATTGTAATTTCAATTCTTTTGGATATATATACCCAGGAGTAGGATTGGTGGATCATATAACAGTTCTACTTTTAATTACTTGAGGAACCTCCATATTGTTTTCCATAGTGGCTGCACTATTACACCATCCCACCAACAGTGCACAAGGGCTCAGATTTCTCCACATCCTCACCTACAGGTGTGAGATGATATCTCACTGTGGTTTTTGTTTGCATTTTCCTGATGATTAATAATATTGAGCACTGTCTCATATACCTATGGGCGATTTATATGTCTTCTTTGGAGAAATGTTTATGCGAGTTCTTTTTTTAATAGTGCTATTTAGGTTTTTTTGCTATTGAATTGTAGGAGTTCTTCACGTATTTTGGAAATTAACCCTTTACCATATACATACTTTGCAAATGTTTTCTCCAGTTATGTGGGTTGCCTTTTCACTCTGTTAATTCTTTCCTTTGCTATGCAGAAGACTTTTTGTTTGATTGAGTCCCACTTGTCTATTTTTGCTTTGATTGCCTGTGCCTTTGGTGTCATATCCATGAATCATTAGACTGAGGTCATGACACTTTTTCCCTATGTTTTTCCCCAGGAGTTTTACAGTTTAAGTCTTATTTTAAATCTTTAATCCATCTGGAGTTGAGTTTTGTGCATGATGTGATAGGGGTCCATTTCCATCTTTGGCATGTGGGCATCCAGTTTCCCAGCACCATTTGTTGAAAAAACTGTCTTCTTACCATTGTATATTCTTCGCACCCTAGCCAAATACCAGTTGACAATAATGACTGGATTTATTTCTGGGCTCTCTCTCTTCAAAAAAAAAAATGTTTAGTTATTTATTTTGAGAGGTAGTGAGAGAGAGTGCGGGAGGGGCAGAGAGAGGGGGAAATTTTCTGGGCTCTCTCTTATGCTCCATTGGTCTATAGTGTCTTTTCTAATGACAATAGCATATGGTTTTCATTATCAAATCTGTTTCTTACTGCTGCTAGAGTCATGTTTTTGGCACTCACATTTCCTCACAGCATTCCTCAATTCAGAATTTCTCCATTGATCCCCCATTGGCTACAGACAAATACATAAATTCCTTAACATGGTAGAGCTTTTTGTGATCTGGTTCTTATTTTTCTTTCCACTCACATCTCTGGACACCCTCAGCCCCTCAACCCAGGTGACACATCCTTCTGTGGAATTACCATGTTGCTCTCCATGTTAGCAATGCTGGTCCTCCTTCTTTACTAAAGAATGTATGCATCCTCTGTAACAAATTCTCTGAATCCTCCAGTTCCTCCTTCATCAAATTTCCTTGCAGCCTGAACCTAACTACACAATGATGGGGAGAGTTTGAGTGGTCAGAATATAGTACCCATTTTCCCTACATGAGCTCTGAAATGCATTTTTGAAAAAGACCAAAAAAAAAAAAAAAGTACATGGAATGAGATTCCAAAATATTACCCTTAGAAGTGATAAAGCTGACATAATAGTGAGGAGTTCATAGCTATGGGCAACTAGACAAATGAGCTTCCTAATAATGACCCTAGTATGTGGCTTAACCTTCAAGGCACAGGCTCAGATGGACTAGTCAGTCTACCTCACTAGAGAGCCTACCACTGTAAGATTTATAACATGGGCTAACAGAAGAGAATATGAAACTCTTATGAGCAGGACTAATTTCTTCTTTCAAAACTCAGCCATCAAATACATCAGTCCTTGGAGTAGGGCAAATAAGAGGCAGAGAAGGGCTAGGAGTGTTACACTGATGGAGTTCCTTTCACATTAAAGGAAACACCAGGATCAGAGAAGAAAATTGCCTATCCCTTCCACTACACACACATACACACTATATGCTATATGATATTTTCCTTTTCTTGTCTCTCCATGAGATTAAAAGATACTTGTAAGCAAAAAACATGCCTTTTTAACCTATACAATTACAAGTCAAATACTTATACTTGAAACAAGGTAGGTGCTCAAACTATTTGTTAAATGTGTTGAAGAGTGAAGAACAAAGTGTGGTGGGTTCATTTAAGCAGGAACGGCTCTATCAGCAGAAGTTGGAGGAGAAGGAAAAAATGGGAGGAAAAATGGGAAGGAAGACTCTTCATAAAAGAGGAGATATCTGAGCTGGACTTTGGCAAATATGTAGACTCTTCCTACATAGAAAAAGCCAAAGGCAACAACAATTGCATAAACACAGAGGCGGACGTGAGATTGTATAGCAAGTCTCTGGATTTAAAAAATCCTTTATGAAAGTAGTATAGAATATGGGAGATGAGGCAGGAAGGTGTGTTTCTGCACCCTTCATAGAAATACCTAAAAAATTAGCAGCCAAAAGAGTGACTCTCTCCTTCAGTTTAATATTTTTTTCTTTGAGTTTAATTTTGATCATTAGTACGGTGGGGATAATGTTTTAAGCTATAGGGAAGCCTCCTCTAGACCTGTCTGCTTACTCTTCCTAATCCAAAGACAACTCATACTTAGAGTACTGAGAGACTCTGGGCTCACATCTGGGAAAACCCGGAATGCTGATGTCACTCCAGCAGTATGTAGCAACAGGGAGTTGGAGGCCACAAACCTTGGCATCAGGGGAACCACATACTGCATGTCTAAATGATGAAAAATGAGAGTCTGAACAGGCTGCTGGTTGCAGATCATATGATCTTTCTATTTAAATAAAAACCAGGGAGATAAGATGATGTTTCCTTTATTTGCATTTTCAGGATTTTTTCATGAAATAATTATATAAAACTTTCCAGCAGAAAATTAAGCTTTATTTACTCAGGAAATCTATATTTGGAGCTAAAGTTCATCAACAATGTGTGGAATATATCCCAAACTTTGATTTTGAATAATACTTGAAACTCTATGGTATTTCAGTGACTCATGTAATGACCACCTACAGAGTTTTCCCCCTGGACCCTCTTTTCTGGGAACAATGCACCCCACACATAAGGGCTGGTCGTCAGTCATATTTCTGCTGTGTAACCCTGACCCCTGGCTATACCTAATTGGTTCAGAAATAGGAACTTGACTCATGCAGAGAATTTGGAATCGGGTCTGAGTTAGTTCATGCTTTATGTTACTTAAATTATAAAATCTAAACTTGGGAGCTGAAGTTACACCATTTTTTGCCTTTGTGTGGACTGAATACTAGAGATTGATGGTGAGCAGATAGGAAAGAAAGATGCCTCCATGGATGGCCAAAAAACTTGGCAAGAGATTGGACGCGGCAAAGGTGAGATGAAGAGTAGTCCAGGTTGATGCCTCAGTTTCTGGCCATGAATATTGTAGGAGATTATGCTACTAATAACAGAATAGAAGAGCAGTTAAGAGGTGGATATAGACATTGAAGATCAATATTATAAAAGTGATCAATGAAATTATGAGAGTTGGTAAGTTTCCTGAGAGGGTGTGTTCCCTGAGTGCCATGCCCAGATCCTTTGAGGTCACCCAAAATTAGGGGCAGAAGAAAAGGAGACTCCATGAAAGGAGTATAGAAATGAGTTAAGGACACAGAAGGAAAAAGATATAACATTAGATTGTCCCTCTCCGATATTTTAAATATCTAAATGGAATATTACATTTAAAAGACTTGGATGTAGTGGGGCAGACTACAGACTTGTTATTTTGTTTTAGAAATAGTTGCTCATATATTCTATCGGTAGGAAGGTAGACCATTTTGGAGGAAAACATGGTAATATACATCAAAATTGTTACATGCATAAACTTTGACCCCATAGAGTGGAAACCGTGAGTTGTCTGCCCAGACACTCCTCTCTAGACACTGCCTGCCTTACCCACAAGAGAAGCTCCCAGAAAGAGGATATCTTTCCCACTGCTACATGGTCAGAGGTAAGAATTTGACCCATGCTGAACTAACCAGAGACCTTTCCTTGGGATTTTAAAAATTATAACAGGGAAAGAGACAGATTTGGTTTCTTGTTATGTGGTTGGACCCATGCCACCTAAACTCTGGAACTTTTGCAAGGCCATGTTTCCTATCATATGGAACAAGAAAAACAGTGGAAGCTTGCCTACAAAGAGAAGGAATAAAGCTGCAGAAGTACGGAAAGGAGAAACAAGAGATGGACAGGAAGTCTTGCTGATCTTTCAGTCCCTGGTTCTGGAAACTTCACAGTTCTGGCTGCCTTCCGAACAGTCACAAAGGCCCATCGCTCACCCGTGAATCCATAAAATGCATATTTCCCTAGGAGATCTCAAGATGTCTTCTATTAGTTGTAACTAAACAAGTCTCAACAGTAATCCCACTGGATGGTGATGGATGTTAACTGTACTTATTGTGGTGATCAGTTTGCATTATAGACAGATATCGAAGCAGTATGTACACCTGAAACCAATATAATGTAAGTCAATTATTTCAACAAAAAAAGTTTTTAAAAGACACTAAAAGTTTGGCCTTAGGAAATAGTTGCGGATGTGTGAAGTTATATATATGTAAAGATAAATATCACTCTTTCCATATAATCCAGCAATCACCCAAGGAGTTGAAAACTTAGTACACACAAAAACCTCAATAAAATTTCTTTATAATGTTATCAGTCACTGGTTAGCTCAGTTGGTTGACAATCCAATGTCAGTGAGGCGAAGACCATGAATGAGCTTGAGTTACCCCATAGGCCAGTTAGTTTCTCTATTTCCGGCAGCAACAAAATGCACCTGTATTTTTCTAAATTTTAAGGTCATTGAATTACCATGTGAATGGCTTAGGGAAACTCATAATTACTATAAGGCAAATATAATTTCTCCAAGTAAACTGTTTAGATGCAGTGGACCTTAGCAGGCTGTTGGTTTTAATGGAGAGCACTGTATTTTCTAAAAATGGTTTCTAATTAAAGTACACTAAACTGCACATGTATAAAGTATATAATTTGATCTGCTTTGAAATATGTATATTCTCATGAGACCATCACCACAATCATAGCACCAAATATTTAATCACTCCAATATTTCCTTTGTGCCCCTTGGTAACCCATTCCTCCCTCCCCCTCATCCCTGGCAATGACAGAACTGCTTTCTTCTGTGCTGAATAATTTGCTTCTTTCAATAATTTTATATAAATGGAATCATACAGTAGGTACCATTGTATCCCTTAATGTTTTTATTTTTTATTTTATTTTATTTTTGAGAGACCAAAAGAGACAGATCATGAGCGGGGGAGGGGCAGAGAGAGAGGAAAACACAGAATCTGAAACAGGCTCCAGGATCTGAGCCGTCAGCACAGAGCCCAACGCGGGGATCGAACTCATGGACCATGAGATCATGACCTAAGCCAAAGTCGGACGCCCAACCGACTGAACCACCCAGGCGCCCTTCCCTTAATGTCTTTAGAAACTAGCTATGCCACTTCTCTTATTCCTGATGTTAGAAATTTGGGTCTTCTCTTTTTTTTTTCCTGATCAGTTTAGAAATATATTGGTTTTAATGACCTTCTCAAAGAGTCATCTCTTAATTTATATTGATCTTCTCAATTGCTTTTCTATTTTCTGGTTCGTCAGTTTGGCCTCCGATCTTTCTGTCTTTTCTTTTTTTAGATTTGCTTTTCTTCTCCTAGTTTCCTTTTTTTTTTTTTGAGTAAGCTTTTCATTTTAATTCCAGTATAGTTAACATATTTACA